>OW679194.1:156849622-157213378 GCA_940337035.1 Agriotes lineatus
AGCCCTGCATGCGATAAACACAATTTATTTTTACAAAACAATTTTTTTTTGCTATTTTTTGGAAAATAGTAGTTTGTATACCAAGGCACTGAAGTATAGCTTTTTGTCACGAATGTGGATATAGTTGCCGAGGCCCGTAGGGCCAAAGCAAATAAACCACATGTGGGATAAAAAGGAACTTCAGTGCCGAGGTGTACACTATGTTTTATTTGAAATTGACAAATCGTGAAATTACAACATTTTAACCAACTTTTGTAGGTTATGTTCGGTCGAGTGACGATTATCTGTCGCCTCGCCACCTACAAAAAAGTCGTAAAACAATGGATTACTTCACTGCCGATTTCTCGTATTTTAATGACGATTTCGGCGTACTTCACTGCCGATTTCAAATAAAAGCTCGTTTTTTAATTGTGGGGTTATTAGGGTCATTTACTAGATGGTCTGAAGAGGTTCCAGCTACTTCTTCTCTTCTTAGATGGATTTCCGAGGGAAAACTATTGAGTAGTTATCGCCGATGTAATTCGTCATTTGTTAGAATCAAAGCTAATTTTTGTATACATTGACGCCTTAGTATACTAACGTCGATGTTGTTTGCAACATTAATTATTTGTGAGTTCATTGCAGCTACATTTAATGTAAAAAAAATCAAGAACGCAAAACAATTTCACAAACGTAAATGGTCGCGCCAAGTCTCACAGACTTTTTACTTTCCCATACCCATAGGTATAGGGAAGTCTTGGAATTATGAAAATTTTGGAAATCGAGATTTTTACAGAAATATCCGTTTTGGGCCTCTAGGAACCCAAAAAAGTGGTTTTAAAAAAATGTCTGTCTGTGTGTGGGTGTGTGGGTGTGTGGGTGTGTGGGTGGGTGACGCTCCTACAGCCGAAAGTATTGCTCCGATTTTGATGCGCTTTGGAATGCGGGGGTGTATCGAAAATTCATCGACAAAATAAGCTTTTCAAAAAAATTCGAAACCGGAAGCGGAAGTTACGCACGTTTTTTTGGTATCACTGTTTTCGTGATTAAAATTTTGAAAATTTTATCGCGGATAACGATAGAGGGTCATAAGACAAATCTGTTAGTTTTTTGCCGAACTCGCTAGGTTTAAAATGAAGGGCGCTATAATTTTTTGAAAATTTTGAGTTTAACGCCCTATTACTCAAAAACGGATGAATCGATTCAATTGTTTTTTTTTCTTCTGAATAGTATATGAAGGCTAACATGAGGTGATATAAAAAGTGTTTTGAAAAATATTAAGGGGCCTAAATTACAAATTTTCAAAATTTTGGAAATTTTCTAAAAATCATTTCTCAAAAACTGCCCACAGGAATTTGTTTAAACTTCATACACTGATAGACCCCGAAAAGGGCTATCGATCTGTTTTTTAAAGAATCTCATGAATTATCTATGGCGCTCTCTACGAAGCTTTGAAGTTTGAAAATTTAAACCCCTTTAATTAATAAACAAAACAAGATAGGTAGCTGGGGTTTTCACTGAATTGCTCAGTGCATAATGGAGCATATGAATATGCAAAAAAATATTTCACTCGTGGATATATGTAAGCGCACCGGTCCCCTCCCCCCTCTATTTTTGAAAAATATTTTTTTTATTTTAACGGTTGTTATATTTTTGCGTCAAAGAATATTTTTCCGCAAAAATAAAAAAATCGATTTTGTATGCCCTAGAAAATATAATTTCCAGGTACTTAGAAAATTTCACCTCGGTGCTACAGCCGTTTTGAGGAAAATAATACATAAACTAGCACAGTGGCGGCTTGTCCACTTGGCGCCATCTACAGAAGCTCGGTGGTCACGTTTTGAACTACACATTCTTTTATATTTACCCGCAATTTACGTGAAAGTGTAAACGCTTATCACGGTGAAGACGTGAGTCATCGAGTTGAAATTTTGATATGTTGTAAAGACTGTTGAATAAAGACGATATGAACAGTTTCCAGTATGGGAAAGTCCAGGGAGGTAGTCACGTCCACTTTTTTCCAAATAACTCACTAACACTAACAACTGTGCTTATGCCGGTTATCGGGAGGCAACCAAGTCTAAAAATTAAACGGTACCAAAACGCACAACAAACACTCTTACACCCCCTTTAACAAATTTCCACTCAATAACGTATTTATCGGGTCTGTGAGACTTGGCGCGACCACTGCAGGGTTAATTCAAATTTTAATAATTCTGTAAATTTTGTAGATATTATGTAATATGTATATTTTTAGATTTAGATTTTACGTCTGTCAGACTTACGTAAATTTGAATTATCCTGTAAATTTTGTATATTATATATATGTTTTTACATTTAGGTAGTAATTAATTACATTTAGTTAATAATAATGTTAATAATCCTGCTACAGTAGATTCTAGGTGTTCGATCTGTCGGACTTACGTAATTACAGAACCACTTAAGGTATACCTTTAATTTATACTTTAATGTTCTGTAAATTTTGTATGTTATATATATAATATATTTTTTTAGTTTTAGGTAGTAGTTAATTACCTTTAATTAATAATAATGTAACCTGTAGCTATATTCTTCCTTTTCTGACTGTGTAGCTAGTTACGGGATGCAATTCATCTCAAACACTTGTACTAAGTAATTATTATTGTTTATTTTTACTCTCTTAATTTTTAGATAATTATATATTTTTGGCGGACTTTATTGTTTTGGCCGACAAATTTAAGACTTGGTCTGTGTTCTCTTTTATGCCAAGAAATTAAAAATAAATAAATATGTAAAGTATGTAAATAAACTGGTTTTCTTCACAAAAAAGCTTTGATAAATGTTCCAGTTCGATCCCTAACATAATAGCAGTATGACATACGCCAGTGGCGGCACAGTTCTCATCTTATCCATCAGTAGGATTTTTTTTCAGACTATTTAAATTTCGCGCCACACCCTAAGTCATTTGACAAATAGAACAATCGTAAAACGACTTCCAGAAGATGCACAAACTTTTATCAAGAATGAAATTTTTTCAGAAACCAATAATAAATAATTTTCCCGTATATGACTTACTTTTTGGCGGTCACTGTATTAGATAGCGTTTGTCTTTACAAAATAGGAAAGTCCAAACGCACGGTTTCGTTAATTTTATATGCCCTTGGCATTCTGCCGATCCGTCTAGCAATGTTTCAAGTTCATTTTTAAACTCTGGTGGAGGTTATGGGCACGGTGGGCGTTATGGCCCAAATCGTCGGTGGGGGTTATGGACACAGTTGAAATTACGAACGAACCCGACGGTGGAGGTTATGGGCATGGTGGGCGTTATGGCCCAAATCGTCGGTGGGATTTATGGACACAGTTGACATTACGAACACATCCGACGGTGGGGGTTATGGACACGGTGGAGGTTATGGCCCAAATCGTCGGTGGGGGTTATGGACACGGTGGAGGTTATGGACCAAATCGTCGGTGGGCGTTATGGACACGGTGGAGGTTATGGACCAAACCGACGGTGGGGGTTATGGGCACAGTTTAAATTACGAACAAACCCGACGGTGGGGGTTATGGACACGGTGGAGGTTATGGCCCAAATCGTCGGTGGGGGTTATGGACACGGTGGAGGTTATGGACATGGTGGGCGTTATGGACAGTGGGGGTTGTGTCCTAGACCCGTTCAAAACTTATATAATATTATTTTCCTATAATGGTACAACAAAAAATCTGGTGTGATACACGCACACAACTTCCTTTTACAGTGATAATTAGCCAAAAATTTTATTTTAAATTTTTAAGCATTTGTAAAAAAAATTCAAAAATTACAAATTTTACAAAAACGGTACAAAATACAGTGTTAGTTCAAGAGACAAATTTTCTCTAGAATTTTAAGATGAATTCAAAAATGTAATAATATACCGGGTGTTCTATTTAAAATAGGAGTTAATAAAAAAATAGAAAAAAAATAAAAGAAACCCATTTTGGAAGTATTCAACTGGAAAATTAAAATGTAATAAAAATGTAAAGTTTAAAAAAAATTGTTAGAGCCGTTTTTGAAAAAATCGAAAAAAAATGAAAAATAATAAGGGTAAACACCTACTTCCGGTTATGAGATTTTCTTAAAAAGCTTGCGGTCGCATCTACATAGTACACAATACTTATATATGAAGTTTCAAAGCGATCCGTCTTTCCGTTTTTGAGATATTCTGTTCACAGACAGACACACAGACAGATACACAGACACACAGACAGACACACAGACACACAGACAGACACACAGACAGACCAATGAAACAAAATGTTTTTTGGGTTCAGGGGACTCTAAAACGTGAAGATCTGTTGAAAACTCAATTTCAAATTTTTGGGGTGAATCCAATACTTCCTTTATTGTAAAAGGAAATAAAAACAGTTCCATGAAACGCTTTCAGATCAAAAAGTGCCTCTTTATTGCAATCACGCGAGCAATTTATTAAACACAAGCAAACCGCGCGCTACGCGCTGCGAGTCTTGAATCGGCGCGCACGTGAAATAGGATAAGCGAAAGGTCAAGCTCCGAACCGAGCGCTAAGATAAGAAAAACAAAACCTAAACAAATATAAACATCTGTGAAGCCGGAACGTGAGATTTTATTTTGTGCCACAGACACACAGACAAACACACATTAAGGAAAATTATATTATAAATTATATTATAGATGTTTGTATTTTTATACAACACGTGCAAAGGTGTTATGGCATCTGACATGTTGTACGACTCGGCCTTCGGACAATTTTCACTCCGCGTGCGATAGTATTTCCCATTTTAATATTTTTTAACATACATGCACTTGAATTAAATAATACAGAGCAGATTTAGTAATTAATATTTAGATATACAGGGTGTAAACGGAAATAACTTACATTGAGAAAAGGTAGTGTTAAAAATTATGTAGGATCAACTCTAGTTTTGATCCGAATGACACGTTATTATGAATCTTTTGTTAACGTGACAGTACAAATACTATTCTTTGTTTTGGCGTTTAGCCAAATTTATCTTTAAAATATTATTAGTTCTGAAAAAATCTATTTCATAAAATAAATTAGGGGTGACTCCAATGGGTGTCTTCCCCCTCACATCAACTAGTTAAATAATTCCTACAATTAGCCCAATATATTTAAATTCTGATTGCTAATAAATGATATAAACAAAAATTAAATAAATAACTAATTATAAACGTTTTGCTTTTTTCAAATTGATTTGATGTAACAAAGCTTAGTTAACCGTTGGCATGGTAAAACAAACAACGTTGCTGTGTTACATCACCACCAGGGATAACCGATCCTTCATAATTTAACATTGCCGTTCCCTATGTATGGCATTTCGGTGTACACCCTGTATATGCACATTCCGTGTATAAATCGAAAACCAAGATGCGTACCCTCTACACCTGAGCGGCGTACCACACTTTCAGAAATCATAGAAATCATATTTTGCGTAGTATTTATTACTAATTTACGAATAAATTGTTCCTCAATTAAAATTTACTTGAATTAAAAATTTGGTTAAAGCTTTTTGGACAATTTTGAACAACCTTCAGTAGAAAATGTTGCTCTTAAAAATGCCTAATATGTTTTTTATTATCTCCAATTATTTTGATATCACAGGCGGCTTTGCATTTGAAGCAAGCGAATGTTTTTTCCCACAAATAGGCAAATGTATTCTAGCTTTGGTTCAAATCGGATAAAAACTAAAAAATATATAACGGTGTTACACTCTTAAGTGGGTATACCGGATGACAGTGGGACCTGGGCCATACATCTATCTCCATTACTTATGAATTAATTTGGATGAAATTTGATACAAGGATACTAGACATAATTTCCGATTGAGAAACCGGAAGTGACACTAATTTTGGTTTTTTAAACGGAACACCCTGTATATTTTATGTTTTTCGGAATCTCCGACTCAAATTACATACAACAGTGTTGCCAAATTTGCTTAGCTATTATGAGTTATTACATGAAAATATTAAAAAATTAATTCATTCATTCATTTTCAGTTTCAGATAAAGATAAAGTAGTGCATGATGCATATCGTTAGATTGGTAATTACATTTTCTATCTAATGGCAAGATGGCCCTTAGTAGGTACCATTTAAAAAAGTGACCTTCTATGGTTAAAAATAAAAATTGAAAAAAAAATCATTTTTGTTTAAAAAACTTGAAATTTGGCAAGACTATTATATGTAATTTGACTAGTAGATTCCGAAAAACATAAAATATACAGAATGTTCCATTTAAAAAATCAAAGTTGGTATCATTTCCGGTAAAACTGGAAGTCAGCCATTTTGACTATATCTATCGGCCAATCAGATATTATGTGTAGTATCTTGTTATAAAATTTGTTAATTTTTACAGATCTTTTACAATTTTACTTTCAATATGGAGTTTGAGCTCTTGCAGATCAGTGTGCAAATTGGTACGTGAACAAGAATCTAGTCTGCGTGATCGCTTAACCTAATATTTTTTAAGGAACTGACAATCAATAATTATGAGACAACCATCACGAATTTATACTGCTTGTTTTTGCTTGAAGTAATTAAGTTTTCTTCCAGGAATCTGCTGCCATTGTATTAAATATCGCTCAACATTGAAAGTTGTTAAAAACGTGTACATACACTTTCAATTTTTGAAGGTGCGTACTTATAGCTCTTCTTTGATTTTACAAAATTATATAAATGCTGACGTTTTAACTGTTCAACAAAAATGTACTCTCTAACTTTTTTAAATTGTGGTTTCTCCAATTTCGGAAATTTATTCTGCAGTAATAAAGTAATAAAGAATCCCCCCATGGTTGTAGCAGCTCTATGGGAGCACCGTATTAAATAAGGAATTTATGTAAACGTTATGGTCAATCAGTGTTTAGGTATATTTTACGAGCGGATGTAGGAGGTCAACGTCGAGTTGCGGGGTCATCATTTCTGCCGTGTTTCACCCACACTCGACAAGAGACCGACGGTGGTCCACGTTACCAGCATCCACACCTTCGTGCCCTTATCGCGCCCAGCCTAACCGCCGACCATGTAGCATTTTCAAATCGATTTAAAATTAAAGCTGTGTTCGAGATAACATAAATGTGAGACTCGTTCGAAACCGTGTTCTCGCCTAATTCCACCTATCTTAATGCTGCATTATCAAAACATTTATTTAAATTAAGTATTTTGCGCTGTTTCACCCACTCGCGGCCTACGTGTACCACAACTTATATTTTGTTGAAGAAGAAATCTTAAACACAACTCGTGTCGCGTTTTATAACTTTTTGTCCAGTGCGCAACCATTAGAACATCGCCTTTTTGGGAGACTGCAGTGTGTAGCGTTAAATGATCCAAAAAGATGCTTTTGGTTGACATTCCTTAGTCTTACAAATAAACAAAGGATGACGTTTACTTTAGATTTATTAACAAAGCCGCTTAATATTTAAAATAGAAGCGTTCTACTTCACCTTTTAAATATATGTGATTAAACTTATTGGAAGATGCTTGTTTTATTCTTTTCAGTTCAAGTACAAGAACCTGACATTTTGATATAGATTCGTAGACATTTTTGTAGATCAAGGATGAACATATTCGAATAATTATTTGAATACGTCCAAAATTTTACATCAATAAAAAAAATAAAACTTACCAACAAACTTTAATAACAGTCTAAGATATTCTTTAGATATTTTCAATAATTTCAGTTTCGAAATGTAGGTCTATATGTAATCAAAATTATTGCAACTTGACATTATTATTTTTAAATTACCATTTTGTAGGTTGTCTCTTTTACTGAGTCTGAATATCAATAGTTAAATCAATTGTTTAAAATAATTTGCTTATATGTAATTGTAATAAAGGTATAGCTCCCTTGACCACTTACAAACAAGTGTTAGTTTAAAGCAAATGAATATTATATACCAATGTGGATAGCATTGAAAAGGCATTTGGCCCGATAGAGTTGTGGGCGGTTCTAAATGCGTTAATAGAAGTCACAGTCGTGTAGATTATGGATATGCAAAAATAATCGAATATATACACAAACAGCACTAATAATAACAACACAAGAGAAAATAAACAAAATAAAACTAAATCGCGGAGTAAAAGGGGATTCGATTTCTTGAAAATTATTTACACTGATTGTAGAAGACATGTTTGGAACTCTAGAATGGGAATATAATGGAATGACGATAAATTACCCTAACCGCAAACAACAAGAAGAGCTATAGGAAATGTCGGCAGAACTAAATATAGGATGGAAAGAAATAGGTCTAAAGATAAATTTTAAAAAAACGAATACTTGACAAACGAATGCGAAAAAAATAAAGAATAAATAAAAGTAGGAAACAAAATAATAGAAAACGTCGAGCCATACATACACTTAGGACAAAAAATCGAGCTCTACAAAAATTATTTAAACTCAGACCTAAAGATTTTCTTTTCTAGCTTGGGGAGCATTCCAAATTTAAATCGGATATACCAAATTCCTTAACATATGGGATGGAAACGTGGACACTTAATAAGGGTATAATACATAAACTCTAAGTCACACAACGATAAATGGAACAAAGAATTCTCAATATTAAACTTCAAGATCGCATACCCAACACCGATATTAGACGATGATATAAACTATCAGACGAGATACAGCGAATATGTACACTAAGATGGAACTGGGCGGGGCATGTAGGAAGAATGACGGACAAGATATGAATTCGCAAAATCGTAGAGTCAAAACACTTATAGGGAGACCCCAAATCAGATAAAGGGACGACAAAACTGCTAGATACGACTGGATGAGAAAAGAAAACAGCAGAGAGGAACGGAAATAACTAAGAGAGGGTTGTATTATACGATGGATGGAATAAGCTGGTGATGAATGGTGAATGTCGGCACCTTTAAAAAAGAAATGACCAGTGATGACTATGTGCATACAACGTTCCATTTTCAATAACGACTGATACAGCTAAACATACTTTGAGACACAAGAAAGTATACAAATATACATTCAGGTCTAATATACTGAAGGCTTTATACCGGGTGTCCATTCTCAAAGTCGAACATAGGCAATTAACATTAGTGCATTCCCTCGTTCTTCATTGACGTAATTCATTTTTCTGTAGATAATTTTAACAGACGTTGACAGAAAATACTTGATTTACGCCAAATAATTACCAATTTTTTTGACAAATGCTATCGAACTTGAAAAGCAAGGCATGGCATATTAAAAAATTCCCAAGTTTTAAATTAATATTTTAAAATAAAAATCGCATCTTGAATATTATTATTGGTATCATTTGATGCGTAATAATTTTATCTTTCTACTGATACCATTATCTTCCCTGTAAGTTGAATTGGCGAGCAGGAATCGGCAAAAACGTTCAATACAATGTTAATCGCCTATGTTCGACTTTGAGAACGGACACCCGGTATAGCATTACAATTTATTGCTGCCTCAATTATAGGGGGATATTTTCTAGAACAGCGGTTCTTAACGTTTTAGGTTGGCGACCCTAAATTCAAGAAATCTTTGAAGCCCGCAACCCTAGTTGTTCTATGCTCTATGCAAAACATCATGCTGATAATAGTGATAAGCAGAGGTTCAGTATTGCATTGCAATATCAAAAGTGAAAATTGCAGACAGCATTGAAGGCTACTGTTCGAAGAGTATTTGGAGAAGATAGACATTTTTAATAGATATTCGTAAATTAATACGTAAATTGTCGCAAAAAACTTATTGCACTTTCATTCTCAAGTATTTTTCATATATTCATATTTACTTTTGAGCATCAACTATGTAATGTAAACATATGTGGTACCCGCGTTTCTGCGTCATCTTTTTATAAGCACCAATCGGGCACACTTTGTTCGCAATCGACAATAGTTTCTTATGCCGCTACCGCGTCATTTGTATCGCAACGACAAACGTGTGCATTATTTGACAGCCTTGGTTTAGTGCATCAGGCGTCTTTCTACAAATCAGGTTCTCTTTAGAAACGTGGGTTCAAATCCCACCTGTTGCATTGTTTTTTTCTTTGCAAGTTAATGTAATTCGCATTACTAAATGTTTTCTTTTACTGTTTCAGTATTATGAGCAGCATTAAGCTATTTTTTACCTATTTTGTACATATTTTTGAATACTCTTTAAGAGTAATTCGATCTAGCAAAGGTTGTTTTTCTTGCAGTGTGCTTTCTTATCAAATACTTTTAAAAAAAGTGTGTAGTTTTTTTACGTACAATTTAATTTTAATAATACAAAAATTGTTTTAATTGGAGCAAGACCACCCATGTGGGGAATAAAAAATTAGTAATAACAATATTTGTATGCAAAAAGGAATAAGTAACGATTCTGATGATAAATATATGAACAAATATCACTTATATATGGTATGCGTAAATGAGTAACACAAAAAAATTACAACAAAGAATTAAAATAATTTTAGAACGTAGAAAGTTGTTTTGCCGTTTTATTAAGATTAACGGGCATCTTTCGCGACCCACCCAAAAAATCCTCGAGACTCAGATTTGGGTCCCGATCCAACGTAAAACTGCTATTCTAGAAGATTAATTGGCTAGTTAAATATACGAAAAGATACCTCGTGATTTCTAACAATTGATCTGCAACGGTCGGTACATATGCCAAATACTAAATGTGAGAAATACGAGATACTAAGGCTAATCCTTTCAGCTAGAACTCTTGGTTAAAATATCTTGCTTGCTGATTTACATGTAATTTTTTTCTGAAGCAGTCACCAAAATTCACTACCATTTGGATCGCCAACCTTCGTTAGGTAAGGACGAAATAAGAAAACCGAAGACATTGTACTTATATGCATATTATGTAGTCATATCAGAAACAATAAAATCTGAGAAATTAGAGGTCATGCAAATGAAACAATTAAATGAAATAAAAGTGTGTCGATAGAGAAATGGAGATATTGCGTTGCAAGACAGTCGACTCTGCTATTTGATAATAGATGTTACGATGTTCCTAATATTATAGAAAAAAAAATATGCTATTTTTCCAGTTTGTCTAAGAAGTTGAGAAGTTCGTAAGCAAGTGATGTTATAAATTCTTTTAAAGAGGTGGATTAGTCCTCACAACTTCCAATATCTACAGTCTTTGGTGTGTTTTGGGTACCTCCGCTGCTTTTCTCCATTCTTTACTATTATTGCATGTCTCTCTCCAATTTTCTATTTCCATAAGTCTTACGTCTCTTAGTACTCCTTCCCGCCAGCTACTTTTTGGTCTTCCTCGATATCGTTTCTGAAGGTTTCCACTGCGTTATTTTCCTAATTGTCCTTGTATGGTGGCATCTCATAATATGGCCAAACAATTTCAGTCTCTGTGCTTTGATGTGTCTTACTATGTCTTCTCAAAATTAATTTTCCTTCTGAGAAAAGTTTTATCCATCCTTAGTGGTCCTCGAGTGTTTCTTAATATATTCCTCTCAAACTATATTCTGTATACACATTATATATCTACCTGGCATGAAACCGAGAAAATTTTAGACAAATATATGCAAGGTGGGCAACTTAAAAAAATAAAATTTTGTTTATTTTTGCTTTAACTCAGATATAGATAAATGCACATTTGTAACTACGTAGCGCAGGCTTTATTCTTGCCAAAAAATGGAACCCAACAGATACAGAATAAATGTTGTATGAGACAAAAAGGAGTAACGAATAAGTGCGTTAAGTTGAATATAGCTGCATTGAAGGAATTCGAAGCGTCCCGGTGGCTCAGGCAGCGAATGCTCGCTTTAACCGTAAACTACCGTCGAACAATGAAACAATTGCGCGGCGCCGGTTTGTTCGCAGGAGCTGAATTTCGAGACCCATCATCGGTAATATTTTTATTTTTGTTTTAAATAACATTCAAATAAAAGTAACAATTTGCACATAGTTCAGGCTTTACCTTTGACGAAAATTGAATCCAACAGATACAGCGTAAATTCTGTAAAGCATAAAAAGTTTTCAACGAAAGATGGGTTCTATTTAAGGCAGCCGGGACGCATGGACACGAGAAGTTCTCCGTAGCGCATGTAGGGATAGCCCGTTCCCTTAAAATATCCCGCTAAATATTGGAATTGCATTCGCACCCTCCTATCCTGCGAATTCGACCACCGGTAATGTTATTTTATTTTAAAATGTATGTAATTTATCAGTAACTCGAAGATATTTTTACCCCTAGTTTAATTTTATTTTTAAAATTATTTAGCGTCACAACGTTCAATTACAAGGGAAGTTCTGAGTACAGCCCTGTACAGAGTTTTTTATTAACTCATTTATCTTTCGACACATACTACATATACAAAATATGGGAAGTAGCAAGTTTTAAAGCTGACTATTCAACGTCAAAATTCAGCATTTAGCCCTTACGTCATACGTTAGAAAATATATTCTTGAACAGTATGTTAGAAGATGATTAATCGCAAGCTTTGCAGCCCTAAGTTTATATCATAGAATTAATCTGGCATATCTTCTTCTTATGCTACTGCGCCTTATCCAAATGCTTCTTTTCAAGTCACATCCAAGCGGATGCAGAATCTACGATGCCTTAGTTTTAACGACATTCCTCTTTAATGCTGAACCTTTGTTGCCCTGTGTCAACCTATACTGAATTCGAGATTTTGGACAGCTAAGTGGGAGATCGTTAAAGATAAAGGTTCAAGGTATTTCAATTCGTCCAGCTGGAGGCGGGCTGCTATAGGCATCTTCTGTTCCTCTTCAGACAAGAACGGACATCACAGGATGCGTTAGAGAACGAAAGGTTAGAGAACGAAATTCAAGTACCGACTCAGGAAAACCATCTAAAAAACTGAATCAGAGCAGATGGGAGATGGTTTAGGACCTCATATATTTATTTATTTATTTTATTTATGTAGTACTCATCCAACAGCCGTTAGGCCAATTATAGGCGTCGCTGTACATTTTATGGAGACTTCCAACCCCACTAACGACTGTCATGATGTTTTTATGACATCCGGGACCAACTATTTGCGTGGCAGCCCATCCAAGTTCTGACTAGAAAGAGCATTGCTTAACTCTACTGATCGAACGTTGACGCTTGTTCAAGCTATACCACCAGGGACCCTATCGCGAGATAGTGTGAATATTCTGATTGATGATCCATTCCCGTGCAGTTGCTTCTTTCCGTGGACAGATATGGATTTTAAGGCACCCATATTAATTCTCACACATTAATTCAAATGAGCATATGATGCAATAAGATTATAGCAGCAGTATGTAGGGTAGATCCTTCAGTTTCCCATGAAGTGCCTGTCAGTTTACTATGTTGTTACTACTCTAGCTGCTGGATCGTGTTTTCATATGTTTTTTGTAAGTCAGAGAGCACTATAGTGTAAGTTCAAGATTGTTTAGGTAGGAAGTTGTTGACTGAGGTTTACAGTGAACTGCTGATTGGCTGTATGGTTGTATAAGTGGAATGCACATACTTCCTTCTTTGATGGGTTAGAACATAGCCTTCACCTCTTTTACTATATAAATATAGGTGCCCTGTTCCTTATTTCAAAGTTATATTTTTAGCTACTGCTAAGTCGTCATCAAAGCAAATTTTCTTGCTTGTGAAGCATGTCACTGATGCATACCTTAAGAAGCATTGGGGCTAATACCAATTCCTTTAGTATCCCATTCGTTTTAGTGAGAACTGCTTCTTTCTTGTCCAACACTAATATTGATGCTACTGTTGATTAACTTGCTTTTCACGAGAGTTCTTAGCTTTACACATTATAGTAACCTTGCAGCCATACGCTATCGGCTATGGTATGCCGCTCTCAGGTCGACAGAAACCACCACTGTTTCCAGTTTCTTTTAAAATCCAGCTTCCAGAAGAGTTGTTAATGCTAGTCTATGTTCGCAGCCTATACTTACTTTTTATCTTGTCTGATGTGTAGGATATATTGTTTACTATCTTTTGGATTCTATTTAGGCTAAGGTAGTTTGAAGCACATCCTGAACAATGCGATTGTACCGTAACTGGAAACATTTCTGGTTTAATGGCTACTAGCATTTATATAAGCGTAAAGACTGGGCTTAGGACGTTAAACTAGAGCTTGAATTGGCTACTAGAAATGTTATAGTAAAAAAACTCTGTAAAAGGCTTTACCCAGAACTTCCCTCGTCGACATTGTGACACTAAATAATTTTAAAAATGAAATTAAGTTAAGAGTAAAAATATCTTTACGTTTCTAATAAATTAAATTAAAAAAATCCGTTACTGGAGGGAATTTTGAAACCCCGCCGTTTGCGACTGCGAACAAAGGCGATTTGGTCAATTTCTAACAACGCTATGAAGCCGTGTTAATATCGTCCCGTTTAGTAGGTTTAACCTGAACGCCGGGCTTGCCTTAGTTTCGTGTGCGATATACGTTTCAACTAAATTCAGGCAATGAAAATTAATTATATTCTTTACATCAATAAGCTACTAATGCAGATAATTCTTTCACTAAAAATTTCTTTATTATTTCTGACACATTTCATACGCTGAATGTATAACACTTATCTGTATATCGTTTTTAAAATACGTCGATGTTTATCCTGCAAATTCCCCGTACGCTTTATTTAAACAATTTCTGTAGCAGTTGTTAAAAGTAATTTTGAGAGTAGATTGAAATAATCTGAATGTAGAAAGAATACGCTTTCTACTAGTTTAGGAATCATCGAGAAGTATTCCGAACTAAGCTTGTAAATGCGATGTATTTTTCAGTCTCAGCTCGCGAAAAGATTGGCGCATTATGCGCTCCCGGCCTAAAAATCAAATTAAGTTAGGAGTAAAATATTTCCACGTTTCTAATAAATTAATAAATTTTCAAATAAAAAAACGTTACCGGTGGTCGAATTCGAATGGCAATCGAGACCGTGTGTGCAGCCCCAGCGTTTAGTGCGATATTATAAGGAGACGCCCAATTTCTACCTGAGCCACGGAGAACCGACTTCTCGAATTTCTGCATCGCAGCTATATTTAGTGAGGCGTTAATTTGTGCCTCGTTTTTGTATTGTAAAAAAATTATACTGCATCTATTCGCTCCCATTTTTGGTAAGAATACAGCCTGTACTATGTACAAATTACTACTTGTATCTATTACTAAGTTTAATGAAAAATAAACAAAATTTAATTTTTTTAAGGTGCTTACCCTGTATATATTTGTATGAAATTGTACCGCTTTCATTCCAGATATATATGCAATGTGTATGCCAAATATCGTCTTCCTCCGACAAATATTTTTTGAGTTACACCGCCAACAGACAGACAGATAGACAGACAGACAGGCAGACAGACGGAATTGAGAAAACCTTTTTTTCGTAATCTAGGGACCCTGAAACGTGAAGATCTGGAGAAATCTCGGAAGGTGATTTTTTCGCGTCTTTCAGACGAGGGAAGTAAAAAGTCAAATGGACTATAAATAAAAAGGTGAAAAAATCACAGCTGGTTGTATTCTCAGCCGCGCGAGTGGCGTCGAAACGTGCATGTTCGTGGCGTAAGCCAACGCCTTCTTATATACCTTCGTCAGTAATTCGAGGGTCCGGCGCCCCTACAAATCCTTGCTATCCTACCACGCTTCCCAAGGGTTTTTATTAATTCTGGAAATAATAATGTCGCCTTGCTCATTTCAGTTTTTAGATCTTGGTTTATCTACTATTCACCAAAAACCTGAGAGATTAATATTATTTCTTAAGTTTCTATTGAGTACGTATTCAATTTATATATTTTCACGGCTTCTTCGTTTGGCTCTGCAGGTTGTTAACTCAATCTCTGTTTTAAACAGGTAAGCAACTGGATCGGTAATTGATGCTGCAATTATATACCCAATTAGCAGTCTGGCTGACCATCACACATCGCCAGTGCAATCATTTACCTGGCGCGCTTTTCCATAATGACGGCGATATTTAAAGGCTTGAAGCGTTCATTAAACGGTATCGACCGGATGGTCACCGTGACGCCTCCGAAATGCGCGTCCGCCGCTTTTCTCGTGCATCTCTCCCTGATTGGTTCCAGCTTCCGGTGTCTCGTTGTCCTGGTTCCCCTACCGAACCCTCGCGTCGCCGTCGGGGCGCCTGAAACAATGGCCGGGATCAATGCGTCCAACACACAATGCCTTTTATATCTGTTTGCCATTCTCTCCGAAATGGTCGTTTACTGCGGTATTTTAGAGAGTTTATGTGTTGAATAATCCGGGAATTAATGTCTATCTATTCATACACTTATGAAGTATTTATCTCGCTGTCTGAGTTCGAGCTAATTGTGCCTCGCACTCCACAGATCGAGTTATTAAATTTCGCAGACGAAGTGTGACCGAAGCCTAACCGGGGATTCACTTTAATCGCGGTAATTTCACGCTCAGGCTTCGATATTATTCTCTGTTCGTGATAAGCGGAAAGCAAATTTCGAGAGCGAAACTATTTTCCGGTTAATTTTATTTTCGCGTAAGTGGGAACAGGAACAGCAATAAAATTCATTAAATTCCAATTTAGCCGCCGATAATGCGGCCGGCGAGCTGGCATGCAACAAATGAATGGGTAACGACAGTTAAATTGCAATAAATTTTATTTCAGACGACCAATTTGGATAAAAGTCGCGCTTAAATCGCGAGTTACAATTTAGAGCGCAGCTTTCCATAAAAATGTAGCATTGCGATCGTTTGCTTGAAATATTCCACGCCTCGTTAACTCTGAGTAACTAAAACTGTCCTATTTATTTGTTTTGCGAGCCAAATTACGGTTTGCATGAAAGAGAGCAGATTGATGGCAATCACGCATTATGACATGCATTTTCAAATCTCTCTCTTGTGGTACAATTGTCTTACTAGTCTTTTTGCTAAAAGTTCTAAAAGTTAACCAAAGAAAGAATATCACAAAACATTTTCAGCTTAGACCAGTTGCATGTATACAGGGTGATTCATAACGCACGAAGAACGGGTAACGAGAGAGCGCCAACATAAAGTGTTTTTCTTAGTTATAAACTCCCGACCATAACCCAATCACAAGAAAGTTACAGAAAGTTAATGAGCATTAGTTACGTTTGAAATTCAAATTGGGGGTATTTGAGAATTGATTAAACAATATTTAGTTAAAATATTAATAAAAAATCACATGATCTTAGGGCTTTTTAAAGTGTTGCTCAAAAATTGGTAGCATTTTAAAAAGTTTTAAATAATAGTAACTTTTCAGTTAATACATTTTAATTAACTTTTTACTTTTGGTCCTGTCTAGCTACCCTCTCAGTCTCTTCCGTACGTTATGAATCACCCAGTATATTTATATGGAAGTTTTATCATTTTAACTTTTATATCTCTCATTTCATATCTATAAACTGGAAATCATAAAAACATTTTTTAAATTTTGAAAAATTAGTTTTTCAGGCGCTTCTGAAGCTTAAATTTTTTTAAATTTCAAAATTTTCTAAATTAATTAGATTTGTGAGATATGGCTTCTAAAGACAAACTCAAACTTCTTCATGCCCTTTAAAATATACAATCTAGATACATATATTTAATAATGTTCAATTAACTAAAGCTTTCATAGGTACCTTAATTTAATACAAATAGCTGCTTGAGCTTTATTAAATATACCTACAGGCTGATATGAAAGTCCACGTAATAAATTTAACCACACAGAGATCTCATGAAACTGAACAGCTTATTATATAATTTTTACGAAAACACTCCTAAAACTGAATTAAAATGCAAAACAGTTTTATTGTAAAAATTTATACCCACCCATTGAAATATTTTAATTTAATAGCACAAAGCACAAAAAAACATTTCTTTGAAATGGAAATCACCAAAAACTACTTAGGAACTTATAACACTTTGGTTAACATCTGGTCAGTCTGTAATTCAATAAAACTATAATTTGCCCGGGTTGAAGAAAATAGAAGAAGAAGAAAAAGATATTTCATGTTTATATATATACCAGGATTCTAGTTCTATGCAGAGTGCACTAGAATGCCAGCAAGTTTCGAGATAACGTAACAAAATCCATGTTTTTCTATTTATTAGGGGGGCGAAAAGAAACATAGAAAAGTAGATCTACCAGTAAATCGAAGATGGGTTATCCCGCTATAAAAAATGTTCGTTAACTTAGATGTATTAAAATAAAATGCTGTTAATATTCAATATTCTTGATAAAACAGTTAATTCTTGGAAAAATATTTTAAAGTTCCATATACTTAGTGACTATATAATTTAACGTAATTGGTGTAGAAGTATTTAAAAATCTGTCTGATGGTTTATGTAATATTTCAGGCAACTGTGAACGAAGAACAATGGTACTCGACGACTGTCTATCATATGTAAAACATTCAAAATGCATTTGCAATATTCATGCTGTTTCCTTGGGTTCAATAAACAATAAAATATAAA
Source organism: Agriotes lineatus (assembly GCA_940337035.1). Taxonomy (NCBI): domain Eukaryota; kingdom Metazoa; phylum Arthropoda; class Insecta; order Coleoptera; family Elateridae; genus Agriotes; species Agriotes lineatus. The sequence continues at coordinate 156,867,973 of OW679194.1, forward strand.
TTTGGAAACTCACCAATGCCACACTTAATTCGCTCATAAGTTTGTCACCGGAATAATTGTGAATATCATAGCTGGATGTCATACAATAATGTTATTACCGTTTTTATATAAACATGACTTGTCGTCACCCATGGACTTACTCTATTTACGATCGTCTTACTTCCTTACGTCGTCACCTTCTCCTTCATAATACAACGATAAGCTTGTACGTTACGTAGCGATCATGGCCGCGTGGTTGATGCGTTTGGCTAGAAATTAGCTTTTTTCTGGGAACGTAGATTTGAATCTTTAATATTGTTTTTGGAAATGTATGTAATTCGCATTACTAACGCCCGTATTCATAGTCGTTCGCCAGCGGATCGCCGGCGACTCGCCAGAGTTTCGTTATGAATAGTATATTGGCGGCACTGTACGTCTATGTCAAATTCGAGGTTAGCAGGTTAGATTTTGTGTCAGTTTCTGTCAAAACTGACTGAAAACCTAACCTGATCACCTCGAATTTGATATAGACGTACAGTGCCGCCAACATACTATTCATAACGAAACTGCGGCGAGTCGCCGGCGATTCGCTGGCGAACGACTATGAATACGGGTGTTAGTGTTTCGTTTGACTGTTTCAGTTTTAGTAGGAACGTTAAGATATTTGTACCTATTGCGTGCAGGGAGAGACTGAATAAGAAAAAGGCTTAAAGTGGTAGAAAAAGAAAGTCTTATGACGACATGGGTGGGTTTAGTTTAGCTGAATAAACATTATTTTTTACCCTTTAAAACTCATAACAGGACGCCACTGCTTGCGTTACCTTCATTCATGTGTGTCGCTACTTTGGAACCCTAATTGTTATCTTTCGCGGAGATTTAAATAAACACATCCAAAGTTTTCAGTTCTTGTTATGAAAATACATACATCACTTCCAGCCGAACAAAAAATCTCGGAATGGAAAGCGCATCTCGCGGAGAAATGTTTTATATGGCGGAAACGTGAGGCGCATTGGGTTTCACAAAGTTTGTTAGGTTTAGGGCGACCTTATGTTCCGTAACTCCTGTATTCTCCTGGGATGTTAAGTTGAGAACTGCTTTTACATCCTAAACTTACCTATTCTACCGTCTACACTACTAAACACAACTTCACTCCAGCACTTTGCGTAGCTTTATACATTTCTGCACTTCGAGCAGCGCTCGCGTTTCGGGGTTTCTTTTAAATCGCCGGTTTGTAGTATGTAGGGAAATTTGTTACTCTTTGTGGTGGCGAAGATGTTCACAAAAAACAAAATGACTTATTACACTTTATATTTTAATCGATTACTGGCGGGGCTTTGAACTTTAAGCTATTGGTTTGGTCAAGAACTAATTAATTTTTTAGACTCCCTATTAAAATACTAAACTATCATAGCAAAGAATAGAAATAGTGGAAAAAATATGAAAAATTATAACATTTCTCTTTTGTTTGTTTGTAGTAAATAAAATAGTTGAAAACACATTTTGTTATTCTTTAAACGGGGTATATCAACGTATATATAAAATAAACCATATTAAAGTAACCATGATATATAATATTATACACATTGTTGCCAAGGAAACGTTTTAGATTTTCCAAGATTGCATATTTAAAACAATCTTGTTTCAAAAATAAACTTATTTTACTGGTGTACAAATTTCTGAATAAACACATAAGAATGTCGCTTTTGAAGACTACGCTACTTTAAATATTAATTTTGTGGCAGGTTTTTGCATATTTATTTAATATTGGGTAAGCATTTTAACCCGGGAATAACCGACGGGCATGACGAATATTCAAAAAGAAATTAATATTCCTTGGCGTAGTACGCAACTGTAAGTCGTCGATAAAAAGTAATAAGCTTTATTTCCTATAATCAAAGTTAGTGCATGAGACTGCAAAACTTGCAGGTAGCAGCTCTGTTTTAATAACAGTTTCGAGTTTGCTGTTCCTATTAAGCATCTCTATACAAGGTTTCAAATTGAAATTAAAAAATTAAATCATTAACAATGATCCGATGGGTTTATGATATACTGTCAGATTACGCGAAATGAATTAGGCATTAAATTATTATTTCAACAACAAAGGGTGATTAACAAGAGGAAATGCTCATTTAGATTTCTAGTTGTTTGTACAAAAGAGTAGGAAATAGCTCTGTATTCATGTGGAAGTATATTATATCATTATGTTTGTATTGTTTTCCTAGTAATAATTCAATGTCGTCATTAATTTAGTTGAGATGAGTGATTATTCAAAATCTGTTAATTTAATTACTTTATACATTAATCCTATTACGACTATTTTAATCGGTAGCCAAGAGAATTAGTGTTCTAATTAATTGAAAAAGATGAGGCTTTCAAATATGTCAGAGCTTTATAGAAACGGACTACAAACACACAAAGGTGAAGACTCAGCAAATGTAGTTTGAAAATGTTACCATCAATTTCCAACATTCTAGACTTATTATTTTGTGTATATTCAAATAATTAGGGTGGGTTTAATAAAGTAGAGAGTATCTGGGTACATCTAAGGATATTTATAAAAAACTACAAATCGGTTACAACATGTGTTTCTTTGATTTTCAGAAATCTATAAAATATACAATTTCTGAATTAGGTATAATACATTTATAACTGTTGCGTCAGGTATTGCTTATTAGTATTGCAGAATAATGACTAGGAATAAATTGTAAATAACTATTCAAAAATTCTATTTTACAAATTATATGTAATTTTTATGAAAACTTCAGCTCCTACCTGCCTTTTTACTACAATTCCAAGTCAATATTCTAAAACTGTAACGATTAAGTCTTTTCTAGCGAAGCGCACAAACCTAAAACTGTTTTAGTTTTACAGTAAACATAAAAGAAAAATATCGGTTTTTGAAAATGGCAATAAGTGGCCGCGATAGTGGTTGGAGATTATTATAATAAATACGGTTTTAATAATGGAATCTTAGAGCGACCTGCAGGCGTTTGGAATTTTCTACTGATTTTAGCACAAATAATTGTGGATCAGGATTTTATTTTGAATTCTTCAATCAGGACATCGCACGTTGTTGCCCACAACAATTATTTATTTTACAACTAAGCTCAGTTTTGTCTTCCACAGTTATAATTTCCTAATTCACAACTTAATTTCTTCAGACGTTTCGGTCCCAGGTAGATTACTATTAATAACTTTCCTGCAATAGTTTTTGACATTAACCAGTTTATTTAATTTTCCAAATACACTACTCATATATTTTTTCAAAATTAGATAGTACATAGATTAGGTAGGTTATTTATAATATATCGTAACTATGTTATTGATTAGAATGTAAAAAGTCAGCTTTCAAACATTACATACTTATTTGAGGACGCATCAGTAGTTAGTTATCGTTTGTAAACCATCTGGTATTATATTTCCTAGAAATTAAGTTATGGCAATTTTCGTTTATATTCAGCAATTTCATGCAGAAAAGAAAATGAAATAATGATACATTTTTGTTTTTCAAAATTTTGGGATAAAATTGAATTTCTGCGATCACTAGTTGGAATACCTTGCTGTCATTTTTACACGTTGATCTAATAGTTATAAGATAGGTACTTTGGCTGTAAAAATAGATTATATAAATTTTTTTTATTACCTATGGCCAAGTCGCTTAAAATGTTATAAAACGCATCTTCATTGTTTAACAGGTCTAGTTAGTTTGACAGTTAGCGAAAAGAAGAAAATATGGGTGTATATGCTGGAGAACATTTTAGATAATACAGTTAAAAATGGGATTAGAATGCAATCCACTAGCCAATTTGAACGCCTCAATTTTTATTTCCAAGTCTTCTAAACATTTAGTTAATGATGCCGGGAGTTGCCTACAAAAACGATGTTTTCTAGAAATTATAAGTTACTTCACGATTATTATTAGCCCAGTGGTAACTTAATGGTTCGCGTTTTCCCAAATATTTTATCTTGAAATTTAATATAACAATACGAAGAAGCATAGTAATTCTTGAATATTATATTAATTTATCAATTTTAAATGGCAATTTTATACTTCCTCAACCTGAAATATGTTCTTGCAGAAATAGCACACTCTAATCTAATCTAATTATTGGAATAATCAGTAGAACAATGTCTAAAGTATTTTCTTAACAGTTAAACACAGAGCTAGTTTCTATTACATTTTATAAATTTGTTGCATTACAAGCTCTAGTTTTTCTTCTTTACGTCCGACAGGATCGTAATTGAAATTGGTCTTGCACCATGAAATTTAGTAAAGCTGAAATTGTCAACAGTAATTACATAAGTGGTGATCATCTTTTGATAATTTTAACTAGATTCACGATCACACTTTGTCCACTCGTGAGATTTCAACAGATAGCAACAAAGATGAGTGCTAATCTAGTTAAAATTATTTTAAAAAAATATTACCACGAATGTAACCCGGCGTGATTATTTTTTAAACAGTCGAAGTTGTAGGTAGGGTTTGATGGAGCTTCCAGATGAGTGTCCTGTTATTTTTAACAACTGCTGCTCACCTACTCCACTTTTAGCTAGTTGTGTTATAGCAGAAGAACGATTTGAATGGTTTGGGAAAAAATAGTCGCTGTAATCAGTTACTAGCAAATAGTCAGTGTAATTTTGATGCTATTGGTCCATTTATATTTTTTTTTCATTACTATTAGCTGATAGGACTGTTTAGAAAATAATCCTAAATATTTTGGTAAAAATTCTCAAATACTTTCTGTAACAATATTATAATTTAATGACCGTTTAGAACTTCTCTCATGTTCTATTTTAGTAAAAACCACAAAATATCATCTATCGAACTCTGCAATTTAATTAAAAATAAAAGATATGTGTACAATTCAGACAGTAAAGAAGTGCGTTTTACCATCTCATACAGTGTGTCCCCGAATAGGTGAAACGACTCTTGTAAAAGGTAAAAAAATCTCGATTTAGATTTTTATTTTTTGGGATTCAGCCCTGCTTGGTCTAAGACGAATTTCTACCATAATTTTACTTTTGAAAAATCAAGCATGCCTTGGAAATTTTCAAAAAACCTATTTTTCTGTAGAGTAAAGTTCCTTTTATCCGACAAATACGACAAAAAGTTATTAAGAAAAGTTGTTTAGAAACAACATTTAGGCCCGTATACTAAATTTCAAAATCCTAGGCAAACTTTGATCTCTCACATTTTCTTTTATGTTCATTTCCCAAATCAAAGAATTTTATTTTTAACAAAGTTTTTTATTATAAAATAAAGAACTTTCTTAAAAATATTTGTTTTCCATGGCAGCCTTTGTTAAAAGTAAAATTCTTTGATATCGAACCTAAATATAAAAGAAAATGTGGGAGATTAAAGTTGACCGAGGATTTTGAAATTTCGTATAGGGGCCTAGATGTTGATTGTACACAACTTTTATTAGTAACTTTTTGTCGGATTTGCTACATATAAGGCACGCTACTATACAGAATAATACGTTTATTGACAATTTACAAGGCATACTTAATTTTTCAAAACTGAAATTATGTTAGAAATCGCCTTTAACCAAGCAGGGCTGAACATTAAAATTTAAATCGAGAATTTTTTACCTTATACAAGGGTCGTTTTACCTATCCGGGAACACACTGTATATACATTTCTGTTCTTAGAACTGGTGTAGTAATAACTTGCTTTTATTAATCTGGACTGAAGCTAATTTCATAATCACAGGTTGAAATAGTTTTTTGCTAAAGATTTGCGCAATCTAATTTAATGTTTTATGATTTTATAACGTACTTTTGCAGTAAAAACGTACGATTTTTGATAAAAACATTTTTTATTTATTTTGCAAAGGCAGTATTTTATTATAAGATACATTATCATGCATTGCTACGTCTTAATTTTTATTCTATTACAGGGTGTTCCGGTTGTGCCACTGATGATTTCTTAACGAGAAATATAAATACAACTTTCCGAGCGTAGGTTTCTTGCAAATGCGTGCGTTCGGCTGAGCTAAGTAGATCGTTAGAAAATTTATACGGTTTTTGATAAGTGCGCATTAATAGCCTTCTTAAAGCGGCGTTCTCTGGAAATGGCACTATAAAAATCTCGGCACGGAACACGACTTATCGAATAGCGGATCTTTGTGGCTTTATATGCGAGTCATACAATTGCAAAAAACACATAATGATCAAAAACTAACACTCCGAACGACTCGTGCGACACGCGAAGCTCTCATAATGTAATTGCCCTATTACAGCACGGGGGGTGCGAACGCGTAACAACTCGCTGTTACACCGCACTCAAATGCTAATCTAATACCATTTCACGTCCTGCTTTGTGGACGTGAATTCAAAACACCCTAATAAAAATGGATATTTCTTTGAGTATAAATGCCATTTAATTATGCCACTTTTGTATTTCTGTCTTTACCTACCGGGCGTTTTGCTCGCGCGGCGCTTCTCGGAATCAAGTTGGCTAAATTATTACGTTAGGCCCGTGGCACGGCCACGGCTTCGTATGAAAGCAATTTGCTTTGAGGCGCTGAAATGGCTGTTGACACGATGTAAAACACACTGGCCCGAATTTAGCGTCCGATAAATTATCATGCATTAGTCCAACGGTTCTTGGCTACCTGCTCCATTCTTGGAGAGTTAACATTAGTCAATGCATTTAAATCATGCAGTTCTATTGCCAAAAACAATGACATCATCAACATGAATACTACTTCTAGATGATATGGATTAAACTATTAGAATTTGCTCATCTTTGTTTGACAATATATTCTGCAAGACATATAAAAGCAAATAAGAAGGTAAAAATTGGTTTTCCAGAAAATTGTATATAATAACTACCACTATGCTTTTCTTACTTTATTCTTAGGTAGGTTTGTCAAGACCCCATTGATAAACCATTTTTGGAGTTATTTTCGTTAAAGAAGCTATCATAGCAAATTCAAATGCCAAACGTTGAACATTTACTATAGTAGCTGTTCCCTAGAAGGAGCCAAGGAGCTATGGCTCTACCATAACAAACCAGTCATTCAAGAATTTAATCTGAAAGAAACATTTGTTTTTACTTATTTTTTTATCATTCTTTACATTTTACAGCTTAAACAAAGCACGGGTAATTTTTATTTCATACTAACTGTATGATAAGCGCTGCTTGCTTCCATTGACGCTTCGGTGCCAGATCGAAGTAGCTCCTCAGCTTTTCGACAGTTTATGGACTGCAGCAGGTGCAAAGCGCCAATAAATAGGTCCAAAGATAAGGATATTTAACTTTTCATGGGAGCCTCCTCCCTTTAGGCTCAATCAGTCACAGCCGCCCCAGGCTGCGATAGAGCGTGTGTCGAGTGTCCGCTTACTGATACGTGCTTACAAATTTCGCACGCAGATGCCGCACGTAATGCCTGTATATTTTCAGGCCCTTGGCAATAATTCCCTGAATGAGACGTTTCTCAAAATAACTACCGTTACTTAAATAACTATAATATGGTATTTTTTATTATAGTCATAATTTGTAGGTAAATTGTCGTACATCTTGAAATAGTAAGTATTATTGGGCTGTAATGTTTGGTAACTTGTTTCACTATGCCAACTGTTGCCAGTCCGTATTCCAAATATTTTAATCTCGGGATATCGGAATCTGTCTTTGTCTGTGAAGAGGTGGAAAACGCATTATACGTTCGGAGATTGGCCTACCATCAAAATTCTGCCGACACTAAAATGCACCCAATTCAGAAAAATTATAAAAAATGTAGATCCTCATCATATCATCGCTTTGTCGTAACAAGCTTCTAAAACTTTAACGATATCGGCGTTTCCAATGTTAATTTTTATATTGGCTATTTTGTACTGCATTTGCTATAGCAGTTAAATCCAAATTTCTAGTTGCATTTTTCTGGAAAACTATTTCCTTTTTAAATTTTTCGGGATTCTGATTTTGCCGTAGACTATATGTCTTAAACTGAGGAGAAAATTTTTGTTAACAGTGAAAGAATACTGAGATAAATTTGCAAACCTCTCACTAATTGATAAACACATCGTCTATTATTGTTACTTTATTTAGTTTATAAAAATCTAACTTTCATTTTATCACTAAACTTGCAATATTTTGTTTTATTAATACAGCTTAAAGAACTTTTTGAATTCTCTACCTTCGACTTTGAAACTCAAATGGAAATAGATTTGATAATGTCTATTATCTCGAAAATTAGCGCTACATGTTTTCGTTTGGAAATGCTTGTAAGGTAAGGTTTATTTATGGTATATGACAAACATTGATTTGGAATATTTACACAGATTATATGAAAATAGAATTTTATCATTTCTTAAAAACCAAGACAAATAAAAAGTCAACACTGACAAGCACGTTCCTTAAGATTCAATATTATATAAATACATACCTAAAAATTCAACTACAGTAATAATAATAATAATAATTTCTGTTCATGCTTGTAAAGACAATGGTTTCACATTTCACACGTTAATTTTACATATATACAAATACGACATACTGTACATAATACAAGATAACATTATATATTGAAAAAATCACAGTCCAAAAATTATTTAATACTGAAAACAAAACATTGTTCAGTAGAAATTGTTTTATTTTTTTTAATACTTTGGGTGGAAGCTCCTGAATGTGCCAAGGAAAATGATCAAAAATACGGATCCATAGTACTAATTAGCACCATTGCGGCTGGCTGCCAATATATAGAAACGAAGTCTCAGCTTTTCATTGCTCTTCATGCCGTGTGAATGACGGTGTTTTGAGACGTAAACAAGTGAATATTGTTCCTAACATATGCTAAACATTGGTAGATATACGACAAAAAAGTTAGTACTTTTAACTCAATACATTTGTTTTTGAGGTTATTTTGGCAACCAGCTCTTCTAATGATCCTAATAGCTTTACTTTTAGATCAAAAATGCTGATACCCCTAGAAGAATTCCATCAGCACCGCATTGTATAATTCAATAAAGAAACTATGAGCAAATGATGTGCCGTCAATAAAATAGTAATGGTAACAATATGGTACTCCCACGAAGTAAAAATAAGCTTCACGATATTTTGTTCAATATATACTCAGTGTGATATGACCGGTTCAACGTAGCATCTAAATAAACTCCCAAAGATTTGACACTTTTTCAAAATTGTTTAAATCTTCCCGCGAGAAAATCATTAGCTTGGTTTTAGCCTTACTTAATTTTAATTTATTTTTACTGAACCACTATGCTAGATCTGTTTGAACGGTTTCCAAATTGTTTATCAATATAGAGAAGTTGTTGCAGCTGCTGTAGTGTCATCAACAAAAAGAGTAACATCGATGTCTCTGTAAGGGGCGCTAAAACAAAGAATAATACAGTACCTAACACCGACCCCTAAGGTACCCCACACAATTATTTAAGTAGTAGAACAGCAGTTATCATCATGTGTGTAATGTAAAATAAAGATCTTATAAAATCTACACAGTTTCGTTCAAAACTATAATATTAGAGCTTATTTAGTAACTAGTGAATCACCCGAGCTACGCTTCGGTGGGAAAGGGTGGTACATGTCACAAAAACACATACATTCTTACCAATTATACATACAAAAATGTTGATAGATGAACATTGAAATTACACGATTTAATTGTTCTTTTAAATTTGACGTCGAAAGTGGCGCTGAAGAGTTCATTGTAAACGTACCACATCAGCTGTGTCAACCGATCGTAATTTAATTTAATTTCTCTTTTTCGTACTTTTTTGAAAATAAAAACCGGCCTACGATCTAAGTCTAAAACTTGGCAAAATTTTAACTACTTATCATACAATTTAATCGGTCCAGTATCTTCGGAGGAGATACCGAACAAAGAAAAAGACCACCGATTATATGGTATAGGATAGTTCATAAGGAACGCAGTCAAATTCCTTCTGATAATCGCAGTGTAGTGTTCCAACATGGCGTCCATCTTCGAATCCATCTATAATTAATTCAATAATGTGCTCAATTGCCATAGTAGTAAATTTTCCTCTTCTAAAGCGAAATTGATTTAAAAAAATATAATTATTTGATTCAAAATAATTACAAATTTGTTGAAGTAGAGGTAGGTATTGGTATGACGTCATTCGATTGATTTTGTGGTCCATTTTTCGAAACTGGTATAATGTTAGCAATTTTAAAAATATCGAAAAAACACAGCACTTATTGATTTTTTTACTAAGCGGTTTTAGAGGCTTCTTATTTTGGACCGATAACAAATACATAGATATCTAATCTAAATAATAGAGAGGGCCTTATGCCAGATATAGATAGCTTCAGAAAACTTGAAAAGCGTCTTTTTCTAGTCAAGGATTAAATATTTTAGGGTTTACTATTATCATTTTTTCGTTAAAAATGCCTACCTAATGTTAATAATTATAACGACAGCTAATCGTCTACTATATGTGTCTATTTCTTTCAAATTTTAAATGATGCTAACGCTAAGTGTTTGTTATTTTCTGTAATTTTCACCTAATATAATGACATTTTGTTGTCTTTCTCAATGTCAAAATGATGCATATATTTGCACTAGTTGCAATATGAGATTGCATATTGGCACTAGTTGCAATTTGAGATTTCATATTTACATTAGTCCTAATATGAAAATTTAGAACTACTTTGTAGATTTAAATAAAAAATATTTACTATAACAATTAACATGACTTAAAATTAGAGAAAATCTTTTATGCAACGCTTTGAAAAATTAGTATTTTTCACTCACAACGTGTTGTCCAATTCGCTAGCGCTCGTAGGACAAACTTCACATCTAGTGTCCAAAACACTTTCATTTTGCAACTTGATACATAAATAGCTATTTTGTATACCGGTCTGGTAGCAACTATCTACCAGCTTATCAAAAGATTTCGGCATATACGTTTTTATGGTCTAGGCCGTTAGCATTTAGCAATGGCTGTGATTCGTGTTATACGTTTGGCAGTACTACTGAAGTACAGCGAGCGTCAAAAAGCATTGGTCAGTTTTAATTTGTAATAACAATGATGTATTTGCCTAAATTACACAGTTAATTAAAAGTATTTCTTAAAGACTAAGAATGGGAGATTTACGTTTGAAAAATGATGTCCCTCAAATGACTCCCCACTCTCTCGTTGAATGCCACTCTTCTTAAGGGCGGACGCAATCTCTCATCAGACGTTGCAGCATATTCTGCGATTTTTAATTTCTTCTCGAATAAACCTTTAAAGCTCTTTCAAATTCCTTAGCTTTCTTGTAAATAGTCTCCTCTTCAAAGCTTCAGAGAAAAAAGTCAGAATCGGTTTATTTAGAAACGATTGTCGTAGGGCATTCGTACTAATTTTTACGGTGTAACTGGTAGCACCGTCTTGTTGAAATCAATACTGATTTACTACCTCCTCCTTCCTTTGTGACCAAAAAATGTTTACAGCACGTCTGTATGTCGTTGAGATGTAACCGTTAGCGTTTCACCATTTTTCTCGAAAAACTAAGACCCGACGCTCACTATATGTTGTTACTGGCACTGTCAGTCCATGTCAAATTCGAGGTTAGCAGGTTAGGTTTTTCGTCAGTCTGACACAAACCGACACAAAACCTGGAATTCTCGAATTTGACATAGACAGCGTCACCAACAATACACTTCAGTACTGCCAAACGTATAACAAGAATGACAGGATAGTACAAAAAACAATTAAACAACACGCGACCGTTATTCGCGTTTATGGTCTCGCTAGTTCACGTGTCTCGCCCTAACGGGCTCGACTGTGATGTACTAGCTCGGCCATAAATGCTTAGCTACCGGCCTAATGTCCTAAATACAACTATTATAAAGACACCTACATATGTTTTACGTACCCTTTAAAACAGTGAAACGTTATACTTCTATATGAAGCATTATTACAATCTTTATAATTATTTAAAAAAATATTTTTTTCTTGTAATTTCGCTTGTTGAAGAAGTTTGGTAGAACGCTGTAACTAGTTCGTAACTAGTAACAGATTAATATATTAGTGTGCAAGTGTTTTTGTGGCAATGTGTGTTTTTTGGTTATATTTAATATATAAAATTGCATTCTTTTTTTTTGGAAAACAAACTAAATTTCATTGAAATGTACTAAGAATCTTTGAGGCTGAAATTCGTCAAAGTAAGTTAACCACACGTTGCACGAACTTGCAGACCTAAATGCCATTAACTCGCAAAGAAAACGGAGGAAACAAAAGCCATTACAAAGGAAACCCATTAAAATTGGTGTGCATGCTTAGTTAAAATTAGAATCGCACACTTAACATTTTACACAAAGACGCATTTTAACAAAGCAATGTAAAATAATGGCACTAATCAGGCGTAGATCTTTATTCATAAAGTTGTATTAAAAGCGCTGCGCCAGGATTCTTAGATCGGCCTGAGATTAGGACTTACAAAATGCCCGCTGTATTTATGTTTGATATACTTGATATTCAAATTATTCTTCCTAACACGCGAACAAACTGTTAACGGGTGTTGTTCAATTCGAATGAAAGAATTTATTTAAATCCGTGTAATAATTAGCCTCGGGGAAACAGAAAAGAATTAGGGACAGCTAGAAACACGACCGTAAAAACGAACCCTAATAACTACAAAAATTAGTGCCTTTGTATAATTTTTACCAAAACACATTTGTGCCGTGCGCCGCCACGCGAATTTAAAATACAGGTTTCTACAAAACAATGTTACGCTTTTAATAGTGCAAAAAATTAATTGTTTTTAAAACTGGCAACTTAGCTTTGTAAATGCGGGTGGTGCTCTGAGTAAGCATTAACACAAAAATATAAAAGGTAACATTTGTAAAATATTACAATAAAATAGTGCAACTTGTATGATCATGTTGCAATAAATAAGGAGAACTCAAAAATATACAATAGTATATCTTTTACACAAATATGAAGACGCTATTAGTTCTATAGATTTTTGCTACTTAGACAATCGTTATTTATGTTCGAAATTTCAGTAGGCTACATCCAAGTTTGGAAAAAGTATATGATACAAGTATTTTAGAAGATAACATTGACTACCAATTGCCAATGCTACTCCTGCTAAGAATATTTAAATTAATTCCAAGAACTTTTAATTTTAATAAACAATTAGGAGGACTGAATAGGTAGTATTATTATAAATGTTATGCCTTTATGTTTTTACTATACCTATAGATACTATAACACTTGGAAGTTAATTTGATTTTACTTTTTAAACAGTAAAAAATAGATCTGGATCTCCTTATAATTTATCTGAATGCTTCAAATACGTTGTTATTGTTTTGAAAGTGTATTGATGGTAGTAATTATTATAAATGAATTTTAATGTTGTGATTTAAATCATCTAAGTATTACATTCTCCTGATAATATTGTTACGGTCCGAAAATGCTACTTCGAATTTCCGCCCACTGTTAGTATAGATCCGTCACCCTCGTACACCGTCGTGTATGTCAGGTGGTCTTAATAGTTCCTAGTGGGGATATTATTCCGCCATTCCTTTCTTTTCGGAAATTTTGGGAATTTTTTATTTTAGTTCAGAACCAGTATGAATTGCTTAACAGGGAGTTTCCTTATGATGGAGCTTTAAGAACGTATTTTCTCAAGAAAAAATCGTCAATAGTATAGATTAAATTTGATCTTACTGGTTTAGCGATTTGATGCACCCGTCTGGTTACTTCAGGAGGTGATGGTATTTCGGAAGTAAAACATTTGTTGACCGCCCGCAATTTAAAACCTTTATTTATTTTTGCTTCTTTTCTTCCTGTTCTTTGTTTGTTGTATTTTTATTGTGCATTCCTGCTGCAATATTTCTCCGTGGCTTGCAAGATTCGCCGCGCTGTGTGCCAAAAGTCCGTGGATGTGTAAAGCAGCTTTATGTTGCTGTTCTGTCCGCCTGTTGGATTGCAGATTTGATACTAGGAAAAGCGTTCGTGAGTTTGTTACGACAGACTGCTAGATTTTGTAATAAGTGTCGCTTTTATTAAGATCAGTTCTTTCAATTGTTTCAATTTTTCGAGCATTTGTCACCGCCATGCCAAAATACATGATTTATTGAATCGCACTAATCATAAAAATACCCATTGCAGATCTTAAACTTTCGATTGAACCTTTTTTAAATGACGGTTAGTGTCGAACACAAACTTAATACACTGAATGGCAGGTTCTTAAGTACATATTTAGAACAGAACAATTATACGAGTGGTACAGGAACAAAGAGTATATGGGCAATATACAAGCAAAAGAATCTGACTAAATGAAAGTGCACGGAATCGATTTGGCGAAGTGTAAAAATCTCGGATTGAAGGCAGGTGCCCCAAAAAAGCTATTTTATAGCATAATTAAGTATCTTTCGAGGCCTCACCGAACGAAAGCGAATATACTTAAGGCACAAAATATACATAATTGCTAGATGGCACACGTATATCAGTAAAATCTCCCATTTACTCTTCTTAACGAATAAAAAGATACAGTGTAAAATTAAAACGCAAGTTAAATGGCGTTTAGTAAATAAATGAGGGTTGTTTTTTGGGTGTTTACTCCTTTTTTGTAACCAATATTGCTTCAATATCGATTACTCCGTATGCTTCAGCGAAGTATGTCAGGTGGTAAGTTGTTGAACCTTTCGCTCGTAACTATTGATGTGTAACTTTTTATGGCAATTAAATAAGTATATTACGCATACCTTTTACCTGCGACACATCTCCGGCATTCTGTAGTCGGCTAGTTGTTTTAAACATGAACTAGTTAACATTAGTGTCACAATATTTTTTTTCTTATTATTTTATTCTGCAGTAACATACATATTACTGTTTGATTTTCGCTGTAGATTAGCTGTCAAACAACTTTGCATAATTGAGTTTATGGTAGCTATATTGAATTGTTATGATATATTAATTTCTGATTCCACAATCCAAGAAAAATAGTACAAGTTTAGTCTTGTCGAAGTAACGCACTTCTACATTATTTAGTTATCTCAATAGTACTTCCGTTTTCACCATTTGCAATAAACGGTTTAAATTGTTTAAATGTACAGGGTGATTCATTAGCCTCTTTACAAACTTTGACAATGAAAAGCAGATTTAATTTCATAAAGAAATGTTTATATAAACGTATGTCCTATCTTTCTTTGCTCAGAAGTTATAGCTCTTTTAAATTTTTTTTTCTTTGAACACTAATAAGTAATCATAAATTAAAGAAATCAAACATATTTATTGTAACAAACAGAAAGCAAAATTTACCTACAGCAAATGTTCAAAAATTGTCCATTCTCCTGAATACATAATTGGCAACGACGAATTAAACTCTCTTGCACGCATAATAAATTCATGTTTGCGATCATTTATTTCCACGGCATAAAGAAGTTGCTTGAAGTGACCCCATAAATAAAAAGTCAGGTCGGGTGATCCGCGTGGCCATAGTATAGGACCTCCGTTATCAATGCATTTATTTGGGAAATTAGTATTCAGCCATTGGGTCGCTTGTCATCCTGGGTGAGGCGGGGCCCCACCATGCTGATACCACATATTTTGAAACAAATGGAGTGGAACATCATTCAGAAGATCAAACAATGTGGTGTTCAAAAAGTTATGGCACTTCTCTGCATTTAACTTTCCATTCAATACATTTATAAGTAATCTGTTATTAAATAAGCCACCCAAACACACTAAATCTCTCTGGAAATTACGCGTTCTGGTCTCATGTGGATTGTCCAAAGACCGAACATGGCCATTATGGAAATGGATTCATCTGACCATAGAATTGTTGAAATAAAGTTGTTATCTTGGACGTGTTGTTGTAAAATCCAGTGACAAAAATTTAATCGCAGTTCAGCTTCTCCGTGATGCAATGCTTGTACACTTTGTCGATGATAAGGGTGCAGTATTTCTTGATTCATTGTTCGCCATTGAAAACTTTGTGATAGCCCCAAATTTCGTGCCATGTGTCTGGTACTAATTTCCGGTTCTCCAGATACAGTATTTGTTACGTTTTCAAGATCTTGAACATTTACATCATACAGGCGAATGGGTCTAGGAGGAGCGGCAGTACCAGTTATGCGCAGTCTTCTAAGTGATGTACTGAATATGGGATGCGACGGTTGACGTCTATGAGGACATCTATTTCGATATTCTCTCGCTGCATTACGAGAATTTCCATTGCAAGGTGTCAGCATATTCTTCATTAGAAGATGGATTCATTACTAAGTAAAATTGCACAAATACAAATTTTAACAAATAGTGACAGAAAGCATTAAACCATTTTTGACATGGGATTATTTAAAATGACAGTTATTAAATTTTGTTTCTGAACAAAGAAAGATAGGACATACGTTTATGTGAACATTTCATCATGAAATTAAATCTACTTCTCCTATGTATATACTAAGCACTTAGAACATAGGACAATATGCTGACTGAACACAACGCCGACCGTGGAAGTGAAAAAATATATCAAAGGCTGCAACTAACCTAAACAATCGAGAACAAGGCACAGTATCTTTGCCCAATTTCATTATATGACTGATATTTAGGCATAAATTTGCTTTATGCCTACGATATTTACATTACAAACAGTAGAACGACGAGGAAGAATTGAAGATTCAGAGAAATTGCGTGCTGTATAAGTGAAACACAAATATAAAAGCATCGTGATAAATCATGCATATATAATGGAATTAAGTTTTCATATGTAAAATAGATATTGATACACAGATTTGCAGCACTCGATAGAATTTTAAATGTGTTTTAAAAATGTATCTATTTGCAAACAGTATTTATTCAGAAACAATTGGTTGCCTCAAGCAAGACATTGATTATGCCGGCGCCTATATGCATATCCCAACAAAAGCATTCTCCCAATTTACCCCGTCGCACGGAAAGGTCAAGCTTAATCATATCAAAACTACCAATCAAACCCAAATTGCTTGGGCTGTATAAGCTTGCTGCTGTACAAAACAGGCAATTATTTGTTATCTTATTCCGCGCGTGAATGCGCCCATTATGCACCGCGCTTTACATTTAAATATTAATTTATTTTCCTCAAAACAGGTTGAATGGAAATTGGGTATTTTGTTATCGAAGCTTCTGTCACGGTAATGGCTTCGTTAGCTTCAATAAAAGTGGCAAAAGCTTTGGAGAAGCCATACACAAAAGGTGTGAAATCAATCTATCAACAAAGGTTCAGGTTTAACCCTTTTGTACGATATTGACGTTAATCCCGACGCTATACCGATTCTATTAAAGTTATTCCTTAGAAAGTTCTGGCAGCTTTTCATTTTGTATATGCGTTCGCCTTAAGCCACCCCTTTACTTTATAATTCAACTAATAACAGTTGTGATTCCAAACTTCAAGTTGGAGAAGGAACGGGGGATTGCGATACTCTTCTTTCAATACGTAAATTTTAACAATCAAAACAGTTTAAAAGGTCGATCAAAAATAGCGATTTCAATTCCAAGAAATAGTTTCCAAAGACGTGTTGCTTGACAAAAGGTTAAACGTTACAAGCCTGAATGAGATTTCGGTGCCCTTTCTGTAATCGCCTTATCCTAATATGTATTGAACTGCATTGGCTTCTTGACACCTTAATACCCAAGCGTGAAAATTCCACTGTGTTCACTCCAATTTGTTCTTTAGTACGTTGGTATTTATCGCATATCCGATCTGGGCATATCCGGCCGTCGTTTCCACTATGCAGATTAATCCGAGTAGGAAATGAGTTTCGTTGTAGATCTTAATCCTCAGAACTGGAGCTGAAGGTAAGCGTTCACTCAGGTGTTAAAAATATATGGCCAACTTCTAGGACCAAAAGGTCAGGATTGTTGGAAATTGGCTGAAAGACATTTAAATGCCGTTTACAAAATAGTGTGGTTAATTAAACCCATACACTTTGTCATATCGCATTAAATCGGCTTGCCAAATAAAATGTTGGAATTTTCGAATAAAGTTGAGCATATTTGTAATAAATTTCTATTAAGCATCATTGACAAAACATTCGTTGCAAAACAAGGACCACTACCAAAATTGAGTCTGGCGTTTTTTGTGTATACCTGTGTGGGCAATAATGGTCCACCTGTTAAGTAAACAAAGATGTTTGGGATTTCGGTTCTAACTGTTTGCTTTTGTTGAAATAACAGGTTTTACCAAGTCATCCGATTTTTATTTATTTTTATTAAAATTGGTTTCAATAACAAAAGAAATTGCTTTTTAATAACTTCCAATGTACTAAATTACAAAAATAAGTTACATGCAACTAAGAAATCATTTAAAATTATAATTTAAATATTAGACATTAATAACGATTAGGAGCTGGATTAATACTTACATAATTTAAAATGTCAAACGTACGTGGACTTTCGCAGAAAGTTTAGTTAAATATACTTTCAAATATTACTGTTTCATATACGTATTTCCAGAATGTAGGTATTATTTTGTTCGTTCTAAATTTAACCTTGCGTAATAGCAAAGAGTAAAGTTATCTGAGAAGTGTTAATGAGTGGGTATTTTACATCTTCTTTCTCGAACTGGCGATATTTCTACTGCTCTCATTTCTAGTTATCCATGTTAAATGTTGTATTATTACTATTTTTTTTTGTGTTGATATCTTATGAACAAATATACAGTGTGGTCCATTAAGTGTGCAACAAATGGGACATTTTTTTATTAGTTGTAAAACCGAAATTTAAATACCGCCAAAAGTTAGTGCATGTTCGATAACCATATCAGATGCCCTTAGAATGGCTTCAAGTCAAACAATATACAGGGCAGGACAAAAAATATGCAATTCGTTGAAGAATAAAGTTATCTTATTTCAAAAAATATAGCAAAATTTTATTGAGAAAAGTTGTTTAGAATCAAAAGTTATGCTCAAATACAAAGTCACGGCCTTCTATTCGAATTTTGATTCTTTTTTTGTAAAATTTTGTATTATCTCCGTATGATACATATTTTGATTATTCTGATTTCATTAAGAGTTTTTCATATGTAAATTATTATTAGTACAGCATTTGCCTTGTTAAAAAGAATACAGTATAACTCGCTTTTAACGATCACGGTTACAGCGAATTCACGTCTATAACGAATAATTTTGAAGGTATATTTGAATTACATTTGATTTAATGCATGTATTTCATGTTTATTACGAATTCGTTTCACGGGAATAACGAACCAAAATTTAAGAATACATTCTCAGAACTGATCCTTTGCATCTCCTAATAAAATGTAACTGAAAGAAATTAGGTATTTTGTTGTGGCAACATTATAATAAGGAAGGTTTTCTAGGAAAATAGTGGTCAGTTAAATTTCGTAGTAGGCCACTTTCTCTAGCTCTCTCTAGCACTCTGTACAATAGCGCGCGATAGTGGGCATTGTAAGCAACTCCTTTTTTCTTAGAATCCAGCAGCTACCTGCAGGATCCAGTTCTTCGAAAAGCGATAATGGGTTTCGCCCGATGTTATGGCTCAGTTCTGTTATCGCATTCTGCAAAACGAAAGTGTTGCCTCATAGCCACGTCTTAGCTATTGTATTTAACGAAACCCTTTACAGGATTAAAAATACAATAGCTATAAGACGTTGGCGTATAACGCAACAAAAAGAGTTGCAAAAATCTTCAAGTGGATGTATCTTGGTCGTTCCTTTACTGACATTCCGTATGTACCTACGCATTTTCTAGTTGTGGAAAAATGTCGGGAGTCAAACGGAAAATTTTATCGGTTTCCGAAAAAGTAGAAATTATACGGAAGTTGGAAATTTGCTCAAATTATGACCTTCTTGGGTATAACGAATAACGGTTATTACGAACAAATATAGCGGTCCCGTGGAATTCGTTATAACCGAGTTCGACTGTATTTGCGAAATTCTAAAGTTCTGTTAAATATCGTTGCAACAAACATGAAGTGGACGCTTACCTAAAAAAATATAAATCCAAGTAAATTTTATAAATACGCTTCAAGTTGCTAAAAGTTATTTAAAAGGGATGTGGTTGTGGCTACTTTAAATACATATAAAATCAAAATAATAAAAATATGTATCATACGGGGGTAATACAAAATTTTCCAAAAAAGAATCAAAATTCGAATAGGAGGCCGTGACTTTGTATTTGAGCATAACTTTTAATTCTAAACAATTTTTCTCAATAAAATTTTGCTATATTTTTTGAAATAGGGTAACTTTGTTCTTGAACGAATTTCATATTTTTTGTCCTGCCCTGTATATTGTTTGACTTGAAGCCATTCTAAGAGCATATGATATGGTTATCGAACATGCACTAACTTTTGGCAATATTTAAATTTCGATTGTACAACTAATAAAAAAAATTCCCATTTGTTGCACACTTAATGGACCACACTGTATATGCTAAAAATCAATCCAGGGTATGCTTAGAAATATATTGAATTTGAGAATAATGTAAGGTTAGTATCAAAGAAATAGTGCAATGAATGGACACTATAAAAAGAATTATTAGAAAGGGTGAAATGTTGTTGTTTAATATTTTTTACCACCATTATAAATATACCAATCAGCACAAGTTGTCTACATATACAGGGTTCGGCAGAATAATGTTACCATTTTCAAAACCCCATAACTTTTGAACAAAACAAACCTATTATCAGACCTTTCAAATGATTACCACTTTCCTCAATACAAGCTCGAAGTCGTTCAGTGAAATTTAACATGACTACATAGAATTTCGTCGGGGATAGCTTAAATTTTTGCATGAATGCAGTTTTTTAAGCCGTCCATGTTGTTAAAACGTATGGAAAAGTACTTTCTCTTACAGCTAGATTCATGAAACGATGTATGGCTGTCAAGTCTGGTTTACTTGATGCCCAAAAAATATATCGGAAACGCTCAAATGCAATTCTTACTCGTTCAATACTTTTTTAATTTCTAACAAATCTTCATCCACTACCCATTAATTTTTTGTTGTGAACAAATCCATCTTCTTGCTATTTTATGACCCATCTGAAAATGGACAGTCGAGGTGGTGCATCCCTTCTGCTATTGCTGTCCCCAAAATCCAACCGAAACGCAGATTGTACTGGCTGCCAAAGCAAGCGATTTAATTTTATTGACATATCAAATCCAAAGGTATGTACAGTTTATTACATGTTTGATATTTAAGACCATTGCATCCTGTTCAAACTTATAACGTTCTAAAAATGTTAACATTATTCTGCCGAACCCTCTACAAATCGTTTATGCAGGGTGATTCATAGGTATACTCATTAAATTAAATGAGTGCGTACTGACCTCAGTAGAAGTACATTAGAATAAAAATTAATCGCTTACTGAAAACAAATGCAATGGGCCTGGCTCAGACTATTGAGAATCCCTGGTTAGGTGACAAAGAATACATTAATCTAATGCACCAGAAGTGAAATACTCAAATAAGTGTTGTTTGCTCCTGAATTTTATCTACATTCGATCTTATCGCAACCACCTGTGCGAAATTAAGTTCATAGAAATTAATTTCAATAACCATAAACCAGTTTAAGCAATTATTAAATGTTTTAATTATTGTGGGATTATTATTAATTTTTTACGTATAGCTTATTATGCCATGTTGTTCTGTTCGATGTAATTCAGCTACTTTTAAATTTAATTACCGTAGCTATAAATCACCCTGTATATGTGTGTATCATAATTCTCAAGCATCTTTTAAAGTATACGTCACCTTTAAACAATTTAAAAGTGGAGTAACGCAAACATTAAAATAATATAGCACAAATATGCTGCTGAAGAGGTAAGTCTAAGACAACCCTGTATTTTCTATTACATATTAGAAAAATTAAGTCAATAAAACGAAATAGGAATATTGTTCTAAGAATTTGTTCGTAATCATTTATTCCAGAATTATGTCTAGATATGTGAAAATTTCAAAACGATAACATTTGTGCTGCTGTTTTCCATTTTTTGACCTTAATCCTCAAAAATATCCTTCAAAATACTTACTACAAAAACGAAATACGTATTTATTGCAAAAATGATATGAAATTGAAAAAATATGTGCCTCTAATATAACCCTTAATTGAAAGGTATCGATTTGTCTACACTGTAGTATGTATAACACGTGTTGTCCCCGTTGAATTAGTTGTATTTTACTTAAAATTACAATCTTACACATATTCTTTTTTTATACAATCTAAATATAGTTAATAAATTGTGTGCTTTAGTATGATATATTAGGTATCCGATTAATTCTGCAGCAACGTAGTGAAAACCAATGCGTACCAGTGGCGGCTCGCTATACAGAGCCAAGGAGCCATGGAGTGCCATAACAAATCATTCAAGAATTTGTTTATTCTGAAAGTTTTTTTTACCTATTTTTCTTTATTCTTCTCATTTTAAAGCTTAAACAAAGCACGAATATTTTTTGTTTCATGAATATAAACTGTACGATAAGATTGCTTGCTTTCACGAACGCATTGGAGCCAGATCGAAGTGGCTCAGTTTTCCGACAGCTATAAGTTGCAGCGATGGCAAAGCGGCAAAGCAGGTAGCCTCAAAGGTAGGCTGTTTAGCATTAAGTCAAAGCCACTTCACGTTTAGCAGAACCAGTTTGACTGCGACAGCCGACGTCTAGTGTTACTGATATGGATGCTTACAACTTTGGCACGTACGGTAACTTTATCGATCGCAGCGTCCGGAAATTTTCGTGTTATGGTCATCACATCTACTCGTATTAATTAATAGTTCTCAATATATTACTGTACTAATTATCAAACAGTTTTTAGAGTATTATGCGTATAACGCATCCGGCGCCCAGCATGAATATTTCCTCGAAGGAAAGCTTGAAATAAAGTAGTTAGATAGACTTAGCAATACATTCCTAATATTAGACGTGTTACTGACTCATTTCATGGTGTTTCAATGTCGTCCATCCATTGTCTTTAGGGTCTATCGATACTTTATTTGGTAGTTTTTGGACGACAATAAGTTGGTCTGTTTCTCAGATTTTTTTCCAGGGGTGGTATCGTCGGTGGCATTGTTAATGAAGAATATATCGCCGGCAAATCTGAGATGTTCAGGAATTTACCATCTAGGCTGGCACCTCTTGTATACATTTTTGTTCCTTAAAAGCATTATGTAAAACCAAGGTAAATTTCGGACGTATGTATAGTGTTCCCTTCCGTACTTTTCCCTTAATGGAGACGACTGTGTTTTCTCATACGTTCTTACGTGCAATGTAGCGTGATGGTACACAGTCTTTATTTAAACGCACTGTATCTGGAATGAACCGTAACGTCGTTTAAAGTTTTAAATGCTGCTTAGAATTCTACCGTATCGAAGGTCTTTTGAAAGTCGACAAAAGCGAGGTGAAGTAGTGTATTATATTTATCATACTTTTCTATTGGCATTCGAACTGTGTGTAAGTGATCTATCGTGCCTTTGCTAAATTATGCCTGTTTACAAACCGATAAAAGTTTAATTTATTAGTTAGTCGCTGAGTAATCATTTTGGTTTGTAATTTGTATAAATTCAAGAGAGTTCCATATTTCTGCGTGGTCCCCTTTTTGCATTATGGGATGAATTCAGTTTTCTAACTTATTTGTTATTTGTTCTTTCTCTAGACATTTATGCAAAAGTATTTTACTGCTCAGTAGATCTTTTCTGGCTGCACAATTACTTTTCATTTGGTCGTTGAATAAGAGAAATAGAACTATCTCTGTACAAATTATTTTGTTAAATTTTTTCGAATTATACAATAAAAATGCGGGCATTTGTAAAAATCTATGCATTTTTCTTAGCTATTACTGCATAAGGATTATTACTATTTTTAAATATGATTAATTTATGGCTTCAAATTAAGCTGACCAAGCCGACTAAACAGCTGGCCGGATATTTATTAGTCAGTGCCGCATATATTAGATAAATTATTCATCCTTACTGATTTAATCTGGATAATTTTAGAGTGAATGTATTGCTTATTACGTTAATCATTTATTTATGGACTTAAACATAATTTGACTTGATATTCAGAACAATAGTTTTTTATATCGAATTTTTGATGAAACTACAGCATCGATCATAATACATAAAAACGAACGAATTATCTTTGGAATCAACACTCATACAAATGAAATAATAAAATTAAAGTATTACTCGTAAGTGACATTACGTTAATACTTCAAATATGATAAATGCTTAGATCAATATCAAAAATAAGCGATGTGAATGGGCAGTCGCCTGTTATGTTTATTAAGCAATATTCCGTAGCCGCCGTAATCAATACGTTTACGGAGTTCATAAACCCACGGAGAACGTTAAGTAACGTATCTCCTGTGAACATCTGCATATAACGAACGAGCTTAAGCAGTGGCGTAGCTAAGGCTTAAATAGCCCCCACTCGTAAAATACACCAAAGTAATTACATATTTTAACTCGAGAGGAAACCATATAAATCTTTACAATAATGAAGCACTAGAACGTCTTCGTTTTCCCAGTAGAAATTTCTCAAATATATAATATACGTATATCAACATTCTACTGTTATTTTCTTCATGTTCGATAATTATTACAGTTACACTTAACCGAACTTGAGTCATTGTGCTGAGTAAATGTGTTTCTATTAACTTTAGTTTTGAAAAAGACCTTAAAGAACTAGCAGGCGTCATGGGCAACGTTTTTTTTATACAATAACACATTAGCAATTCAATATTGTAAGCGCATTGTAGTATTACATCAGAAGACTATAATAAAAAAAAGTTCAGTACAGAATCACAAGTATTTTTAATCATCTGTACTGGTTTATCTCTTTTGCTTATTGTTTATGTATACATTTTTTGTATAAATTTTGAAGATGGCGATAAAATATTCAGATCCGGTGATCTCGGTGACTAATATTGGGTACATATGTCCATATGAACTATTTTCCTTATTTTAAGCCCCTAAGTAAATTCCTAAATGTTCGGAATGCCTTTACGGAACACCTTGTATAGGAATTTTTGAAACTCTTGTTTTGTGGGGGCCTTCTCTACGCCACTGAGCTTAGATCTCAACCGTTCAAGTCTAACAGCGCTGGCCACGTTTCCTTGTCATTCGTTTTCGTTTTTGTTACATAACACCTAAGTTTACTTGGAACGCCACACCCGTTTAAGAATCCGAACGGTGCTCGTGACACATGCGGATTCATAAAGCCACCGATGGATAAACTGATCTGTTTTAAAAACTGGTAGTGATTTTCAGCGAGAGCGATCCGACACAAAGGGCGCGACACTCAAACGTCAAAAGTGACGAGATTATCCCTCTCCGCTCTCAGTGAACCACTTTAAACTTAATCTACTTAACGTTTTATACTGCTCCTGACTTTACAGTTTTATTATTATGAGTGGCCCAGCCAGCGGTTTGAGTTTAGGTCGTCCGGAGGTGCTCTGGGATATTTACATAAAGTTGATTGTTGATTAGGAGCGGATGTGGCAGTTTTAGTTTTGCTCCGTGAGCCGCCTAACCTTGATTAATTAAATTACGATTAAAACAAAAATCCACTGGCAGGTCTGAGCTTCAAAGTTGAATTTAAGTAGACCTGACAGGCTGTACATTTTTATATAAATTTCAGGTTTCTAATTAATAATAATTTCTTATCCAGCCTCACAAAAAGTCTAAAGTAAACCTAAAATGTACACATAACAAACAAGATATAAACAGAGAATTCATACAAGAGAAAAAGTAAAACAAGATGCAAAAATCTATCGTCCCCAAATTTAAAAAGAAACAAATTCTCTAATTAGCATTTTTCTATCCAGAATAGTGTACGCTAGAGAAATATGGATACAAAAAATAAACAGTTGCAGCGAGTTATAAAAACCGCAAGACTTAATGATCGAATAGAAAAACAAACTGTATAGTTGAAGAATAGCTAAACATAAGCGCGAATGGACAGAACAGATTGATCAAATGTATTAAATAAGATTCAACATAATCTCTAGAGAGCAAAAAGAGAACAGAAGACTAATAACGAAGCAAAGTTCAGCAAATATATAGACCACAAGAAATAGTTGGCAAACGTCAGCAAATCACAGCAAAATGGAAATTGGTAACGGTAACGTGCAATAAAAACGTAATTCGCATCTTTTGTCGTAAATTTGTTTGTCAACATAAGTTGGAATATCTATACAGTGTGACAGAAAATGTTTTAGCCAATAAAATTTGTATATTTCTGTTACGATTGTGGAAAAAATATTGTATGTATCACGAGCAAAATATATAGCACTTGGCATGCCGTCCAACTCAGCTTCGCCTCGTTAGGGCAACTCATGTCGCGTGCCATAAACATACACTTTTTACTCTTGGTACATAAATGCCTATTAACGAATTTACATAATTAATTCTAACGGTTTTAGCTAATTTTGCATTCGAATTGAGCACCGCAGGAGAACAGAAATTGGCAGAAATATACGCTGGTGACAACATTGACAAAAGCAACGACCTAGTTTCGATTGTAAGAACAAAATATATTAAAGAATTACAAAAAAAATATAAAGCTAAAACTTGATAAGGATATCCCCAAATTAGTAGAAACACAGATTATTAAATAACAATACCACAAATACAATGTTAAACATATAGAGATAGAGATATAGTTCGAAAAAAAGTAAAAAGAAATTTTCAGCAAAAAGGGAATGAAGCTGTAATAAACCAAACGATGGTAACATGAAATGCTTAAGCGATAACATGGAATGAAAACTAATACAGTTATTCACTATTGGATAAAAACCTAAACTATAGTAACAATCTGAACAAAGATAGAAATTGTAGATAACAAGATTTAAAAAAAAACAAATTATACGAAACATCATAGCAGCAGAATTTTTAGAAATAAGTGAATGAAAAGTCAGCAATATCTTCAAATACACCAAGAAAAACGTTCCAGAAGATGGAGTAACCATAAATAAGATACTTGAAGGAGAACCAACATAGTGAATGTTATTTACGTTGCATTTGCCCTAAGCAGGAATGAATCTTAAATGGTGTCGCAGTAATACTATTAAATAAGAAAGAAAATTAGAATAAGCTATGCCATCGGATATGTACAAACTACTAAGAAAAATAATAAATATTAATCACCATTAACAAAGAATCTGAATCAATCTTAACAGCTAGTAAGATTTAGAGTAAGGTACTGCACAGCAGATCGCTTACCATTCTTTATCTATATTATAGGATATAGTCTTTAGCGGCTTGTTCTCACTTCACAATTCCTTCTATAGAGCTTCGTATCACCTACTTATATTTACTACTTATAAAAATAATTGAAAAATGAAACATGTTAAACGTGTGAACGTCAGATTTATAGGTTACGAAAAAACTTTCCATATCGTTGAAGCATGAGCTATACGAAACATGCTATCGAGTTTCTGAATGTATGCTAGGTACAATACGCTAATAAAATAGCAAACTAAGCAAATAATTTCATTAAAATACCAAGCCATGTCGTATGAAGATGATACAAACACGAGTCCAACTATGAGAAATGTTAAACAAATTAAAACAAGAATTATACCATGAGATAAAAAAAAATGATTCTGAGCAGGCCTTGATATGTGTTATACGTTTGGCAATACTGAAATGTATTGTCAGTCTATGTCAAATTCGAGATTTGCAGGTTAAGTTTTACGTCAGTCTTTGTCAAACAACAAACAAAACCTAACCTTTTAATCTCGAATTTGACATAGACTGACAATGCACTTCAGTATTGCCAAACGTATAACACACTATCAAGGCCTGCTCAGAATCATTTTTTTTATCTCGTGGTAGAAGACATGCCTGTAAATATATCTAATAAAATTAAAGTAGCGATTAAGAAAGAGAACAGCGAAAGTTGAAGAGTATATGTATCAATGGGTACTAATCTTCAGTGGAGAAAATAGGTCGACTAACATAAAAAGCTAAATACAAAAAATTGAGAGGAAAATCATGCAACCAAACCACTCTATTAAAGAAGAAAATTTCAATATGAATTTAATTGCGCACATTACTTTAGAACAGAAACGGTAAATATAACTATTGTTTACGAAGTAGTTATATTATTATTAAACGAAAAAGTTTTTATTACAAAAGCTATTGAGAGTTACACCGTCTTAAACTACGCGGCAGTGAGTAAATCAACAAGTTCAAAGACCACCTAGTGTTGCTGAAATATATATTTTTAGCAACGTCAATAATCATCAATGATTAATTGAAACCCATTTTATTAAGTTGCATTAAGTACATTTCGCTAACCTAATGCTATATCTTAAGTCCCCTTCTGTAAATAATTAAATTAATTAGCAAGATGAGATGTTGATTTTATTATTTCCTAGTATAATGATATGATTAGAGCCATTAATACTAACAACTTTGCTTACTGATGTTACATTGGTTGCTGTTAATTAGGTGTAAATATAAAATTTCTGGAATAAACACAAAGCGCAGCAGTTAGTCCCTATCAGTTATTTACAACAGTAACATAATTTCTCTTTGGCATAAGTGAACTAAAAGATGGATTACAGTTCTAATAAAGATTATAATTTCAGAATGTAAAATATACTAAGCAGTTAATGGAAATTATGAATATGCATTGTCGAAAGTTGTGTCAAAATGTTATTACTGCTAACGTTAACGCTTTAGAGATATTCAACAAGATCTTAAATATTATTTTAGAATTCAAGAACTAAAAATAGACTTCTTCTAGTGCAAAAAATACTTAAACGTAAATTGTATTTTGTACGTAAATTTTAAATTGAAAACTTTAAAATACACTGTTAAGTTGTATGGTAAAGGTTCAAGGTAATTTCAATTCCCACAAGTAGGGGCGAGCTGCTATAGGGACCTTGCGTCCCTCTTCACCAAGAACGGGAATTATAGGATGGGTGAGAGAAAGGAGGGGTGGAAGAAAGGCAAGAAAAGTTGGAGAAGTACTACTACTACTACTGCTACTACTAGTACTACTAAAAACCTGAATCATAGCAGTCGGTCGCGGGAATCGAACCCACGACCTCCCGAATACTAAGTAGGCGTGCCAACCACCAACCTTCAGAGCTCGGTTAAGTTGTATTTAATATTCAAGCATACAATATTGTTCATATCTTCACAGTAAGACTACTCTAAAATCTGCTTTTTTATAGAAGAATTTTACAACTTACAAATTGTGAGTTTACGATTTATGTCAAACAGTAGTAAATGTAGCCATTTATACTCGTACAAGAAAACTATTTTACCTATCTGTAAAATGTTAACAATCGTCTATTTGAAACTTTTCAAAGGTACATATGCGAAAGTTTGAAATGTATTTGAGCGTTTGAACAAAGGGTTTAATGTAAAGTAATTACAACTGAAATCGTGTACTAGATGTTGAACGGATATCACTTTAAATATGGCTTGAAATGTAACACATACTATAGTGTTAGTTGAAGCTACTATGGCGACCCTTTTAATGCTACCTTAGATTACCTACTACAAGAAAATTTTAATTTTGGTTCGTTAAACATCTAAGTAGATTTTAATAAATATAAACTTTTTCATTTCTTGGTCTAGTAACTCATATGAAATTGCAAGTTATTGCTAATTCTCGTTTAGTTAGAATTAACAGTTGTAAACTATAAATATCTATAATTTGCAATTTCTTTTATGTTCAGTGAAATGGAAGCATTTTGTTCTCCTTTTAGTACAGTTACCTAACTCGTTCAGCTTAGCCCGTTGTTAGCTCTATAAGCATTTTAATAGTATATTATTTGATTTATTAAATGTCATAAAATGGAAAACGCTATTAACTCAAACATACTCGCAGCCATTACAAGATTTTCAACATTTTTACAAGTGTAAATCGATAAACTTCATACCTATCAATTCACCTAAATTCCGTAAACAAAACAAACTGTTACTATAACACTTTAGTACGTTACATTCTTCAGTAAAAAGCACTGCTATTGTTCAAATATTGACCATGTAATGAACAGTTACAACCGATAATACAAACCAAATAGAAATCAGATCGTTTCATTATTTATTCACAATTCGATTACGGTTGTTCACGTTCAAACACAATAATTTAGATCAACACGAGCAAAAGACTACGATTACATCGGTAAATATTTGATCGGGTTATAATGGGATGTCATATCACGCAAAACTAACCTTAAACGCAACCTACAAATAAAGATTTTATTGAGCTTACCAGGAAATGTTTTCCGAGCAAACCATTTAAATGTGGATGTCAGGCTACCCTCGAAACTCAGAAAATCGATTGTTAATTCAATTTACTGACGAACGTGTCATAGATTCGGTAAGTAGTGTTGAAAAGAGTTAACCGTTGGTTACATAAACGATTTTTTCTTAATTGGCGTTAGCATTATGCTCGGTGACACTTCCGCATGCTTTACGTCAAATTGTTGAGGCTAATCTAATTGCACAAGTGGACACGATTAAAAAAAGGACAAAGTAAACGCAGTGAAGCTCAATTAGTGAAAACGCATAGTATACATAACGGGAATGTTATAAAGAAATTGCTTTATTAAAACAGCCATTACGCAGTAAAACTTACCAAACAGATATAAAAAGTTAACGACCGAATCCTACGAACTTGAAACTACAATTTTCCCCTCATAATTGAGAAGTGAAAAGGAATTCTGAAATTGCCGCATTATAAAGATTTATTTTCGTAATGCGATGACCAAAATTAGAGTATAATTAACAAAAAATAACGACCTCTTTCCACCCGGAAGATAGACGATCTTATAAACCGTAACAGCTATACGTGCATTACACAATTAGATTTTATATGACAAACGCCGAGAGAAATTGTTACAGTTATTAAAATTACTTCTTTGTTTCATCAGAGCAACTAGCTATTTTTAAAACCTGCAACTAAATTAACATTCTTAAGCGGAAGACAATGCCGTAGCATACAAAGATTTCCATCTCGCTGAACTTTTAGGTATCTAAATTTTTACATGACATTCACCATAGCGTAGTACTGTAATTAATTCCGTAAGTACAGATCCGGACTAATAATTTTACAAATGTTTCTAACGGCAATGCATCAATCACCTTAAAATAGGATTTTATTATGCAGAGATGATGAACGCCAGACAATCTAAAATTAATAATCAATTATTGCATCACCTTTTAGTTAGAAGCAATGTAAATATCAAACCCTAATCGCTGGTATTTTGCCAAAGAACCTAATACAATGATATAATAGTTACAAAAAAAACTAATTTTACGGTTATTAATGCACCGTTTGGAACGTTATTAAATTTAATGAGATTTTTTTACTGGAAAGGCGTTTGATCTTCATAGGTTGCGCATTAATTTGATTATGCAGAGCATCCAAAGCCCCGCAGCAAAAACCTTGAGACACTAAAGCAAGTGCATGTTCTTTCATTAGTGATGTCCAGCATTAATTTTGGTAACTCAATTAAAAATAATCACATTATTGGGATGTAATGGGAAGCAAGAACAATGGAAAATTTATTTGGATACATTTAAACTACCCGATTTTAATCGCTCATAATAGGGTCGAGAAAAAATTATATATATAGAAAAAGTAAACTTGAATAGGCATTAAATTAAATTAAATTAAAACATTTTACACCCCTGTGAAACGGGAAATAAATATATTCT
The DNA here is from genome assembly GCA_940337035.1 of Agriotes lineatus. Lineage (NCBI taxonomy): Eukaryota > Metazoa > Arthropoda > Insecta > Coleoptera > Elateridae > Agriotes > Agriotes lineatus. Next base: position 156,899,546 of record OW679194.1, read on the forward strand.
CGTACTGGTTGATATTTTTTAAATAAAATCACTGTAGAGCTCAAAATAAATCTTTTTATAGACAAAGTCAAAATAACAATTTCCATAGGATATCATTCTATTTTTGTGTATTCTGAAATTGTGTCATTAAAATACATAATTTTCAAACACTACCCAACCCGTATCAGTAGCCGTAACTGACACTTAAACTTCGAATAAGTAACCAAAATGGAACCTAACACTTTGATGTGAAATAACTTCATTTATCAAAGCGACAGTTGCTGCCACGTCGTTTTTACCACTATGGTTACTTTGTATCTAAATATGACTTTTACGTAACTTTCCCGATATTAGAAACGTCGTAGTTACCTGTGGAATGACCTTATAGTTTTGAGAACTTGACGATAGGTAACGATGGTAGCAGCGACTAATGTATGCCACTGAAATGCGGCTTCAAAGTTGTAACTACTTTCAAGTAGATTTGGTAGTTGCCGCTGCGTTTATCAGTATTATTCTGTTAAAAACGTTTTCGCTACCTTCAGAACTGAACAATACTGTGCGGTGTGCACTATTACTATAAACGGATTGTCATTTCTGAAATTCACCATGAAGTAAACCTCACTATCTAGTGCACAATACTGATGAAATTTCATGATGTGCATTGTTATGTAGTGTGTAGTGGTTTAGATAAAATCTCAACAGTGCGACACCGTCTGAAAATGCTAAGAACTAGATAGAGAATACATTTCCATGTGAAACCATGAAGTAGTAACAGGAAGTTTAAACAGGCAGTTTGTGGTAGTCACAATCCTGTCGGGACTGTAAAGAGACACTATAGTTCCATGCGGTATTCTGTAGTAAATACAACTTTTACTATAAATTTACAGTTCTCTTCCTACCATCGCCAAGTAGCAATTACTTTCATATTACATATATTAGCTAAAAGGACTTCATAGTTATTTTTTTAATACTCCATTTGCATAGCCAAAATTATGAAAAAACATTAACTGTGACGCCACAATGGTTAAAAAATAATTTGGCATAGTTTCTGCACTAAAATTAATACATCTAACTTAGTCTAAAATTTCAAAGAACAATTTCAAATAGAAAATTACGTATCGTCATTATGTTTAACAGCGTTTTAATTTTGATCATCGGGAGGGAGCACACCCTTTGCTCCCTAATATTATATGTATAGTATTCGATTTAGTTTCTAAACTAGCGACATGGATAAAGAACCTTAAAGGAATGAAACATAACTATAACACAATCAGTTGCAAGGCAAAGCAAACAACACTAATCTAAAAAATTAGTAACGTTTCGTGACAGTTGTGGCTACCAAGCCGCAAAGTCGGCGCTATTTAACCACAGTGACATGGTAAATAATCGGAAAAGTTCCAGAAACCTCGCCTAAACGTTGCGGTCACCAAAATTTGTTCTCTATTTTGATGACGTGCACGTAATGGGAACGTTTCTATTACGTGCCCGTGACTAGTGACAAAACACCTCAAAGTTCCCACAATAGTCGCCGGTACGTTCAAGCAACTACTAAGCTAGTTGGGTATGGTGTAGAAGTAACAAACTGAAAAATTATTATAAATTAGATAATGTTGTGGACATAATAAAGTGTAAGAATGAGTAAGTAAGATGAGCTGCCAAATTTTACTTTCTAGTCTATGTTTATCTCAGGGGAATATAAAGCTCCAACTATTTTACGTAGTTAACATATAGCTAACTGTAATACTAACTCAATTACACTTTTACGAGTAGTCATTTTGAACAGATTAGACTACTATAAATGTAGGTTTATCTTATGGATTTTGGTTTTTTTATTCCATATAGTGCTCTTACAGACTCATGTATTATTATTGATCAACTCGTCATTCGTGCTTGTGATTTAGTAAATATTTTTTGGAGTAGTTATGTCATTTGTTCTTTTAGCACGCTGCCTCCACATTTTATAATTTTTTTTTGTTACAGTATCATCTTCCGGAGATTACCATTTTTTGTTATTTTTTTATTCAATGAGATTATGTTCTTCAGGTATGTCATGTTTCGGTTTTGAATATCAATTTGATATTTGTCTTTTCTTTCATTAAACAACTACATATTTCGAAATTTATCTTACACCATTTTTTCAAATATGGCTTTATTGTTTTTATTTGTGTGTTAATCTTGTATCTTTCACTTTCACATTATTCTATTTATACCTTTTAAAATCACCAAGACTTTTATTTCTTAATATTCTTTTATAGGTTAACCTGAACTTGTGCAGGAGACTAATATCAATAATTAAACGCAGAGAAACTATTTTCATAAATCAGTTTGTATAATATCAATTGCCTAAAAATATCAGGTCATACATATTACTTTAGCAAAAATGTGATATATAGGCCACGAATAGATTGTATAATGCAGTAATCACAGTAAAAATTGTAAATATTGTTATGATACAACTACTCTATTTGTTATAGTGGTTAAATAAAAATTAAAATAATGATACATTTGGAAGATTAATACAACCAAATGTTGAGGGGTTTTAAATAAGATAGTATTAATTTTAAAATAATTGAGAAATATTAAAATTGAGACAATTATTAATGTAGATGTGACAATAAAATAGAAATTGAACCAATGTTATATTGGCAATTATGCTTGCTTTAATAATAAGGGATTGTAACATGTAATAGTTAGGACATATATTTTAAGAGGGCAGTAATAATAGTAACCATCAGAGATACGTTTTTTTTGTTTGGCAGTCAGAATAACAACTCATATAAAAATTTACATAGAAATTTGAAAAAAACTCTTTTTACTAATAAAGACTTGGGAATTATGGCTTATTTTGTATAATTGTTTGGTAAAATATGAAAATATAACATTGAAATAATCAGACATTACAATCGGTGAAGAGATTGTGCAATACAGTTAATAAAATACAAAAAACAAGAAGAATTGGATGGATTTGGATTTAATGGTTCATGTATAAGCCGTTCATGATCTTTTTGGGTCAGGTGAGGCTATGACCATCTAGTAATTTTGTTGGCAGTACCTCTGTGGCAACTAAACTCCCTAATGGAAATTAACACTTTTTGTGTTAGGTTAGGTTGTTTTCAGTTTAAGGTTATATTTTCTGAATAGGTACCTTGTTGCCGGATTTCTGTTTAAATTAAGGATGAAAAATTTAAATGATTTGAGAATTGACGACAGAAACGAAAATGAGAAATAATGCATAACAAAAGCATTCAATATTAATGCTTATTGCAGTTTGGAAAAGAATTGTGTACATGATATGAATATGCCACTTTATTTTACATGGTTGCTGCATTATTGCTTGCTTGCTTGCTGTTGTGGAAGAATAACTGATGCCAAATCAATTTAGTAGAGCAATTGAGCAATATTGATCTTATAGAAATTAACATGTGAAAAATGTAAATATCTTGTCAAATGGATGGCTTGCTGATTTTACTTCATGTTGATTTCCACATCTGCCACATAACATTTCAACACTAAACTAGTAATAAATAGGTAGGTAGTAAATTATTACACATTATTACGCTGGATTATTGTTTTTACAAATATAGCAATACATTCTTGCAACTAATTCTTTTCATAACCACTACTCAAAGCACAACCACCAAATTCACAACAGCATAAATTAAGTCAAAAACAATAAAATACTGAATCATCTGCGGTCAGCGATTCTGCTGAAATCAACCATTAGCCCATTACCCAAACCATTAAAGCTGTACGCGATTGCGCATTACCAATGAGTTCGAGTTATCGGTTTATTCTTCTTATACTTGCGTACTATTCTATTTTCATCTCTGTTGATCTTCTTTGAACCATCGGTTCAACATTACGTTATTACAAGTATTTAACAATAATGCATCATCATTTTAACGTACATCAAATATATTCTCTAGTCTCGACATCAACTAGTGTTCTTTTAAATCTGTCCTCTTTAAATTCGAAGTAGCATCGTTTAATGGATTTTTTTTGTTGTAACCAAATTATTTTGAGCAATTTGACTTTTCCTTTGACGTAAATTAAAATTATTTTTACACACTTGATAAATCATTTATTTTCTTACGAATATTAAAATAATAAATCTGGCAATGCGGTGGCAAGAAAATGTCGAACTGACACTGACAGAAAAATAAAGTTGTATCCGCTACATCACCGAATCAGTTAGTCCAACATGAAAAGAAAAAATCATCGCCAACTCTGTCCCAAAAAGGTCGTGAACGGCTTATAAGATATAATTAATATTCATTGGTTACATTGGTGGTTGTTTGGAAGACAGACTGATCGTTTAGAGGAAAGTTGATGGGAGTATTTACTTGATTTGGATAGTTTCTGTGGGTAGTGCTGGATCCAAAGTACTAGCTGAAGAATAAAGATAATTAGTTTGGAATCATCTACAATACTGAAACTTAGTCTATTGGTGTGGCAGTAATATTAATGAAAGGAGCAGGATCAGATTCTACGGACAGTTGGAGTTTTTCAGGTAATATGTGGTTTGAGGGGTGATAGAGCGATGTAGTTTTGGCTATTGGAGGAGTAAGCTGCCGTAGTTGCTGACTGTGAGCATTTGGAGCTGTCGACATTGGGAACTGTCATATTTGGATAATTGCGGTGACAACTTGAGAAGTGGTCAGGTTTGTTTTAGTTAACTAATATAAAAGCAGGTTTAATAACAAACAATAAAAAGAAAGAGTGAAATAAACAGAATACAGTACTTACTTTGGTGAATTGATTAATTGAAGTGTCATTGTAAAGAATAGTTGTCAATTCTTGGTTTAATTGAATTTGAAAGTCAAGCTGACAGTTAATGTCATTTAGCATTCATAAAAACACAATTAATAGTTGAATTTCAATTTATAGATAACTAGATTGGCGAACCCGACCCTGAGTGTCTCAATATTAATATTTAGTTAAAAGTAAAATTGATTTGAACAGAAATAATAGAGCATATACTAAATAAAATAGGCAAATTAAGCATTGAGTCATTGCATAAGTAATAGCTAGTCAAAAGTGGAGCTATCACTACAATATATATGCAAAAAAATATTTAACCTCTATAAATTCAAATATTATTACAATATAATAAATCCGTCTCAACATTATATGATTGATTGTTTTCTAATATAACGTCTGGCAAATAGAAAACTCTTGTATTATTCTAAAGCCTTCTGTGACTACAATAAAACATCTTGCAAGTAATAATAGCCATATTAAAAAGATATACAATTAATTTTATTGATACAAAAAGTGTTGAAGGATTTGTTCCGAATACTAATTATGCCAACAATTAAGTATCAACACCGTTCTCTCACAATTAATTGTTGAGATGAGTTGGGCAATAATGCGCTTGATATTAAACAACAGTTTCTGTACAAATCCTTCACAAAGCGTTCAGGAAGCTCTGAGAATAAACTAACAAATTCAATTGTTGGCTCTGTGAAAATTGCGTTAATGGCAGCTTCTTCGTTGTTTCCATACAAACCTAAATTTGTATCGTGGCAAAACTATTATATTCCATTATAAATTGTGTGAAATATTAGCATTTTTATTACGCCCAATAAAGGTGCTGTTATAATAATTATCAACTTGTCCGGAGTTAATTTAGGATTATTTTTATACATTATTGTGTGCGCTATTTCCCAGACGCGGTGTCATTTGAAACGATTCGTTGGAGGTTTATTACTTATTGTGTGGCGAAAAAGGCCTTAATTACTTGTTCCGTCAAGCGTTATTACATAATTTCGGATCATATTGTTAAGACGTCCAATTTACGCGATATTCTCACTAGGTATGGCAGGTCTCGAAGTTTTTTCCCTAGCAGCCAATTAGTTATCTAACCTGCGGAGCAGAAATTTGTGTGCCATTTATGGTAAAACTCGCCAAATTAGCATTTTTTCATGCATAGTTACCGAAGAATGGCTAATGGCTATGTGCAGCTCCTTAAATTGCTACAGCAACAATAATGAAATGATTTTAAATTAATCTAAAAATTCCATTGTATAGACATTGCGTGTTGTTATTCCTGTCAGCACTCCTGTTGGATCAAAAGATATAATTCATCAATAGATCTTTTTAACTATAATTCGCTATCTTCAAAAAATTAAGAAACATTGATTATTGATCTATAAATTTTAATCTATAGGAGTCAGCAAATCTTATTGTTTGTTATGTTAAAGCAAATATAAGTTAAAAATAAAAAAAAATGTTCAGGAATTTATAAGCTTTACAATTTTCAAGCTCTGTTAACGGTTGGTGATTATTGAAAGTATATACATGTAGATCGTTTATATATGTGATTATAGTTTGAGATTAGGTGTTACTACCTCACTGATGCATCCCGTATGGACGGAGTAAATATTTACAACATTATGATTACAATGCTGTACTTACATGACAACAAAACAATGACTATTTTAATTCTTGTACTAGTAAATAAAGCTTTTAACAATAAAACTAAAGATACAAACACTTTACTTCGGCACAACTTGTCTAAGTATATTATTTTCGTACTCGACCATTTCACTAATGTGCAATTTTTGCCGCAACCGCTGAATCAATAGCCACCAAACTAAAATTATATGAAATATCCAATGAAACTGTATAACTTTTGTGACCACACCAGCCACTTTGGCATTAAAGGAAAGTCAAATAATTAGTAATAGCAAAGTTATCCCGTCGGATGGATGTAAATATTGCATCTGGACATTGACATAACCTATCACAATGATTTCTGCGCTGTGTGGAATATTAATATAATGAACTGACAATCTTTTGAAGGCGTTACTAGTAATACACGTTAAGTGGTGATGTAACCATGCTGGCGGTATTGATCGATTTTAAATCGTTTTTCGTCGTCTAGGCTTCGCAATAATTAATTCTCGTCTCCCTTTTCTTTTCTTTAGCTTAAGTCGTCGTACGTATGGTGCGATCATATATAACACAATATGATAACGGTTATACCACACTGAAAAGAGCATTTTAACAGATTACAAAGATTAAATTAATGTGTTAAGCAGTGATCGTTGCAAAGAGAGTATAGTAAATTAGAGTGACACGTCCTTCTACCTTAAATATATCGTGGCACTAAGATCTATCAAACATACGACGACTACATTTCTATTTGAATACAGAAGAGTAGTCTTATTTTGTTAAATATTGGTAAAACACAAAACGATTAATCGTGACAAAGATGCATATTCTACTTACAACATTAAAATATTACTCTAATAAAGGTCATGTTCAAGGTTGGTTTATAGCTGTTATATTTATTATGTTAAAACAGATAATTGCAGGAATTGACTTCGCTACAAGTTCTTTTTTATATAATTTTTCGTTATTTAGAACAATGTATTTTAAATATTGTATTAGTATGCCGAATGCATCAATCCATGTTTAGGTTTCTGAAGCATATATTGGCAACATTTTAAATATTTATTTGTACAATGGAATGAAGTGAAGCTGTTTCATCAAAAGTTGTACAGTTACATGCAAGACTACTATTATTTGAGTTTAAAAATAAGAATTTAAATTATTTTAAAACATACGATCTCAACTAAATGTAAAATTACCAATATTCCGAAAAGAAATATGATCTAGTCTGATGTTCAGATAGTTGAAATATAGTAATAATTTTGGCTTTAATTTTCTGGTTGTGCTATCTTCATTCAATTGTTTTATGCCGTGAACACTTTTTTGCTTAATTTCACAAAATTCGTAAACAATTATTTCAACCCAGAAAACGATCTGAACACTCTTTATTTCGCATCTCCTAAGATAAGTGAAATCCCCATAGTTAAACGTAAACAAAGAAACATGTATAAATGGAAATTACAATATAATCACTTATAATACCATGAGTAGTCGAAGTTATGTCGACTATTTTTGTGGTGGTGTCACGAATGTCCATTGCGCTGTGGTATGATTAGGACGAGTGCGCTAGCACGAGTCCTAATCCCAAGCGCAATGGACATGAGTAGTGATACCACCGCAAAAATAATCTACTTAACTTTGACTAAGAATGGTATTCGAGGGACTATTTAATGAACCAAACTACCTTTTCAAATTAGTTTTCAGTAAATCTAGCAACAAACTACGCAATTTCTATAGTAACAGAACACTAATATTGACTTTTTCTAATAAAAATCGCATTTGTTAAAAATAGTCACTTGAATACCTTCTAGGAAGATATATCCACTGATATTTTTTTGATTGGTCAAGAAACGTCAGAATTCTGGATTTTCATTGGTCACTTTTTGACAGATGACAGGTGAATTGAATAGTCAATGTAATTTGGCAAACGAGGAATCTTCATTGTAAACGAAAAGTCTCCCTTTTTATGTTTTATATTCTCTATATAATTTTTCTTCTTCTTCTTCCTCTTAGTAATACTTTTTGCAAGATATATTTTTATAAATATTGGCTTACAAAGACTGAAAACAGGTCTACCATACTCTATCGTGACACTTCTTTGAATCTTTGGCAGTGAAAACCGTTTAACTTAAATCCAAAATCATAACAAATTTTTGGGAAGTTAGTGAACTATTTTTTATATAAATAGTGTTCTTTAGTTATTTGTTATTTCATATGTGAAAGGAAGAGCTTGTAGCTTTATTTTAGAAGGACAGTAATGCATAATCGCATGTTAATATAGTAAGAATGGAATCTGTACAACCATTAAAACACCGTTCTAATTAAATGGCATTTAATTTTTTATTAAAATTTTGATTGTGCTGAGGTGTTCTTACTTGTGTTCGATATAAATATGTTATTGAATAACAAGCAATTTACTAAAATAACACTATAAGACATTCAATTGTGTTTATTGCAATATAGAGGCTAGAGCAATGACAAATAAATTTAAAAATATAGTTTGAAAGGATCGCAATATATACACTTTAACAAGTTTAAACCATTTAAGTGTACTCTCGTAATAGTAATTAATATACATACGCTATTGCAATATTAAATTTACTTTTCATTAGATTATTACTTAATCGTAATAACTACTCTGTTCACAATACGAAATTTTAGGTACTGGAAATTTATGAGACATAAAATTCGTTAAACGAAAGCACGAAGCGTGAAGGTCTTCATTGCAAACTTTTAGATGTATGTTTAGCAATTCAGAGCTATTTACTGTTAATGGGACATTTAGCGATTTTATGCTATGGTAAAAAATCATTAAATTGAGTATCGTTTTAATAGGACAGTTCCTAGTAGGCCATCTCGCTCAAACCGACTTGTTTATTATCGCGCTTAATTTTTTCCATGGTGTCAAAGAGTTGGGCAAGAACAATGCATGGCCTCATGGAAATAGTATGGTAATGGATGACTCAAAACCATTAACACACTTTGAGGTTTAACTATAACTTATAAGTTACTTGGATTAAATCTGTTATACAAAGCATATATTTATTAATGTGCCTCTATAATAGTAGTATACCATGTTTCGGTATTAAACATATTTTTCATCATATTTTTTCTGCTACATCATCTTTCAATTATGCTGTATGGATAACTACATTTTAGGTACTCACCGACATTTATGAGACATTAAATTGGCTAAACGAAAGTATTATGCGTTAAGGTCTTTATTGTAAACTTTTAGATATTTTATGTCATCTGCTGTTTAATATAGATTAATATCAAGATATCATTTAATTACCAAAAAAATCACTGTTCTTGCTGTTGTATTTATGTGATTTACATTACTAGACCTGTAAGTGAATTTTATTGGGCGAAGTGATAGTTTACTAGAGTAATTAACATTGGAATTTATTTTGGGCATAATTCTTGGCCGTGTAAAAGCTCATTTATTTGAATGCGGTCATCGTGCAAACGCAGCTTTACCTATTGTATCTGCTTTACCGGCATACTTAGCAGTTATATTCAGGCCGCCCCTTTGTTTTCGTTGGTTTTTCTCTTATAAAGAAGTGGCATCGGTTAGCAGTTCCAAGGTTTAGCACTTAGCTTATGGTTATCTTAAAATACAGTGCAGAAGCTTAGCTGGTATGCAGTTTTTAGTCCTTGGGAATTTATTGGGACCTTGAGACCGTTTACTTTTACAGGATGTTCGCCGTTTTGGCCAATTGCCTGCATTTACAGGGTGAGTGAAATTACGTAATACAAATTAGCTGAATTTTGCCCGACATTTTTAGCGTCACCTACGAATTACAAAATATCAGCAATTCTGATTGCTTGAGAATTTCCCTTCGGACGTCACCCGGTGGTTGTAAAAGCTTCTACGATCTCTTCTTCTTTAGAGGACGTCGTTGCTTATGGGAGCCTAGTTCGAGTTTGGGCCTCCTCGCCTGAGTGCTTTGCTATGGTTTTTGCTGGCGTTTTCGACCTGCAGTAGCCGCTTTGAGCCCGTTTGGGGCTATTCGTTTCACTTCCTACAGAATCATAAGGCTCTCAGATAAGTAGCGTGCGACCTAATGATTTGTGTTAATGATATTTGTACCGCAATCACGGCAATAGAAGCTGTAACTGTACTAAATATGTAATTGTACATTTTACTGGTTAAATATTAGATTGTGTATTGAATTGCGCTAATCACTGTTATGATAGCGTTAATTTGGTGTGCACTTTTCAAGAAAGTAACGCCTAATTTAAAAATAATATAGCATTTCTGTATGGGCTACTATATGCAGCGTTGTATAATAAATCTAATGCACACGTTTATATTATTCAGTGTTTGATTATGTTACTGCTACCTTCTGTATTTCAGATAACGTGTTATAGCTTGGACCTGTCTGAGTATATTTGTTATAATCGCAAAAGTTGTTGGCGCTCCACTGGCGGACCCTCAAATATACTCTCGTAGGGTTGCTCAGGTAATAACAATATCTATCACTTAAAAGTCGGTGGTAGAAAAATAGTTATTTGGCAATACCAAAACACTGAAGTTTAACTTTTTTTATCACGAATGTGATTCCAGTAGCAGATGTCCGTAGGGGCGATGTAAGTAAACCTCATGAGGAATAAAAAGGAACTTTGTGTTGAGGTGGAAATTATGCCTTTTAAATCGAGAAATCGTTAAATTAAGTATTTTTAACCAACTCCTATAGGTTACGTAGACGTTTTCTGTCACTCATCTCTCAGCCCGTTAACTGCAAACAGTCGTAAAATAATGGATTGCTGCACTGCTAATTTAAAACAAATCATTTTATTATTGAAATTTTTTAACAGATAGAATTTGAAGGGTTTCGATACTAAACATGTTTTTTTCTGGGAGGTCGAAAGTTGTAGTCCCCAGAGAGCCTTTGGTGAGTATTTTATCTGTATTAATACGTAAATATCTTCTACGTATAGTTCTTCAACTCTCATAGACTATTACTTTATTGTCTTGGTCGCGTAAGTAGCACTTACGCCCTTAACAACGACCGGTCTTCGCACGATTCACTTTCCATTACATGTGCGCTGATAAGGTAATAGCATTCACATTCACTTAAAAGTTGGTAGTAGAAAACATATTTTATTTACTTGATTAACAGATATAATTTGAAGGACTTCGATACCAGCAGACTGTTGCTTCTACATTTTTTAGTTTTGCTATTTAGAAAACTAATTTTTGTGTACTCGAGATTCATGATATATCAAATTACATACACGAAAGCGCTTCACGAGAAGGCCTTTGTTATGAACTTTTATATTTATGTTTGGCATTTCAGAGTTATTTGCTGTTAATACAACACTCAGCGACTTAATGGTAAAAATTCGTTAAATTGCGGGATCGCTTTAATAGGACAGTTTCTAGTAAATCCTTTTGCTGAAACCGCCTTGTTTATTATCCGGCTTTATTTTGGTCATGGTCTCAAGGAGCTGAGCAGGAAGACGTCGTCTAGCAAACAAACAGCGCCGAGTATAAAGCGCTCGTTTTACTGCTCGTGAACGCATTGTGCATAATTGTAATTTTATTACATATTATTCATTTATTTAACTTTAATGTCCCGCAAGAATTAAAAGGCTATTTATTGTTATTGCGCGCTTCCGTTGCATTGTACGCTCACGCAAACGTTACATAAATATAGGAAATACATAGTTGGCGTAGCTCGTTTTAGAAATCCATTTATTAAAAAAAAATGAAAGTTATCCTCAATTACCGCTAATGAGAGCTCAGTAATGCGCAGCTATGATGACTGATATTATTAAATAAGCCTTTAGACACAGCAATTATAGCTCAAATAAATTGGCCCGTTGCGCCTCCTGCTGACGATAACACAAATTAATTTCTAATTGATGGCTTTCGAATTTATTATTACGTATTTGAGACTTCATTAGACAAGAATTCCTAATCATTAAAACCCGCGAAACCTCCAATTGTGATGACCGCGTTTTATAATGTTGACTTAGCACGAAAGATTCTTGCAATTAGCCAAATTAATTGCGCCGCGAATTAGACGCTTAGTCGGTAGCAGGGTAGGCTTCAGGTGACACCGAATTAATTATCGACGCAGCACCCTCATATCTCCAGATCTGACTTTGCAACTTAATTTAACACAGATAATCTCGTAGTGAACCGTGATGAAAACAGCATGGGGCCGAGAACGGGGTAATTATGCAATTTGTTCCAAACCAAAGGTATATGTACAAGAACACAAGGTTGAAGTGCTATTGTAGAGGAGACCATTAAAATCTAATTACCCCATGCTGGTTTGATGACCGTTTTAATCCATTACCTCTGATTAAATCAAATGGTTAGTACTAGAATCTAAACGATACATCTGCGGTTTTTTAGAGAATGGGTAATATGCTGATGGAGCCTCATTTATCTGTCATTATGTAAAATTGAAAGCTTGTGCTATTCGTACTGTGTCATTTACTATTCTTTTGTATAGGAGCTCAAAACATACTGTACAAAGTACGTTGAAAAGCTGAAAATTGCTGCAGTAACCGCATTTCCAAGAAATGATGCGTTGAAAACTCTGGAAGAAATAAATATAGATACCCATGTTCAGTCTTGATGTTAGAAAAGTTCGAACCTCATTTTTAATGAAATAAAAAATACATTAGTTAGTGGGTGGCATGCCATAGTATGACGTCAGGAGTGGATAGGTCATTAAAATATACTTATTTGTGTGCAACAGATCTGTTAGTTAATTTTTACCCAACTGTATCGTGATTTTGCAATGGAGCCAAACATCTGAAAGGGTTTTTCGCTAATGATTGGCTATCGTCTGTAGTTGTTTTAGAAAAACTATAAATAATAATGTATTTTTCAGTTTTATTAAAAAATCTTAATGACATTATACTTTAATTCAATCGACATTCAGCAACCCATTTGTTCAAAAATAAATTTTTTATTAATAATTTATTTAACCTAATAGTCGTTTCAAGATCAATTTAAAACCTATTTTAAATTACCAATTAATGCAAGTAAGGCAAATTTAGCGTTCTGGGTTTAAGCTTCACAACAAAAAATTTATTTCTCAACATTTAACGCATCATTACCACCTAAATATCTAGTTTAGTTGACGGAAGACGCTTTTTAAATTGTTTGCGCTCTGCTGAATTACTACAAGCTTGTAACTTTCTGATGTTTGTCTTCGCAGGGAGAAATTTGGATATTGTTTAACCAAATGTTTGCAATTGATTAAATTATTAATACTGTTCGCCTTAGTTGTTATTTAATGGAAAATTTGGAACTGATAAAGGCTGAAATTTTGTTATCCTATACAACTTCGCAAATGAACTGACAACTGTAACGATTACTACCCGACGTAAATGGAGTGTTACAAGGTTTTAACATATTTATATACTTTTTCCAAAAGCCATCCTACTACAACATTGCAACCTGTACGTGTACAATGTCTAAATTAAGTAAAAATAAATAACAGAGCTAACTCTATGGATGTATTGGAGCTATTAAGATCTTGACAACTAATGGTGATATGCATGTATGAATTCTATAATTTCTTAAGTTATATTACTGAAAAAGTGTGGGATTACCTCTGGTTATGAATTGGAGAACTTGTTATGGTCGAGAATAAAATTTTTACGCAGTTTATAGATGAATCTCACAAGTGTAATATTTGGTTGCAATGTGAGTAATGGACCAATTGCACATAACTGAATGATTACAAATTGAATTTTACTATATAAGTCTATATAGGGTGATTCATAAGTATGGCTATTAAATTGAATCGATGTCGGTATACTGACCATACTGGAATTCTTTGAACGCATTACTCGACAAAACAATGAAGATTTGGAAAGGCTAAGCGTGTCGGTTCATCAAGCTAGAAGAAATACAAAGAATCGAAAAAGAGGGCGAGAAATAGTCCACAGAATTGAAAACGAAAATATAAAGAAGAAATGATGAAGAACAAGAAGATACTGGCATCAGTAGAAGTACATACATTCCACTATAAATTAATCGCTTACGAAAAAAAAAAATGTTTGCTAGGATCTGAAGCTAACTTCTGGGAACCGCTGGCTAAATCAGTAAGAATACAATCACCTAATGCACCAATTGTGATTGAAATACTCAACAACTGTTTTTTGCTTTTGTATTTTATCCAAATTAGGTTCTATAGCAATCTTCTGTGCGAAGCTATCTTCATAGAAATTCATTTCATCAATCAGTTTAAGTTTATTTTTTGTGTGATTATTATCTTCTAACCACTCTTAAATTTAATTTAATAAAATGAAAAATATTGTGCACAATATTTTCTGTTTAATCTTAACCATTCTTATTGGTTATTAATACGGGCGACATTAATTAATAATAAGAAAGGGCTGCTTAGAATATCATTTGCTCAAATCAGTTAATTTCAAAAGTTTTCGAAATATGAACGTGTAGATAAATTTCTCGGAAGCATTTACCTTTTTTAGTTGAATCATTGTTATCGATTATTTTACGTTATAGGTAGTGAAGAACGAAGATGAATTTCGGTTTTAATGTTTTTAAACATAAAATAACATTTTTGTGTTCGTTCGCATTTTGAAGAAACGTTGACGAGGAATTTCTCCAAACATGTCAGGAAGAAACTTAGAGTATTTTTAAAATCAAGTAATAAAATTATATAGGTATTCAATCTTAAATATTCTAGAAGTATTTACATGTTTGCTATGTTTTTGTAATTTTAAACGAACTTAATGAAAATGCCAACTTTTATATAAAGGTGTCCATGAGGAGAGTTACACTTAAAACACGTAATATTATTAGATGGAAAGATACCTACACAATAAACTACAGACATTAGTAATATGCTACTTTAAATTAACTTTCAGTATAGGTAATGCTACAAGAATTTTTCTTGAGGAAAGGCTCCCTCAAATAAAATATATGCTATTTGTTAAAGCTAGAAAGATAACACTGTCAATTTGGTTTTCCAAATCCTAGTCGAAATTGCAAGAAGTGCTATCTATTTAAATCAACCAGTTTTAAGACTTTCGTATTTTAAATACAATAAATTCAAAAGCAATTCCCTGTTATAGCTAATTAGTAGGTATACAGTTTGTTGATTTTATGGAACTTTAAAATTGCCTTAACATATCCAATTCTCCTGTTATTAAATTAAAAAAAAAGTAAATAGGATTTATGAGAATATACTGCAGTCATTTTTTTAAATTCTAGGTTTTTTGGTCTGCTACTGTTTTTGTCATGTGTCATGTAGCTCATATATTTAGTTTTAAAGCTGAATTAAAGAACAACGATAGTTAAAATCGTTTTTAATTATAAAAGGCAAATTTTCTTTGGTTTATATCTATATTTTCGTTGTTATTATCATCATGATTCTCTTCTTTCTTGATGCAGTGTATCATGATTGAAAAGACACTACAAGTCCGTCTTCGTTTTATATTAGAGGTCTTGATTTTATAAAGATCACCATCTTTCGACGATGCCGGTGCTTTTCGGTATATTTTGCAAGTAGCACAGACCACAACTGAAATTTTATATTACTTTTGCTATATATTTAGAAGGTATTTTATACTGATTCTTTTTCAGTATTTTTTTTGTTCTTTAATAACAACAAAAATTTACTGGATTAGACTGATTTACATTGCATTGGCTGTAAACTGTTTTGATTTCAAGAATATTATTTATTGTCTATTTCTTGACTTTTAGTATTTTCTGTTTGACAGATAATACTAGTCACATATTCAGCGTTATTTATTTTCAAAGCGTACCATTAGCGTTTCGAAAACCGCAGGGAATACAAAGATAGTTATATTAAAGCAAAATTGTCAATTTGACTATTATATATTATTCATACGTTAATTAAATTACAGCCAGCCAAGAAACAAACATTTTCTATATATCAGTACTTATTAACCTTTTTATTTTAAATTCACAGTGAAAAAAGTTTAGGTTTACTTTTTACTGATATTTATAAGTGTGTGCTGTATTTATTAACCCAAATGGCATAGATTTAAATTCATAAAGGCCTAAAGGAGTGCAAATACCTGTATTATGAACGTGATCTGAATGCGTGTATTACCGAAATATGTGTATAAACAGTTTTTCATATTAAGCAGCAATTCTTTAATCCGCAAACAAATGAACAATTTCGGAAGGTACTAAAAGAATTTAGATATCAGCATCAATCTAATGTTTGTGGAAAATTCTCGAAAAAATAGGGATATAGAACAAGCAATCTTTCACAAAACATTCTAATTAATTTAGTAGTTAATTTTTTTTTGAAAAAATGTATTTAATTTACCTACTATGTAAATTTAAATGTTGCAACGCAAATGAATAAAAATTAATAAAAATGCATATCCAAGTTTTGTTTCTTAAAAAGCTTTCCAATGGTGTGTAACATGATAATTCGTAAAAATATTTTTTGTTTTTTTGCATATCTCGATAAGTAAAACAGTTATCTCCAATTAATTTTTTAATAGCATCAGCATTAGAATTCCAAATTTTGCCCTGGTTTAACTCTTTTCGTATTCTTTGCGTTTTTAAAAATCCTGTAATTCTAGTCTATTTCTTGATAACCACACGGAACCTACCAAATTATAGGCATCATCTAAAAAGAGAGCACGTGTGGACATTGTTGACTATGTTATCTCACGTCAAAACCAAAGATTTTGGTGGTGACAATACAAAAACCATACTTTAGTGTCAGCAGTGGGATATCCATATCAAAAACCTCAAAGACCTAATCCACGTGAACCAACCCCGTCCCTCGCATTTGAAGGTTTGATATAGCGAACTTACCATTAGAACAGATGCTAGAGGTGTCAGGATGTCCGGAACTGTCGGTGTCGCTGTCGGCGTGCAGGGGCACCGAGTGCAGGGACAGGTCGCGGGGGCCCGGACTGGGAGACCGGCCCCGGATCACGGCAGCTCCGTCGCCGGGACTGTTCAGGATATCCGTAATCATAAATCGGGAGCGCGTGGCGGCGGTCTGCGGCATGGCGCGGGCTTCGTCCTGCACGGTCATGCCCGCCACCGCAACACCTGGCGTTATGTTACTCTCGCTTCGATGCCACACTTTGAGGAATTTTGCTCGATTTTGAGCAAGCAATTTTGGCGCCCAACTTTTGAAGGCAGTTAGTTCCGGTATAAAACAAGTGAAGGCTCTTGACGACCTGGACTCTGGATGTCAGCGCTCGGAGTTCCTCTGGTATAAAACAAATGAAGACGGCTAACTCTTTTCGCACCAGCTTTAATTGAGCTCTGTACTGGAAACTAGCAACAAGTCATCCACATAAAATGCTTCCTCTTAGTGTTTTCTAATTTAATTGTAGTTGCACATGGATTATCGACAACACTTCTTATCACTCACTTTTTTTAATTTGTTTATAACTAATCTTCATTCCTGTAGTATTGTAATAAAAAGTTAATATTTTAAAACATGTCTCATAGTTGTTTTTAAAACAGAAAAAAACTGTCACTGATTTTTTTCAACTTTCACAAAAACAATTTTTAAATAAATCTCAATGTCAATCGTAACCAATTTCCACCAAAACTCGCACTCGCATATCAATCAACAGCCAGTAAGAAGGTGTACAAATCGCTAGCACAGGTGCGTTTAACGCTCACAAAGACGTGTGGAACGAAACTAACCTCAACTATCCACTTTGGAAAACCGGCAGTAAATCAGCCATGTTTACAATCCCCACCCCGCGGTGCCCTCTCCTGCGGCGATTTAACCAATAAGACCTTTCGCTATATAAAAGGTCTGCCAATCCGCGGCCCCCGCTAAACTGAGAGGCGTCGGAATCTTCAATACATGCATTTATTTTATGGGCAGGCCTTAGCTCAGATTTTATTAGATTGACTGTTTAGAAAGCAGTATTGGGCGCTTTGCAACTAAGCCGGTCCTTGCCGCGCGATTTATAAATGCGATCGGCGATCAGTCCCTCAAAACACAAAAAACCCGTTGGAAATTTATTCAGATTGCTTTGATAACTGTTAACCAATTGGCACTTAGCTAGTAATGAAAGTCGCTTTTAGCGCTGGTTATACCGTACGGGCGCCCTTTGAATACGTTTAGCGTCTGTTTTGGTACGTAACTTGTTTAATCTTGATTGGGTAATATTCGCACCTACCAATTTCAATGCGTTTATAAAAGTTAGATGCTTCGCTTTGATAACCGTGTAGTTTCTAATAATATTTGTTGGCATAAGTATTAGACACTTTGATAGTATAGATATTAAAACAGACGTTGCATAAGGCATGATTTTGTCTTACACGTTCAAGTATAGAAAACGAATTTAAAGCGACGAGTTTACTAAAGGACAAATGTGACAACACGACAACAGGCTTTATGAAACGAAGTTGTTCTACTATTTTATCTATTTTGAATAAAAATAATCAAAAACTTTAAATTTTAACATTTCATAAAAGTGACAATATGCCAGTTGTTTCATAGGTACGAAGGCGGCGGTTTCACATTTTTTGTATGAAAACAATACAAAAACAGTGCTTTAATAGACTCTATTGTTTAAACCTTTATAAACTCTATTAAATCACAGTTTTCGGGGTATTAGTAGCCAGATTAAGACATCAAAGTACATAAATATTATTTTTCTATGAGTGATTTCTTTTTTATGCAGCTATCAGATGAGTTTATTGCCAATAACATGTTTAAATTTTCTGATAAATAGGATAAACAGGACATTGACAAATGAAACATATACTATAAGTACTCAATAATAAACTACCTAAAAAGTTTTAAATATTATCGTTACAACAATTAATAGGGATAGTTCCAAATAATGGAAAAAAAGTCTAATAGACTGGCTACGTGCGTCTGCAAATTTACGTCTAGTGTTGCCATCTAGACAAGACGAGACAGCCTTTGCAATATCTTGTCTTCTCTTCAAATTTCTAGACAAGACTTGACTAAGTCTAAGTCTAGATTAAAAAGCCTTCTTATTGCCTGGTCTAGATACCAAGACTCTAGATTTTTTCAAGACTTATGAGTAACCAAGTATTTAATTTATTTTATCTACTTTGATGCCTTAATGTGGCAATTAAAACATTGAGAACAGTTCTTTAAGTGGCCTATTAAACTATTATTATCGCACTTCAGACAATTGGCAGATTGTAACATTTACGAAATGTCAAAGTTAATTATTATTTTTATGCAAAGTAGATAATATCTTAGTTGCAAAAAAGCTTTTTGGCACTTTAGGCGATGTCATACCCGTTTAACAAAACACGTCGCGGGCCTAAAGCATATAAATTATGCAACTTGTATCATAAATAGGTATTAAACGAGCGCGCACAACTTAAGGGGTGAGTTCAGGCTCGGGTAGAGTATGCTAAGCATTATATTTCTGAAATTTGAAAGTTTTGTTTAGCCAAGAGAGAGAGAGACACTTTATGTTTTTTTCCCTCGGTATTGTAGTCAAATGAGAGCCCATCAAATTTTTTGCAGGCAAATGATCATCTTACTTATAATAAGTACCTACTTATAGATAAGTAGATAAGGAATGGGCTTTTCTATTAAAATTTTATATTATGTTTTTCATATAGCCTATCAATTTCGTTAAAATACAGATTTTGAAGTAATTGTGTTATATTGTTATGGATACTTACAGCCATTCTTATAAAGGCCACTAATCTGACGTTAACTTTAATTCTCTGTTAAAATAAACAAAAGCGCATCAAAATTTGTTTACTAATGAATAAAATGTCATAAGCACTGACGTTTTGATGCGCTTTTGTTTATTTTAACAGCGAATTAAAGTTAACGTCAGATTAGTGGTCTTTATAAGACCGGCAGTTAATGTATTAGTTTATTAAAGTACCTATTGCAGTGTACCTTTTTAATATGTACCTATAACACTTTTCTCGAATAAATTATAACCTGTTTCATCTATCATCTATGATGACACGGCGCCGGCGATTTATTTTAAAATTAAAAATTTAAAAAGCTAAAGTTTTAAAGTTAGAATTACATTTTTTGCAGTTAAATCAGCTGCAGATACCTACTGCAGTGTTAAAAAAATGTCCATGTTTAGATATGACTTGCCAGCACTGTACTGCGTAGATAGGTAAGCATAAGTAAACCTTCTTAAGTGATTCTAATACTTTATTGAAACTTTGTACTTTCCTAGTAATGTATGGGGGTAACAAATGTATATTATCTATAACCTACTAGTAGTTAATCTAGTCTTGAAAATTGTCTAGAACTTGCTAAGAGTCTTGACCTAGAATAAGAAAGTCTTAACGTGTCTTGAAAGTTCTAGACAAGACTTTGGCCAGGCTTGATAATCTGGACAAGACAAGACAAGAGTCTAGAAAGTCTACATCTATTAGACGACATTACTATTTGCAACTTATGTATTTCACAGTTTTTATGTTTCTGGTACTGTGACGCTACATTATTAATTCGTATTTACTATATTTGTTTTTAGGCTGACCTAACACACCTTGTGGTTCCAATAACTTATGTAACAAAAGTTTTGCCACAAATTCCTTAAGCAAGTATCAGTTCAGTGTTTAACTTTATTTACATTTATTATATATTACTATTTTTGGAAATTATTTGAAACTATAAAAACTAAAATACTGATGCATTAGAATTTCTTTAAATTACTGAAATATCAATATCACAATCCTTTTGGTAGATTCGTCTTCGTAATTGGGCCTCGTATTGACTTTTCGGTAAATTCACACATGGAATTCCTTGTTTACAGTCCCTAATCGTATCATAAATGGTTCTACGGGAAATGTTTCGTTTCGAAAAATGTTAATCATTTATCCTTTGAGAAGACCTGGTAAAATCAATAAGAAAAATTACATGAACAATATGAACGTTGATATATTCTGAAGTATTGTTTTCAGTAGTGAATAGATATAACGAATTATGAAGCTTTTGTTACATACTTTAATGTAATTAACAGTATCTTATCAATTGAAATTTGAAATATATAAAGTACTAGGTATATGTCTACGAAAAAAATTTAACTTCCTATACATATACTGGGTGACAATGGGACCAGGGCCATGCTTGTATCCCCTTTAATTATGAATCGATTTGGATGAAATTTGATAGGTGGATACTAGACATACCTAGTTTATGATTGACCGATAGATACCTATAGTTCCGGGTTCACCGGCAGTGCCACTAACTTTGATTTTTTTAATGGACTACCCTATAGGTAAATTTTAGGTTTCTTGGAATGTACGACTCAAACTACATACGATACTCTTTCCAAATTTTCATTTTTCTTAACAAAAGTTTCTTTTTTTAAATCTTATTTTTTTCATAGAAGGCCGTGATTGGAGAAAATGTGTTCTAAATGATTCTAGTAACCCATAATAATACCCATTTTATTAATTTGATTAATACCAAATCGTTCCGGAAGGAATAAAATTTGCTGAACGTGTATTTTGAGAAAAAGTCAGTTTTTTAAATGGCATCTACTAGGGGACATCGTGTCATTAGATAGAAAATGTAGTTACCGATCTAACGATATGCATCGTGCACTACTTTATCTTTATATAAAACGGACAAATGATTAGGTACCTAACTAATAAATTTTTAAAATATATTTAGGAAATACCTAAGAAAATTTGGCAACACTGTTGTATGTAATTTGAGTCGTAGATTCAAAAAAACATAAAATATACAGAAAACCCCATTTAAAAAATCAAAGGTAATGATATTTCCGGTGAAATCGGAAGTCGGCCATGTTGATTATATCTGTCTCTCAATTCGAAATTATGTTTATTAACCTTGTAAAAAATTTCATCTAAATCCGTTAATAAGTAAAGGAGATAGAAACATGGCCCTGATCTCATTGTCACCCGGTATACAGACCATGTTTTTATTGTAGAAGTGTTTATGTTTGTGGTAAAGTGTTGTGACTTCAACCGAATATCATGCATCATACTGATAGTATTCATGATACAAATACCAGCAGTCAACAGCACTATAAATTTCAAGGTTTCTCATTTGTACCAATTTATCATTAGTAATGCAATAGAGTTAATGAAGCAAACATTATCATTTTATATTATATGAGAACTTCCTAACATTTCAGATAATGAAACATTTGCTAATTTGCAGACAAATGGTAGAGAAATTAGAAAACTAATATTCAAGTCTATTTGGCAGGGTTTAGGAGACTGTTCAGTTTCTAGCTTGAACTTATTTGCCTTAAATTAGGTAACTTTTAAGAAGGTTTTTGTCACCAATTTGTTTTGAATGAAGATACAGCTATTTCTATATATTAATATACTTGTGGCACTGTGTAAGTACCTACTATTATAAATCATTCTGCGAACCAAAATACTAAGCATATTACATATAACAACTACTTATATAATGTGTCCAAAAGTGGGTACGTTATACTAACATCGAGATATTATACAGAGTAGAAAAAATAAAATCGATTAAATTACTTAGATACCTCAATATTCAGCATCCCAAGTGGGTCCTCTATGGTCAGCACGTTGGTAGCACTTTTACTACGGAGTAAACATTTTTTTTTTCAGTTTTCGTCTTTTTTTTATAAATTCGGTTATTAGCAATTACATCGCAAAAAGGTTTGGACATTATTAAATCTTATAACTTTCTAAATCGTATTCAAATATTTTATAAATTTATATATTTACAAACAATTTTGTTCTTTCAATGGACAAAAAGTGGCTAGATGGCGTCATTAGATATACAGTTATGTCTTGGTTTCTTTTAACAATATTAAGTTTGATAGGTTTATTTTTTCAATAACAAGAAATAGAAAATTAAGTGTTTGTGCACAGTATATTATTCAAGATAAACAAATAATAAAAGGCTACCCATAAAAAAGGCTGATAACGAGTGAACAGTATTGGAAACATCTGTTGTATGGTGTACAGTAGCGTTTGTTACACTAATGTGATATAATAACTTAACTTATAGGCTTTCTTACTCGTTCAATAAAGTATCGCTTTCCGCACTTGTTGCACAATTAACTACTGCTCAGTAGCGTAACTACGAGTATAAGATTGAGGTTCGCCCGTAACATCAAATTGTGCCCCCTCCACTCGAGAAAAACTACAACTTGTATGATGCAAGTATAATTTAAAAACAAAGTTATCAGAAAAAAAAATTAATGACGAAAAACTTACACATGGTACAAAAACCAGTCGGTAAATTTAATATTAACCCTTCAGTACCCGTTTACGGTCTGTGAGACCGAGCAAACACATGATGCATTATATTTCTTTATCATGCTAGCGTTAGTTTACCGCCCATTTCACTACCTTCCTATATATTGCCATTGAAGATCCGTATGCAGTTTTGAGTTCGTGCGTGCAGTGGTTTAAAAGTTATTTATAATTTCGGTTTCAGAGACCGATGCGGGTACCCGAGTTGTTTTAATTTTTACCTTTGATATACGACCAATGCGAGGAGAAGGAAGTACTTTTTGCATTTTTAGTAACACTGTTATACTAAAACATTATTATAGTCATGGCAGATTTTATGAGAAAGAACAGGCGCGACTAGAACAGACGATGCGAGATATAATAGCGGAGGAGGATGTCGACAACGCGTTTTATGAAGATGTGCCATCGTCTGACGAAGATAATTTATTGGAAACTAGGGAAATGAACAGTGACACTGAACAGGAAATATCTGATTAGGAAGACGTTAGTGAACAAGAAACTAATGCCATAAGATATCTCATTATTTTTATGGGGGTGGCAGAGGGGTGTCGGACTGCGAGACCGGTGCGGGTACTGATGTCTTAGAATTTTGAACGGGTACTGGAGGGTTAAGCTACATTATTATATTATAATAATTTTAAAAAATACACATAAGTGTCTACACATGTTTTATAGTAACATATGACAAGTTGTTTAGGTTAATAATCGATATTAAATTAAATAGAGATCATTTATTCGCAACCGAGAACGTTCTTTCATTGCATCCTCTGATATAAATGTTAAGATATAGGTATTAAGATACATAATATCAAGCTATTATATTATCTTAACACTGTGGTGGCCACCCATGTCATGCAACGCTCCAACCAGTTTAATTATAATATTTAATTGTACAATTTTTTTTCAACTGAATATACCTAAATAGTTTTAAGGGTAGTTGAAAAGATTCTGAATGCTTTGTAGCTAAATGCAGAAATTATTACAAAACTGGAGTATCTTTCCTTGGGTCAATTATTTTCTTTCTTTTAAGGGGGGGGGGGGTATATAGTGTGTCCACACGTGTTATACATTTTTGCAAAAAAACAGGAAATGGAACTTAAAGTCCAGTTGCACCCAAATTAGTGATTATTTTATTAATACAGTTTCGAAGGTAAAAATACAAATTAATAATATAACCCCATTTTATTAAAATTTGAATTCAGAAGAACTGCAATAGTATATTATGATACTAGTGTATAAATAAGCCATTAAAGCACGTGCGACGAGTTTAAAAGCACGACGCGAAGCGGAGAGCTTTTACCGGCGCTAGTGGTTTAATGGCACTGATACACGTGTATCATACGCTATTTCTTATTATACATGCTGCATAATATGTAAAATATAGCTGGAAAGCAGCATTTTGACTTTTATTCATTTTATAAGGTGTGTGATGTGACGTAATATCGTTAACATGGAGATTGGTTAGCATTTCTTGCTATGTGGATTTGGTGTTTTTGAAATTTGTTCTGGTGAAAAATGGATGGATTGGAAGAGAAAATTTCATCTGAAATTCGTGAATTGACTATACAAGCTGAATTATGATTTATCTCTAAAAAGTTAAAGAATGTCTACTGTAGGGAATATGAGAAGTTAATGATGTGGATAGAACAAAAAGTCGAAAATTGTAAATAAAACGTTGATACTTGCCTACATGATGGAAATGGCAACATTGATTAGTAAGCAGAATTCGTTGATTTACCTTTATATTTTGTGTTTCATGATAGTCCAGTGTGTATAAATCTTCAACTCTGTGGTACTGTGGTGTAAGTATACATTCAAAATTGCAAGCAATTTTGAGAATAAAGAACGGAGTGGATTTAGTATCCAGTGGTTTTAGTATCCTTTCACAAGCTACGTGCGTTTATGAAGGGAGTAAACAAATGTTATGAAGCTAAGAGATCTCTCGTTTTCACGGAAGAAGAACTATGTACGTTTTTCGTTCAGGTCTCTAATCACACATTATTGTTTTTGAAGGCACAGACCGCATACATAAATCAAACAAGTAGAGACACTCATGTCAAATGTTGAAACCTGTCCAGAGTGCCTGGGACAGTGACTCGGGGGGTATTTCTAAGCTTGACCAACAAATGGCATTGTTTGAAGATTTAATATTATGCTTTATTCACTGATAAGGTCTATTAAACTTGAAATGTATTTATTTTAAAATGTGTAGTAAATTGTAATTACTTTGCTTTTATTCATACGTGTAAATTAAAGCTTTATGTGGTCAAGTCTCTATATGGACTTTGTTCCTATAGATTTAGTTGGCCTTGATGTGGTAAAGTAATTGGTTGGTAATATTAGAGTTCCTATATATAAAAGGAACCGACAGTGAGTGTCTCTATACTTGTCTGATTTATGTACGCTGGTATAAACTTATAACAATTTTGACAGATGATAGTTGCAATGATTGGATTTTGCAGGTTGTCGCTATTTGTGGTGTGTTGCATGATTTGCGCATATCTGATATTAAGAGAGCGAGTTCCGCTTTAATCATTAACATTCGTCCATCGAAAACTGAAAAAGGTCGAAAATTTGCTGTTCTTGACGATTCTGGTGTACAATACGTAGGTACCAGTCCACCGTGAACACATTAAAAGTTTCGAAACGCATTGCTGGTGTAGCGCCAACGTCGTCAGTTAATGCTATCGACGTTCATATGATCTATAAGAATAAGGAGCTCGAAACCCCTGATACCCAAATATCAAATAATAATAATTGTACGTTTAACATTTATTTGAAATAGAAATAGTACTCTTTGTTATTAGTTGAGAACTTACGGATGTCCCAAAACTTTCATTATCGAGCAGTTCCTAATTTATGAATGCAACTATTATAAGCTATTTAAAAGTCAAATGCCACTTCTAGCATTTTACTGTAAACATAGTTGCATTCATGAACTAAGAAATACACATTTTTAATTTCAATGCCTGCGTGATAACGAAAGTTTTGATACACCAATTATAAATAAAGAAGTTAATGACGTCATTGTTACTTAGCAACTTTAAAGCACCTGCGTGTTTTTAATGTTATCTTTTTGCACGCTTTTTGGTTTGCTAAGGGAGGTATAATTAAGTAGTAGACATATTATGATACTAGTGTATAAGTACGCCTTTAAAGCACGTGCAACGAGTTTAAGAACACGACGCAAAGCGGAGTGCTTTTACCGTCGCTAGTGCTTTAATGGCACTTATATATGTGTATCATACGCTATTTTTTCTATGATCGTAACCGAAATATAAAAACTTAGTTCGGGTGACACTTTTTCCATCACATTGTGTTAGATATTCTAGGCTAGGCCAATGGCAACGTGCTAAAAAGACCGAATTCGGGCGCTAATATTAAGAGCGCTGCAAACGTCACTTTTGACACTAGAAACTGATGTGCAAAAAGTTGTCATTTTGACACGATCGTAGAATATAGTAATTTACGATAAAATTGCGTAAAGCTACTTTTTAGTCACGAGTGGGGTAGAGTTAAAACGCGAGTGAGCGAGCGTTTTAATCCCCGCGAGTGACTAAAGATGCTTTACGCATGTGTATCGTACAATTTTTTTCTACGAATAAATCTAGACAACACGGTAAATATAATTTTTTTTTTTATGTAAATTAGGATTACCAGCAACCGGTCGTAATTTTGTGTGTTTTAAAAATTTTAAAACACGTTGCTACTCACAACGTGCCTAATAAAATCTTTTAAACACGTTACTACTGACGACGTAAACTAATGAAAACATGTTATTAAACAGTCGTTTTACAAACTTAAAACTGCCAACTAAAAGGCAATTTTACACACTGTGGTAAATAAAATAATTTTAAATTTTCGCTGGTCGATGAAATTGGCATTTTAAAAGTAATTAGTTCAATAAATACTAAAACTATTAGATTTAACGGAACCAATACATGTATGATTAAGTTGTGTGTTTATATTTATATTATCCTTTTCAAGTCATATTGCAAATTTTTGCTTTTTTAATTCTGTTTTCTCTACCATTTTGAAAAAAGCTCACATTAGACCAATTCCAAAGTATTTTACCACAACAGATTTCAGAGACTTAAGTTCCATCAGCATATTACCAGTTGAAAGACAAATAAAATAATGTATACGCAATTACTACGTAAATATATTGAATTAAATTATATGATACCGGCGGTTCAGTCAGGTTTATATAATAATAATTTATATAATACTCTTCTTACACTAACGAAATGGCTACTATTCTATTATTACTTGGTTAATTATTTCGTGTTAACTATACATCCTTTTTACTTCCTTTTACGATAAAGGAAGTATTGGATTCACCCCAAAAATTCGAAATTGAGTTTTCAACAGATCTTCACGTTTTAGAGTCCCCTGATCCCAAAAAACATATTTTTTTCATTGGTCTGTCTGTCTGTCTGTGTGTCTGTCTGTGTGACTATGAACAGAAGATCCCAAAAACGAAAAGAGGTATGGCATTGAAACTTCATATATACGTTTTATGTACTATGTAGATGAGACAGCAACCTTTTGAAGAAAATCGCATAACCGGAAGTAGGTGTTTACTCTTGTGATTTTTAAATTTTTTTCGATTTTTTCAAAAACGGCTCAAACGATTTTTTTCAAACTTTATATTTTTATTACATTTTTAATGTGTATTGATGTGAGATAGGATATTTTCCAGTTGAATACTTTTAAAATGGGTTTCTTTTGTTTTTTTTCGATTTTTTTTATTAACTCCTATTTTAAATACAACACCCGCTATATTATTACATTTTTGAATTCAGCTTAAGATTCTAGAAAAAAATTGTCTCTTCAACTAACTCTCTATTTTGTACCGTTTTTGTAGAATTTGCAATTTTTGAAAATTTTTGACAAATGCTTAAAAATTAAAAATCAAATTTTTGGCTAATTATAAGATCACTGTAAAAGGAAGTTGTGTGAGTGTATCACACCAGATTTTTAACTTTGGTTTAGAACCGAGTCCAATTTCACTCTTATCTGATTACTTAACTAACGGATGCCAAGCGGTTTCTTACAAAAATAACACCTCTCAATTTGTAGATGTCACACCAAGAGCACCTATAAAGGCTCGATCTTAGGCCCCTTACTTTTTTCTTTATATACATCCCGCTTTGTCTGATGTATTAAATATTTCTCTTCTTATTTATATACAGATGATACGCATATATATAAATATTTCTATCCCTGTAATATACCTATGTAAAAATTGTGAGGAAATAAACGAAGACTTAAAATCTATCTTAGATAATGCAATGTTACATCCTTTGTTACTAAATCCAAGCAAATCGAAATAAATGTTAATTTGTAATAAACTTGACAGATGGTTTACAGAATCTCAAATTAATATTAATGCTGACGGTAGTAAACTAAAATTAGTTTAAGAAACAAACAACATGGGCTTAATTATTGATAGAGTTACGATTTTCGTCGTATACTAATAAATGTATGAATAGTGGTTATACCATCCTACGATTGCTTTATCTTAAGTCGGAAACATCGAAGAATGTTATACGAATTGTAGTTCTATTTATTAGTTATTGGGACTCCGTGTCTGGTTCTTGTTTATGTTACGCTCATTGATAAAAGATTCAAAGACTACAGAATACATGCTTAAGGTTAATATTTGGAATACGTAAGTTTGACTATAACTTTCAAAAACTGCTTAATATCCGTTGGTTAAATATGGTGAATCGCTGGGTACTGCATGGTGTATGTTTATATCTCAAAATTATTTTAAATAAAAAACCCAACTATCTCTACAATACAATTATTCAGTGTACAGACGCACATACTTTAAATCTGAGATTTAAAGGATTCTTAACCCCACCTATTCATCGTGTCGATGTGTTTAAGCTGTGGTTTAGATATCAAATTGTTAACAAATATCACTTGCTACCATTAGCTCTCAAATATTCTAATATTATAAATTTTGAAAGTAAATGACTGAAAATGAACTTCGCCAAAGCGTGTTACATTCTGCCTGAATGCCCAATATCTTATATGTTATGTGGAACTTTTTGTTTTTTTTTGCTTTTTTAAATTTTCATTATTATCATTCAATTGCACTTCTGTTAATATTTTTTATTGTTAGCCATAATGCGCGAGAGGGGGTTAAGCGGAAGAGCATCGGCAGCGCTGATAAGGCGCCTTGGCTGAATTGCGCTTAAAATACCAATAATTGTTTTTTGTAGTTTTGGAAAAAAAAAGTGAATGCACTAATAATAATAATACAATCACAATATTAACAGTACCAATACACCAGGGACATCCAAATACCTATCAACTGTGATACGAGTGTTTTGAATTTTATTTCAATAATTTCCTGCAGTTATAACCTAAAATGTTTTTTTTCTTCTGAAAATGTATTTATTGCTTTATCTATGTCTATATTTTTCTGCGCTATTATGTATGACAGGAAGGGATAGCTAAGTTTATTGAGATAATTAATTTTGTGGGGACTCTTGTATTTACGTGTTCATTTCTTTGCTATCTCCGGTGTTTAATTTTAATATTTTAAAAGAGTACTTTTCAATGTTACTTGCATGTTCTCGCGTTTGTGATTTGATAAGTTGTCAGTAGTTCTTTTCTTTGAATTGCAGTAATTATCGAGGCCCTGAATGCAAGCTGACGCACCGTTTCCCATAATGCATCACGTTTCGGCATGTGATTCCCTTCCGTACTTTGAATTTCAATTTTATCTAAAAATTTTATAAAATAGTTTTAAATTAAATTCTTTAAAAATATGAGAGCAAAACAATCGAGTCCGTTTCTAGGCATAAATATTTTTTATAACTTTATAGGGCTACGGCAAACTTCAATATTCTATACAGCTTAATGTATATGTCTATAAGGGCTGCTTTTAAAGCAGTAATTTTTAGAAAAACACTACTTCGATATTCTCGCAAAAGTGACGTCGCGTCGTGACTGTTTGATCCCATTCACAATCACATTCGTTTCATAAATTTTATGAATAATGTTGTAAATCATCCAAGCAAATCGCTTCAGGTGTATATTTGTGCCCCAAAGCTTTTAACATTACAAATTGTATTTGTAAATTTAAGAAAATCTTTCGATGAAGGTTCCCTTACCAGAGGCCCACGCCCCCGCATGGTCTTAGGTGGCCGTACTCGCCAGACCAGATTAATCTGTTTACAAAGATTTGCCTTGAAATTCAACTGGACGACTGCATTCGTCATTAACAGATAAGCGGCTTAACCAATTAATGAGGTTTCAGTACTGGAATAACATTAGCTAATAGTCGCCCATCTTTGTTTATTTTTGTTAACTTTCTGAAAAGCCTTCAGATAGAAAAGTACCTACATAAAAATGCAAAGGTGCACTTCTGGTTCTGATAAATATAAATTTAGAAATGTAACTGATAGGCAAAAGGCTCTGCATTAGAATTGATATGTATATGAGGGGTGAAATCTCCAGACTACGTTATGTAAAAATAATGTTTTATTCTTATGACGCACACATGTCGTAAAATGATTGTGTACATAAAATATAAGTTTCCATTAAAGCATGAATTAAAGTTAAAAAAATGTTAAAATGGCATTTCTTGTAGTTCTCGTTTCAGATATCCACAATTAATGACCGCCAATGAGCGTGAAGTATGCTTTATTAGTGCGAGTCAAATGTTTAGATAAAAAAAACAAAACAAAAAAATTGTTGCAAATAAATGCAAATTATGTCATGAAAATCTAACAAAAATTTACAATAAATAATTGTAATAATATCATAGGTATTTGCCTGGCAATGCAATTAAAAGTTTCATTTTCTTAGTTGGCCTTTTTAAAGAAAAATATACGAACCTCATTAAATCATTAATCTGCTTATCAAATTAACTTACTAGAAGCAAGTGCACTTGTCGATACGGATTAAAGGGGTTGCGTAAGTACCGAATACATCTGTCCTATGTAGTTAGAAATTTTTATTTCCTCTTGACTTGTTAAACGGTCATTTACTGTCGTCTGAACGGACTCGGTAAATGAGTCTTTACAGGCCATGTGCCTGTAAAGTGTCGCTGTCGTCTGAACTGACCGGTAAATGAGTCTTTACAGACCAGGTGCCTGTAAAATGCTGCCATCGCGACTTTAGAAGCACCTTGTTTTTTAATAGATACATCCTTTATTAATCACTAATATGCATTTTTAGGATTTTCAGCAAGAGGAAATAAAACGTTGTACGCGGCTCGCTTGCAATTAGCCTTTATTGGGGCTCACCGGATTACAGGGCTCGCTCCTACGTCGCTCACCCTGCAAATAATCCGGCTCGCCCATAAAGGCTAATTTACTAAGCTTGCCACGTAAATAAATATTACCTGCCCGAGTGTAGTTGGCCAACGCCGCTATAGTTACGCTACTTCTGCTTCTGTTGCTACTCTAATGTATTTTCCATGTGTTATACTTACACATTCTCTGTACTTGTATTGTCACACACACTTTCATCGGTGCCAATACATAGTATGTGTCAAAAGTAAGTTCAGCAAAAGTGCCTGTGGAATCTTTAAGTCATGTGAATTAAAATACCAGAAAATATGAAGCTGTCATTTGACATTAGTTATAATTAATAATTTATTTTTGTGTATCAATCAACTGATTTCTATACAAATTTCGGCATATTTTCGAAGTAAACAGCGGTTGGACAATGGAGATTGAGAGTATTCCTTACAAGATTGTTTAAATGAATTCCCACAGCATGCGCAAGACCGCTGGTAGCTCGTTAGAATATTTAAAGCATTTTTTTGGCAACACATTAATTTCAAAAGACCTTTCCCAGTGTGCACAGACACGTTGAAATATATCCTTGTATCAAGCATTATATTAACATCGAAGTGTCGTGAAAATCAACCAGGTTTTCAACGTTATGTGGTTGACTCTATGTTAGCCTGTGACGTTTCTTTAACGTTTAAGTTTGGTTGCCAAGCCGAGTCTTTTGAACGTCACGTTATGGCACAATCTTCACCCATATGTTAACGTTGTAACATCGTTGCCTTTTCAACACAAAATGTACGTGCTTTATACGTTAAACAACGTTTTATTAATGCATTTTTTTTAAGTTAAGTGCTAACGTTATAGGCACGTTACGTTTTAACCACAACTTTAACTTGTTTTTTTTACGGTGAAACGACGTGTCATGTATTGGAAACAAAATTGATAGTTTATTTAAGTCAAGTACTAAGGACAGAATGAATTTGATTTTTTTCTGAATAATCTTTGTTGCGCCAGCCCAATAGAATAAGACGGCGACTTCAGTTTATAAACGAATTATCAGAACAGACCCTGTAGCTGCTTCAACACTATGTAGTTGCACCCAAAGTCGACAGTTGTTTTAGCTTAAATGGGAAACAAATTAAGCTTACTGGTGCACAGGACATATTATTACCTGCCATATATTTTTCTAATGCAACATATTCTGCTAGCCTTATGTCAAACTCGAATAATAAACACACAACGTTGTAGCTCACCGATTTTCAGATAAATCCAGGTCATCAGACAAAGAGAAACAGCGGCTAGTCAGCATGCTGCGTAACGCGTTTCAATTGGTGATGTGAGCAATGACCTTACGCGTGATAGGCGTGTTGAGCACACGTGCTTCTTGACGGCTTACTCAAGAAGGGTACAACTTACGTGTATCTGTAAACGTAATGTCAACGTTTAACATTAACTGCTGGTCCAAAATGCACATAAAAACGTAGTGCAAAACTAATTATCGCTTTGTTGTGCCAACGTCATATCGACAATAAGAGTTAACTATTAATCTAAAATGAGTTTTATATTAACGTTATTTTAACGTACTGTGGAAAATTTCAGGTATTTGAGTGTTTATAAACGTCATACCTAGGTTTCACGTTAACTGCCGATCTAAAACGCACTTAAAATCAACGACGTAAAAACGTAATACGAAAACGTTATTGTTACGTTGTTGTAACAACATTATATCGACGTTAAGACCCGACTACTAATCTAAAAATCGGGAGTGTGCTCCCCTAGACTTTCTCGCATTCGCCTTTTTTTTAGCAAATTTGAAAAGTTTACCCTCGGGGGGAGCCTGCATCCCTAGAGGGCGCGTCCCCAGGTGGCGGATAGGGGAATGCCCGGTAGATATACCGGGTAGGAAGGAAACAAAATACCTCCCGCGGACCAAACAGGCAAATAGTAGCGTCTGTCTCAGAATGGGCGGCTACGAACAGCGTCTGTCCCATAATGGGCGGCTGGAAAAGAAGGTCCTCCAACAGGGGGTTATGGCGCCAGGAGTTAGCACCCTGACACATATAAAAAGTTAAAGGGCAAAATAAATGGAAGCAGGATGAAAAACAAAATAGTAATCATTCCCCGGGTGGAAATCCACACCTCCGTAGGAGGGTGCCCCAACGGATACGGGGGGGGCAATTCTGCTGATAGTTTAAAAACCCCAGACTTAAAACTCAACCACAAAAAGGAAAAGGAAAAGAAACATCGACAAAGGAAGAAGAGATTAATCGTCTGTGGAACTTGGAATATCCAAGGCTGGAACACAAAAAATAAAGTAGTTACTGATGAGTTCAAAAAAATGGATATTGACATAATGGTAATCAGTGAGACGAAGAAAAAAGGAAATGGGATAGAAAAAACAAACGGAGTCTTTCACTGCTGGAGTGGGGTGAAAAAAGAAGAAAGAGCCAAAGCCGGAGTAGGAATCCTGATTAAAGAAAGATGGATAAAGACAATTAAGACCTGGGAACCCATCAATGAAAGGATTATTAAAGTGGAAATGACCTTATTAGGACGACAAATAGTAATCTTGGGAGTATACGGACCGACGGATGATAGACCAGACGCGGAAAAAAATCAATTCATGGAAACGTTACAGGATCAAATAGAGCAAATTAAACACAACCAAGAGCTCATCCTTGCAGGAGACCTAAATGGCAGGACAGGAAGGAAAGTTAACGACAAGACAGTGGGAAGATTTGGCGAAGAAACAGAAAATGAAAATGGAGAAAGAATTATTGAATTATGCGAAACCAACAACTTAAGAATAACGAACGGTTTTTATCGCCACAAAGAGATCCACAAGTACACATGGACACAAGAAAAAAGAAATTTAAAATCGATCATAGATTACTTCATTGTTAAAATCGAAACTAAAATTATAATAAAAGACGTTCGAGTAAAAAGAGGTGCGGAATGTGGATCCGACCACAAGCTACTCATTGCAAAAATGGAAATACCCTGGATCAAAAATCACCAACCGACAGAAACAGAAACTAGATCAAACATGACACGAATAGAAAATGAAAAATTCAAGCTATATCTGTTTAGAGAAGAGTCAGTAAAAGACTTATATAGAAGAAGGCTGGATCAGAAGTTAGAAGAATTCAGGTACGAAAACATCGAGGAAACGTACGAACACATAAAAAAGAGTATGAAAGAAGCAGCAATGGAAGCTCTAGGGTTGGAAGAAAGAACATCAAATCGGTATAACATAAAACTGACGGAGAATACTGAGAAATGTATTAAGGAGAAGAAATATTTATACAATAAGTGGCTCAGTACCAAAAATCCGGATGATCTCCAAAAATACCGACAAACAAATAGAGAGGCAAAACAGATGGTAGTAAAGGAGAAAAACGATAAATGGGGAGAAACTTGCAGAAACATCGAACAGTACATAGGGGGAACAAGAAATTCAGAATCATGGAAGGTACTAAAAGGACTACGGAAAAATTCTAAGGAAAAGACAGGTCTGACGTACATACAAGAAAAACAATGGGAAGAATATTATAAGGATCTATTAATAGAGAAACGACCTCAATTTATTGAAGAGGACGAAAACACAGAACAAGTCAACGACGAAATAATGGTGACACTAGAGGAAGTTCGGAATAACATAAAAACACTTAAAAATAACAAATCCCTTGGACCTGGAGGAATACCTAATGAATTAATAAGATATGGAACCGATAAACTATTTAGAATAATTCACCGTATGACTCAAGAAGCTTTAAACAAAGAAGAAATACCTAAAGAATGGACAGAAGCTTATATTACATCCATTTTTAAAAAAGGGGACAGAAGAAGATGCGAAAACTATAGAGGCATTAGTGTCATATCATCAATGGGCAGACTATATGGCAAAATAATAAAGGAACAATTGGAGAAAGTACTAAAGGACAAAATCGACGAGGACCAAGCAGGTTTCACTGCCGGAAGATCATGTATCGATCATATATATACTATCCAACAATTAATAGAAAAAAAGCTAGCGAAAAACAGAGATGTCCACATAGCCTTTATAGACCTTAAAAAGGCCTATGATTCTGTCCCACGAAAGAAATTGTGGAAGGCGATGCAAGAAATAGATATCCCCCAAAAACTAATAAGAGCTGTAAAAAACCTGTTTCAAAACAACTGGGTCAGAATTAAAATAGGAAATAAAATAGGAAACATCTTTAGAACAACAAAAGGCCTCTTACAGGGCTGCTCTACGTCACCAACCCTATTCAAAATATTCCTACAACAAACACTGGAACCATGGAAAAAAAGATGTGAAGGAATGGGTGTCCCAATCAGAGACGACCATCTATACACTCTTAGTTTCGCTGACGATCAGGCAGTAATCGCCCAAGACGATGAAGATCTCAGTTTTATGCTAAGAAAATTAGATGACGTATACACCGAAAATGGTTTAGAGATAAGCTTGGACAAAACAGAGTATCTAACAACAGCACAAGAACCGGTTACCAACTTAGAAATAGAAGAAGGAAGCCAAATAAGAGGAACAGACAAATTCAGATACTTAGGATTTATTATCTCAAAAAAAGGTACAACTGAAGCGGAAATTAAAAGTAGATTGGGACAAACCAGAAATACAATAAAACAACTTAACCCAGTGCTTTGGGATAGACACCTCACAAAAACGACAAAGACTAGAATTTACAACACTCTAGTACGCAGTATACTAACATACGGAGCAGAAATCTGGGTATTAAATAAAAAGGAAAAAAATAAAATTCATTCAACAGAAATGGATTTCTGGAGAAGAAGCTGCGGAATTAAAAGAACTGACAGAGTTACCAACGAGGAAATTAAAAGACGAATGAAAGTAGAAAAAGATACGCTAGAATACATCGAACAGAAAAGATTGATTTGGTACGGACATGTAAGAAGGTCAGAACCCAACCGATGGATAACAAAGATCACAGAATGGAGCCCAAAGGGAAAAAGAAAGCGAGGAAGACCCAGAAGATCTTGGAGGAATGAAGTCGACAACGCGATGGACAATAAACAACTGGAAGACGGAGACTGGGAAAATAGAGAGGAATGGAAAATGTGGTTGAGTCAAGGAAAACAGCGTCAGCTGTAAAAATCCTTATATATATATATGAAAAGTTTATTGCAATGTATATACATACAGCGATAAAATTACATTTTCAGGTAACCACTACCTGTTTAGGTAAAGTGCCGCTTTAGGTTAACCTATCACTAGCAGTCCAGTGAGACAAATGTCTCATTTAACGCGCCTTCAAACCTCGATCGGTTAGGCAACCACCCAGACCTGGAAGGTGTCAAAGTGGTTGCCTAACCGATCGAGGATTTAAGGCGCAGAGGGTCGCAGCTACGTTTGGCGGCCGAAACAGTTTTTATTTAATACGCGTTCTATTTGAAAAACGGTCTTTTTGTGATTTCTCGAAAACCGGAAGTGTCACGTGACTGAAATTCGGTTCCTGACCTGACATGACCATTCCAAACATATAACTTTCATAACTTTTTTCTCTATCTCATACGGTTTGGCTGCTGAAACAGCGTCCCGGACGGATCAGCGTCCCAGACAGACAAGTCTATTAGATAAAGGATACTGAAATTTTATATCTGGGAGTTTTTCTCAATAATAAATGTATGTGCAAAATTTCGTGCAAATACCTTGAAGCAAACTGGTACTTTACTTGAATGGATACCGCTACCTGTTTAGGTAAAATGCCACTTCCGGTTAACCGATCATGCTGAAATGTAATATCTGGTAGTTTTTCTACATAAGAAATGTATAAACAAAATTTTGTTCACATATCTCGAAGCAAACTGGTACTTTACTTGAATAGGTACCGCTACCTGTTTAGGTAAAGTGCCACTTCCGGTTAACCGATTTCGCTCAAAATTTGACAGGAATCTACAAATTTTGAATAATGACTATGTACATAATTTCAAGGGTCTAGCTTATTTCATTTTTAAGTTATCGTGTTCACACACACACACGCGCACACACGCACACACATACACACACACAGACATAATTCGAAAAATGGTTTTTTCGGACTCTAGGAGGTCTAAAACGTCAAGATTCGTCAAAATCTCGGAGTCGATTTTTTTGACGATTACAATACTTTCTCTATACTACCGTATGCGAGAAAGTAAAAATCGTCTTATATTAACGGTAGTTTAACGTAAGATTGTTCGTAAAAAGCTCGTAAACTCAACGGCATAGAGGCGTCATATAAACACGCTCCATAAACGTCGTAGCCAACACGTTTAATGCACGTACTTGTTTACTGAAACTAGGTACGTATTGGAGGCGATAGTTCTAGTGGGATACCTAAGTAGTTCTCAACATGTTGGTCAGCTTCATTAGAGTTTGATTCTAAGACGTTTTGTAGATACTGTGCGAACTTCTTTTCCTTGTCTGTTCTTGCCCAAATTCCTGTATTACTTCTTAGGGGTGGCAGGTGTGCTCTATCTGAAAGTGAACTTGAGTACTGCTGAAAAGTTTCACTACATGTCTTTTACCGATGAATTTATAAATATAATCTATAAGCTGAATTATGGATAGTAATACCGCAAGAGATTGTCAAATTTGCTACAGCAGTCTAGAATTGTTACAACAGCATAAAATTATCTGTCATTTCTTAATCCGTGAGTTATTTTACAAGAAAAATTATCGATTGAACGTTACAAATGTAGGTTAACATAATAAATAGTTTTATCAACATATCGACATATAATAACAAAAGCAACGACATGTAAGTAATTGACATCCAAACTTTATGCTGATAATTTTTTCAGGTGATAAAATTACTGGGATAATTTTTAAAATTCTCACGGTTGGTTAAATTTAAACAAATATTTAATTTCTATTAGATACAACTTTATGAGATCATTCAAAAAATCTGCGGATAAAAATTATAGTGAATAGAAATATCTGTATGTGGTCTGTGCCTAGGATGGAAAATTTTTCTTCTTGCCTTGAAATTCGAAATTTCTTGGGCTCTTGATAAGAAATTAATTTTGTACATTAGGACTTCCTTGTTTATACAGGGTGGGC
The DNA here is from genome assembly GCA_940337035.1 of Agriotes lineatus. Lineage (NCBI taxonomy): Eukaryota > Metazoa > Arthropoda > Insecta > Coleoptera > Elateridae > Agriotes > Agriotes lineatus. Next base: position 156,938,454 of record OW679194.1, read on the forward strand.
CAACAAAGACTGGCTGATGTAAAATGCGAATAACTGTTGCAATTATTGAGTTTTGGCAAACTTTCCACTAGCACCCCGGCGAGTTCTATGAAAAGTGTTATTACATTTTTCAATGACTCTGACTGAAAAAGAATTATAGTGGTATTTGTCCGAGGAAAAAGTGAAGTTAGCACTCCAAATTTTCGAGTTAAATTTTTTTCTCTTAAATACATAGAACTATTTTTAAAAATAGCAAGGAACTCTAGAACTCTTTGGAGTGCAACGGGAACTCTTGAAAAAAAAAATAACATTTTTCGAACTTGTGGTGCTAACTTCACAGAGGTCTACCACTGAGCCTCGAAACGAGAGATCAAGTTTCTAATCATGTTTAATAAACTTGGAGCTGTTCTAACATTAAAAATCTGACGATATTTTCGTTGAGATAAAACAGGAGATCGTTGGAAAGATTTTTAAAAGCCAGTAATTTTGACACATCATTGCTCTTCGTAAAACACCACCATAAAATTCCATAAATGCTCTATAACATAAAATCACAAAATAGTAAAAACGCAAGAAGGTTAAGAATTTTTTAAAATAGGTAGTCTTCGTTGGACCACTTGTTATTAGTTTATCTTGCACAAATGTAAAATTTTCTAAACAACACAATTAAAAGTTGTAGAAGTTGTTATACTACACGAGGTTTGAAATATTCAATATGAAGTCTTTTAAGTAGAATAAGTAACAATCAACCACAAAATTTGGAGAATGCATAGCTGTTTTCAAGATTTTCGAGAAAAAATAAAAATTTAAAAGCATTGCACATCAAAGAAACATTCGCACACAACATTTTCAGCAAGACTGCTACAGTAGTTCAGTGATTTTCAACACATTTTTCTCGTGACAGTATACCACATTAGTGCTCTCCTCAAAGTCTTATTTATGATTGTGTCCGCCAGCAGTGACCGCCAAAAGCTCTGTATCAAATGAGGAAAAATATGTTTGATTTTTCAAAAAACTTTTAAGTGCAATAATTGTGCGTGTCTGAAAAACGATTTTGCCCCTATCAGATACACCGGCTTAGTTAGAAAACGGCGTTTTTCAAAATTGTTAAAATCCAAAAAGTGCGATTTTTCGTAAATTAAACAATATTTTAATGAGATTTTTTATGGTGTGTTAGTTTAAGCCAATTGAACAAGGTCAAGGCCAGAAAATAACTTTTTTTTAACTTCTGCAAAAATTAACTTTTCAGTTTTTGGAATAATTTCTAAATTTCGCATACCAATGTTTAATTTAAAAATTCAATTTTTTTTGTGAAGACTAAATTATTATATTTGAAAAAACATAGAAAATGTTAATTATTTTTCCCGCTACCGATCATGTAAGTCAGTGATATACAGCCTTAGTAACAAAACGTATAAGTCAGCGATTATATTTGTTTGCAGCTTTCTCTTGACAACGGAACTTAATATTATTATTAAGTTCCTAGGATAATAACATTAGCAAGGCAAGATGCAGACTTAGACGTTTTGTTTATAATTACAAGGGTTTATGTGACATGTGACACTCATAGGTAACACTACTCACGAAAATTAATCCTGGTAAAAAGCGACAAACCAAACGATTTTTTTTTAAATCTAAGAAAATTTCGATAAGCAGCGGGAAAAATATAATAAGGTAACTCGGAATGTATTGCCTATTAACATTTTCGGCAGGCAACAAGCCGCGGCTTTGCTTTGGCTTGTACTTGCCTACCTCAAATGTTAATAGGTCCTTACATTCACGACTAACGTAGTTTGTGATTGGTGTATTTCATATCTGCCCGTGTGTGCATTTGAAATCATACTCGTTTAGTTAACTACAATTGCCTACTTATCCATTCTGTAGATTGTGAAGAAAACAGAATATTTACATGCGGGAGTAGAAATAGATATTTATGCATTAAGGGAGATATGAATATGTATTTTCCCTGAGGTTGACATGTGTTACAGACCGAGGGCCTCTGGCCCAAGGTCAGTAAGTCAACCGAAGGTAAAGAACATGAATATCTCCCGTGGTGCATACAATATTTTATCTACTAGCATATTCGTAAAAATAGTAAGAAATTTCGAAATGTCATAATGACATTAAAAATTGGAATATGTAAGTAACATCAAGGATTGCCTCATTGTATGGTTGCTAAGACGTTAATTGTAGTTGCATTGTTACTATGAGATTGAGGGAGAAATAATTTGACATGTCTCTTGGGAGTTATGAGTAGCTTTTCATATTTTGTTTCTATGACGAAAATGTACAATATCATGTTGCTAGTAGATAATAGCTATTTATGCAACAAGTGCTAAAAGTTGACGTTTATTAATCCATAAATATCGATTTAACAAAGGTTTGCATCTACGACACTTCTAATTTATGTCATAATAAACAGTAGACCATGCCGCGCGGGCGAATGTTTGCGAATGACAATAGTCAAGGTCAGTTACGAAATGTAATTATTAATACTCCACATGTGACTGTATTCATTACATAACGCTTTAATTATTTCAAAAACACTTTACCTGTAACGCAAGAAGCAATAGAATAACTTTACAACTTCACTTCCAATTCTATATTGTAGTTTTATAACCTCACTTTACTTTTAGCACATGGGCTAAAAATAAACAGCTGATTTCTTTAACAACGGTAAACTATAAAACGTCACTTTCAGTGAAACAAGCTAAAAGGCCTACTTTTAGTGGTGGTCATAGATAATAGCTATTTATGCAACAAGTGCCTTCGGCTTCGTTTCATAATTTTCATGTCTCGTGCATAAACGACTTTTAGCACGCGTTGCATACAATATTTTATCTAGGACCTTAATTTTACCGTTATTAATCCATAAATATCGATTTAACAAATGTTTGCATCTACGACACTTCTAATTTATGTCATAATAAATAGTAGGCCATGCGTGGGCGAATGTTTACGAAGCCAGTGCTGTCAAGGTCAGTTACGAAATGTAATTATTAATACTCCACATCTGAGTGTATTCATTACATAACGCTTTAATTATTTCAAAAACACTTTACCTGTAACGCAAGACGCAACTAGAATAACTTTACAATTTCACTTCCAATTCGAAATTGTAGTTTTATAACCTCACTTCACTTTTAGCACATGGGCTAAAAGTAAACAGCTGATTTCTTTAACCACGGTAAACTATAAAACGTCACTTTTAGTGAAACAAGCTAGCGCTAAAAAGCCTACTTTTAGTGGTGGCCGTAGATAATAGCTATTTATGCAACAAGTGCTAAAAGTCGACGTTTATGCGCGAGACATGAAAATTATGAAACAAAGCCGAAGGCTGAGTTTCATAACATGTCTCGCTCATAAACGACTTTTAGCACGCGTTGCATACAATATTTTATCTACGACCTTAATTTTACCGTTATTAATCCCTAAATATCGATTTAAGAAAGGTTCGCATCTGCGACACTTTTAATTTATGTCATAATGAATAGTAGGCTACGCCGCGCGGGCGATTGTTTGGCCACGCCGGTGCTGTCAAGGTGAGTTACGAAATGTAATTATTGATACTCCACATATGACTGTATTCATTACCTAACGCTTTAATTATTTCAAAAACGCTTTACCTGTAACGCAAAAAGCAACTAGAATAGCTTTACAACTTCACTTACAGTTTGAAATTGTAGTTTTATAACCTCACTTCACTTTTAGGCCGTGAGCTAAAAGTAAACAGCTGATTTCTTTAAACACGGTAAACTAAAAAACGTGAAACAAGCTTGCGCTAAAAGGCATACTTTTAGTAGTGGTCGTAGATAATAGCTATTTATGCAACAAGTGCTAAAAGTCGACTTTTATGCGCGAGACATGAAAATTATGAAACGAAGCCGAAGGCTGAGTTTCATAACATGTCTCGCGCATAAACGACTTTTAGCACGCGTTGCATACAATATTTTATCTACGAACTTAATTTTACCGTTATTAATCCATAAATATCGATTTAAGAAAGGTTCGCATCTGCGACGCTGCATCATAATGAATAGTAGCCTACGCGGCTGGCGATTGTTTTGGCCACGCCCATGCTGTCAAGGACAGGTACGAAATTTAATTATTTATACTCCACATATGACTGTATTCATTACATAACGCTTTAATTATTTCAAAAACGCTTTACCTGTAACGCAAGAAGCAACTCGAATAGCTTTACGACTTCACTTGCAGTTCGAAATTGTAGTTTTGAACCTCGCGTCACTTTTAGCACATGTGCTAAAAGTAAACAGCTGATTTCTTTAAACACGGTAAACTATAAAACGTCACTTTTAGTGAAACAAGCGAGTGTTAAAAAGCCTACTTTTAGTAGTGGTTGTAGATAAAAAATATTATTGCACACATCTGTCACTTTATTGCACATTTCTGTCAAAACTGTTGATTAAATGTGGTGCGTTTTGAAATTAAAACAATGAAAGCATACCTAACATGCATTTACAATTTGAAATGACGTTGACGTTTTGTAATCTCTTTTAGCATAAATTAACGGTAGTTGAACAAATCATGTAGTATACAACAAGTAGGTATCTAAAGCTTCTTTTTGCACTTGAGATTTAAAAAATTCGCCTTGGGCTCATTTTTTAAAATTTCTCTCTCCTGCACAAAAGTGACACTTTAGCTACTCGTTGTACATATAAATAGCTATTAACGAGCGACATCCCAACAAGCTCATTTGCCAGTCAACCGTTAGTGGAATTTTAAAGAAATTTAAAAGTTCGGGTAGCGTTGATAATAAGTTTAAAGTTCCTCATAATACTTGGTTTAATGTTGAAGAACGTCAGCTTCATGTAATGCAGACTATGGTCGAAACTCCAAGAACTGCTGTTCGAGAAATCGCCCAATTAAACACAGTATTCAGCACAACGGCCAGAAAAATGTCGAAAATAGATAAATTCATTTCTTACAAGCCGAAACTTATCAACACATTGCAAGACCGAGGTTTAGATGGTCCCCTGTATTTTATTTTTTGAATTGAAGCACAACTAGAAGAGGATGGATCAAAAGTACCCATTTTGTCATAGAAGCACGTGACCAGAACTCATTTAAAGCTAATGTGGGGTGTGGAATCTTTAATAATAATAATAATAATAATAATAATACCTTTAATTGCCTAACAGGTGCACCCCAATTACAGGAAAAATTGCATAAATTCAACTTAAATAGTTTACAGCTGTAGTCTAAAGTAACAATATAAAATATCTATTTTAGATCTTGACAAAACAAGCGATGTAATAACTAAAAAAAATTAAATTAAAAACTAAAAACTAAATCTAGCCCATTTTATAATATCCGACTGAGAACATGTATATGTAAACTTCGATCATTTTATTAGAGTAATTACACATTAGATACAGCGGTGTTTTAAGCAACACATTCGTATTAGCTTTTGTACAGTAAAATTGTATAATTATAACGTGATTGCATTGTAGGTAGATGGAAATTAAGTTGTGATACAATTTCAGGAACATCAATTTTGTTCTTTATTAATTTATAAAGAAATACTAAAAAAGAAATTTTTTTTCGAAATTCTAGGCTATCAAAACCAACGGGTTGCAATAGATAATAATTATCAATACCGTTTTCAGGATAACAACCTGTTAACTGGAAATGTAAAAATTACAGAATTTTCTGCGATTCTGCTCTAGATTATTTATATGTATTTGGTAGTAAGGACCCCAGATAATAATCATTGTTGTAGAACTTCATCTGTTAAGGCTGTTAAGTTCTGCCGTTTGTCTCTTCACCTCTTCTACCGCTATAAAATGAGTCCCTTTAAATAGACTTTTAATTTTAGGAAGCAAATAACAGTCGCAGGAAGCTACCTAAATTCCGTGTTCAACATTTTTATCTGTTTTTGATGTGCAGCGGCGGCCTGGACGTTCATCATTCTGTAAGTCGGCTCTTCCATCACAAAACCGTTTATGCCAATCAAAAACTCGAGATCGAGACATATAGTCTTTTCCTTACACCTCACTTAACAAACTAAATGTTTCCGTATGAGTTTTCTTTAACGAGAAATTTAATATTAACTCTGTTCCATTTTCGTATATAACATTTTTCCTGCAAAATTTTTAAAATACCTGATCTTTTGTTACCGTTTTGCTTTTGGAGAAGACAGTTTCCTGTATGTCTAGCATTTGCAATGGCAATTAATAAATCGCAAGGCCCAACTCTGAATAAAGTAGAAATATATACTGCTCAACAAATGAACTGGACCACCCATAAAAATAGTTTATGTCCTACCAGTACATTAATTAAAATTAATGACTCTATTTTAAGGTATCTTAGATACAAAATAACGCTCCAGGGCAATTATTTTCTTCATAAGAACACTAGGGTTATTATGAAAAATTAACAGTATTTGTTTCCATGGATACAACCTTTATTTCAAAAATTATGCACCACTGTCACAATGAAAATTAATGACAGCTCATCTAATGTCACAAATCTAACTTAGATCAGCTAACTAGATCAATCTTAAATACCATAGCATAGTAATTATCCTTTATCTAATAGACGTGTCTGTCTGGGACGCTGTTTTATCCGGGACGCTGTTTCAGCAGCCAAACCGTAAGAGATAGAGAAAAAAGTTATTAAAGTTATATGTTTGGAATGGTCGTGTCAGCTCAGAACCGAATTTCAGTCACGTGACACTTCCAGTTTTCGAGAAATCACAAAAAGACCGTTTTTCAAATAGAACGCGTATTAAATAAAAACTGTTTCGGCCGCCAAACGTAGCTGCGACCCTCTGCGCCTTAAATCCTCGATCGGTTAGGCAACCACTTTGACACCTTGCAGGTCTGGGTGGTTGCCTAACCGATCGAGGTTTGAAGGCGCGTTTAAATGAGACATTTGTCTCACTGGACTGCTAGTATGAATTGAATATGAATATGAATTAGGTAAGAAAATTGGTAGGACATAAAACCTTGAAGGCACCACAGGCATTATGAGCTAAGAGCCCGCGATTGTGTACACACCTCGGGCCAAAGGCCCTCGGTTAGTACACTAACAATCTTGGGCTCTTATTTTACTCATAATGCCCCTTGGTACCTTAATAACTAATTTGTACCATTACATCATAAAATATATATAAAAGTTTTTGTTTTATAGTGTACTCATATTACGCATTTAATTTTACTGTCCTCAAATATCAACTGAAGCATTAACATCATATTAAAAAAAAAGTTAAATATAAAAATATTATAAAAAAACTATATTTAACAAAAATAAAATGAAGGGCAAAAAGGGAAATTAATAGTTTTTTGAGTCTTCTAGGAACGTTTAAATTTTTTTAGAAATAATTTGTCATACTTGTATGCTATGTGCTTCAACATTTGGGCAAAATTAAAAATGTTTAAATGATAATATCTTATTAATGGATGAATTAATGTTTTATAAGTTGCAAATATTTTGCAATGGGTCCCATTGGTGGTTTCTTATTTACTGTGGTTTAGTCTTCCCAACGATGGTATTTAAATGGCAGTTGCTCTGAAGATAAATAGGTACGTATTATAACAATGATTTTTCAAAATACAGTATCAGTAAAATAAGGACATATTGTCTTGAATTTACATAAGGGTTCACCTAAGAGGAGATTCCAAGGCCGAATAGTTTTCCAAACTTCTCCTGAAACTGGGGAACGAATATTCATCTGAAAAGGACGGAAAAGTAGACCTATTCCAAAACGTATGTCAAGCTGTGACAGATATCGCCAGCCTCACTAACCATAATAAATATATTCCGACATCACGAACATAACAGCAAAACCTGTGTCCTGACTTCGAAAAAGGGCGACTATCACTCCGAATAATGATAAGAAGTTGTAATTTGCCATATTAGTTCTTTTTACAAATAAGGTCAAATCATTTTCAGGGATTTTCGAAATTCATTCCTCCAAAGGGGCTAAATGTGGTAGAACTGTTTTTCTATAGATCTCCAACGAGATAGCTACTACAGGTGGGAATCTGAAATTCGACATATTAGTTCGTTTTACAAATCAGATCAAGTAATTTCAAGGTTTTGCAGAATTCATCCCGAAAGGGTTTCAATGGGACAAATCTGTTTTTCTAAATATCGCCACAAGTATAGGAAGTTGAAATTGAGAATATTAGAACGTTTTTCAAATCGGGTCAAATCATGCTCAGGGATGGTTGGAATTCACCCCAAAGAGGTTAAATGGAATAGATCTGATTCTGAACGCTGCAGCTGCTGCAGGTAAGAAGTTGTAATTCAGAACATCAGTTCCTTTACAAAATCGAGCAAATCATTTTCAGCATTTTTCGAAGTTCATCTCCCCTAAAGGAGTTAAATGTGGTAGATGTGTTTTTCCAAGATTGGAAAGAGGAAACTACTACAGATAGGAAGTTGAAATTTAGCATATTAATTTATTTTACAAATCAGATCAAATCATTTTTAGGGTTTTGTAGAATTCATCCCCGAAAGGGATCAAATGACACAAATCTGTTTGTCAAATATCGCCACGGGGAAACTACTACAGGCAAAAAACTGAAATTCGGCATATTAGATTGTTTTACAAATTAGATCAAATCAATTTCAGGCATTTCGAAATTAACTTTAGAAAGGATTAAATGGGGTAGATGGGTTTTCCTAAGGTCGCCATAATACTGCAACTGCTGCAAGTAGGAAATTTATTCGGCACAGTAGTTCGTTTTAACATCGAATCAAATCATTTAAGGGGTTTTTGGAAATGTATCCTCTCAAAGCGGTTAAATGTGGTAGATGTGTTTTTCTAAAGGTCGTATTAATTGGGCAACTGCTGCAGATAGGAAGTTGAAATGTAGCAAATGAGTTCCTTTTATAAATCAGGATTTTTTGTAATGCCACCTGTTTTTTAAGATTGCCTTAACGAGAGAAGTACTACAGATAGGAAGTTGAAATTTGTCATATTAGATCGTCTTACAAATAGGCCAAATAATGTTTAGGGTTTTTTAGAATTCACCCTCAAAAGGTGTTACGGTGTAAACGCTCTCTTAGCGGTTGGTACTGTGTGAACAAACCTTTAGTGCCGATATTCGGTTCGCGCGTATCGAAATTCGGTTAGGTTAGCGATCCACTTGTTTTGGTGGTGCTCTAAACAACATTGCGATGAAGTCAACAAAAAAAATTATATCTCTTTTGCCTGAATATGAAAAGCAATATTTTATTGTGAATACAATTGCATCACATAATGACAACATTTTATAATTTTCTATGGAATTTCTAGATTCGTTAAATTTCAGTGGAATATATCCACCTTGGCTTAACACTCAAAATGGGATCGATAGATATTTTCTTCTAAATTTTAAATGATGAGATAAGATTAATGGTACTCCATGCATTTATGAACTGCTTAGATTTGGTATTAAATGGACAAGCCACATCAAGCCATCATCATCATCAATCAGTCTCTCTTGTCTAGTGCTGGACGTAGGCATCCTCTAATGTTTTCCACTCTCTTCTGTGTTATGCCTTGGCTATCCAGTTCTGTGTTATCCTCTTTAGATGATCCTTCCACCTACTTGGTGTTCTAGCTCTACTTCTTTCGCTTTATAGTGTCTGCCAATTCTGTTTTTTGTCGTATGATGTTATTCGGAATTCCGCATACTCTTGCAATATTAAGCACGACTATTTCCATTGCAAATTAAGCCACTTTCAACTTCTGTATTGATTTTCTTGAGGGTCTTAGAGTTTCAGCGTCATATGTAATAACTGGTGCCACACATTGCTCGAATACCTTTGACTTCAAGCTCATTGGTATTTCATCGTGTATGAGAGTGTCGTGGAGTTTTGCAAAGGCCGCCCATCAAAGACCTATCCGTTGTTGGATGTCACAAGTTTAGTTGTCTTTATCTAGACTGATTTCGTGTTTTAAGTATTTATATGCGTATACCTGCTCGATGTTCCTATGACCTCCCTACTTGGTATTCGGTCATGAACGTAGTCTTGTCCAAATTAATTTTTAAACCAGTTTTCCCTACAGCTCGCTTTAGTTCCCTGACTTTTAGACTTTTGCTATTAGGACCATATCATCCGCAAATTTGAAATGATTTAAATACTCTCCGTCCACTTTTATCCCAATATTATCCAAGTTCACGGATTTAGTAACATACTCCAAAGTCGCTATAAATAATTTTGGAGGGATGGGTAAATTCCTCTTTCAATTTAAAATTTTGCTGTTGGTTCACGGAGCTTCACAGTGGCCGTTGCATTACTGTATATATGATATATTAATTTTGTATATCTGTAGTCGATTCTACACTCTCTTACGTCTGCCATTATGGAGCGTAGTTCAATGGTATTAAACGCTTTACGAAAATCGACAAATATTAATGCAGACGGTTTGTTGTATTCGGTCACCTGTTCAATCAAAACCTTAACTACCAGTAGGTAGTCATTTTTTTCAAAACCGATTTGAAAACCAACCTGTACACGTTAATAAAAATCCATTTTATTGTGTAAATGCTTTGTTATTATTTTAATAAAAAGCTAGTACAAGTAGGAGAGGAGTCTGATTGGCCTACAATTTTCAATGTTTTATTATCTTCCTTTTTATGAAGAAGAATCTGAATGGCGTTGTTCCGGGCTTGAGGGGTGATAGCGTTGAATTACCGTTGTTCAATCCCTTAGGCTGGCTGCTATTTTTGCCGTCGTCATGATTGGCATGTCTTCGGAACCTTAATTTATAATTTTTGCCAATCGGGTACTTTATCTTCTTCTACTTGTTTGCTTTGGTAGAATTCTCTGAAAAAAATCAGTATGTTTAGAAGCTCTTGGCGGTTTGTAGTGACACCATCTCTGTTTTTATATTTGAAAATTTCATTTTTTCTTCTTGATAATTTGTTCTTGAGATTTTTGTTTTGTTTTTATATAGTGAAATAGTCCCTTTGATGGAAACATTATCGAAATTTCTAACGTATTATCTAATTTCTTTAGCTATAGTTTTGTTAAGTTGTTTAAGCTCTTTAAAATTCAAATTCACTCGTTGTCTCATTTTTCTTCTTTTAACTATGAGGTCTTTTGTATTTTTACTTACTTTTCCATTGCCTTCACTGCTCTTTGAACAATGTAGTTCGTCTGATTCTTTGATGGACTTTATTATAGCTGTACTAACTTCCTCAATATCTGAATCATTTATAGTACATCTTTCTATGACAGGTTGAACACTATTTTTAAATTTAGTAGAATTTGTTGTGTGTATCAGCTTCGATCTTTCGTTTGTCAAATGTATCTTTACATCGGCTTCGATGACTCTATGATCACTTCCTCTAGAGATGAAATTTAACACAGTGACGATCGTTTATGATTTTATTTTGGTCCGTGATGATAAAGTCGATGTCATTCTTTGTCTTGCCGCCAAGGCTTTCCCAAGTCCATCGTCTGTGTGGCCTTTTCTTGAAGAAGCTGTTCATACGATATAAGCGGTGTTCTTGGAGAAAGTCTACTAACATATGGCTCCGCGGGTTTCTTCCTTGTAGTCTAAATGTGCCCATTGATGTTTCAGCTTCATCTTTATGTATGCCGACTTTGGCATTACAATAAATTATAGTGGAAATGAGATTCATTGAGAGCCAAGCGGATGATATATCTTCGTAGAATTTCTCAACTTCATCATCGTTGTGGTCGGTTGTGGGGGCTTATGCCCTGACAATTTTAATATTGTACTTAGTATTCAGCCTTAGTATTATGTATGCGACTCGAGATGATATGCTTTTAACACTGATAATATTCGTGTAATGTTTATGAAAAAATCATATTATACCTTGGGGATCGTTTGATGAAAGTGATGCACCCTTCATCTTTTCGTCTAACTTTGGCTAGTCCGAGTATATCCCATTACACACTCTTAAGCTCTTCTTCGGGCGTTTTCGTCTGCTTTATAAAATTTGTCAAGTTGTTGTTCCTCAGCTTAGAAATAACTTTTCTTGGAAATATGATCCGAACGGTTTTCATAGAAAGGTTTGCTCTAACACAGATAGCACAGCGTTCGCCGGTGAACCGATCCATTTCAACTAAATTTCGAAGGTGTGGCTTTTAACCACAAGGTGTGCTGACGCGCCAACTTCCATAACTTTTTCAAATATGCAAACTACAAATGATGAAAATATTTCCGAAAACCTTGTATAACAGCATACATGATTGAAAATGGTGGAACAAAACTGAAATCAATAACTGTAGATTTGTTCATTAAATTAATTTTCTTACTAAGAATAGAATTAGAATACATAACATATCTACTTAAAAAAGGGGATAAGAAAAAATGCGAAAACTTAAGGAGTATAGCAGTAACTTCTAATTTCAGTCGTCCCTATGGAAGAGCTGGGAAAATTGATGTATAGAAAGTATACAGGTAACAAGATATCGAAGAATATAGTAGTAGTACTAGTGCAGACGTTTCTCTATGTATAGATGACTTATTCTGCTTCAAACAAGTGATTCAAATTAGACTTGTAAATCTATGTCAACAATAAGTTTATCAAAATCATAGCAGTTTGGTCGTTAATACCATCCACCCCAAAAACTAAATCAAATTTTAATTAGTTTTAACATTAATCATCTTGGTCAATCAGTAATTACACTTATGCCTGTTGATTGGCCACAACTTAAATAAATAAATAATATTGATTTTCTCCATTTTAAATAGACCAATATTTAAAATCTTACTAATATATTTAATTTTTTTCTTAATTTTAATTATGGTTGATCCTCATAATTTTAGTACATATTGTACCTACTTATATATAATCTTAATTATTTATTTGCATTTACATAAAAAATTATAGTTAACCAAAGTGTACAAAGTACTACTCTCTTCTCAAATTACTGACGTACCTTGGAATCATTTAATCTTAACGCTCTTGCGAATCTACACCACATCCATTATGCCCTCGTTATTTTCAGGATATCCGTGAGTTCTCCATCATTATCTGCAAATGAATCTAATAGGTGGGACATACATTTTAAAATGCTTAATCACATAATCTGAGTTTTATCTAAATTCACCCCGCACTAAATAAATAATTATCTACCGAACAATCCATTGTTGGGAACAATGAAATACGTTGCACGGCAATTTCGTCCTAAATGTAAGTAACCATACGGGGTGCCGCAAGGCCTTATACGTGGGCCTCTACAACGGCGAGCAGTCATGCTTGACTCTCATAAAAGGGGGCTAAATTTCAGCTTAATTGTTACTGTGACACCATCTGTTTCCTTTCGGACTGAAGTGGTAACAATCAGATTAGGTTGCCTACCTACTATGTCTAATAATCGTTTGCGTGTTCGCTGCAGAGGGTGGTAGTCGTGGTTAGGGCTCATGGTAGTTATTTCAAATATCGGCTATGGTATATTAAGTTACAATTATGTATGTTGTCAAATAAATATTTCATTTATATGCGGTTCGGAGAGAAATTTAAATTAGGACTGCTAAGCTGTATAAATTATTTATAATACAAGTTCACGGTTAATTATGGAGTTTTGTTTGACTAGATGTAGTATAAAAATAACAATGTAGTGGTGATTAATGAAGAATACTGAATAACACAAAGCTATGGTTGCATTTTGATGAAAGCTTAAATGTAGATTATTAATATAATTATTAATTGTTTTTCTGAAAGTTTCTTCATGTCTATTCGGTAATGGGCAAACATGCAATTTTGTTAAATTAATATCTTTTTCGTATTTTACCAATAAGTTCAAGTGAAATTTATGTTTCTTTACGTAAAAATATGTGCAATTGTAGTTTATAGAATGACATTTTAAACTGTTTTTTAACCGTTTACGGCAGTTTGAAAGCAAAAAATAACTAGTACGAAATATGAAAAACGTATCCTACAGCAATATTTAAAATAATCAGTTATTTCTTCGCTTAGTTACACGTAAAACATTTTTCAATCTTACAATATGTTGTTTCAAATTAAGCTGCTTCAAATTTTTAAATCGGTATTTCTAACCTCTCTTGTAGGCATCTTAGCATTCGCACAGTCCACAACACATTTAATTTAACACAAGAAGAGATTAATTTTACCAATCTCTGTAGATTAGTGGTTAGCACGTCTGCTTAGCATTCGGAAGGTCGTGGGTTCAATTCCCTTGGTCGTCTGCTCCGATTTAGGTTTTCAGGTGGGTTTCCGGAGCAGAGTATCTTCTGTAAGGTGAATGCCAAGGCAGTACTACTCCACCTTTCCTGGCTTCTCTTCCATTCTCTAATTGGCTAATCTATCCTGAAATTTCCGTTATTGGCTGAAGAAAAATGTAAGGTATAGCAGCCCTTCCTCAGTTGGGAATTGACATGACCTTGAACCTTTTTAACTAGTTTAATGTCTTATGCTCTTAAGCTGTATAGAATTATACAGGGCATCTCTAATCTATGTAGCACAGTTTCATCTAGAAAATTATATATAAAAAAAAGTTGTTTTACTGCAGATATATGCCTATACACAAAGTGTCGACAAAATAAATTCTGATGGTGGGTAGTTTACAGAGAAAGGAAACGAAAACCTAAGTAATGTTATAACGCATAATAACTTAGTTACACGACTGTCTTTTAAACAATCTTCAAGTTTGAGTATTGCTGTTTAGAAAAAAAAAATAATGAGCATGCTGTGTTAATGTAGCCTTAGTAAATGTCAGTTAGTAAATGTCATTAAAATCGCAACTTTTTGTACTAAATATTGTAATTATATGTATTGTTATGTAATGTTAAACAATCGCCAAGTCAATGTACTATTAGGCAAACACCCCAATACTTACATTTAACTAAAATGAAACGTATTTATTACTCTCTAATAAAAGTTGAATTTTATATTAAAAGAATTCTGTAGATTATTTAACTCAGAGTAGTTCAAATACTCAAAACTTTAGTACAACTGCTCTACTCACTTCAATAATTTATAACCTCACAAAATTGACTTACATCACAAAAGGTTCGCGGGTGCATACAGATTTTTATTTTGATATTCAAACGCGAAATTTGCAAGGAAACCACAGGTAAATTGAATCGAATCTCCCGCCTAGCAACATTTAACTTGGTTTTGTTTCAAGTTGTGACGTAAAAACGACGCGCTACTATGTTTTGTCTTGGCTTCCTGTGAAAACTGCAAATCCTGGCATAAATCGCATTTTCTAGTAACGCCACGGAATTTTCTGGAACTTGGACGTATCTGGATGCTCGGAAACACGATGAATCTCTTCAGCAAGGTGTGTTCTCAAAGTCCACTGGCTTTTCGGACTCCAATCACATAAAAACGTGCCAAATCATACCTTTTAAAATATCGCCGACCTCGCCTCTGGAGCCGCTGCGGGTGACGCCAACGCCCTTATTTGCTGGAAGTCGCTTCCTTGGCACCAAATATTCTTCTCGGATGTTGTTACACCTCTTCCCCACCTGTAGGACTTGAGATCCCTGGCTTTTGATTTTGAAATGGACTGGTATTGCAGTTTGAAATTTTCAGGTTGTCGGAGCCGAACCCACGACGATCTTGGCTTGCACAATTTTATACATTTTTGCGGTGGGGAAACTTTTAACAACGCTTCCAATTATGCCCGGTGACTTGTAGAATAACTTTGTACACTTTTTAGACTTTTCAAATAACTTTTATTCTGTAGAAACACCAAAAATCAGGAGCATCATTTTCCCACAAGTTGGCATTACAGGAATTATTTTCTCATTTTTTCTAACAGAAGGGCATTGCGTTACCTAGTAACCCCGATCTAATGTTGTTCAAAGGAAATTGTTTTTGGTTACAATTTTACATAAAAGAATAAAATTTGATTAACATGTTTGTTGCTTACAACTAGAAATTATCTTTATTTCTTATACATAAAAATTGTCCTTTCTTGTCACATAAAATGTCTTTATAATCACTGCTCTGCTATAATTACTTAGTTTTTAAAATGCACTGGCACTTGAGTTAAATTTTTAAACACGTCGTTGTTTTCTTCAGTTCAGTTGCCCTCGTTCTCTATTGCTCTTTGCAAAGCTTATCTTATCTTGTTTCGATTTCCATCTACTTTTCAGATTGCTTACTTTTCACTTGCCTGTCCGTTTATTACTAGCTCTATTAATTACTTATTTTATATTAGCAATTAAATCTTTCTTTCACTCAAACTTCAAATTCAATCACTCTGAAATCTGTTTTGCTTATGCTTGCCATTATCCCTTTAATTATGCTTCTTGCATCTCATTTCCAATGCATTTAATAACTTCAACTTCTATTTAAATTGCAATTAAATAAAATATTTTAACTCTGTGCTTTAATTGACTTTGTTCAATATTTCTCACTGCATGCAGAGCCAAATTGTGAGCTTAAAACAATCTCAATATAAATGGATATTTCCCTCTTGTGTTATATTTCGCTTGAACCACTAGTTTGGAGCACAATAAATTATCTATTCAAGAGCGTTCTGCACGAATACTAATACTAATGTTATTCTAAATATATCTTATTACATGTACTCTTTATACATCAATTCTTCCAACTCTTCTATAGAGACGAATGAAACAAGAAGCTATCCCCTCTTTTTTATTCTCTTTTGCATTCATTGAACCAATATGGTAATTAATTTTAATTTTGTTGTACCGTTTTTACTTCCTTTTACAATAAAGGAAGTATTGGATTCACCCCAAAAATTCGAAATTTAGTTTTCAACAGATCTTTACGTTTCAGAGTCCCCTGATCCCAAAAAACGTATTTTTTTCATTGGTCTGTGTGTCTGTGTGTGTGTCTGTCTGTCTGTGAACAGAATATCTCAAATACGAAAAGAGGTATGGCGTTGAAACTTCATATATAAGTTTTGTGTACTATGTAGATGAGACAGCAAGCTTTTGAAGAAAATCGCATAACCAGAAGTAGGTGTTTACTCTTGCAATTTTTCAGTTTTTTCGTTTTTTTCAAAAACGGCTCTAACGATTTTTTTTAAACTTTACATTTTTATTACATTTGTAATGTGTATTGATGTGAGATAGGTGATTTTCCAGTTGAATACTTCTAAAGTGGATTCCTTTTGTTGTTTTTTTCAATTTTTTTATTAACTCCTATTTTGAATAGAACACCCGGTATATTATTAAATTTTCGAATTCACCTTGAAATTCTAGAAAAAATTTGTCTCTTCAACTAACGCTCTATTTTGTACCGTTTTTGTAGAATTGTAATTTTGAAAACTTTTGACAAATTTTTAAAAATTAAAAATGAAATTTTTGGCTAATTATAAGATCACTGTAAAAGGAAGTTGTGAGAGTGTATCACACCAGATTTTTATTACTTCCTTTTACAATAAAGGAAGTATTGGATTCACCCCAAACCTTCGAAATTGAGTTTTCAACAGATCTTCACGTTTTAGAGTCCCCTGATCCCAAAAAACATATTTTTTTTCATTGGTCTGTCTGTCTGTGTGTCTGCCTGTGAACAGAATATCTCAAAAACGGAAAGAGGTATGGCGTTGAAATTTCATATATAAGTTTTGTGTACTATGTAGATGCGACAGCAAGCTTTTGAAGAAAATCGCATAACCGGAAGTAGGTGTTTACTCTTGTGATTTTTCAGTTTTTTTAGATTTTTTCAAAAACGGTTCTAACGATTTTTTTTAAACTTTACATTTTTATTACATTTTTAATGTGTATTGATGTGAGATAGGTGATTTTCCAATTGAATACTTCTAAAATGGGTTTCTTTTGTTTTTTTTCTATTTTTTTTATTAACTCCTATTTTAAATAGAACACCCGGTATATTGTTACATTTTTGAATTCAGCTTAAAATTCTAGAGAAAATTTGTCTCTTGAACTAACACTCTATTTTGTACCGTTTTTGTAGAATTTGTAATTTTTGAAAATTTTTGACAAATGCTTAAAAATTTAAAATCAAATTTTTGGCTAATTATAAGATCACTGTAAAAGGAAGTTGTGTGCGTGTATCACACCAGATTTTTAATAATATATTCTGCTGCCATATTTTGAAGGATACATACTTATGGTTTTTCTTTCCTTGAATGGCATTATACTACTACCTTTTCCCGCCGTTGTTCTTCATCGTTTACATTTTCGTCATTTTCTGTCGTGGAATCGCCATCTGCTTCTTTCAGAATTCTATAAATCGACGTCATAGAGACACCAGTTGTCGTAGACACATGTTTTTTTATCTCAGTTTTGGAACAATTTGTGATGTGCTTTTCCCCATCTGCGATGCTTTTTAAAAACCCATAAATTTTAAATAACACTGCACGCGTTTGTGAACGTAGCTCGTTTCCACTTCCCAACTTTAACATAGCGGAATGTAGTGTAACAATGAAAAAACCCGAAAAACAAATAAATTGAGCACCTTGTACACGTACAAAGCAATGCAACAAAACTAAGTACTGCAGAATAAACATTTTTATTTGAAATCGGCAGTGAAGTACGCCAAAATCGTCATTAAAATACAAGAAATCGGCAGTGAAGTAATCCATTGTCTTACGACTTTTTTGTAGGTGGCGAGGTGACAGATAAACGTCAATCGATCGAACATAAGCTACAAAAGTTGGTTAAAATGTTGTAATTTCACGATTTCTCGATTTCAAATAAAACATAGTGTACACCTCGGCACTGAAGTTTCTTTTTATCCCTCATGTGGTTTATTTGCCTTGGCTCTACGGGCCTCGGCAACTAAATCCACATTCGTGATAAAAAGTTAAACTTCAGTGCCTTGGTATACAAACTACTATTGTTTTTATATGTAAGTATTTCCTAAGTTATTTATTTTCCCTAATTCTGATCTCATTAACAAAATTACTACATAAAAATTCCAACGCCATAACGCTACAAAAGAAAATATGATATAATTAAGAATGCAAGTAACTTTAACGTCAATGGCACATGTTGAACCGGAGTGTACTCTGTATGCGCGACGTACAACTTTTTCTCTTTACTTGCTGCGTCTACAGTAAATCACTTGTTATTTCAACGGGGTCTCTTGAAGCACCTATACTTTCTCGAGTTTTTGTTTTATATATCAGTCGGGTTTTTATCAGAAATATCTTATATTCCCTCCATTGCTTACTTGAAATTACTTACAATTTTACAAATTTTTCTGCGGTATCTATTTGTATCTACAAATTTCATACTTTCGACCCGAGTTTACTATTTTAAAACCAATTTATTTTCAGTTTTTGTTCTAAAACGTTTTTGTATCCACCAACACCTACTTTTTACCCGTGTTCTTTTTTTATACATTCATATTTATCTCTATTGGTTTTTGAAGTTAACCATCTTTTTCACGGCTATTACAAAACAATTTCCTTTGTGCACCATAGATTTTGATTAAGGCAACTGTTATATTGTATTTGTCCCGCCGGCGCCGCTTAGATTGCTACTTTCTGCGTTGCCTTCTTTATCTGCCCAAACATGTCTTGTATATTTTTGTTTCTAGTTTTGTCACATTTTTAGTTTAGTCGTTATTGGTAGCAATATTTAACAGTTTCATCTTTTCGATCAATTATACTTAACTTTATCAATTTTTTAAATATTCTTCTCGTCGTTCCATACTTAATCTTGTATTCTGTGTAAAAATTAATTATCTGTACCGCATTCTATTCCTTTGCATATCCTTAGATTCATGATTTTGCAACTCTTGAGTCTGAAGCCGGACATTTCGGCGCCGCAGTCTCGGCGCCGCCACTTCCGCACCTCCATCTCGGCGCGGGGCCACCTCAGCGCGGGGCCATCTCGGCGCGGCGCCAGCTTGGCTCCGTGACAACTCGGCACCAGCTGATTCGGCGCCAGGCCATCTCGGCGCAGAATGAGTTTAGAAAAATATACAGTCACCACAAATTTGAATAATTTTTATATTTGCTTTTCAAAACAGTTTTTTACGACAATAATTTGTGCTTGTCTGACAACCTATTTAGCACGTATTAGATATACAGTGAGCGCCAGAAAGCATTGGCCAGTTTCAATTTGTAATAACAATTTATTTGCTTAAATTACACAGTTAATCAAAACTATTTCTTAAAGACTAAGAATGGGAGATTCACTTATGAAAACTGCTGTCGGTTAAATGACTCTCCTCTTGTTGAATGCACTCTTTTAAACGGCCAGCGGCCGAAATCTCTCAACACACTTTGCCGCATATCCTGCAGTATAGCTTCAATATTTTCTCGAATAAACATTTTAAGCTTTTCCAGATTTCTTATCTTTCTTGTAAATACTCTGCTCTTCAAGTAATCCCAAAGAAAAAAGTCAGGAGTGGTTATATCCTGCGATCTCGAGGGCCAAGGAAGGTCACCATAGCAAGAAATCAGTTTATTTGGAAGCGATTGTCGTATAGGAGATCCGCATTAATTCTTGCGGTGTAATTGGTATCACCGTCCTGTTAAAAGCAATATTCATTTATTATCTCCTCCTCTATTTGCGATAAAAAGGTCTTTGAAGCATGTAATGTCTTTGAGATGTAACCGTTACCGTTTCACCAATTTCCTCGAAAAAATAAGCCGCGACAATCTTTCACGATGAAACAGCACACCAAACTGTCACTTTCGGAGGATGTCAAACATTGAAACAAAACTCCCAAGTTTTCTATTTATGAAGAAATTAGCATTTATTCCATAGGTGAAGGGTATGGGTTTTTATTAGGTATTGAAACTGACCAATGCTTTTTGGCGCTCACTGTATGAGGTGATTTTTACTTGGTGAAAAAAAGCGTCTTTTGAAATTATGTAAATCTGAAAAGTGCTATTTTTCGGAAATTAAACAGCACCAGTAAATGCATCTTTCGTAATTATTTTTAAAGTATATATAATTTTACTGATAACGGAAGTCACGTGACAACTTTTGTTTGGCCCATTTATAATCACTTTTCAACCACGTCTGGTCGCCAGTGTTTGATTTTCCAAGAAACTCTAAATGACAAAAATCCATTTGATGCCAGCTTTTTGGCGATCACTGTGTTTATTATTTGTTTATAATGATTTTCTTAAGTAGTGCACACTGTAGTTTGCCAATTTTAATTCGGCGCCGAGATGGCCCTGCGCCGAATTGGCTGGCGCCGAGATGACTGCGCCCCTAGTTGTCCCGGCGTCGAGCTGGTCTCGCGCCGAGATGGCGGAGCCAAAGAAGCAGCGCCGAGATGTCCTAGACCCTGTAGTCTATGACTGATCCACGTTACCTCGTTAGCTGTGTTCAAAAGTAGGTGTAAATATCTGTATTTGTATTTGTTATTTTTAAGTTATTTTGTGCGTATAGATCAATCTAGTGAACCTGTAAAATACTTTAGTAAGAGTAGAGCAAACAGCGAAACATTTTGGAACATTTTTTCATGGTTACCAAGATTTAATGATATATTGAAAAACAAGATTGGTAAAACTGACACGCGAGTTGTCAGTTTCATCAAATTTGAGGTTAGCAGGTTATGTTTTGGGTAAGTTTTGACACAGACTGACACAAAAGCTAACCTGCTAACCTTGAATTTGATGAAACTGACAACTCGTGCTTCAGTTTTGCCAACCTCGTTTTTCAATATATCATTAAATCTTGGTAGCCATGAAAAAATGATCCAAAATTTTTCGCTGTTTGCTCTACTCTTACTAAAGTATTATACAGGTACACTAGATCAATCCATCTTTCTCCACTATCACTTAAAGGTTTATTCCGTTCGTCCTACTTCTTCTTCTTTATATTCTATATCCCAATCTACAATAAAATATTGGAGATTATTACAAGTTGACACGGAAGAGTAGCCGTTTTGTTTATGCTGACTATTAAAAGACTATTATCCCGTTTGAAAATAAACTAAATGTACAATATTTGATTGAATTTGTTTAAGTTGCTATGGAAGTCACATTAATGACAACTGACTGACTGTCCCCTGAGTCAACATGTCATTATTATATATGCATCTATTGAGCGATGGGAAAAATATGATCTATCGTGTGCCCTCAGAAACTGCAGAAGATCTTAGGGGGTACATTTTTGAGTGTAATTATTTGTATATGAACTCGACATTTTGTTGCTTTTTGGTCTAAATAGTACAATTGGTGTCTCAAATGCTTGGAAAATGTGAATGGTTTTGCAAGTCAAGTGGTGTTCAGCGAATTCTCAGATTTGGATTTCGGTTCATCTATTTATAAAAAATCCTGCCGGCGCCTTTTCAGAAGCTCTAGTTATAGACAAATCAAAATCATGATGTGCTCTCACCTTTCACCTACATATTTAACAAATCTGTATACCTAGTCTGACAGATGCACATATGTATGTGTTTGTCATAGAACTGAGAAATGCACACACAAATTAAGGTACGGTTATTTTACCTTGTGACGATACTTCACTTATGTAGTATGTAGCAAAGTGTACTGTAAGGCATACCTGATAAGGTCACTAAATCACGTTAGCTACGCTAACACAGGTAGGGAAACTCGGCGTTATTTATGTTAAACCAAACTCGTTTTTGTCAGTGGCGTACCCAATCAGTTTATAGGTTATAATAGAAATAAATTGAAGTCTGCGTAATGTAAATGCAATAAATAAATATTACATAACAAATTATTTGTAAACGTTTTCCAGCTTAAAAGAAATAATTATCACAAAATCTAAAGCTTTAGCGAATATTTTGTACCGCTCGTTGCATTCCAATACTTCGTCACCTCGCATACGCGTAAATGATGCATGTCGTCTAGTGGTCTATTTATTTCTTTCAACCACTTCTGCCGTTTTATGCTATTTCTTGGTCCTTAATTTGCAGTAAGTAATTCATTAAAAAGTATTGCTAAATATTGCAGTTTAAATTACCTTCAGGAACTTGAAACAGCGTATACCCTTTTATGCTGTTGTTCAGGCAACCTTTAACGTAGCAAATGAAAACCATAATGCTATTAAATATATATACGTTTTGACAAAATTCGTCGGGAGAACTAGGGAATCCAAGATCACAATCATCTCTTCAGGTCATAATTTAGGCAAATGATCTGTAATCGTGAAAAATTACCTTTGATATTTCTCCAGATCTTCAAGTTTCAGGGCCATTAGACGAACAACATTTTAAATTGCTGTTAAAAAGGATCATCTGCCTAACTTACAACCTAGAGAAAGGATTGTGGCTTCGCATTCGAAGGATATATTAATAGTAGGAAAAATTATTTACTAGTAGCGCCTATGGTAAATTTGACATTGACAATAGTATATTACATACCGAGGTGGGAAGTGTTTCATTACTGTCGAGAGATTAAGTAGTTTACCGAGACGCGTAGCGTCGAGGTTAACTTTATCTCGAGACAGGAATGAAACTTTTCACCGTGGTATGTATACTATTTTACTCACAATTGGTTTTTGCCAGTATTTATTTACTTAAGTAAGTTTCAAATAATACGTATTTTTGTTGCAGTTTAATAAGTCACTTTAACAAAGGAAACTGCGACGCTGTTGCTAGGTAACATGACAAGTTCATTGAAAGTGACGATTAGCTAGCCGGGAAAATCTTTCCCGGCTAGCTGGGAAAGTAAAGTAAACAATGACTCGCTTTCCTACTGTTTTGAAGGTTAGAAACGTACCTATTATTAACCGATTGTGAGTAAACTCGTTTTTTGAACTTGTCAGATGGTGTTTCCCTACCTGTGTTAGCGTAGCTAACGTGATTTAGTGGCCTTAATACCTGACGCGAAAAAAACAACTATTTGCAATATAGTCAGCCCACTTCAGCGGGTTTAAAAAAATGCGAAATTGCACCAAGTGTTTTAATACTCAAGATTCTCTTTTCATTGAAGAGTACTCATGTATCATTATGTATTATATTACATGAAAACCAAAAACGGGAAATCACTCTTTATTTCATACTCGAGCTGTGGGTTGCTCATTTGAAAGAAATATATTGTTATCTCTAATTCTGCAGATAAATTCTGTTTCTAATCCCATCATAATAAACCAAATCACGTCAAACAAATTGAAACTACAGAAGGAATGAATGATATACCGGGTGTCCGTTTTCATACTCGAACATAGGATTTTTACATTGCAAAGAACGTTTTTGCTGACTTCTGCTCGCCAATTGAATTTAAAGAAAAGGTAATAGTACCAATAGAAAAATAAAATTATTGCGCATCAAATAATAATAATAATAATATTTACTGATGTAGTATAGATATAATGGCAAAATACTTAAAACTCAAATGTTTATTGGCTATTTCCGACTTGAGGGTGGACTTTCAATAAATTTTGCTTATACTTATGCATAAGAACGATCAACATATGCGATTATGCGAGAAGAGTTCAAACCTGTTCTGTAATTTAGTTTGTTCTGACTGTTTGTGTACTATAAACTACTG
The DNA here is from genome assembly GCA_940337035.1 of Agriotes lineatus. Classification (NCBI taxonomy): domain Eukaryota; kingdom Metazoa; phylum Arthropoda; class Insecta; order Coleoptera; family Elateridae; genus Agriotes; species Agriotes lineatus. The sequence goes on from OW679194.1 coordinate 156,962,757, forward strand.
CCACCCATTTTGACATGTCAATACTGTAAATTGCAAGAATATAATTGCTAAAATATTTACTTCTGATGCAAGTTGGTTATGTAATTTTTCGCACTTATGTGTGTATAGAGTGCATAAACATACACACATACAATAGAGCGACAAAAGCAAAAAGACAAGAATTTCCAACACACTCTGAACCAACAATAACTTATAATCACTTGGTACTAGTATCAACAATATCATCAAGTAAAGTATCAGTTGCTATTGTGCAACTTATTATCAACAAATTTGTATATGAAATGAGGGTGCAAAAGCTAATGGTGGCATTTCCTTCAGGATAGATGTATACTCGTGTCAGACGAGTCTTTCTGATGTAAATTCAAGGAGTATTCAATAATTTGACGGGCGATGAACGAATATCACTGTACAGACATTTACTGAGAGATTTAACATTGATGTTGGTAGTATAGAAATTGTCATTCACAATAAGATTTAATTTAGTAACGTAAATGCCAGCTGTGTTTCAAAACAACTTTCCGTGGAGACACGATAAAGACGAGTTGTGGTTTAAAGTTGACTGTTTGATTATGACAATGAAGGTGATGCCTTTTTGTTCTTACCATAACCACTGATGAGACATAGGTGCACCATTAAATTCCAGAAAACATGTTACCATGGAATGATGTAACATAAGATCACCTCCACCCAAAAAAATTCAAGGCACAACCATCCGTTAGAACACTTAGGGTGACTGTATTTGAAGACTTTATTGGATTTATTACGTAGATTTTCTTCTAGAGAAAACTGCCATTAATGGCCTGATGAGAGTTATTACTGTTATCTGCTTAAAAAGTTAAATCTGCCATATTAACCAGGACAAGTGGTTTTCTAGAGTCGAATTCTATTTGTTTTTGCGGGTGGCCCTTCGCAGCATGAAGCACTACAACATGAATATAGTTACTCTGCTCTCTTGCCAGCTTCTTAGTTCAAATAGGGTATTACAGCCTGTTTTAGTGCATTTGGTTATTTTTACGTAATTGTGAACTTTGCACCCTCAGAATAAGATCGAATCTGAGTTTAAGCAAGGGGATACTTTTTACATGATAGCGTTGGCCCTCATACAGTCCAGATAACAAACGAAATACTTGTTGAATTGGTTTGAAAAGTACTCCATTACCCTCCATATAGTTCAGAGTTGGCTCTGAGTGGCTGTGATCTTCTTGAACCACCCAAACAGTTTTTGGGGCAGATGATTTGACTCGACTAAAAAAGGCATCGATATGGTGAAAAACTGGCTGCTGAGGCAACTAAAATAATTTTAATCTGCATGAATCCGTAAGTTTTTTGTGCTATGGGACCAATATATGGGGTTATTATGTATAAAAACATATGCGATATGTCTCCTATAAGTTGAAAATAAATAAAATATTTTGAACATATACTGTCTGAATCTATCCTCTTTAAATATGCAGCGCATGCTCCTAAAATGAAAGAAGTATATAATTATAATTCTGCAGCAAAAGTTACTGTAAATGACGACAATCCAATATAAAGCTAAATAGTATCATTTACTGTAATGTCACATACATACATGCATACTGCATGTAATAAATATATATTTCAAATCCAGATATTTATAAAAATAAAACTTATATAACGGGTGGCAGTTGTAAATAGGAACGTAACGTTACTAGGTCAAATAATAAACAAAAAGTACACATTTTTATATTTGACTCGATACACGTTAGAAGCCGTTGTAGGTTCAATTCCATACAATCGACGAATAACTTATGTTTAATTGAAATAATATTATTACACAGGAATGTTCTGTGAGTGAAGTCTGATATAAAATCAGATAAATTATAATTACTTGCAAAGAGTCAATATGAATATTGTCTTTTGTATTGATATTGAAACTGTATTGAAAAGCAATCAGATACCTGAATACGTCGTTATAATATTATAAGTAAATATAAAAACAATTCATTGAAATTGAAGTTAATAATCTTAAATATCTCTGATTGGGCTAGTTCAAGGTAATAGAAAGTAACATTATTATAATTGCAACGTGACAAAATATAAATGTCATTCAAGTCAAGTTTGACATTGACGTTTACTTTATAGAGGCAGGTAAGTTAGTGCATTTTGGCTCCCAACGTGGGGCTTAGAAGGTATCAATACATCGCCAGCATGGTCGAGTGGTTAGGTAACTCGGCTGCAGTTTTGAGGGTAAGGGCAAGTGGCGGGCGGCTTACCCAGTCGCTTTAAAAATTGGGTACCAAAACCACGGTTGTGGGAGTAGAGAAGTAAGGCAGTCGTCGAAGACGTAATGACAGCTACATTACCCAGTACGCTATTAAAGGTGTGCCATACTTTTACCTGGAGTGCAGTACCCAAACTTCACTTGTAGTATCATTATATAAACAAACCAGTGAAGCTGTATAAGTGCGTGTACCTGGCTGCAGCGTCATCGATTGGACTTGCTTCGTCCATGATCGAGGTTGCTTCTTTCAACGCCATCTAACGAGAATTACACATATTTTACTGTAACATGATGCTGTGTGTAGAGTTTTGGCTCTATATGTTTTTAAGGAAGAAATTTAATGTCACCAAATCGTACAATTGCAAACTGACTATTTATTCATTTTAATACATAAACTGATCCAAATCATCAATAAGACGGACCGACGAATTTGTCTAGCATGAGTGAGACTGGAAAAGTAACCGAAACGTAGATATCCTGCCTAGAAGAAAGGCTGAAAGTGGTAGAAGAAGAACTACTAAGGATAATACACGTCCCTTACTTTTCCGTCCCATGCCGGGGGTGCGTAGCTAGTAACACTATATTAATAATTAATTAATTTGCATTAATTGCTGCTAAATTTATTTGCTCTACATATTGTATATTTAAAGACTGAAAGTTAATTCGTTGGAAAATATTTCGTTATCCTGAAATATAAGTTTTGCAAATTCTTAAATTTATAAGTGGGGGAGGCTGTTGTCTTTCGACAATTTCTTCTAACAAAAATTAGAAATACTGTTAGTCAAAGTAAAAAACGTACCCTGGGAATACTATGGTCATTTTATGGCACATAACAATGTTCGTGAATTGTAGGGGTAAACTTTACTTTATATTTAATGATAGATATTAATAAACGATGGTCCATTAATTGGAAAGTCAAAACGACTCTAAAAATAACGTTTTTCCAACGTTTTAGACGTTTTGAAGAACCGTAGTGAGATATGCACTCAATGTTTTTAAGGTATGTGGGCATTGATGATAAAATAGGCAATTAACATTAATATTCAATTAAATTTTACGGCATATCGATATATTAGGATAACCATTTTCCTACAATTCGTGCCATAGACCGGAGAGCTTTAAATTTTTTAAATGACTTGCATTAACTACAGGTATCTTTAAATAATTATATGTACAATTGTCCACCGGACATCCACAAATGCATATATCACAAGTACAGATAGATCAGACGGAAGGTATAGTGTTATTCTTTTGCAAAATCACTGGTCAATTAATGTACTATTGTTACTACAACTATTTTTACAAAAACAAAGACAAGGTTTTCTAGATGTGTGAATCTGAAATTTTAACTGGCCACTGAGATATAAATAAATAGGAAATTAGTTTAAAACTTCACTGTTATTAATTTCTAGAATGAGTTTAGTTTCAAAAACTAGCATTATTTCTTCCTTAGAAAACGGTATAACTATTAGGGAAATTGCACATTTATTTAGTTTTATAATTATTTGGCATTGCAGTTTTTGATATTATAGTTTGATATGACATATGACAAGTTTGAATTATTTACTTGACAGTCAAAATCATTTCATCAACTAAAATAATAAAAGTTTATGGCTTCTAGATTTAAAACTTGCCCTAGTTTTTTGGTAGCAAAAGTACGCAATGCCAGATGTTGCAACTTACTAAACATTATTTGTTATTAAGTTAAATCGAATCTAAATTGTTTAAATAATGAATTCGCCATCTGCCATTCAATTTCCTGATGTTAGAATGCATAAACAACTCATTATTACTACATTTAAGTATTCTCATGCCTACTTGGATCTCAAAGCAAAGTAATAAAAAATCGTAAATGAGATAATGGTGTTGATGTTCTTCCTACACCCCTTCGTGACTTCCGCACAATGACGCAACATATTCGCCGCAGTATTTAATTGTAGCTATTAAATAAATTAAGATTGCGGCAACCAAAATTTTCACTTTTTATAACTTTGTATTTGTTCAACATAATTGCGATAATATTCAGTAATTAAAATAAGTGAGCGTTCATAACAATGCTCGCGATTAACAAACCAAAGCGAGCTGATGTCTGCTATAATGATGGTTTCTCAACTCATAAATATGTATCAGAGCTGCCGTGTTATTTGTTAACTGACTCGTTTGTAATCTGAACACTCTCATAACGGACTTTCTCTCTAAAATAATAACGCAATTAGACGATTCCTGACTTCACGCTTTAAACAATGTGGGTATCTTTAAGCTTATCGTCATTAATTTTTAATGATGTAACCCATTTAATTGCTCTACGTCATAATTATTATAATTATTGTATCTATCGCTTCCATCATTACACTTAATTTAAATAACTGATTTTGTTCCGTTATTACATTGCAAAATTGTTACGGAAAACTTATGAATATTAATTTAGAAAATCCTAGTGTAATAGGGGAACTCATTGAATACTCAATTTCACGGTGAATTACATAAGCTTAATCTTGGCATCCAATCTTTTACTTGGCGACTGAAGGGGAAAAATAAAACTTCACGAAGGATAAGTCATTTGATGCCCTTCTGGTCAACAAAAGGTTTCAAAGTAAAACTAACTTGAGAGACATAAAGGTGATACTTGCAATACTATTTTACTAAAATCCCAAGCGATATTATAAAAAATGAGGTGTGGTCACCACACGACTTCTTTTTACTGCTTGTAAAAAATTAATTTTAATAAAAAGTATATGTTCTTATAAAAAAACTTGTTAACAAAAAATATAGGCAATTACGTAACACATAATAGGACTTGAATAATTCCATTCTTAATTTTTGGACTAGAGGACATTTTTGCAAAAAATTTATTTTGCGATTTTTTCAAAGCAACTGTTAACAATTATTGTATATCTGATTTTATTTTATGAAATTAAATTTGTATTAAACAATTATCAAATTTTTACGAAAAACGGGAAAACTTAAGAATAAAGTACCACTTCCGGTTGCCCGATTTTAACCAAATATCACTAGGATCTTCAAATTTATATTAGAAAATTTTTGATCACATCGATTAAACTGCCTTGCTTATAGAGAGAACACAGGTAGACTAGCAGACTAACAGACCGACAGACATACAGACTGACAGACAGAAAGACATCACTCCGAAAATAACTTTTTCTAAATAACAAGACACGAAAACGGATATTTCCACAAAATCTCGAGGTGAGAAAAAATCATGGTTACTATACTTCATTTTACGATGTAGAAGGAAAAAATAATTCAACCACAAGTCTTTACCAGTTGTGTGTATTGTAGTTTGTAAACAAATAAAATAAAATATTCATTTATTCATAAACCGGCCTTCTTTCTAAAAATGATGCCATACTCTTAAAATACAGTCTTAATCTAAAAATTTCTAGCAAACAGTAAATTAAATTAGACTGAAAATAGCTTAAGCTGTATTATAATGATTTTGGATGTAAATAGTATTATTTAATGCTGCGTTTCTATTCCGTTAACTAACTAATCCTTCTATTAATTAATTTATTATTAATAATAATATTTAAGGAAAAAATCGAAAATCACGATGAAGCGTTAAACATTATTAAAGACTTGTAAGCTTGTAATCGGAAGTCGTCCATAATGAAACACCATATACAGATTGGTCGAAACTGGTTGTAGAAGCAAATGTAATAAACGAAGAGGAAAATTGGTAATTATATTTCCATGAAAAATTATAATATTGAAAACCCCATGAAAAGCATACATTTTTGAATAATTTTTATGGCAACGATAAAGTGTAGAGACGTAAGTAAATCAACTAATTAAGGCGTTACTGATTGTAAAATTTTATTGGTATAGATGATATTCTCCAGTTTGAAGGTAAGAACTAGAATTGTTTGTACATAGTGCATTAGAAGCACGGTGTTTAAAATTTACGTTTCTAAACACAAAGAAATAACTTTGACGAACCAATTCAATTTAATTCAAATGTTTGTCAAATGTATTTGTTTTCGAAATTTCTTGTAGGTACGATTACTGACCCGAATTTCAGTTTTAGTTTACTATCTAACCCACATTAACACATGTCTTAATCATACCTTTTTTTCATCTAAGCGCTACCATCTCCATTAAAACCGCTTTCGCATTACTTCAGAGGGTGTCGCCGTCACTTACTCTACCTTAACTAAGTAAAACCGAAATGCCCGAGCCAGAAGTCGAAATCTTGCCCGAACGCTCCACGTTTCAATGTGGTCTCGGCTGCAGCGGTGGAAACCACTGACCCATCGAGGCTCCTTCTTAATTATTTCTAGAAGCAGGATACTGCCAAGTGAAATATGATTAGTTGCTAACTAAACTGCGTCCAATCAGATCTGGAGTATCTCTGGGCAGCTTACTCGGCCCTTTTATGTATATTCGTTTTATGGTTTATATGGTCATCGACGAGAAATACTAAGGGGCATAGAGAAATAGACCAACAGGTGGAGAATAAAAATTAATGAAATGGAATCGCTGGATATTTTACGAAATGCAATGGAAACACACTGAAATTTTTCATCCATAATGTACCATTGCCCCAAGTAACTGGAGTGAAATAACTTGATGCTATAGGGTATAAGTATAAGGTTTAGCAAATACTACTGGCTAATAGGTAGAAAATCTAAAATGTGACTTAATAATAAACTTCTAGATACAACGTAGGTTAAAAATCTATATGGACTTACGGTATTCGTCTGCTTATACTAACAGTCAACTCAAAGAAACATTTCACGCAAAAGTGTGTGCCATGTGTGATAGTTCTTAATTCGTAAGAAATATTGACATCTTGAGTGATTTGAAAATGAGCATAGCGAAAAAGACAATAAGGTAGTACAATGAACAATATTTAAGTAGATTCGACTACCATAGTAATTTGCATTGTAGATATCGTATTTGTATTTGTGTCTAACCATCAAATTCATCTTACATACATTGCATAAGTAATATCTGAGTTACGGTCATTAGATGCTAACTCATTACCTCCTCATACAGATTTTCTTAAGCTTATTATGGTGTATACATATTGCAAATAGTTAGTAAATATAATCATATCAGCTGTCACCAGTCATCCCCGAGATAACAAATTTCTGTATTTTCTTATTATTAATGTCTTATCAGCGTGGACTTCGTGACCATCGAAACTAACTTTTTTCCCGTGGACAGTTCAGTCTGGCTAACTAAACTTTGCATTCACAAATAGGGTAAGAAATACTATTTAACCTCATCTGTTGTATTATCTCGGAATCAATCTCCTTTTGTCTTAGACTGGCGACTATTCGACGTGCATCAATTGTAATCCATAAGTATAATTTTAATGTTATAGTATTTAACGGTATTAGGCTGATATTGAGCATATAACAGACGAGGTTAATAAATTATCCCAGTTATTTACAACTTTTTATACTTAATTTATGTAATAAATACTAAACACACCGTAACACTAATATCAGGACATTTTGTGACAAGCAGGGCTATTTTCACAGTTTGTAGGAGATCTGGGCTTAAACTTCCACAGCGCTCTTGGCAAAGTGCACACATGGAGGCCACTCAATCTGTTCCTATAAATAATTTTACATTTCTTCTAACTCACAGAGACAAAGTTTCCGTAGCAATTCGATTTTAATTCATCGATAACCCAGGACCTCATTCTATTGTGACTTGGAGTCTTGGCTGTTGTTATGGGTACCTGTTAAATCTCATTGTAAACATACTATAAATCGTAGCTGGCTACACTGAATTTTCGACGTGCTGCCAAAACTCTTAGAAGGAATATTAGAGGGAGTTAGTTGTGCCTTCAATTAAATACTTTGATGCTGCCAAAGACTCTTTCTGCACTTGTACCCCATTGTATGTATGAGCACATTATATTTTTCACTGGAATATCACTTTTAACACTGTCGTATACTTTGTCCTCTGTCGTTTATTGTTGCAGATATGTCTTACATGTTTTGTTCTACGTTAACTCTTACGTTTTAATTAATACGTATCTCAATCTTCTGTAAACTCCGAAATACTATTCTTAGTTCATCGTCTGATCTTATGTGGTAAACAACACCTTCGTTAAAAAAAACGGTAAGCAAGTCGTTGATATTGCTTTAACTTTGTCACGCTTCCTTGGGCATTTCTTCTTCTGGCGTACGTCACTGAGTCGACTGTGTTTTCAGTCAAGGTCAAAGTAGTTGTCCTAAGATTTATCTCCTATATATAATGTCAAGATTTTTGGAGAATCTTTCGCTCAACACTCGCGGTAATTGTGAAGAATTCTGAAATGAGACAGGACACAGGTTCAATATCTCCAGGCTGATGCGGCTTGGCAAACGAATGCACTATGGGGAGATATTGTTATTGGTCGAATACGTACAAAACAAACTTTGTATATGTCAGAGGGTTATTTATATGTCACAGCAAATTTTAAACTGGTATGTATAAAGCACCAGCCTCGACACCGCAAGGTAAATGAGGTTACAGATAATACATAGATACATGTATATTACAATAGGTGGTCAAAAAGGGCCTATGAGGGCCTACTGGCTTGACATCAATCTCCCCACAACAAATACTAACTAACTAACTACAATAGATTCTATTTATCCGAGAATTTAATACAGTTTAGTTCTTAGTTTTAGCACATGTTCATTATTAAGTTCTCCAAATAGTTGAAATTGAAACAAACGGAAAATTGTATTCTGATGTTAATATCATTATTTGCTTTCTGACCCTGTGAATTGCGGCCTAAAAGACTTATCGTGCTCTCAAGTGTTGATATGCCTCATAAATAAATCTTCCGAGAGGGTTTATATTGTTCCTGATTATTTAGGATGTTAGTTCTTCCTCCTCAAAATGTTCATTCCTGAGGATTTCTAGTTCATCGCATTGGCGGTGAATGAGAGATTGGTTCTCATCTTCATAAAACCTGTATAGTGGTCTGTATTTTAGTCCTACACTTAATAGGTGTTTGTTCATGCAGCAGGGACCTATGAGAATGCTGGTTATCTGCATTAATTGAGCAATTTTTCGGTTGTGGTTTGATGGTTCTTCTAAGAACACCTAGAATTGTTTTCCACTGGAATATTCGATTAATAGTTGGCAATGTTAGTCTTTCAGCCATATAATGTTGTGCTATCTACTAGCGCTATGCTGTAGGTGGTCCTGCTATCTGCTTGAATGGCTGGTCCAGCCAGTTTGTTAGCTTTTGCGTTGCCATCTATAATTGGTACCCAACTCAGTTTAAACCCACTTCATATATTCTTTGTGGCATTCCAGCTTGAAAGTAAAGTGGCGCTTCTAATGCTGCGTGGCGTTCTGCCAGGATGCAGATTTGTTTATACGAGTACCTCTGCGTCATGACGAGTACATGTACGAAGGTAAGGTGAAAATTCTCGGCCTGACAATGAAAGACTGCGATTTTCAGTTAAAAAATGATTTTATTTGTCTACATAATCTCCCTTGACGTCAACACACTTGGTCCAGCGTTTCTCCAACATCAGTATTCCTTCCCGGAAGTGAGAGTCTGGAAGGCTGTGAAAATATTCATCTACTTCTTCATTGGACGCGAAGCGCTTCCCAGAAAGAAATTTCTTCAAGTTTGGGAACAGATGGAAGTCCGAGGGTGCCAAATCAGGAGAATAGAGGGGTGGTCGAGCAAATCGTACCCCAAATCTCGCAGTTTTTCCATCGCCAACGCACTCTTGTGAACAGGTGCGTTGTCCTGGAGAAAGATGATTTTTTTCTTCTTCAAGCCAGGCATCTTCTCCCGGATTTTGGCATCCAACTGGTCAAGAAGGTTGGAGTAATATTTGCCTGTAATTGTTCTGCCTTTTGCAAGGTAATCAATTAACAGGATCCCTTTCGCATCCCAAAACACGCTGTCCTTGACCTTTCCAGCAGATGCGATCGACTTCGCTTCCTTTGGTGCTGAACCACCGGCTTCCACCCACTGCTTCGACTGCTGCTTTGTTTCTGGGTGTAGTGGTGAACCCATGTCGCATCCATGGTGACAAATCGCCACACAAAATCGGTCGGATGCCCATTGAATCGGTCTAAACATTGCTGCGAAACTCGTTTGCGCATTTGCTTTTGATCATCCCTAATTCTTTGTGCAAGATGTTTCGCACACTTTCTTCCGATATTCCCACAGACTCAGCTATCTCACTGACCTTCACTCGTCTATCGTCCAGCACGATATGATGCACCTTTTCGATGGTTTCCGGTGTGGTTGCGGTTTTTGGCCGTCCTTCACGTGGGTCATCTTCGAGAGACGTGCGATCATGTTTAAATTCAGCTGCCCACTTTTTAACGGTTGACATGGAAGGAGCAGAGTTCCCGTGAACTTTTCTCAACTTTGGATGAATTTTCTTAGGGGCTAATCCATCCAAAACGAAGAATTTTATGACCGCACGATATTAAAATTCATCCTATTTAACGAAAAACACGCAAGAAGTCTACGGCAAAAATTCGTGTAAACAAACTACTTGAGAGAATAAGTTGAAACTTGTTATACAAACTAATAACTATTGCACGCAGGCAGGAAAAATAAATTTTTGCAGATTGGAACGCCATCTTATGTCAAATCCGAGAACTATTCACAGTACCCTCCTAGTATATTTAACGATATTATTATCAATCCAGAGATACCTGTTCCTGCTTCTGTATCGGTTTGCATCTGTCTGTGAACCAAATTTCACCGTTCAGTGTGTTAAGGTCAATCTATTTCTCCCGGTTTTTCCGATTTGAGATTAAAACTGTAAACGGTTTACGGAAATCTTAAGAGGTGTTGATTGTATATACTAAAAGTCTGGTGTGATACACGCACACAACTTCCTTTTAAAGTGATCTTATAATTGGGCAAAAATTTGATTTTAAATTTTTAAGCATTTGTCAAAATTATTAAAAAATTACAGATTCTACAAAAACTGTACAAAATAGAGCGTTAGGCGAAGAGACAAATTTTCTCTATAATTTTAAGCTGAATTAAAAAATGTAATAATATACCGGGTGATTTATTTAAAATATGAGTTAATAAAAAAAATAAAAAACAAAAAAAAAACCGATTTTAAAAGTATTCAACTGGAAAATGACCTATCTCACATTAATACACATTAAAAATGTAATAAAAATGAGAAGTTTGAAAAAAATCGTTAGAGACGTTTTTGAAAAAATCAAAAAAACTGAAAAATCACAAGAGTAAACACCTACTTCCAGTTATGTGATTTTCTTCAAAACCTTTCTGTCGCATCTAGATAGTACACAAAACTTATATATGAAGTTTCAACGCCATACCTCTTTTCGTTTTTGAGATATTCTGTTCACAGACAGACACACAGACAGACACACAGACACACAGACAGACAGACAGACCAATGGAAAAAAATATGTTTTTTGAGTTCAGGGGAGTCTAAAACGTGAAGATCTGTTGAAAACTCAATTTCGATACTTCCCTTATTGTAAAAGAAAGTAAATATACAATAAATAGTTCTAGTTTAAGTGTTTAAAAACAGTGTAATAACTTACATATCCAAGATAACAGAATCCACGCGTATGCAGTAGATAATGCGTTAGCCGTGGCTGTGCTTTTACTCTCAGGTGCAAGGGAAGATCTAGAATGAGTTCTAATACGGCTGTGTGAGAGGTAGACATGTCCACAGTTATTCTTAAGATCATTTGTTGAATTTTATTGAGCATGTTTCTATTATTAGCATCTTTTTGGCATTATTCCACCATGGCAATGGAGCATAAGTAATAGTGAATAGAATAACTAAATAAACAAATAAAGTATTTATTCCACCATCTAACTACAATTGAAAATTAACACTCAGAAAAAATGAATAAATAAATACCGTAGAGCAGTGCAATCACTAGGGCCAGCTCAGTACCTCTTCTCAATTGGACCTCGGACTAATTAACTAACTGTATAAATCTAATGCCTAAATTACTGTTACGGCTATTTGATGATTAGTTATGCATATCTTGACGTTAGCCTATATTCTGCTTTACTTGATCTGCCTTAGACGCACTTAATTACTATCATAAGAAAGTAAAAACGATATGATTTCAGAGTTCCGATATGGTCGTTGTGGAATAGCAGCTTTGCTTATGATCAGGAGCACTAACTGCGTTTACTCGGTGAGTTATGGGTGCTGTATCTTGGTAGTAATGATTTTTTGGAAGAAATAACTTCTTTAAATGGTTTAGTTCGAGTGCTTACTTGTTTATTGACTTTGATGTTTGGAGGTTAGATGTGTTAAGGTTAAAAACAAATGTCAATTTGTGCTTAATATTTCGAAATTGTAGCTCATCCGATATTTTCTAATGGGATTCGTAGTTGTGTGTATCTGCTTTGTGAATTTATGGGGTTGACTGGTATACGATGTAATGTGGTGCTGTAGTAGTTTCCTAATTCTGATTAGGCATTTTAGTGTCATTGCGTCACATTGTATGGGTATTAGATTATTGCTGTGTTGGTTTCTTAGTGACAGAAAATTACAAAAGGTGTAACAACCAGTATAGAACCAAACGGTTTATCGAGACTTTGTAAAATTTCGATTTCACCTCAACTTAAATGAGGGATATGTGTGTCGACGAAAAATAGTTGTTTATTCATTATGGTTCTTATTCGTGTATGTGGATCGTTTCGGGATAAGCACCTAGAAGGTGAAGTTGAATGAATTCAACGAGATTTGTTTGTGTTAACACCTCCAGATTAGGTGTATGGCGTAGGACTGAAGTAAGCAAGTTTGACAGCCGTTCAAAACCTCGATGCTTATTCTTTGTCCTTTTCGTTTTCTTTTGAGGGTTTGACTGGATTGGAGTTATTTTATTCTCTTTTTACTGCTTTACACGGTTTATTTCGATCCTCAGGAATTTGCTTGTGGTAGGCATCTGCATCGTTCATTCAGGACCAGTGAGGAATAGAGACCACATCGGTTGCTGTGGATCTACCTTGGAGGCGGCAGATAAAAAATTATTGACATACTCAATTTGGTCAAAACTAGGTTGAATTAAGATCACATGAATAATCAATTTGTTTCGTCGAACTTGGTAAGGTAGTAATGTTCAATATGTATTTTCTACGTACTTTCAATTTGGAAAATATTAATTACCGATTTACTGTGAGCGCCTCGTGAACGAATTTGCTATGTACTGTTAAATAGTATAACTTCAGAGTTGCATATATGCATATAGATATATAAGTATGATAAACTGCTTCTTTTGTACATAAAATAGTATTATACTCGCATTATATCTCATTTAATTGCGCCGCATTTAAGCCTTGTTTTACCTTTACAAGGTATAGCTTATAAGTTCGTTTGCATTTCATAGGGACAACAACTGTTAAAGATGCTCATAATAAGTATAAGAGAATTTTCCAATTTAGATTTGCAGATTGTTGATTATTTAAATTGGCGGCATCTGTATTTAGTTATATTTAGTTTTGTGTTACGCACCTCTACTGTTGAAGGCAATGTCCACGGGGCTATTTTCCGGTATTCACAATTCGCTGTCTGGCTTGCTTGGATTAGTTTGGTGTTAGTAATATTGTTAGAGCATTCAACGGTATAACATAACTTTTCTACAGAGCCAATGTACCACATTGGATTTTAGCCTAATGCTTTTCCAAACACCCTTCTGCACGAGGAAAAGGTTTTGTTGCCACGTAATATTGGTGGTTTAAGTGAGTTTGGTGTTTAATATGATGCTCAACTATTTTCTATCATCTGTGCTCTTTTGTTATACAAGAAGAACCTTTGTGGTTTATATTTATACGTACTAAGAGCGAAGTATTTTCTGAAGTAACCGATGTTCCTTCCACTTCGCACTGTCTTTCTATGGTGTTGAGTGCCGTTTGTATTTACATTTGCATGATTTTAAATGCAATTTCAATATATAGTTTTTTCCTTAGGCTATGTCTAAAAATTTTAAGATAAATATTTCATCGAGTTTAATTTAATTATTCATATGAAATCAATTTAAATGTGCACTTTATGTTCATCGTCTTTGGATTGATTTTTTTTAGTAAAAATCATTTGGTTTAACTAAGATGGCAGAAAACTAGGTATGTGCTATTTTTAAAATATTTGAAATTTATGGCAGAAGCGAATCCACACCTATGAAAGTTTTATCTTTTTTAGTATACAACAGAGACAACATTTATAGAATTTGATATAATGTTGCTAAAGAAGGAAATGCCGAGCTAACAATGCTCTGAAAATGACACTGGCACCAGTGATATGTAGAGTCGAATATTGTTTATATTATAATAGAAGGGAGGCCAATAATTAAAATCTTATACACTCATAATGCAATAGTTAGGTAACTTCAATCGTTCAGTAGTTATTTATGTATTAAGGAGATAATCGTGATTAGGCACTTGGTAAATACAACGTTTTCTTTCATGTTGGTTCTCAAAATGAATAACATTTAAGGATTCAGTATTTTGACTACAGACTACTGCACCATCGTTATGCCGGCGCTGTGAAGTTTTGGTACGCTGTGATTTCTATGCAGATTGTTGGTGTTGCTATACTACATTGTTGGTGCTTGTTATACCTCTTAGTAACTTTATAGGCCCTAGGGCCATAAAAGCCATTTAACGCCCGCCATAGAGTGCCAAAATTAAATAAAAAATATGATTGACAGTGAAAGATATATTGATAAATCGAACAATCTAAAATTTTTAGGCAACGAATAACGTTAAATTAGAAATCACTATTTTTCTTCGGAATATCAGAGCATATAATGATGACATATTTTTTAGTAGTTCTCGAACTTTCAAAATGTTTCATAAATTTCTGTTATTCATATTTTGATGTTTAAAACATGTTAGATATTAGTGCACACAGCTTTTAAGAGAGTTATATATTCATAGGAATCAATTTTCGAAACATTATAGAAGCCGTGCCATAATTTCTATATCTGGAGTTGATTCTAACCAGTGTAGTGGTCGAAATATAACATAAATATGATCAAAACGTTGCTTTAAATTTGGCATTTAATAAATTTTGAAATGCTTTTCGTTAAAAGAAATATGTACATCTTCTTACAATCGCCAAGGCTGCGGAAAAATTCCGACCCTTGCGGGATACGAACCAAGGACTTGCTTAATGCAAGTCTAGGGCCTACCCAACTGTGCTACGCGGCTTGTGGATGATATTAATTAAAAATGTTCGGATGACATTTTTAGTTCTATTCTTGTCAACGAAAGTTATGTCTCAAATTGTTACTCTTTCATCAGCTATACTCAATTAAAATCATTTCAAATAAATGATAATCATTTTTTAAAATGTTTTTTGTGAAAGCACTCATAATAAAAATGTATATAGTTATCTATTAGTTATTTATATGTTAAGGGCATAATCGTGATTAGGTACGTGATACATACAATGTTTTATTTTATTTTGGTTCTCAAAATGGGCAAAATTCAAAAATTCAGTATTTTGGCTGCAAATTACTGAGTCATCGTTGTTCTAGCACTATGAATTTTTGGTGGGCTATGCTTACTATGCAGATTGTTGGTGTTGCTATACTACATTGTTAGTACTTGTTATACTGCTTAACAACTTTATAGACCCTAGGGTCACAAAATCTATTTTACGCTCACTATCGAGTGCCAATACAAACAAGATTATACAGGGTCCGGTAACTGGTATAACCTATTTTTATTGGGCTCTTACAAAAACAATATTTTGTTATTGACAATTTTATTTTCAGATTTGTGTATGTTAAATTATGCAGTTTAATAGATCATGGATAAGTTTCCAATTAATCAGCGCGTATACGTGGTGAAAAGCTTTATACGAAGTCCATCAGCTGTGAACACAGTTGATTTCATCAGCTGTGAACACAGTTGATTTCGTGCGAGTATATTTGAGAAACGATGCGAACGTTGCGGAGCCGAGTGACTTAAAATACGAGCGTACGATACACCTTTCGAACGAGTTACGTTTCGCCTCTTTTCCCTCGACCACAAAAAAATACACATTTTTGACAGATTTATTGTGACAAATGACAAGTCAGTAGATTGTGCATAATTTTTAGGTCATAATCACATATGTTCAGTAGTTTTTAGGTTAAAATAACATATTTTGCCCACTGTATAACGGTGGGATGTGCATTTTTTTCACAAGAAACACGTTCGTTATGATAACAACCGGGTGAATAATATTGTCAGTTTTCGTGGCAACTTGGCTGTATGGAAACTGCCACTTTCGTATGTGGGCGTGAGAAAAAAACTATAGCATGATCGTCACCATCATCACTTTTTTTAAGGATTGGGCCTTATGGCCTTTTCCGGCTCAGAACGTCACCTCTTCTTTGATCTGCCCACATCTCGCTATCTCCTGGGTTTGTATAAAAAACCCAGGAGTTGGAATTGTTTGGGGAGCCTTTGTGTTTTCCATGCGTTATAGGCGAACTTTTACTTTTCTCGTCTAAAAGACGAAGGGAGTATTGTAATAACGAAAAATCACCTTTCGGGATTTCTTCAGATCTTCACGTTTCAGGGGTCCCTAGATGACGAAAAAACAGGTTCTCTGAATTTCGTTTGTCTGACCGTCTGTCTGTCTGTCTGTCTGTCTGTCTGTTTGTCTGTCTGTCTGTCTGTCTGTCTGTCTGTCTGTTGGCGGTATAACTCGAAAAACCATTTGTCGGAGGAAGACAATTACCTGGCATGAAAACCGAGAAAATTTCAGACAAATATATACAGGGTGAGCACCTTAAAAATAATAACATTTTGTTAATTTTTTGATTTAACTTAGCTATAAATACAAGTAATGATTTGTACATAGCGCAGGATTTATTCTCACCAAAAATAGGCCCCAATACATACAGAATAAATGTTGTACGATACAAAAAGGAGCAATAAATTAGTGCGCTACTTAAGAGGGCGGGATGATAATTGTTTACCCTCCGCGTAGTTGGCGCTGACAAGTAAAAAATAAATGCATATTTCTAAACTGTCATCTTTTATTTGACAGTGCTGAAAAATATCAATTTCATTTGTGCAATACTTTGTTCATAGCAGCCGCTTATTGACAATCTGTTTTGTGTATTTTTAATAATGAAAAAATATCGAGCATCGCGCCTTATTAAATTTTGGTTTATAAAAGGTTTGAAAAATGCGGAGATTTTTGAGGAAATGATCAACGTATTGGGGGAAAGTGCATCATCATCTGCCACGGTAAAGAACTGGGTGGCTGCGTTTTAAACGCGGTCGTACGAGCATAGAAGACGAACACCGCTCTGGGGGCCCTAAAAGTGTTACAACTCCGGAAATGGTGAGCAAAATCTATACTATGATTTTAGAAGATCGGTGATTGAAGTTAAGTGGGATAGCTAAACATCGTGAACATCTCAAAAAAACGGGTAACTCAAGAATTGTGTTTGAGAAAGCTCTCCGCAAGATGGATGCCGCGTTTGCTCTCCCTAGAGCAAAAAACATGTTCGAATGCAAATGTCGCCAGAATGCCTGGACCGTTTTCGGGCAAATCCGATTGATTTTTATGAGGCGATTGATAACCACTGACGAAACATGGGTTCATCATTATAGCCCAGAGACGAAACTGCAGTCAAAACAGTGGATTGAACATGGTTGTCCACCTCCAAAGAAAGCGTTGCGTGTCAAATCAGCCGGTAAAGTAATGGCATCTGTTTTCTGGGATGCCAAAGGGATTTTAATGGTAGATTATTTACCTAAAGGGCAAACCATAAACTGGGGAATATTATGCTAACCTGCTGGACAAATGAAAACAAATGATTCGACAGAAAAGACCAGGTTTAGCGCACAAGAAAATCATTCTGCATCAGGATAATGCAAGACCCCACACAAGTGTTATAGCGATGGCAAAAAAATTACCGAATTGAAATATGATTTGGTTCCGCATCCACCTTATTCCCCTGACCTAGCTCCGTCGAAACTTCCACTTATTCCCCAAACTCAACATTTTTCTAGGCGGACAACGATTTTTCGTCTAATGAAGAGGTCCCAGTTCGCGATTAATAAATATTTTTGCAAGCCTTGAAGAAAGAATTTTTTCGGGATGGGATCAAGGATTTAGAACATCGTTGGACAAAGTGTATAGAACGTTTAGGAGACTATGTTGAAAAGTAAAACGATTTTGAAAAGTTAAAAAACAGTCTTTCATTCTTAGGCTAAGCAATTATCATCCCGCCCTCGTAATACAGCTGCAACGCAGGAATTCGAAGGGTCGGTACTCCATAGCTCAGGTAGAAATACCCCATTCCCCTTGCAATGTCCCACAAAAACGTTGGGGACTGCACACGCACTCCGCCTGCCTTTCGAATTTGACCACTGGTAACGTTTTTTTTATTTGAATATTTATTCAATTTATTAGAAACGTGAAGATATGTCGACAAGGGAAGTTCTGGGTAAAGCCCAGATTTTTAACGTTGTAACTACTAGTTGTACTATGCTGTTTTGGGGCGTAATTACTTTGAGGTCTTCTCATATTGTGTCATTCGTATATCCTGTATGTTCTTGTGCACCCTTTCTATTCTCTTAACAATTTAATTTTTGCTGCTTGTAGTTTTGCTTCATCTTTAGTTGTCATTGTACGTGTTTCGCAGCCGTACAGTAAGACAGGTACTGCCATTACATTGTAAATCTTTGTCATTGTAG
The DNA here is from genome assembly GCA_940337035.1 of Agriotes lineatus. Lineage (NCBI taxonomy): Eukaryota > Metazoa > Arthropoda > Insecta > Coleoptera > Elateridae > Agriotes > Agriotes lineatus. The sequence goes on from OW679194.1 coordinate 156,981,659, forward strand.
AAGGTAATACCGCAGCCCAAATATTTGATGCGGAAGACCCGCTATGATTAATTATCATTTTGGATATAATCGGTTCTTTGCATTCGATAGCTATGACTTTTGTTTTAGATGTAGAGATACTGCAATTGAAGCTTTCTGCAATTATATTTAATTTATGTATGGCTAATTGAAGTTCATCTTCCGTGTTAGCCAGCAGCGCTTGATGGTCGTCGGCATAGAATATGGAGTTAATGGATGTGTTGTGATTTATACATATACCAGTTGGTGCTTTTTGTAGGATTTATTCCTAAATCCTAATGTTTCTTCAGCAACCACTTTGACTGATTTGTGTATAATATATTATAAATCATTGTTTCTTTTCTATCCAAAACTTTTATAAATGAATACCTAGCTTTTATTAATTTAATTACGTTTGTTTCCTCAAAACTATTATTTATGAAATTATTATCAGAGAATAAAATATATAGATAGGAACACATATGCGCCCCAGTTGTTTCAATGTAATTTGGTTCCAAAGTTACTAAAGCAATAGAGATGTTGCTATCAGGAAGAAGAAGCATAATAGCGTTTACAACAATAATGCGTGCATAAATACGTTGAAAGTGAAAGTACTGTTCCTCATACAGAAATTGAAATTGTTTTTATTAGAGCGTGGATTATATCACATTAATTAATTTTAAAAATTAGTACCGAATCTTTTATACGAATGCTCAATAAGTGGAAACAAGGTACTTACTGTAGAAATTTATGTTGTAATAAGAACAATGAAACAACCAGTTATATTACAATTGTACCTTATTGTACGTTCTTGCTCCTACTTGCGTGGCTCAAAATTTTACTCGATTTAGCAAAAGTACAACAATATCCTTTCTGAGTGTACCTTCACAGGTAATTTATGCTTTCACTTCAAACTTAAACATAACATTAAAGAGCACCACCGTCTACAGCATTGGAAGGCACTTTTAATGCGCCATTAAATTTATATTAACCCCGAAACAGAGGAGATACTAATAATACATTTATTTGTAATACCTGCAAACTAAGCGTCATGATTACAATCTTGTTAAAAATCAGCATAACGGTAGTTAGCTGTTTAACAATTTAAAGGTTCTGAATTTTAACACTGCCATTGTCAGTGCAATCTGAGCTTGAAATACAATGCGTTACTGTGTTCTTTTTTGGACATATTCTGTAATCTTCTACACCAGAAACTTAAGTACAAAGGACTTCACATTAAATGCAGCACAAGACAATTACCACTTAGGAGTGTTCTCGTCTGGATAGGAACACTTTGTCTCTCTAAAATATCGTCTTTATACGCATTGTGGTTACATAATTGTTCCCTACACTGTTAATCACTGTATTGCAATACTACAGTGCCACATTCAAGCAGTAGAAGTTTCATATAAATATAATAAATAAGGTGTTAAACCAACTACCTAAGTCGCTATCTTTCCCAGTTTTCTAGTTTCTGTTTTAGTTTTGAGTTATTTCTACTAACGCGCTGAAAGCTAATTTTTGTGTCCTAGTTGTAACTTTTGATCAATTAATTGCAAATATATTTTGAAACTATATCAAGGTTTGAAGGATAATATAAAAACTTATGTGACCTTAATTGACTTTGAAAATTGGGTGCATAAATATAAATAAATGAAATTTATCCGTCAACTTTACTGCAAGACCAATGACTGAACAATTTTGTGCATACTTTGAAGCACACGTATTCGTACTTCAAACGGAATTGTTATTTCTTCAAGTAATAAAGAAAAACTGAATTTAAAGCTTATAATGGAACAAGAAATTGTGAAATATGTAACATTTTCATGAAAATATTCCCTTTTGTCAATATAACAGATGAGCAGTACAAGTTGCTTGATTTTTCAGGAAATTGCTAGTAATAGTTTATTTGAAACCGTATTTACTCATCGTTTTGGTCACATACCGGAATTAAAATTAATGTAACTATTTTAAACAAAGTTATTTTAATAAAAACTTACATATTAAAATTCAATGTCGAAGTTATTTAGATTTTTATAACAGAGACATTATTTTCACAGTTTCCGTATTTTCTTATTCGACGAATACCATTCTTCAGTAATATCAGTAATCAAGATTGGTGTTTACAAACAATTTAGAGGTACTTACAATTAAAAGAATAGGTCAATTTATACCTTTAGTATAATTTTAGCTATATTTAAGATTATTATACTATAATATTCGTTCTTTCTGATGAGAAGTTGATGATTCTGACCACAAACAAGAACATATGTCTAATAGTTAAAGTTTTACAAAGTATAAATCTGGTATTAAATATGTGAATTTGTTGAAGATAAGCCTGAGTAACTTGACTAAAATACAACTTTGGAAAACCTCACATTGTTAAGAAAAAATAATTCTAAGTTTAAAGTGCACTATATGCAATTTTCCGTTCGTTCGAGAATACTAAAATCATTAGCCTCGCTAACGTAGCGCCCTTTAATGAAATTTTCGATAATGTTTCAATACTTGAACTTAAATGAAAGTTGAACGATTTTTTTTTAATTTGAACAATTTGTTTTGATTTTGTATTATTGAGAAATGGGTCAAATATGATTAAAACTGAATCGGTCATTTTGGATGTATAGCTTTCTCTTTAATTTTCATGTGATTCGAATGTGTTTGCAATGTATAATATTTGCAAGTGGTTCTATCAAATTCAGCGAGATTCACTGCGTTTTTATCTGATAGATAAATTATTTGATAAAGAGTGCCAGTTAATTTTCATAGAATGGCAACGCAAACATTGACCTTGCATGCGCCATTGGAAACACTAACCAAAACAGAGACTGTGAAATATATTCTTTAGATGGTTACAGAGCTTCTCTTAGAAAATGTGTTCCCAACTTATGATTTGCTAAACAATTAATTCAGAGAACAACAAAATAACATGTTTAATTAAAGGTTTTAGAATTTAAAAAAAAGTTTTGATTTGCTTTTGAAACGTTTTCATTTGGACGCCTCACTATGGTATAGAAGGTTAGTTTTTTGGCCAAAAATAGTTTCATCAAAACTAACCAATTACTTATAAGAAACGCTAATGAATCAAGAAAATAGGTATTGAATGTATTCACACACAATTGCGCACGAGCGCATACCAACCTAAAAATTCCAATATGTTATGTACAACAAATTTTGAGTAAACGAAACACTGGCGGATTTGAGGGGGCTACTGGGAGTAACTACTCTAGAATACGAAAAATTATGGAAAACTTTCACGAAAACAAAAATTACTACTCGAAACCATCCCAAAATAGACCTATAGGTTTCTCCCCCCCCCTTAATTTGAAGTCTGGTCCACTCTAAAAACGAAATAAAATATTTTAAAAAATATATATTTTACTCAAATATAAAACCCCTTCGAGCAAAACCAGGGTTTAGAAACGTTATCCTTGCTCCGGGGTATCCAATTCTTCTATATCTAATAACAATAAGTCTTTAAAGTAATCAAAATTCAATTTCTCGATATTTTCAGATTTTTCAGGTTTACCGTTTCGGCAGATTTTAAAAGTGAATTGACTTCTTCCGGCAATTTTTTTGTTTTTAATTTTGATTATATATGAATATATACCATCAGATCAATACAACATTAATAAATAAAAAAGAACTGGGAAGAGAAACAAAGCTTCGCTTGCACAAATCAGTATACGTACTAACGCTAATATATGGAGTGGGAACCTGGGCAATGCAAAACAAACACAAGAGAATAATAATGGCTGCAGAAATGAGATATTTAAGACGAATGGTATTCAGGACTAGAAAAGATAAAGTTAGAAATATAACCGCAAGGGAAGAATTAGAGGTAGAGCCAATAGTGGAAACTATTGAAAGATGACAGCTGCAATGGTATGAACATGTGACCCTAATGGAAGAAAAAAGACTCCCAAAGGGGATGATGTAAACAAGAAGAGAAGGAAAAAGGGGAAAGGGAAGACCCACAACAAAGTGGATAGACAACATCAAAAATATGGTACAGCAGAGAGGAATGAATATCCAAGAAGTAAAGAGGATGGCGCTAAGCAGAAAGGGATACCAGACATGAATCGAGAACCCGACACCTTATGGTATAAGGAAATATACAAAGAAGAAGAAGAAGATTTTCTAGAATGTATGCTAATGCTTGATAATGCAAAAGCCAGAAAGGAAATAGAAGACCCAAGAAAAGTTCAATCTTGAAGCTTTTGAACAAAATAGCACCAAACAACTTTATAAAAGTCGCTTAAAAATTAAAATAGAAAACAACAAGGTAGACATTAATGATGAAACCGAAATGGCGTGGGAAAATTTAAAAGGAAATATTCTTCAGCAGCACTGGAAGCTATCGGTAAGTGAAAAATTAGCACCAACGGGAGAAGGGATAGTAGACCATGGTTCACAAAAGAACTGAAAACGGAGAAAAGCTTAGGTCAAATATCGAAGGGATGTCAAAGAAGAATATGGAGGATGTTAAAATACAATTAACCTGTACAGATCATGCCAAGAAGAAGAAACACCAATACAAGACGAGAACGACGGCCAGGCACAGATTAGAAATATGGCACGATATAGTCACAAATACAATTAAGATGCTTAAAAATAGAAAATTACCTGGAATTGATAACATCACAAATGAAATGATGCTATGCTGGAATATTTTCCTTAGTAAATGCGACATACCGAATGAATGGAAATCAAGTATAACCATTTCGGTCTTCAAATAAGAGCAAAAACAGATCCCGGCGTCATACTGAAGTTATACACGAAGATTATATCGAATCACATTAATAATTACATTAACATTAGCGAAGAACAATACGATTTTAGAAAAAAACAAAGACACAGTTAATGCCACATTCATCCTAGGACAGATCACCTTAAAGACAATAGAATTCAATACTCCTGTTTTTGTGGCATTCGTTGGTTTCACTCAAGCATTCGACAAAGAGTAATACGACATAACAGCAATAAACATCCAAAACACTGATGTATTGTGGTATGCTTTGTTACGTTTCATTTGCGCCGCCTTTCAGTTTAGCATTCTATGATATTTAGTCCGCGCTGTGGTGCATCCGTTCGCGCGATCTGTAGTCGCGCTTACTTCGACGACCTTGGTCGGGAAATGTTCCTGGGCGCACGCTTCTGTCTTCGAGCGTCTTTTCCGCTCTCATCCGTCAAATCGACATGGTGGTTTAGCATTTTGAAGAGCTTCAGTGGGATTTTATGAGGCTACTGTTAGTTTCTGTTGATTGTGAAATGTAAGCCTACACTTTTGAGTGGTTGCGATGTCCCCGAGCTCACGTTGAGGAAGATTATTTCCTACGCATTCTGCAGATTTTGTATGCGACCATGTGGCGTCACACATGGCCTGGAGATTTTCTAGGGTGAGTATTCTAAGCGCTCTAGACTCCTTTTACTTCTGGTATGTTATTGTGGGCCTTTGTTTTTCCCTTTACAGCAACTAGTGCCAGGTAACTCATGCTGGAGAGCCAAGCATTTTGTGCTAGGAATCCGTTCTGGGGCAGTGCTGCAGCTGTTCATTTATCGCTTCCACGGCCACCGCTTCATGCGATTTTGAGCCGGCGCCGGCGTATGTTGGACCTTCGGAGCCGCTTTTCTCTTGGTTTAACTTTTGCCCTTGCCGTCGGCGTCGTGGTGCGAATCGCTGTGAGCCACCAGCTTCGGGCCGTACGAATTTGAGAACAAACGCTCTGGAATCGCGCTTTGCGTTTCCTCCGAAACCAAACACGAAACATCTGCTGGCCGAGAGGCCTGCTCTTCATGCGTTTTAATGTGTGCAATTTTATTATTGCTAGGTTGTATTTAGAACTGTGAGTATTATATTTGTGTAATTTTCTATTGGTAATCACTTATGATTCTGATCTTTGAAACTATTGTGATACATGTATATTTATGTACTATCAATTTATGCTGAAATTATACTGTGATATTTGCAATATGGCTTTATTTGTCACTGTAACCCGTACTTGAGTTGGCTTCTCTTTCAGATTTATTGTGCTACTTGAGTTTACGTATTCTCGTTCTAATGTCTGGATACACTTGCCGTTATTTGTTGAAAATACCGTTGGCGCCCGTTTTAAATATTTTAAGGAGCTGTACATGTCGTCTCCGTATCTGTAGCTGGTCGGCCGGCAACTGTATTCAAGTAGTTTATCCAACGGAGAACCTTTTTATGATAACAGTTCTTGAAAGGTATTTTAATGCAAGGCGTAAAATAAGTATTACATGGTTATGAGATCGGCAATAAAGATATAAAAATTGTGTGTTATGCTGACGATGCCATTCTCATTGCGGAAAATAAAGATGTCCTCCAGCGGTTATTATATCACTTTAACAGACTTGCCAAGACACACAATATGCAAATATCCACCACGAAAACCAAATCTATGACCATAAATAAGGAACCTGTCCGCTGTAAGCTGGTGTAGATAACCAAATAATAGAGCAAGTTAGGAGTTTCAACTATCTCTATCAATTCAAGCAGCAGAGACACATGAGGATAAGGGCGAGTATAAGCAACTAGAGCTGCCGTTATATCTGGGTGTCTGCGAGATGTTATTTGTAATTACAAATATATATCAACGGAAAGTAAAGTTCGTAAAACATCAGTAAGACCGATACTAACTTATGCTGCAGAAGATCGAGCGAAAATATCTAAAACTAAACGAGAACTACTACGAAAAACAAAGACGCGATCCCTTAGATCAGTAACAGGAGTGATACTCGACAGATGTAGACACACAGATATAAGAGAAAAGTGTAAAGTGCAGAATTTAGTAATGGATATGAACACTTAGACGTTAATGGCGGACCCATAGATAGAATGGAGAATGATAGAATCGCTAAAGTAGTTATGAATGATGGGCCACAAGACAAAAGACTAGTAAGTCGCTCTCCAAAATGATGGACTGATTCATGGACGTCTAGCTCCCAAGAGCCGCGATAGTTGGAAGAAACAGGCCATAGCCCTAATATAAGTATAAAAGAAGAAGAAGAAAATGTTGATTTTGAAGAAGACGTGCTTATTTTATGTCGTAAGTTTATTAACGAGGACCTTGAAATTATTTCACACATTTTCGAACCAGTATACAATTCATGTCTGATGCCCGACTACTGAGTAAGCGGTGAGACGAAATATATCAAGTTCTGTCCGATTATTTGCTTTTCACTCTCACATTTTACTTCTTGTTTGCCGGACACCCTGATTCTACTGTGTGTATCATTTATTTATTTATTTATTGCGTGCCAACAGCCGTTAGGCCAATTATAGGCGACGCCGACGCTGTACATTTTATGGGGATTTCCAACCCCACTAACGACTGTCATGATGTTATTATGACATCCGGGACCAACTATTTCCGTAGAAGCCGTACCAATAGGCACCAACAGAAGCAGCTGTAAAACTCCTATCCAAGTTCTGACCAGAAAGAGCGTTGCGTAACTCTACTAATCGAACGTGGACGCTTGTTCAAGCTACACCACCCGGGACCTGTCATGTGTTGTTGTGTGTAATCGGGTTACTCCTTCCATATACCAGTCTTCCGGAAATAGCGCTATTAATTTATCCTAATGCTAATGAAAACCCAGCGATTTTATCACCGCAACACCCAGTCTTTCTCATTAGTTATGTCTCATTTCTCTTTCTAGATGCCTTCTGTATTGAACTTGGCTACTATTACGGCTAACTCGTCTCTGTTTTGCGCTGTATGGAATAATGTGTGGCCATAGTGCTTCGCTTATTTTTTGATATTTCTGAGTCACGATTGTCCTTTCCGGCCTACTGGTCCTTTTTCGTATATTTTGTCATGCATTAAAAGTTGCAGTACAATCGTATTTTTCGTGTCTTATTCAGTCTCCATGTAGGCAATCTTCCTTATCTTCTTTGTGTTTTCTACAAAAATATGTCACCGACATAGCACTTGTGAATGAAGAAGAACGTTAAAGCTATAACAATAGTAAAACATGTACCATCCACAAAAAACTGAAGTATGGACGGACCTATTGAGAGATGAAGTGCAAAAAATGGCCAAAGTGCAGATAGCAACGTTTAAAAGAAAAAAGGGAAAATAAACGAAAATAAGGGGGTTAAAACGATTTTTTGGACACGAAAGCGTTCGGTGCTGTTACATCGCATACTTCTAGTCCAAATGTGATTTAAGGCTAGTTGGAATTAGGATGAACCAACGTTCATCCTACTGGCTGCTTTTTTGGGTCTGCAATGCACGGGGGCGAAGCTACAGAGATATAAAGGTAAGGTGCGTTTGTAGCAAATTGGATGTTTGCATAAACAGGAGGAAAGAAAATAATTTCGTGTGGATTTTTAAGAATTTTGCGGCTTAGGTGGATCTGGGGGTTGCAAAATGGGGAAAACGTTATAATTATCAGAAAACCCTTAAAATCGATATTTGTGTGAAATTCGCTGATTGGACTTTCTATTGGTCGATTGTATCTTTTTAAGATTTATTCGGGATGCCGTTGTTAGAAGGGGGGGGGGGGAGGGAGATTTTTTGTCTTATTTACTCCATTTTTAAATCAGGAAAGTGTGCAACTTTTTTTGATTCTGGCCCTTTGTGAAATTGTAAATTTGCAAGTAAATATTAAATAGCGTGATCCTAACGGAATTTCGGATTGTATTTTTCTATAACATGAATAATATTTCGTGGGGACAAGCTAATTGCCGTGCTACATTTTATGGCAGACGGTGGTAGAATGGTAGACGGCCACTGGCAGGATTGGGATGTTAGTATCAGCTGTTTGTACTAAAACTTAGTGCGGGATTGTAATAGAAAAAAATTGGTGGGATACTTTAAAAATATAAATACATACATATACATATATGTATATGTACGGAAAATACAAAGTTACTTAGTTTAGACATTGTCAAAGCTTCCTAAACAAAAAAACCGTTTACAATGTATTTCTTGAACAATTAACGCAAAACTAAAGATACATATCGACTAAACAACTCAAAGATCTTGTTTAGGAATCAAAACATAATTTTAACTTTTAAATTAAATATGCATACATTTTGTAAACTAACTATTACATGCGGAAATGCATAACAAAGCTGTCAGCATTTCTGTCAGCAATGACCCGGTGAACAAACTGCAATTATGCGGACTTGCTATTACTGTTTGTTATCAAATTAAACACGCAAGTGCAAATGCGAGTTGAACTAGGGCAAATAAAGTGAACCTTGTAATTTACGTCATAGTTTTATGTATATAAATAAGAAATTTCTATTCAATAAATTAATATGACATTTGTTTTTGTATTCACGAACCTCTGCTCCAACGGATCAAAGTCTACTAAATCATCTTGTGTGAGACTGTACAAGACCGTTGGTTTGCACCTCTTTTTAATTCCTGCACCTCTAAGACATACCCTGTAATTGTCCAAATTTTAAATCATACTGTCCACTATAAGCTCCACCCTGAACAATCTATTAGCATCTAATCCTTTTTTCACACTGACCCGTTCCGTCTAATAGAAGCAGTAAAATCTTTGCTCTAGTTGCTATAAATGCTATTAAAGCGCGTTTCATGAGTAAACAAAATAAACTATGAACAATAATATATGGAACCGCCGAGCGAATGGGTTGCAATTCTCAGAACTACTTCAAAACAGCTAACAAATGTAATGTAATACCGAATGCAACATATTTATCTAATTGTAGATTAATATTAAATTGTACAAGAACAAGATGGCAAGAAGGTTCAAAGTTGTAGTACGTGCTATTTATTAATGATCTGCCATGCAGTAGAACTTTGCAGTAACGTTTTGCGTGGTGCACAATAAACAATTAAAATACATATGTGTACAATTGTAAAACGATTTTTTTTATTTCTATCCCTTTTTCAGATTTTGCAAATTTTATGTTAGATTTAAAAATTAGCCAAGTTCATTGTCAATGCATTAAGGAAGATTGGTAAATCGCAGCTTCTGTAAATTTTTCTTTAAAATTCCTTCCATCCGAGTTATACCCTCTTACACCCCTTGTTATATTAGAAACTTTTAATGGACAAAAATGCCATTATAAAAAAATATGGACTAGAAAGCCTGATTTATTTAAAAGATTTTAGCTCTGCTATTTTTCTCGTTAAACCCATAAATGTAAAAAATAACATGTTATGGTGCAAGGCACAGTTATTCAGCAAAATGAGTCAAAATAGTTTTTCTACAACTGCTATAGAAAGTAGACTTTTGCGGTCGCTTTTGTCATCGGAAAGTTGACGTTTTCTGAGGAACGCCAAAGTGGTTTGCTGATCATTAATATGGAAGAAAGCGCTAAAGTATTTTGTCGCTTGCTGCTCAAAAAAAACAAGCATGGGCGAAATTGAAATCTTGTTCCAGTTTTTACTATTAATGAAGATAAACGTTAACAAACAATTTGTATAATTATTATTAATGCTGATTTTGCTAGAAAATAAATGTCAAATTGACAATTAATGTCAAATTTCAGCATCAGTAAAAATGTACGTAATATTTTCCTTTTTAATTATTAGATCCCATATTTTTTTATTTTAGATGTTCTAGAACAAAAATCTTGTATGTATTTTGAGTGCAAAGTGTCATTGCAGATTTTGGCAATGATCAACTTTGCGCTCTTAATACACCATATACTATTACATTATAATGTATTTTATTTTCTTACACAAAAAATAGTAGCCGCACAAAAAACTGGAGAAATTGAAAAAGCTTTCAAATAAATTAGGACTTTCAAGGAATTTTTTATAATCAAATTTTTAAACGTCAAAAAGTTCCTAGAAAATATTTATGAGTTCATAATTTCAACCCCTTAAAATTACACATAAAAATGAAAAGGCATTTCATAAATAAATATATTACTCTTAGATCATATCTGCCAATTTTCAAGGGTAATACCACAAAAAGTGAATTTTTTTTGAGAATTGTTTGCGGTCTCGCAGAATTTTTAACGCAGTTTTTGGTTTCGAGAAATTTAAACGCATAATTTGCATGTTGATGAAAAAATTCTTTTAAAAAATTTTGCCTTGAGTGGTATTTGGAAAGATTATTCAACAATATGGGTAGATGACTTTTACCGTGTTCGACAGCACATATTTTTAACGTTTTCCACTATTAGTTCAATACTGGAGCTTGAGACACGATTATTATGAGTTTTTACAACGACGGTGGTTTGCAAACTCCACGTTAACGTTTTGGTGAAATGTCAGTCAAAGGCTACTCACTAAATTGATTGAAACCAATCGGGCTCGCGTGGAAACACTGCGACATTAGGTGTTTTCAACGACATCAATTTTGATTGGCCGTTTCTGGCAAATTGAACAATTTTTATTGGTTTATTCATTATAGTGTTGAATAATCACTATAATGTCCTTTTCCAGTTTTCAGTAAAATGACGCAAACGTAATTGTCACTCTCCCTTTCAGGATACACTGTATGCTTCCCAAAAGCCGTTAAAAATAAGTAAATTAACTGTTATTTCTAACCTTAGCCCCCTTGTCAAATTTACTTAACGCACACACTATTTGTGCTAGGAATTTGAATGGCACTAATTCCCGTTATAATATTTGCCTTTATCTCCATAGCGTTGGGTTTTTCGATAATGAGCTCTTAACCGCTATGCGCCGACGTAGCATAAACCGGTACTCCACGCAGTTCCGTCTTCAACCCCTTCTAGAAATAACCCGATAACGAGGTGCTTTAAGAGTATAAAAGAAGAATCTGCAGTCATTTCAAATCACTTGAGTCTTGAGACCTGAAGCTTATTCAGATCACCAGGTTTTTTCAGGAGCCTGGAACCCTCTTTTCTGATCTCTCCTGACCCCACTAGAACCGGTTGGCTTCCGATCTTACTAGAAACTCCGTTTAATTTCCAGCAGCAGCTGATGTTCGTCCTGGCTTGCTAATAGTCTTCCGACGTGACTAGAAACTCCAAGAACCTCCGGCCATCACCGGCGTCAAAGAGCCGGATTTTGTAAAGATGAAAAGTTCAGTTTATATTATTCCGAGTAGTCTAAACTTATTCACAGAGGACGTACTACGTCCAGCCAGGCTTTATTCTCTCCTAGTAAACATCGTTGACACCGTAACACACTTTATTTAATTGAATTTGTCCACCCTCAAAATTATAACAACCCAGCGCCATCTTATTTATGGTATAAGTATAGCCTGTTTCAGTTCGGTGTGCACTCGATTCTACTTCATTCGAACTTCCTTGAAGAGGGTCCAGGCGCAGCAACCGAGCAAACTAAGGTTAAGCTAAGCTATTTGGGTTGCGGTCCGGTCAGTGACACAAAACACGAAAACCCGAAGAAGCTTTATTTTATATTTATGTACATAAAATTTTCTTAATTTCGAATTATTTTGTACATATCTAAACACATTATACAATTTATTCCAACAATGTGTTATTTCTGTATGTTATACATTTTCGTACAACGGACCCATGGACATTTGAGCTTTACTCACGGCAACCACTTTAAAACTAAATTTGACTTTTGGTCAAGTTTAAAATAGGCACTTAAAAATTAAAATTATATATTAACACATCCGATATCCACCAGATGTGATAAACCTATGCAACTTCCAGGTAATAGATTTAATGGTTGTAGTAGTAGAACAGAGGGAGATCAACCTCTTTAGCCCTCAAAGGTAATTGATCTAAGGGAAGAATACCTTAAAATCAAATAGCTTGGTCCTTCTGGTAGGAGTGGAAAAATGCCTAACAAACAGCCTCAGAATTGGACGGAAAACAAAATGAAATGAATTAAGTTACGAAACCGGACTTTGAGAGTTGGTACTTGGAATATTCAAGAAATATCTACAAAAATAAAGAAAGTAGTAACCGAAATATTAAATATAAAATGTACATTGTATGTTTAACATAGACGAACGGGAAAGGGCAACGAAAGGAAGTACTAGGGAGTTACATACACTTTTGGTTAGGAGTAAATAAATGCAAGATAGCCAGTGCTGATGTATGAGTTCGATTGAAAAGAAATGCACAAATCATCTAAAATATATGGAATATACGGGAATAAGCGAGAGAATCTTAAGGATTAGCATAAAGGCTTAGAAGAGAATTAATTATTATAGCCTGATATGCTATAAGGGACGATGCAACAGTACCTTCAAATGAAGCCTTCAATGATTCATCAGTCAGCGACAATTAAAAACAATCAAAATCAAATTCTGGAGGTGATTTCAAAAGGAAAGTTGGAATACGTAATAACGATGAAATAGTTGGCCAATTTGTAGATACAACAGTAAATGATAGTGGCGATAGATTGATTGGGTTTGTAAGCAGCACAGTTTGAAAATTAACTACACCTGGTTTCAGCATAAACGTATACATCAATATACGTGGACATGACAAACCTTAAATCAAAAATCTATTACAGATTTTATTATCACAAAACAAGTGACTACGGAAAGAGTCAAAGATGTTATTGTTAAAAGAGGTGCTAATTGTGAGTCGGATCACTATTTGATTTTGTCTGAAATAATTTATCCTTATTGTTGTAATGCAACAAAGACTGACGCAGAGAATGCGAATTGAATACAAATCCATTATATCCTCGATACAAAATTGATTTAGTTACAGAGAGTAGCATAAGACATCTTTATGAGAGAAGACTGAACCAACACTTACAACAGAGGACATCGAACAGGAACATCAAAGAATAATAAATGCCCTTCATAAAGCAGCACAGGAAGCTTTTGGATTACAACTAATAAAAAATTGAACCGATTATGGCTGACCGAAGAGATTGAAGAAAAAATACAAATTAAATATTTTGCTAATAACAACCGCCTATCGAAAGAAACACAAGAAAACTGGTTTAAATATCAGGATTAGTAGACGTTAGACAACAAATTAAAGAAGAAAAAACATGGGAAAGGAAACGTTTGGAAATTGGGAGTAAGATCAGAAGGGCACAATCAACGGAGGTATGGAGGGCAATAAAAACGATACAAATGGACATAAAAGAGAAATGGAACAGCATAGTATCGATGGAGAGTTGGAAGAGACACTATGAAGGCTTGTTCACCGAATAGAAGGATCCATTTAAACATATACAACAGATATCAGACGACATCCTAGAAAATCAAGAAATAACGCAAGGCGTGGAAATGAGGACATTGTAATTGATAATGTTCACAAAGATATAAAGGCTATGAAGAATGGATGAGATCCGGGTGCTGGGGTTGTTATAACAGAATAAAGTATGGAAGTGACTTATTAATAAAACAACTAACTAGGCTAATGAACATATGCAGAAAAGAGAATACCAAATCAATGGAAAATATCCTACATTACGTCGCTGTTCAAGAAAGGGAAAACAAACGATTCTAATCATCATAGAAGATTAAGTGTAAACTGTACACTGGGCAGGTTATTTTCAAACCTCATTAAGAACAAATTAAAAATAACAACAGCCGGTAAATAAGTGAGAAACAGAGTGGATTTAAAGCTGGACGGTCTTGTGTGGTAACCTGTTTATTATACAACAACTGTTAGAAAAGCAACGCTCATAATCAGAGGAAACACACATGGCTTTTATTGATCTCCAAAAAGCACCTGATTCAATCTGTAGAATCAAAGCAAGTGCTAAGCATACTAGGCATATACTCTTACCTTACAAATATCAGTAAGGAGATATATAACAGCAGCGAAGGATATGTCAAAATAGGCAATCGTCTAGCAGATGTCATATTTTCATCTAAACGGCTTGGACAAGGCTGCTGGATATCTCCCTTGCTATTCAATCTATACCTGGAAATTGTCTTCAAGGAATATAAAAGAGCGTGTAGAGGGATGGGAGTTCCTGTAGTAACCTTAAATTTCGCATATCCTCAGGTGTTGATTGCACAAAATGCTTTTGATCTAGAGTTTATGCTGCAGAGATTATACAGAGCTTACAATGAATAGGGCTTACAATTAACATCGAAAAAAAAACTGAGTATTTAGTAGCAACTTCTAACGAAGAGTTTATCGTCCATATGGATAATACCTCCAGCCTGTTAGCGAATTCAAATATTTAGGAACTCTAATACCTAACTAAAGATGGATTCGGTCCACCGGAGATTAAACAGAGAATATAGAATAATCGAAAGGTAATAGGAGCACTTAATGCATAATGGTGGGATAGTCCATTATCACTAAATACAAAAGTACATATAGAAAGAACTACTATAGAATAGGTTTTGAATTATGGTAGCGAAGTATGGACGCTAAATGCAGACTGAGGAAATGATTAAATACTGTAGAACTTGATTATTTAGAACGTAGTGGAGATGGATGTACAGCAGACAGTAGTAGACAGAGTAGAACAAACAGGACTGAGATGGTTCGGTCACGTACTCCGTAATGGAAAACACCTGGAAGGAAAATGGGAGAGCACCCGAGAAGGTGTTGCAATAAAGGGATGATAACGGCCTTACAACAAAGAAACCTAGAAGATGAAGAAATGCTCTAGATAGACCAAGAGGGAGATTAGGCGTGAGGATGCAGAGTTAGCTGTGAAAAACCATTATATATACAGATTGGTGGTGGAAAATGTGAATATAGGTAGTCAAATATGCTGGAATACAGTTTATGGGCTTTAATGAGTTAGACAGACATAGACTAATGTGCGATTAAGGCGTTTTATTTTTAGAAAACACTGAATCCTAGGATACTAGATTTTGAATCATATATGTCTATTTCTGTCTCACGCTTATAAAGCCCACAAACTGTATTCTAACTCATGTAACTGTCTCTGTTCATATTATCCATCTCCAATCTGTATATCCAGCAATGGCAATTTGAAAATTTGAACTAACGAAGTATGCTTTCCAAGTTAAACAAGAATTTAACATAATTTTGCAATTGTTCCATCTTTAATCTACTATAACAGTATTATAATTTATATATTATTAAGGAATGATACATTGGAAGGGGTGGACTGAGATCGTAGTTTACGAGGCTTCGTGATCTTAATCCCGGTTGGCGCATCACTTTTGCAACACCCTGTAACTAGTTCCTGAAACTGAAACCTAACTTGTAGTATTTTTACTAGAAGCCAGACATGCCAACTTTATAGAACTGAAACCATACTTACCGACAGTAAAATAAGCAGAGAAAAAAAGGAAATCAAACTGAGAAACTGTACTTGTCATAGTACTACTTGGATAATTACTTACTATGTACCGTTGTATACAAAAATATCTAGTCTTATGGCTGATTTTATGGATTTTTGGCTTATGCAAAATTTAGAATGTCACTGACAGTATTGTGACAAGGTTACTTTGACCTTAAATAAATATATTGCCATATTTCCAAAGGGCAACACAAACCACAGATACTTTTGCATACAATGGTGCATAGCAAACTGTGCTACTAATTTAAAAAAATATTGATATCGACATTTCTGTAGCATTTTGTGCTCCAAATGTATTTTAATTTTGCAGAAATGGAACTCTAAATCATAATATTTTCCGAAATTGTTAGCTGTATGGCTTCAGATATTCTATTTTGACATACAATAAGGTCATGTGCCAAGAAAATATCAACAAGACTATAGTTAAAAGGTGAAGGTTTTTTATTATTAGACGTTTGCCACTTTTACGAGTGTGTATGTACAAAATTCTTATGTTTAGGCAACTCTGTCTCACTAAATCTCTTAGTATCTAGTAATTTTTAGAATTTGCACTGTGGAATTAGGAAATGAGTCAGGTGAAGCTACTGACATATTTCACACATAGGAGCATGTTATTTAGAGAATTTAACAGTGTACGCAAGTATAACGTCTTAATCATCGGTGTGTAAAATGTCTGTATTTAACGTAGCCTGACTGCGCTATTGTCTTAGACTGGAGCTCTTGAGAAGTTCTGGTTCGCACTAAATTAACATCTAAATACCCGAGCGTGCTCACTTGGTGCCGTTTAGTGCATGGCCTGACATGACTCTCCAGCAAACTCCTTCCTGCCATCTCATTAGTTATGAATTACTGGCTGCTCCTCTATTTCTGAATGAGACTGGCGGTAGTTGTGATCTGCGCCGCGTTTCCTCATTTCCCATCTTAATGCTTTATAAATTATGTAGTCTTAATTACGCTTCTGGTAGATAAACTACCTGTGTTGCGGAATAATCCTGCATAACTGTACATAATGTTGTAGAAACCATACCTAAAGGATGAGTTGTCCTTGAAAAATATGATTTTGAAAACCGATATCTGCGCGGTGTAGAGAATAAAGCTAGGAACACTAAGAAATAAATCACTTTAATATACAAAAAAGGTTGAGGAAATTTAGTGACTTATACAGGGAGAGTTTAAAATGTGTACAATAATTTTCGGAAGGTGTGATAAAAAAATAATACTGGTTTGTATACCTTGTTTTAGATTTTAATTGGACAGAAAATAAAAGCAACATTTAAAAGATAGTATTTCCACATTTTGCGCTCTCGCATGAAATTATACGTAGTTACGAACTATTTACTAAGCTATTAGTATTAGTATATCGATGTTTGGTCTGGTCTGTCAAAGGACAGAACATCCAGGACCTTAAATAAATGTTCTTTCCAAGTTTGGGGCACACCAGGGATACATTTTAAAATATTCATATTTAATTGACACAGAAAAATGGGAGCATTTATTGACAATTATTATTTCAGATTCAGATTCAGGTAACTGCACATCTTTTCATAATGATAAAATATTCAATTTCAACGATTACAATGTTAAGATTAGTACAATGCCATCCATCGGTTTATATGTGTCTACGTTGAATAAGACATTTTTTACACTCATGCAGTTGTTTATGTTACATTTTGTCTGAATTCGGTTTTCATATCAGCTATAATATGAAACAATGTCTCTTTTCGGACAGAAAATGGAATGGACTGTATTTCAATGGATTCCTTACCCATTTGGATTATACCTGAAGGTTTTCGTTTTTGTGTTTTATGTTCCACAACTAAATGTTTTATTTATGTTTTCACTTAAATCGTGTATACTGGTTGTGTTCGTCTAGAGATGAAGAGTAAATGAATTTACTTTTTCAAATATGTCCACCAAGTAGACAAGTTTAATTAACAACAAACTGTCTATTTTTTTTAAATTTTCTATTAAAAGAAGTCGCTATCTTCTGTCTTAATACGCATATGAGCTGTAACTCTTAATAAGGCATTCCTCATCTTAAGAATAAATGCTTCTATCCTACTTTGCAAGATTTATTCTTCAACAGTGACATCTTCCAGAAATGCAAATTCCAACAGTCGTTCCACTATTTGCCAGTTTAGTTTGGTTATTAAATCGTTTATAATTTGAAATAGTTCAGACTCATGTGCCTTTTCGAATAAACTTTCAGCGCAGCAAATTCTCTCCCCTCCATCACCTGATATTTCAATTTCGTAGCTCGGTAGAACATGAACAACTCAAGTCAAGATTAGGTTTCAACACTTGGTTAAAATAATAATTTTAGTATTTCTGTTTCTCTCATTTGTTATCAGGAGAAAACTTTAAAATATCAGGGTACAAAGTTTATCGCACCGACAGAGATACACTGCATGCGTTAGGAGGAGTAGCAATAATTGTCAAAAATAATTTGACTAACTTTGAAACGCCTAAACTAGCTTGTACAAACTTAGAAACTGTAGGGATCAAACTAAAGATGAAAGACAACAAGCTAATAAACATAATCTGCTTATATAAACAGCCAAACAGGTCGAAGCAGATGTGCTAATAGTTTTTGGCACAAATGAACCAATAATAGCATTTGGTGACCTAAACTCAAAAAGTACCACATGGGGATGCCGCAAATTAAATCCAGCTGGAAACAAACCCGCAAATGTAGCGGCAATGCACGCCCTCCAAATTATTGCTCCTAATGAATATACATATTACACATACCGTTCAGACTACCAACCTATTTGTTCTTGATATAGTAGTGCAGAAAAACTTTAACCAAGTAGTATACCTACCAGACGGTATGTACAGAGTTAGACTCCGACCATGTCCCTGTTATCATCTCATTCACAAATCCGTCGGCATTTAAACCACCACTGAAAAGACTGGTAAATGGTATAACGAACTGGAATGACTGTAATAAAATATGTACAAACACATATATTCCAATGTACAACGCTTTAAATACCACACAGGACATAGACGAAAGATTCAAGCAATCACGACTACCATCGCTATGAACATCCGAAGAGCAACCTACGCAAAGACGTATACCAAACCACAGAATCACAACACTACACCAAACTATATAGCAACAATAATAAAATAGAAAAGCCAAGCAAGACGAGAATGGCAACAAACACGAAATCCTCACATGAAAACCGTAGTAAACACCTTGGCACATCGCATTAAAAAAGAACTTGATGCTTACTGAATGCACTATTACAAATATTATCTCTCTAATTTAAAACCCGGAGATTCCAAAACGTGGAAGGCAACTAAAAGAATATTAAGAAAACCGCAAGAAATACCTACCATCAAAACGGCCAATGCGACTCTAAATACGGATGAAGAAAAGACCAATAATCAGCAGCCCCCCTTCCCACACAAATGAAGTAATAAACTACGTAGAAACTCACATGCCATGTCCCACTAATAACATCCAACCAACGTCGCCTAACGAACTAGCTGATATAATTTAAAAATTTCCTGCAAATAAAGCATCCGGACCCGACCAAATTACAAACAGTCTTAAAAAACCTACCAAACAATGCCTGCTTAAGACTAGGATATTTCCCCAAAGCTTGGAAACATGCCCACATTATGGTATTCAAAACCTGGAAAAAACAAAAACGAAATCGCTAACTACAGGCCAATCAGATTGTTGTCTACTCTTTCTAAAATTTTAGAAAAGGTAATATACTCCAGGCTTAACACCGAAATTGGACGTAGAGAAATATTGCCACCATTCCAATTTGGTTTTCGAAGAGGATTCTCCACTGCTCACCAACTTCAGCGACTCGTAAATTTCATAGAAGATGGATTCGAAAAGCGCTGCTACACTACAGCACTTTTCCTGGACATAGCACAAGCTTTTGATCGCATTTGGCTTCACGGATTGAAATACAAAATTATTAAAATTGGTATACCTATTTACCTGCAAGCCATAATCTCTTCCTTCCTTGATGAATGAAGTTTCCGTGTATTAATACATAACACCTTGTCAGCAAACAAAAATATAACAGCTGGAGTACCGCAAAGAAGTGTGTTGGGCCCTCTTTTGTTCAACATCTATATGTATGACATCAAGAGCACTACAACTAGCTTAGCTATGTTCGCCGACGATACTGTGCTTTTAACTCAAGACGAAAACCTAAACATAGCAATCTCAAAACTTCAACCAGCTGCAGATTCTACAGTCAAATGGTTCAACACATGGAACTTTAAAATTAACCAAATGAAGTGTGAATCAAAAATCTTCACTCTACGTAAAATACAAAGTCCTGTCCCAATCAATATAAACAATACCATCATCACCTGGAAGAACGACGATGAGGCAGTGAAATATCTTGGCCTTCAACTTGATACTAAGTTAACCTGGAAGTTCCACGTTCTCCACAAACTAAATCAAGGATACTAGAGACTATCACAGCTCTTACCAATAATAAACAGAAGGTTGTCGCTGAAAACGGAATTCATCATACTAATTTATAAGTCATTAATAAGGTCGATGGTGATGTATGCCAGCATGGTATGGCGAAATGCTTCAACATCTCATTTGCACAAAATACAAGTCCTTCAGAACGAGATACTTCGGATAGCTGTAGACGCCCCCTGGTTCAACCAGCTACACACAGAACTAGGCATTCAAACGATAAACGAGTACATCAAAACAACTACAAAAAGATTCCACCAGAATATCAACACCTGCAGCAGCGCCGAACTGTACGACCTAAGCAGATGCTCTATTCATACCAGACTGAAGCGCAGATTCCCGCAAGATATCTACCTAGAACAAGATGAGAATGAGAGCAATTGAAGTTTGAAATTATCCCAATAATGCAACCACGAGGTGAAGAAGGCTCTCCACGTTAATTTATGTAAATTACTATGTAAATATAACACTGCCATGTATAACATTAATATGATTGTTGATCTGGCAAATAAATTTAAAAAAAAGTATTTTTGTTTCTAGTTTTTTGTATATACGATTGTGTATTATTCTGAGAAAAAACCTTAAGTGTATGACTCATTAGCGCTATAGTTCTGTGTTCGCTACATTCTTTTGTATTGGGTTTCTTAGGTGTGTTTATGAAGGTGGAGATTAACCGTTCCTTAGGTATTTCACCAGTTATGTAAATGTCGTTGTAAAGATGTAGAAGAATGTCTATAGCCTTTTCGTCTAGTAGTTTAAGTAGTTCCACTGGTATTTCATCTGGGCCACTAGCCTTTCCATTTTTTGATTTTTGTAAAACGTACTTAATCTCTTCTTTAATTATTATCGGACCATCATTGCGTCCCATTTCTTCACATTCCATGCCATAATGTTTCCTCCATTTTCATCTTTGAACAGATTTTTTAATGTATTCGGTCCATTTTTAATTTTCTCTTTAATGTCAATTATAATGTCGCCATTCTCATCTCTTAAAGTTCCTATTTTCTTATTTTTATTTGTTCCCGTTACCCCTTTGATCTTCTTGTGTGTGTTAACTGTGCCATATTTCTTTTAGTATTCTTCTATCTCATGGCACTGTTCTTGCAACCATTTCTCCTTTGCCTGTCTTATTTTTACCTTAATTAACTTGTTCACTAGTCGGTATTTTTGGGTTAGTCGTCTTATACGTCCGTCGTTTATCCATGAGAGTAAGTATTTCTGTTATTATCCAGCTTTCTTGTTGTTTATTTTGGAATTTTGGGTTTTCTTTGCCTACCTAGCTATTAGCTATATTTTTCCATTGATCGTTCATATTTTTGATATGTTGATTTTGTTCTTTTACATCTCTCATTTTCTCTTTTATCTCTGTTGCTACTTTTTCTTTTATTCCAGGTTCTTTTAATCTTTTGAGGTCCATAGTTCTTTTATTACCTTTCCCTACTTTCTTCATTTTTATTGTCACAGTTGAAACTACGGGATTGTGGTCTAAGTCTATATCCGCTCCAGGATAGGTCTTTGCTGAGGTGATGCAGTTTCTGAATCTTCGTGTTATTATTATAAAATCTATCAGATTTCGTACGATTCTACCCTTCTGGTCTGCTGGGGATTTTCATATATAAAGTCTACAATTCGGCAGCTTAAAATACGTATTTATTGTCGCCATTTCATTAGATTAGGCAAATTGAACCAGTCGATCACCTTGCTCACTATGCTCCCCTAACCCATAATTTTCTACGTATCTCTCAACTGTTCTCTGGGTACTTTGGCGTTAAAGTCGCCCATGACAATCGTGACATCGTATTTTTTGTCTTTTTTCGTTCTTCATTTCCGGCGTAAAACTACTCAATCTCATTTTCGTCTTTATCTGCTGTTGAAGCATACTATTAGATTGTAGCTGTATCATTACTATTCGGTCTGAATAAGGTATAAAATATTTGTCACTGATTTACTTATTTCTTTTGTTGTTATTATTCCTACTCCATATCTATGTACATTATCGTTGTTTCCCAAGTACCATAGTTTTCCGTTTCGAGTCATGTTCTGTCCTGTTTCTGGCCATTGGACGTCACTAATTCCAAGTATATCCAACTTCAGACGTTCCATTTCAACTACGGCATTTTCTAACTTTCCTGCTGCGTACATGCTTTCTACATTCCATGTTGCAACCTTAATGAATGCATTTGTCTTATGATTGTTAGTTTTTCGAATATTACTGCTATTCTTCTCACAAGGATTTCGCATACTGATGACCTGGGAGGCCTTGTGGTTAGAGATATCTCTTCTCCTGCGGAATCTTGGCTTCTGTAAACCATGATTAGTAGTATCTTGATATATTGAGATGGCCAATTCCCTGTGTGACTGTCGGTTTGATTAGATTCTAATCAGTTAAATTAATATGGCCAATAATTATGTGTACGGTTCGCACACAATTCTCAGATTTTATGTCGTACTGTGATTCTTACTTTGCCCGTCAATTAATTGCGGCTGTTTAAAATGAAATGTAATATTTACTACAAAATAAATGGTTGTATGCCCTTTTAATATTTTATTCAACTGCAAATTCAATGGACTAGCTCATTGTAAAACATGAAACTGACTCAGGTGGGATAAGAAGTGTGCTTTACATTCAAGTTTGATTTGAAATTATCTGTCTCAATACAAACTTATTAGTTCAACGTGCGGTTCTGTAGGTCAAAAATCCTTAATTTGGCAGATGACTCACATAATTATGGTGATGTAAGTGTGCGCATCTGAATATCTTAAAGCTCAAGGAAATATCGTGAAAAATGCATTAGGTAACACATTTGAATTTTTGCCACTTGCAATTAAGCTGTTTTTTGTTTTAGTGATGACGTAGGAAGAACCGGGCCTTCGTTGTTCTCGAAAACACGCCACTTCTGGCTATTGTTTCTCGGCGGCGTCCCTATCGCCAAATCTAGAGAATTTACCCAAGCCACGCTAATTCTGAGTAAACCAAAGCAAATGGGCCTTTGGAAATACGCTGGACGTCTTCGGGAAGGTCTAATCTTTCGTTTCAATGCGTTTCCCAGCTGTGATCCTTAACTTTTAGGCTAGTTTCCTACCTTGTACAATCTGGTCGATTTGGAACGAAGCTGCACTGGGTTGCGCCGTGGCTTTTCCTTAGCTGGAGATGCTGCCGTGGCTGCCACCTTCTCTCAGGATACTCCTGCACGCTCTGCTAATCTCCTGGGTTGATGACCTCTTGCTCTGGATGCTTTATTCACTCGTAGATGGGCCTCAAAATTTTGACGTGCTGGCCTTCCAATCAACCTGGAATATCGGGTATTTATAATTTTTAGGGCACTATAGCAATAAAATGCAACACTTTTCAACAGGTAACAATACTTTTATTGTAATTACAGTAATAACAGTTTTTGAAACGGAGCACAAAATTCACACAACTATCAATTGATTTAGTGCAATTGTTCTCCTTGTTTCTTAAACAAATTCCAATCTGGTTGCTAAGTTATTTGAATTGCATTTTGTTTAAGGAAATTTAAGTTTTGATATAAAAAATTACAGAGTAAAGTTTGATATCTAAATTTAAAATTAACATTTCTTAAAACTAAGTTATTGTCTTTTTATCTTATACTTTAAAAATGTCTCGTTGCGTTGCACTCACAAACGTTATTTTAATCACTACTCTGCTCTGTTTTCTCTTTGTTTTTTATAACTGCACTAATTCTTGAATTCCTCACTTCCATGTCTTTTACCACAAACTGTTTCCAGTATTTAGCCATTGCTCTCTGGAAATTTCTTTCTATTCTGCTTCGTACTGAATTACCTTTCTGTTATGCTCACAATTTTTGCCACCTTATGCTTTGACTTCACAAACTTACGCTGTGTTCAAATTGCAGCCAACAAACCATTTGTGTTAAATACATTTTATGCGGTTTGGCTTTGCATGTGCCCAAACCTTTCATTTTAAAATTATTAATTAACGAGCCAATTCAAAACCCGCTGAACAGGTCCTGTCTTAGCGTGCCTTTTCTCTACTAATTATTGGTTCTCGCATCTCATTATCAATGCATTTAATATGTTAGTTTTGTTTACTATTGCAGTTATTTAAAATATCTCAACTCTGTGCTTATTTGAATGTTGTTTGCCTGCACTGCAGTCAGAGCCAATTCGTGGGCTTAATACCATTACAATATATCATCTTTTGCAATAATAATTTTTACTAGGGACATCCAATTCAATTCGGATCTTTAATGCAGTGGTTTCCCATTGCCTTCTGTATTGCCATGCTGTTGACTATGCTTAGTTCATCCACCTTTAGGGGCGATTTCTCACCCCAATGATAAGAGAGTGCCCTGAGTTACGTTTGTTCTTCCACCCTCATAATAGACTGTTGAGAATACATAAGGCGATCACTTATACCGGTGATCATTCGGTCTACTAGGCCGGGGACTGCTTATTCATCAACCATTTTTGCTTATTTCGCAGCTAACCTCTATATCTAGAAGTCGTTCACTATATGCGCTACCTGTGACCCCGCTATATGTCTACGAAGCTAGCTAGGAGAAACAAACAGAGTATAAAGTAAATACGTGTTACAAAAATTAAACACAAATTCAGGGGTACTAAACATCACGTTACATTCTGCACCTTTATGTATCGCAGTCTTCGATGCTCATTTTTTCAGTGGCACCCTAAGCTTTTAATAATTCGTAAGAAATGTACACGATATTAGTTATCAGAATTAATTTAAAATAAAAACCTGTTTGACTAGGTTTTCGAAATATTTATTTTCAAACAATAGCGAATGCTTTAATTTAAAAAAAATGTATAAACATGGTAGTATCTCCAGTACACATACAATGTGATTCAAAATAGCTTTTGTCAACGACGTTTTAGGAAGAAACAGGTAGAAGTAAGCTGTATATGCAGTATCGCTTCGTAAAGTAGTTCTTTTTATTTAATACAACTGTCACTTTATATCAGCTTAATTTGACTTGTCCACCACCGCTTTTTTATTTCTTTTATTATAATTTTTCATTAAAACCTTGTATTATGTATTTATTAAACATTTTTGTTTGTAATTAAATGATGTCCGTTTACTCAGCAACTTTGTGCGACCTCTATTATATTATACCTACTCTAAATTTATGCAAGCACTCTACAAAGGGTGGATGCAACATTAAAGGTAGTTTAAATATTCCACCTGCAAGTAGCGACATACATATTTTTTTCGTAGGGAACTTTAATAAATTCTAGTTTGAATCACATGTGATTTTCACCTATACAAGATATAATAGAATAATACTTATAACAACCAATGTGAATGTTGACTAGTAAATGTGTAACACCTGTAATACCAGTAAATAAGAGATGATAATGTTTAAGTACTCTAAAAAGGTAAAATATTTTTGTAATCAGTAAAAAAGAAACATAATATCAGAATTAATTAAAATGTTAATAGATGTTTAATATTCTACTTAGTGGAATTCAACTTGCTTGAACGAATTAACGTTTGAAATAATGTCTAATACCAAATTATTAATGTCGAATCATTTGCTGTATCTCCTTTAATTGTACTGATTATATTATAAAAATTATTTTTCAATTAAGGTTAAAAGCATACTTCTTGTTTCAACACCAAGCAGTGTTCCCATAGCTTTTTCGAAGCAATTTATTTTAAGGAAAGCAGAGTAGCATTGCAGTTAACAGCACAATCCGTAACTTCCTACTTAGAATTAGCACATTTGTGTTACCTACTATAACAGAGAAAGGAAGCTACTGCAGATCTGATGACAAAAGTACAGATGCAATAATTGATTGTTTCGATAGCGATCTGTTTTATGGAAGTAGATGAAAGTTGTTTTGAAATATGTCTATAGCTTTGGCTAGAAGAAGAAATAGATGAAAAACTATTGGCCTCATTGCAGTAACATGAGTTTACATTAGTACTACTAAAGGTGCTAGCTCATGTCACGTATGTGTGCTAAGTTTGACTTCTGGGCCTTATTACTCACTTATAGGAGTTTTACAAAATGATCGAGATCGTGGGCGTTTAGCCGCCATATTGGATTATATTGATTATTTTTTAAACAGTCCTATCAGCCGACAGTAATAAGAAAAAATTTCAAATCGACCAATAGCATCAAAATTACACTGACTATTTGCTAGTAGCTCATTATAGCAACTATTTTTTCACAAACCATTCAAATCGTTCTTCTGCTGTAACAGAACTAGCTAAAAGTGGAGTAGGTAAGCAGCAGTTGTTAAAAATAACAGGACACTCATCTGGAAGCTCCATTAAACCCTATCTACAACTTGGACTGCTTAAAAAATAATCACGCCGAATTACATTAGTGGTAATAATTTTTTTTATAATTTTAACTAGATTAGCACTCATGATCTCTTAGAAACCAATAAGAATGAGTAATTTCGTGAGTTCCTGTGTATTACAACGGTTATTTCAGTAACTATGGCGATATTGATTATACAAACCTTTGTATAACCGCCTCTAGTAGAATCCCTAAATTGATTTAAAAAAATATGACAGGTATGCTAAAACAATATTAAACCCACATAAACGAATTAACAATTTTTCAACACAAAATTATTAAATTAATGACTTTACTGCTTACTTTTTTTACTTTACTTATTTTCTTTATTCATGGTATAGTTTACCTATATACAACTCGACAATCGAAAATCCTCGAGACTCGAGGCATCACCTTTCAAGCAATAGTGGAGTGAGAGGAGCTTCTGAATGATTTCAATTTTGATTGGTCGCGTGTGTGCTTTCTAGATTAGTGTGTTTCTTTTTTCCTCTTTTTTCTTTTGGTCGCTCTGCTGGTTTGGGTCGAGACTGAGTGAATCATTTGTACAAGTAGTTTGCCTACATTATTTTGGAATTTTTTTATTACATTTCCTCATCCGTACTTGTAATCTCTCGGGGTTTCGACGGGATCATTTTTCCATGTTGTTAGTCATGGTTATTGTTAGCTACATTTTTTATGCAATTTCCAAGGCGATTTATTTACCCATGCGTTTTTTCATATGCGTTTGTTATGCGATTTATCTCTTCTCTAAGCTCGCTCATGTCGTCGTAAACATGAATTCCTGCATGGAATAGTAGACCTAGCCAGTCGAAGCTTGGATGAGTAGCGGTTGGGGGTTCAGGATGTATTGTCCAGGAGTTTGGGTTTTGTAGTTCGCTTTTTTCTTTTCTTCAGCTTCCTCCTTCTTGTCTCTTTGTTTTGTGTTTTCTTAAGAGTCATTATAGGGTAATGTTTTTCCATGGATTTTAGGCACTATAGTGCTACTTAGTTGCTTTCTTTTATACCATTAGTATTATTACATAGAACTTTCTTTAACTGTGTCCTATGTAATGAAGTCCGTGTTTACTGTGTCCTATTTGATGCAGACTTCTGTGCGATATGGCTTTGTTTTTTGGTGGTGTCCGATGTGTTGCTGCTTAGGTTTGAGCCGACTATGTTCCTTAGCTTACTGTCTCTTTTGAGGATTTCCTGAAGTGTTTCGCTTTTCGGTTTACGAACTTCAAGTGCAGTAGGATTTGGTTTGACGATCATTTTTTAGGTGGACAAGGACAGATATAGTGAAAGTGAAAACTCATATAGTGCATCATTTAGAAACTCATGTTTAAGGAGTTTTGTTTTCGTTTTTGCTTCCTTCTTAGGGAGTTGCCTTGTGGAGTTGATGGCTTTTAGGGATTGAATTCTAGGAGAGCTTTATGGTTTTCCAATGTTTTTGTACTTAGTTGATACTTTAAT
The DNA here is from genome assembly GCA_940337035.1 of Agriotes lineatus. NCBI lineage: Eukaryota > Metazoa > Arthropoda > Insecta > Coleoptera > Elateridae > Agriotes > Agriotes lineatus. Next base: position 157,010,044 of record OW679194.1, read on the forward strand.
TACTATAGCCGTGATCCAAGTACTCGAGTTGTCTTCTTAATCTGTTTAATTTTCTGAGAGTTTTCTTCAACATTTTTTGTTCAGGTGTAAACTATCAATTGTGTCAAACCTTCATGATTTTGCTGGTCATCCGTATTTTAGTTATTTCAATTTACTGTCAATGTTTTTTTCCAAGGGGAGAGCAAGTGTAATGCCCAGTTGTTTGTTTTGGTGTTTCTATAACGGATTGCGCCCTTTGTGATTTTGGCATTCGCATCTCTAACTTTTCAGTACATCGCTCATATCTTCATTTTCCAAGCCGAGCGGTTAGAAAATTTCGAATTGCGAATGCTCGCACCTTGCGATAATTGGCAAATAAGAATCACTATTTGGCACATTATCAGAACATCACTCAGTTCGTAATTGCAATAAAAAAAGATTAATATCATATCACCTTAGAAGTATATCATTATTAATTTTGAGAAACATCTGTTGAGTATACTGTAATTAATTTTGCTAATAATAAACACTGGGTTCACCAATTTAGTAATTTGGGGCAGTGGTAGTTTTTGAATCAACGGGAACACACTTTTTAATATAATATGGAATAAACAAAATTATACCAGCGGTTCTCCTTATTCTTCTTCGAAATACTAGGGATATTTGATAGACAGACATCCTGGGCGTATTTTTGGTTGCAAAACGCGCCTATAGATTACTTTGCAAAGAATCATTTAAATAACGTTTATTTTGCATACCTCAAACTCCAGTTTAGATACTAAACTAGGTAAATCGTAGAATTCGCTGTAGATATAATATGCAAATAATATTACGCAAAAATGGTTCCTTACATGGACAAAACTTTAAGAGATCATTCTTGTAGAGAATCTTCCAAAGTCTAGAAAGGTATAGCAGTGTTTATGACGTAAAGCCAACATGAATGAAGATATTTGCAAAAGAACAGTTTTAACCTTTTCGCGGGCTGTCAAACTTTAAGCCTACAATTTATCGATAGGAACTTTTGACATTGTGTTTATAAGGCCATACTGAGAACATGCCAAAATTCAGCTTGGTTATTTTTGTCGGGAATAATACCCTTTTTACTTCCGAGATTTCTTCATATATTCACATTTTAGGTTCTCTAGATATGACCAGAAACATGTTTTCTCAATTCCGTCTGTTTGCATGTTCATCTGTCTGTCCGTCTGTACGACTGTTGGCGGTATCGCTCAAAAACTACTTATTGGCGGAAAACGATATTTTGCATGCGGATTACATGTCTATTTGGCAAAAAACCGAATATAATTTCGGTCAAATACACCATTTAAAAAATAAAATTCTTGATTTAACTGAGGAATGATAAAAGTAACATTTGAACATAGATCAGGCTTTACCTTTGACGAAAATGAGACTTAGCAGATACAGGGTGGACATCGTAAATGGGACACAATTTCATTGCATCTATATAACGCAACGAGAAGCGCAGGCAATTCAAGCGCGGTCGTGGCACAGTACTTCACTCGATGTCTCGTTCCGACACGTGCTGGGATGCGGATTCGAATCTCACTCCGCATGCATGTAGTTTTATTTGCAAATTGATGTAATAGGCATTACTAGGTACTTTCTTTCCCCGTTTCGGTATTATTACCAATGTTAAAAATTTAGTAGCTATATTTTGCAAATAGTTTTCAACACTCTGGTATTCGTATGATATTAACAGCCCTAATATCTCACTTTTGTAATATTGTGTCCAGCTAATATTTAACTAAACTTATAATTAATTCGCTTTCTCTCAAGGTTAGGTTGTTACATCTAATTTAAATTACTATAAACTTGCTTTTGCTATAATTACTAATTAACTACGTTTGAATATGAATTACTATTTAAAGTCCTTATTTAAAATAAACATTTAATTGTAAGCGCTTTGTACATCTATTTATTTTATGGGAGATTTCTACAATGGGCTTATATTTTTAAGTGATGGGATTAATATAAAACCAAAATGGTTCCCTTGCTTTGAGAATACGTAAACAAGCTGGCATTTTAATTAATTTCTCGTTGCAGTTAGCAAAGCAAAGCTGGGGCCTCAAATCTCGTACTCCGACGTTCTACACCGCTGCTCTCTTATTCACTCGTATAGGAACTTATAAAACTGGATGGACCTCCGTAAAATATGTCCAAAACACCACAGCTTCCACTGGACCGCTTCGACGCCTCATATTTTACCTGTGCGGAAGTTCAATGCAAGGCAAAACTTCCCCAAATTATCCATACAATCATTCAATTAATCAACAATTTTAATTAACTTGGGTATTTATTAACACATAAAATGACTTGATGTTTGGGGCAGCTTGGCAATTTCACAACCATAGCTTTCGAAGAAGCTACGCCAATTGTTTTGTTTACAATTTACACATTGTTACATGAATTGCCAAGCCTGCTTTGATTTTATTATGTTTTAAAAGGTAAAGCTATTCAAAATAGCTAGACTTGAAAATTATGAAACGAAGCCGAAGGCTGAGTTTCATAACATGTCTCGTGCATAAACGACTTTTAGCACGCGTTGCATATAATATTTCATCTACGACCTTAATTTTACCGTTATTAATCCAGAAATATCGATTTAACAAATGTTTGCATCTACGACACTTCTAATTTATGTCATAATAAATAGTAAGCCATGCATTGGCGAATGTTTGCGAAGCCAGTGCTGTCAAGGTCAGTTACGAAATGTAATTATTAATACTCCACATCTGAGTGTATTCATCACATAACGCTTTAATTATTTCAAAAACACTTTACCTCTAACGCAAGAAGCAACTAGAATAACTTTACAACTTCACTTCCAGTTCAAAATTGTAGTTTTATAACCTCACTTCACTTTTAGCACTAGAGCTAAAAGTAAACAGCTGATTTCTTTAACCACGGTAAACTATAAAACGTCACTTTTAGTGAAACAAGCTGGCGCTAAAAGGCCTACTTTTAGTAGTGGTCGTAGATAAACGTCATTATGCAATTATTTTCATGGCCTATGCTATTGCTTAACAATTCCGAAATTCAAATTATTACATTTACTGAACATTCTTATAATAAATATTTGTTTAGCTGGTTATGTTATTAATTACTATTAATTATTATGAGTAAATATAAATTAATAATACGAAAATCGTTGTCGTGAACCATTTTAAATATTAATAAAACTAAAGAGTTCGTCTTGATCCACATATATTTTTTTAAAAATTCCCGAACGTTTTCGGCTTATGCCATCTTCAGGGGACGTTCTACAAAATAATTGTAATGAAAAAAACTTTATAACAAACCAAAAATGACTTACAGTTAACAAACACACAAAATCACAAATAAACAGCACAAACTCGCTATAATTGCCACGGTGGGTTGACTAGAACTGGAAAACAAATACGGTGGAACATGCGCGCCGATAAAAGAAAATTGTGAAAGGCGAAAAAGGACCCCATTAAAAAAAAGTAAATATAAAGGCTACTAAAATGTGTTCATAGCAATATATTTATCAAAACCAAGTAGCACTAGAAATTAATCGAAAGAAGAAGAGAAAATTTGCTGCAATAGCAATAATCGTACGTATTTCTTTTACAACTGAACATTGTAACAACTACAACGATTATAAAGCAAACCCAATTTCTAAAAAAATTAAATGAACGAAATGGTGTTTCAAAAAATAAAACAGCAAAAAACCACCTATATTAAACAACAAATATGTTTATTGTTGAACTTTGCAGTATTATTTGCATTTGCAAATAAATGTTCAATTTTAAAGTAAAGGCTTTTATTTGTTCCTCACTTGTAAACATCAATTTATCAAGTCACTGTATTCACCTTGAAAATGTTTCTTAACTGGCTAGCCAGTAAATTTTTTACTGGCTAGCCAGTTATATTTTACAAGCGCGCTCATAGATAAATGATAGCGTGCAAAGCCAGAGTTGTCTTCCTTAGTATGTGTCATATTGATTAATTTAGTTGCTTGTCAGTTTGACATTTTGAATAAATGGTGAATTTCTAGTTATTTACAAGTGAGGAACAAATAAAACATTCAACAATACACGCCAGGTAACCATTTTTACTGGCTCAAGGATATGACAGGCTCGCCTAACGGCTTGCCAGTCATCCCAATCTTATCGCCAGTAAAACCTGTTTTACCTGGCTTGTAATGTTAAATACTATAATACATGTTTATTAAAAGAGTGGAAATTCGAAGGTGTGAATAATATGTTGGTGGCACTGTAAGTCTATGTCAGGTTAGCAGGTTAGGTTTTGCGTCAGTCTGTGTCAAAACTGATAGAATACCTAACCTGATAACCTCGAATTTGACATAGACTTACAGTGCCACCAATATTATTCATACGTTTGAATTTCCACAAACGCCCCTTATGGATTTTGTAATGAATATGTTGTATATTCCTATCATGAGGTCACTACATCAACTAATACATTGTTGTATTGTTATTACAGCTTAACAACAGTCATGGAAACGTAGGTATAAAGTACTTTTTTTCTATAATAACTGTCAAAGTGTTAAAATGTTGGTAGATGTGTGATTAAAACGCTAGTAAATTTTTATACCTCGTGTTGGTAGAACTTTTTCAAAATTATGGTTATGTGTCAATTTTTAATGTCAAAGTTTCTTAATTTGAACTCTTGACAAATTTCTTTTTTTAACATGGAATCATCATCCTCAATAAAATCGGATAAAAAAAGAAAACCAAGAAATATTTCAAATGTAAAAATGAAGCAAGCAATTTAAATTATGACATATCTGTCAAAATGATAATCGTTTTTTAGTGGAAAAAAAGAACTAAAAGTCTATGTACCAACATTATTAAAACTAGGGACCCTGCAGGAATGCAACTTATCCCCTAGAAAGTTGACCTTGAAAATTATTATAGAAACAAAATGTACTTTACGTAAAGTGAAACTCAAAAGCTACTGTATCGGTAATTAATTTTTAACTGTAATTATTCGTTATAGTGATAAATACAATAGGTGTAGCTACGTTTTACAGTCAATTCTAATTATCCCTGTGCGAGTAGAACAATCGTTTATTATAATTTCAAGAAGGCCCCTTGACCTATAAAATGCAAAATGGTACAAAAAGTTTATGTTTTGTTTTACGATCAAGTAGTTTTCCCCTATCCTCATATTACAGTAATTAACGGCCAATTAAGGAGCCCTTTAGCATAGCGCTAGCGCTACAAAGTGCGTTTCGCCGCAAAACCACGCAACCAAGAAGCATAGCGTGCTGGGAAAACGACAGATAACATCAACACCTAGCAACTGTCGTGCCCGTTTAACTGATATACCCGTAACCCTAATTGTTTCACATGTTGATAAACGCAGTTTACCTGCGATTTGAGCATTAAACGCTGCTTGCGATTCATTTCTCCCAACTGCTACTCAGAGATTTCCTGTTTTGTTACACCTAAACTTGATGTAAATGTGAGAAGCGAAGCTAACACTGCATTGTTCTCTGTCATTAAAATATAATTTTACTCAAAATTTATATTTTTTATATGTAACGTTTGCATAAACGAAATAAATATTAACAGGAAATTATGAAGAAAAATATGTGTCTAAAGAGACAGTAAAAGCAGCTATGGTCAAACTATATTATTTCAAATAAATAAATGTATAAGATATTATTGTAAAAATTAATTCACGTTTATTTACAATACAAGTGCTTAAAGCTTGTCTTTAATCAATAGCGGGGCAAAATTAAAACGCGAGCGTAGTAAGTGTTTACTAAAGATGCTTACGCATGTTTCGTAAAATGTTTTATCTATGAGAGAATCTAGAAAACACACAATATAAAAAATGTGTAACTGGGTTTACATCAAACTTTCCTCGCGCCAATTAAATCAATTTGCAGATTTAAAAAAATGTATCCCGCTGGAGTTTGAACCCGCCGCATCTGCATAGCCATCGTAATCGTATCTGTCTAGCGATCCTAACTGCATCGATAAGTCGAACTGTGCGAGGCGCTCCTCTATTTAAGGGAACGGTCTTATTGTTGAAACGTTTTGACTCTTTTGTGACATTATCCTGTATCTGGTGAGTCCTATTTTTGGCAAGTGTAAAGCGTTACCTATGTGAAAATTATTACTTTTTTCTGTTTCAAAATTAACAAAAAAATAAACAAAATTTTATTATTTTAAGATGCTCACACTGTATATATTTGTCTAAAAATTTTCACGGTTTTATGCCAGGTATATATATAATGTGTATGCAAAATATCATCTTCCTCCGACAAATAGTTTTTGAGTTATACCGCCAACAGACAGACAGATGGAATTGAGAAAACCTGTTTTTCGTCATCCCTGAAACGTGAAGATCTGAAGAAATCTCGAAAGTTGATTTTTTCGTGATTACAATACTTTCTCCTTCGTCTTTCAGACGAGGGAAGTAATAATTGCTTTAAATGCAAATTAGGATCACTACACTAAATACCACGTTTTCCTCAACAAGAAAAACTTTACTTACGAGCCGGTCGTAATTTTGCGTCGTTAAACATTTTATCCATTAATCAATAGTAATGTGGTGTGTTATCAGATCTTTCCTCAAACGAGTAAACTGGGTTATTGCCAGCTTGTTAACATCATAACCCAGATTGCCCTTAACACCGTGGGTTATTTAGGTTATTTACATTATAACCCTAGTTACCGTTAACACCGTGGGTTATAATAAATAACCCACATGTGACTTATAAGTACTTAACTCACTTCCTCGGCTTATAAATAAATTAGATCACCCTCAATTAGTTTGTCAGTTTGTCTTTTCACAACTGTTAATACAAAATTTATGCTTTTGGCCATTTATTGATTAGTTGCATAAAATTTTTACGGCACGCGAGTGCTGCTATAAACAATGCACTCGAACTTTTTTCTCGTTGATTATTTGCAATATAATACACTTATGCCATAAATAACTATTAACCATGTTGCTACTGACTACCTGTGTCATATCCTATTTTTTCTACTTTGCCCCTTTCATTAAAAAAGATTAAAAGAAATTGACAAAATGAGATTTATGGAATTTTAATTTACAACAAAATGGGTAGCATTCCTGAGGAAATTTAATTTGGCAGATTTTAAAATCGAAATTTTTGTTTGGTATATCTCTGGTTGTGACATTTGTGAATTTTCAAAATCTGCAAACTGAAAACGAAGAGGGTTGTTCTCCTCCTAAATTACGAAATGATGCAGAAGATGCAGGGTGTCTCGTTCAGCACATGAGGGAGGGGACCTTGTTACAATGGCGCTCATGGGGGCTGGAAATCATCATCTGTGGCTGAGGGTTACACTGAACAATCGCTGAAAAAGAAATTAGAAGTGGCACAAATGTTTTCTTTGCCATCCACAAGTTCAACTCGTACCTTAAATGATTTTCCCTTAGAATTGTCAGTTGGTGATTCTCCAGTTGATTTCAGCTCAGCTAGAGCTACCACAAATAAACAAACTTCAACCATTGTTCTGACAGAAAGTCAAATATTCAACAGTAATTACATAAGTGGTGATAATCTTGGGTGAGATGAGATGAGATCTTGGGTATAGGACACTTAATCACGCGACACATAATCGTGGGACATTTAAGCACGGACAGTTATACACGCCGACAGTTAATCACACCATTTAAACACATAGACATTTAAACATTCGTTTATTACTTTTTCCCGCTGCTGATCATGTAAGTCACTGATATAGCCTTAGTAACAAAACGTGTAAGTCGGTGATTATAGTTGTTTGCTGTTTTCCGTTGACAACGGAACTTAATATTACTATTAAGTTCCTAGGATAACAAAATTAACAACGCAAGATGCACACTTAGACGTTTTGTTTATAATTGCAAGTGTTTATGTGACATGTGAAATATTTTTTTTTTCAAAAATATAGGAAAACTTCGATAAGCAGCGGGAAAAATATAATAAGAAAACTCGGAATGTATCGCCTATTAAAATTTTCAGCATGCAATAAGCCGCGGCTTCGCCTTGGCTTGTACTTGCCCACCTCAAATGTTATTAGGTCCTTACATTCCTTGTTACTTAAATAGCTATATGTATATAATTGTCGACTAATACGAGCAACGGCGATAGCTGTAGCCCTGGTGGACGCCCCTTGTCTCATTCATCGAGGCCGATAACTGGTTTTCATCTACTTTAATTTGGATTTCAGGGATTTATATATGCTTTTATCCATTATATTAACTTCGTGGGTACTTTATAGTTGTGTATACCATAACTTTTCTCTGGAAATTTGTGATATGCTTGTTCATAGTCGATGAATATCAATAATGTTGGTACGTTAAATTCTTTCGTTTGTCTGTAATTTGTTTAAACACAGCGTCTATGCAGCTTCGTCCGCTTCTAAATCCATTTTGTTCTTCCACTAAACGGTTGTTCACGTGCTGCTGAAGTTTGTTTCTTACAATATTAGCATATATCTTACTCAAGCTACATAGCAATGTTATGTCTCGGTAGTTTTGGCAATTTTTCTTTGTTCTCTTCTTATGTATGTTGATCACAATTTCTGTATTCCATTCCTCTGGAGTTTCATATATATCTTGTAGAAATCTAAGAAATCTGGCTTTGAGTTCATCTTCGCCGTATTTCATTAATTCTTCATTTATATTGTCCACCCCGGGACTTTTTCTATTTGTCATTCTTCTTTCATAGTTATTTCAGAGTTATCCAGTATGGGATTTATTATCTCTTCTACCCGATGCCATTGGTGTTTTCATTCTACAGTTGTTTATAGTCATTTCTATCGTATTTATAAGTAGGCTGTCTTTGGTTTGCAGTTTGAGTTTCTGAAATATTTTAAATCTTATTCTCTGTTCTCCTTTTTCCTTTTTTAATTCCAAGAGCTTCCGCAGCTGCTCGTCTGATTATATTTTTCAACTTTTCCCACCCTCTCTCAATATTGTGTTATTTTGTTTCGTTGTAAAATAGTGCTTTGTTCTCTGTTGGTAAACATTTGTCACACTGATATCTGCTAACAGATAGCTTTTATATTTATTTAAGTCAACCGCTGCATTAACATTTCTATATTTATTATTTAAACATTTGTGAGGTATGCCAATTCTACTTACGAAAAAATAGTGATCGCTCTCTATTTCGCTTGCTCTGTATACTCTGGTGTCAGTTACTGCAGCTTTTAGTATTTGATTTAAGATGATGAAATCTACAATAGATTTTAGTTCTCTAGCTTCTCATGTATACTTTAGGTGACCAGGTGGCAAGGGTTAAAAATATGGATCAGCATCTTTCGATAGCTTAAAAAACCTTGTCGGGACCGACATTCGTACTCGGGACCTCAGAATCAGTGTGCCACTATAGGCTACTACTGTGGCAGGGCAGCTACGGAGTTTATAATAAATTGGTAGGATTACCTTAAGAGGATATCGGTTTTTGATGGCAATATATTTGCTAATATTAACTTCTGTGTTAAAATCATTATCTGACTTAGGAATAGAAAGTAGGCGTATGAATAAAAATATAAAATTAGCAATTTTATGGGATAAACGGTAAAGAAACGAGTAAGGGATATTGTACTGACAACACAATATAACATTTTACATACTGCCAATAAATGAATTTTCTTGAATATATGTTTGAAATTATGTCACTGATTTTGATGCAAATTATATTTTTCTTAATATTAATTGATGTGGTGATCTTTCTGCTGATTCCATCCTTGATTTGCTTTATTACCTTTTATATGAACTTCGAACTCCCTTAGTATTTTCATTGTCACTGAATTTAGGGATTTTTAAAATTTTATGTTTAGTTACACAGTTGATTTTACTGTTCATTCTGAATCTTGGTGTCTTCAATGGCAATTGTCTTTTAACTTGCTTTTATAATATTTTTGTGTTATCCATTTTAACGATTTTTGTAATGTAGTTTTACTGTTTAATAATTTCACTTCTCCACATTCCTGACACAATTATCTTCTCCAGAGGCAAATTAGTTTTGTACATCATGTGACCAAAGTACCTTAACATGGATTTATTTATGGTCACGTTGAACTATTCTATAATTTACAGTTTTCCTAATATGGATTCATTCGTGCGTCTCTTTACCCAAAGTATTCCGCATACATTTCGAAAGCACCGATTTGTTTTCTGTCTAAAGTATATATGGTCTATGATTTTGCTGCATACCTAGTTATTCCATGGTCTTTTCATACATGGATTAATTTAACAATTGCAGATATTTTGCTATTTCACTTCTACTTCTAAGCTTTTCCTCGCACTCCCCAAATTAGATATTGGCAGTCCTAGGTAGATTATTCCTTTAATTACCTTCACACCACAAATAGATTACAAAGTGTTACAAGCATGACTTCGCTGTCTATAGTTAATCCTTATCTTGCTTTTGGTAGTATTAAGTTTTATTCAAAACCCTTTTAAGTTTGTCTAGGAACTTCCTCCGATGATGCAAAGATGATCTTGCCATTCGCGTATCTGAGACGCATTCTGAGATTCTAACATATACCGATTTATCCAGTTTAATCTTCGTTTGTTTTGAGGATTATTCATTCTCCATAGATGTTAATAGTATGATGGAAATTGTACCCTCTTGCTTGACGGCTTAACTTATTTTAGAGGATACAACTGAGTTTCTCTTCTGTTTCTACTAGCGCTTCTCCCGGTATTTACAGAATTCTAATCACCTAAATAAGATGGCTTGGGGTATCCATTCTTCCTACTACGAGTATGTTCTACAAATTTAAATATCGAGGACTTGATCGTCTTACTCCCTAATTTGAGGATTTCCACGGTTCTACTTCAAATTACCACCAACATTTAAAAATGAAATAAGCCTTTATATATTAATGAAGTTCACAGGTACAAGTTTCCAATGGAATATTTTTCATTTAAATACTCCCTTTGCTATAAAATTACTTGTTTCAATAGAGAACATTAAATATTTTAAAATATCCACATTTTCCCATATTGTACCTATAATTAATTATAAAAGAAAATTTACAACCAGCTGGTAAAACTAAAAAAATGTTCCTCAAATAGGAAGGTTTGATTCTGTAGCAATATAATGTGAGTGCTACATTTTAAATTGCATAATGTAGCCAGTTTTTATTATTCTTGCTATATAATTTTCGGCATGCCTTGCAAAATAATGATCCTGCAGATATTTTAGTAGCTTGATGTGCACTTGTGCAGTTCGTGTGGAAACAAGGTACCAATTTTTACTTGAACAAAATAGCTTCTAAATGTCAATTAAATTTAGAGTCAGTGAATCAGCCAGCAATGATCAGCCTTGGTTTCAGTAGGGACTAAAATTGAATTTAAACAAACTACTTATTATCACAAGTGCTGTTTTTGTCATTTCGGGCTTAATTTCTGTAGTCGACCCGATACAATTATAATCCCATTAGTACTAATGGATTTAATGTATTTTATTTTTGATTAATGAGAGGCCAATTATGCTACCTGCTGCTGCTGTTCTCATATACATTATTTATAAAAATAAATTAAATTGTTTGTTGTGGCTTTGTTAAGAACCGGATATATAAAGTACATGTTTATGAAACATTACTCTGCGGGTGTTTAGAGCAAACTGCATCCGCTCTTTTAGATACAGTTCCTCAAGACTCCTGTAATTTCAAAATTATGATCTCGTTATTTTACATTGTGTTTAATTTGATTGGGCTTTTGTGAAAAATAACAGAACTACGAAAGTCTATATTAGTTCTTTTATATTTAATGAGGTCCTAGGCTGTTATTTTATATGTTTGAACCTACAACATCCGCATATAATGTAAATAGCGCTAGTAAACGTTAAAAGCCAGTAGTACTAAATTCACAATAAACAGTTTTCATTGTTCTTCTTAAATTTAAGAATAGTTTAAAAACCAGCATACCTGCATTTAAATATATTAGAGGGCGACAACCGAAGTATTTAGTACTTTACCTAACTATTAATTCTAATTTAGATTACATTTCAAACCATTTTCAAAAACATTTGAGTACCTACTATTAATTGCATCTAATAGTTATTTATGTATCACGGACATGATGTTTTAGAGCGATTCGTGAAAATTGTAGCAAAGACCGAAGATGGGGACAACAATTACGATTAGGGCTGAAAACACACTTTGCGCCTGAGGTACATACATTTGTTGTCTTGAAAATTTAATATTCTGGAAAAATCATAATTTTATAAAATAAGAATCGATTTATCCTTGGCAAGATATGGGTGACCAAATCTACTATAAAATAAACAATTTTCGTCAGATATTGTTAATTTTCTGGCGTTTTTAAGCAAAACTGTGAAAATGGCTACTTGGGATTTGTTGCTACGAAAGTTATGCAAGTTATACAAAAAAATATATTAAAAAGTTTCAAAATGGCGTCAAATAAAAAAGTACCGAGTATTTATTTCTAAATGTACCTTTAGTATATAAAACTTCCACATTGTGGTCTCACTACTCTATACAGGGTGATTCAAATTCGAGGCTAACCATGGGGATTTCAAAAACGGTAATAGTTAGAGGAGTGATTTAAATTTGGCAAAGTTGCGCAATTTAGTGCTCAACAATATGCTGCCGAAAAACCAAGAAAATGTTATTTCGCTTTCGAGATTATTGATGATGGTTGGCAGAAGACGAAATGTCGTATTAAGAGTCCGTTACCGCCATCTTGTAGGCCGGGAAAAGTTGCCTCAAGAATGTTATGTTAATTTTTGAATATCTTCGTAAATAAGATCAGGAAATCTAGAGAATAGAGAGGATGTTCCAAAACTGTGATACTTCTTTTCGTCAAAATCGAGAATGCACAGGGGCATTATCGTGTAAAACATTCCACTTGCAACAAGCTACCACATACGGCCACACACGACGAATGTAAACACTTCAAGACACTGTTGTAGTATAGGCTAGTGATGGTGACATTCGGTGGCACCAATTCTTTGTTAATAATACCTTGACTGTCGAAGAAAGTGATCAGTAATTTCTGGAGGAGAAATTTCTTTAGTCTGGGAGACATCTTCGGTCACTCTTCCATGCGTTCTGTCTTGCTTGCTGCTTGTGGCGAAAACACCTCAGCTCTTCACCAGTAACAATTAAATCCTGAAAATATATGTCACTGTTGGCCTAACAATAAAACCCACTAGATGCGCTTTTTGCTCAGACGTCAAGTTGTGTTGGTCGAATTTGGCATACAACTTCTTTTCTCTCAAACGCTTCTCCAAAATACTCCTGATGGTTTCATGCTGATTTCTAATTCTACCCCACAATTTTTAGTGTCAGTCGTCGGTCAGCCGCTACAACTTGCCGTACTTTTTCAATCATTTCTGTCTGTGATCAAATGATCAGGCTTCGGATTATCGGGAAGGTTTGCCCGATCTTCACTGTAGTAGTAGAAATTATATTATTATATAGATTTTGTGAGAAATTATTTTAGTATAATTACCATTAGATTATTAATAGTATTACCTGCTTTTACTAAAAAAGTTTAGATTCATTTTTCTTCTTGATTACCAATAGCACAACCTACCCCTGTTTCTTCTTTAGTTCATTCTTCTACTTTAGTAACTCCTAGGATTTACATACTAGTTCGGTTAAATTTTGCCTTGGGAAATAATGTAATGTACTTTTTATTTATAAAGGGTGTTTCTTTTTAGAGAAGGGGAACTTTAAATTGAAATAAAATACAGAATGGTTTTAATATCCATGAATTTGGCTTTATTTGAAAGATAATTTTTTGGCATTACTGTTTGAATATAATTTCGGGCATGTGACCGCCATGGCTGGCGCGTACATGGCGTAATCTGGAGGTCCAATTTTCACACACTCTTCGCAGTAAATCAGGCTGTATTTCGGCAATAACCCTTCGAATGTTGGCTTCCAAGCGCTCAATTGTTTCCGGTTTATCGGCGTAGACATGCGACTTTACATATCCCCAAAGAAAATACTCTAATGGCGTCAAATCGAACGAACAAGGTGGCATTTCGTGGATCTGTTAACTAAGTTAACTGGTCCATTTCGTGGATCTGTTAACTGGCCACCTCGTTCGTGCGATTTGACGCCATTAGATTATTTTCTCTAGAATGACACAATAACACTAAGATATACAGTGCCTTCAAAAATGATCGAACGTTTTTGAATGGTCATGGGTTACCAATTGGTTACCAAATAAGTGACCCTTTGTTTCATATCCATATAAAAATTATAACATCTAATATTTTCAGAACCTGGGTGGTGGAACACGGATATAAAACAGAGGAAAAAAATACAAAAGGAGAAAATTTAAAAACCACACACACAAAAGGTAAATTACTTAACCACAAAATGTTTTATACTTTCTATAAACTACAAGTTATTCTGTTAAATTTTATGAAACAGTTTGTAAATGAATAGTAATGTTTATCGATTTAATAATAGAAATACAATTAGACACATGCACAAAATAGTAACATATCATACTGAGCTTTGAAAAAGTTATGCCTTCCAGGTATTGAAACATACCACACAAACCTTACAGGGTAAGAAAAAGGGAAAAAACAATAGCCAGCCACTCTCCATCATAAATATTCAAATAAACCTGTATCTCACCCAAAAAATTGGATTCCTGTTTGATGTTGTTGGACCCACGCCATTAAAAATAAGAGGACTGTATTTTGAAAAATAATATCAATACAAGGAAAACAACCACAACAACCAAAAGGTAAATAACCATACTAGTTTAAAAAATAGTGTATACTTATATTAAATTAAAAAAAATATTATTGTAAATTTTGACACCTATCCTAAATTAACACCATTAATTTGTATTTTTACAGTGCTACTTGTTTAACAACATCAGAGATCAAAAAGATATAAATATAAAATAACGCACAAGTAGAAAAAACATTCCATTCTTAAGTAACATATTTGCTGCATACCTGAGAGGGGGGGGGAGGAATAAAGAAAGAAGACTCTAAAACATATTTTTTACCTAGTAAGATATTCCTTTGTTTAAGGTGACCTTTAATATTTAACCCTTTTTTAGTTAACTACAAAAACAACCAAAACTAGATATCAATAACGTAACGCCATACCTTTTTGTAACTTAAAACTTATAAAAAAACAAAAAAAGCATAAAGGTAACAAAACAGAGGAATTTATTTTTTCACATATCTAACTTGTATTGTTTTCTTAATTTTAGATAAGAGATATCATGTGCCTTTTAACTGTGTTTGTCCCAATTTTAATTTGTCATTAAAAAATTGTCTTTAAGTCTGAAAAAGCTATATTAAAATAGCGCTTTGAATTGATTTGTTTTATTTGAAAGTTATATTCGACATGTATTGAGACAACTAATAGGCTTACTTACAACTATTAGTAACGCAAATTTAAACAACAAAGTTAGCTGAGAAAACTCTTCTACCGAAGAAATATGACATGCAATGTCGTGTTTTTTTCACAATTTAATATTATGAGTTATGTAATCTGATAAAAATTAATAAATATTTGATAATATCGCCCCCAAATCAATGTTCTATAATAATTATTTACGTACCAAGGGCACTATGCAGATGTTTATGCCCTCTCGTGGGCGACAAGTTTACAAGCCTGAGGAACTTTGTCCTGAGTGCTTTCAAAGAGGCCAGAGGGCTATAAATATCAAGTAATATCCGTGGTGAATACAAAGTTTTATTTTCCACATTATGCCGCCCTAGAGAGCATAATAAGCGGGCGTTATCATTACGCATGCTCTTTACGCTTTAGGGCGTCATGTACTGCTTTATATACCTCGTATCACAGATATAAACAACATATAATAGATCAGAGGAAAATAAACTATATGTTTCATCACATGTTTGGTTACAACTATCAGAATCGTTTAGAAAATTTTATACTTTATGATTCTCAATAAGTAAACCCTAGCTTTTCGTCTCCGCTAGTAGATATTAGTTAGAGTAAAGTTTCTGTAGCTATGTTAAGATATTGCAATCTTTACTGCGTGTTAAAGTGAGAACTGTTAGATAAATATGTTGTATCTACTCCAGTGGGATAAGTAACTTATTATGTCATTCATTTGACACTATTTCGGTTAGGTAATGGATTCATTACCTAACTGAGTAGTGTAATGGCTTCATTACCTAACTGAAATAGTGTCAAATGAATGACATAATGACATGTGCCTACTAAAATATTTTTGAAAATGACAGATCTGACATTTCTCTTAATGCACTTTTTTTAATTTTATGCATAATGCATCATTAACATACTTAACACACGTATATTAATGATGCTGTTATCCTACTTGTAGAGTAAATAACTAATATCGTTTGCCGTTGCTTTCATTACTTTAAAAATAGAAAATCAGTTTTATATTGATAGCTATTAAAATATCACAGTACACACTCCATAATAAAATAATAGAATATGTGGAAGGAAAGTAATTAGGTTTGCAACAAATTTTATGGAAGAGTTTTTTACCATTACAGTTATTGATGATGTCATTACTAGATTTAGATTTAGTTATTATGAGGAAGGTCAACACATTAATACTAAATACTGTACTTACATTGTCGATGGGATAAACAGCGATTGAGTGCAATTAAAGCCGATAGATTTTATGATAACCCAGTAATGACACTACTGACTAAAATTACGTTGCTTTAGAACATTTACACTAAATAATTCCATAGTCTATCGATTGAAGTTTAGGCATAAATAATACAAAGTAAGGTATTTCTTTATAAACAGATGTCGTGTAATTTACATGGCGAATTACATTAATGCTGTAAGGGAGTGGCTAGTTATGGCGAAGAACTTATGTAAATGTTCCTTGGAAAGCGTGCAACACGTGTATAATGTGCATAATTTCTTAAGTTTTTAGTTTATGGGTACGAAAGTGTTTTACACATCTGCATAGTAAGTAATATTAATACTAAATAATTATGCTTCATGTGCTGTGTTAACGCTATGCTGTTCTAAGAAGGTAGAATTAAATAAGCCGAGCTGCAAAAAACAATCGAGAGGTCGTAGATAAATGACTCTTTTTACGACCGACCAGAAAATATGCAGTTTCTAGAGAATTTTTTTCGGCAGAAAGTAACATTTTGCCGGTCAAGATCGTAAAACGGGCATCATAGACCGGTAAAAGCTTTTACCGGTCTGTGATGTCTTCGTTGTTATGGAAACAAGTTTGTGTTATTGTTTGGATAAGTCAAATAATAGATACTAATGTCATAATTTTTTTGAGTTTTTGAAAGTGAATTCGCAAGTTTGAAAGTATGGACTCGGATGTCGTTAAAAAAATATTGTACGATACACGACCGGTAAAGTGTTCTGCGGCTCGCCCTGGAATCTACTTGGTTCCACCTGCAAGACACTACTTTCCGGTCTTGTAACGTAAATTACTATTATGGTGTAGGGCACCTTTTACATTAGTTCAGGAATCAAACGTTTGATGGATGAAAATGATAAAATGATAAAGTGATAATAATCCTATTTCTACAAGATTCGTTGTGTTGCATTTCCATTGTCTTATTCTTCAACTTCACTTTCAAAATATAATTTGAGCTTGTATTTTTCAGAGAAAAAAAGTTTAACGGTCACATCGTAATTTTGACAGATAAATATGTGAACTACTGTAACTGCTTGTTTTTGTTCTCACTGGCCAGCACTGCTCAAAACTTTTTATTGTCGCACTTTATAAATCGAATATGAAACTTTGGCAGTTAAACTAGTGCTGTGCAATGTGCATTCTTAAGATTTTACAAATATGTAAAAACGCAGTTAGTGTCTTTAAATTTCATAGGTGTTAATTTATTTAATGTAGTAGTAATCCATAGACATATGCAAATATACTGTATAAGGAATTCATAGACACCAAATAAGTTATTTCTTTATTTGTTAAATTATTCTTGTATATCTTTGGAATTGATAAAGAAAAGTAAAAATGCTCTTAAGACTACGCAACAGATGTTATCTTTTTGTATCTTTTCCTTAGCTATAGGTAAAGCTGGGGCACTTCATTCGATCTAGGAACATGGCCTGAGACAAGGCGAGTCAGGGTCGCCGAAATACCTCTTTCCGAAACCCAGTCAATCTGGCACACGTTAACGGCGTACTGGGGGGGGGGGGGGGGGGGTATGTGGTTAGCATCACGCCTTCGACGACTGCCTTACTTACCTACCTCCACAGCCGTATTTTTGGTACCCAAATTTTAAAGCGACTGGGTGAGCCGCCCGTCAGTTGCCAGATGTGGGGATTGAATCTCCTACCGTGGTACCGCAGCTTGAGCTCCCTAACATCTCGGATACGCTGGAGATTATCCTCTCCTTACACCTTCAGAAATATAAATTTATTTGAAATAGGCATTAAAGTACCTCGAAATCGTCATTAAAATGCGAGAATTCGACAGTAAAGTAATCCATTGTTTTACCACTTTTTTCTAAGTGGCGAGGCGACAGATAAACGTCCACCGACGTTAACATAACCTACAAATGTTGGTTAAAATGTTGTCATATCATGATTTCTCGATTTCAAATAAAACATGATATACTCCTCGGCACTGAAGTGAAGGATATTACTTCTGCATTAAATATCAGTAAGGGTAACTTGAACAAAAACGCGAGTTTTCCGTTTGCGTCTTACAGGATAATGCTCGACCCCATTTCGCTATTCACACGCTGACTACGATCCAAAAATTTAATTGGACCATGCAGTCCTATTTACCATATATTTCGGACCTTGGTCTATCAGTTTCTTATTTGTTTGTACCGTTAAAAGAGTTTCTAGAAGAAAAATACCTCATTGTAATGAAGAAGTCATCGAAATTGTTCCGAAATGGGTGCGATAGCACCCAAAAGATTTTTTTTCTCGTGGAATACAGAAACTTCCGGAAAGATGGCACCAGTTTATTAAAAGAGAGGAAGGCTGAGTAGAATAATGACATGATATACATTAGACTCCTTGCGTTTGTTTTTGAATAAATATTAAATTATCGTTTAAATTTGAACGCTCCTCGTATATTAGGGTGTCAGATTGGAATTTAACTTGCTTCTGCTCTCACTTTTCTCTGATTGGAATAGTGAGATAGTACACCTTTTCCAACCTTAGCCTGTTTTGGGCGGCTTCGGTTACCTTATAGGTTGAAAATGGTATTTCCTTCTCCAACACTTCGGTAACCTTTGCATGGCCTCCTTTCTCTAACCCACCTCGAACTTCATGTTCTTGGTTGACGCGGGGCGCAAATCTTCTATGACAGCCCGCTCTCAGTTGGATAATTCAAATACGTTTACATTTGACTTTTTTGCAATGGTAAGTTTTTCAAGTTTCAAGCGCATTTGCTCTTAAAAACCAACCATTTGCGGAAGATTTTCTTCCCGTTTTGCAGCAGGCTATTTGTGTATAACAATGTGAACTATAATCGCATGAGGTTTCGGTCGAATTGCTTGGAGTAAGAGATACAGAAAGTATGCAGTCTTTCCTAATTTTTTCAATTTTTCAAAAAATGGCCACCTTATGCTACCACTGCGCCAGATACGGGTTTTTAAAGTAATACAAAAAGTATTGCATGTCTAGTTTAACTTTCAAGAACCTATTCTGAAGAAAATGTATTTTTAATTTCGTGAATAAAAAAGTGAGAAAAACAAAGTCTGCTAGATTGAATAAGAGTTGAAGGGTGTACCCCGCATCTTGTGCTATAACTCTAATGCCGCGAGTCACAACACCTGTTTACCGTCTACATACATAAATAACTATTATAAAAAAATTATAAAAACTGCAAAATGTATTTATTTAAACCCAAATGTATTCTTACCATGAAAGAATATGATTATACACGTACGCTAGAGTTTTTTGCAGACATGGGAACGATAATAATGGAAGACTCCCTTTTTACAAAATATTATTTTTTTAATGAAGCCAGCTTTTCAGCAAATGAAATAGTCTCATTGCAAAATTGTCGTTTTTGGGCATTGGAAGATTCTAATTTCAAAATTAATAGAAAAAGTTAGAAGTATAAAGTGGTAAGCGTTTTGTGTGCCCTGTTACCTGCCAGAATGAATTTCCCGTTTTTTTGAATGAAAATTTCAATATACTAGAGAATTTCTGTTTCTCGTTTGGGATGATATTCCATGTCTGAACATTTTTATAGTGTACGAACGTTTCTAAATTACGGCCCCGCTTGTATATGGGTTTTTCGTATTATCCCGCTTGCATTTAAGCATCCCGAATTATTTCACTTGCAGTCGACGGTCTGAAATGAGCTCATTTGTTGTGTCTCTTTTTATATTCGTTGGCAGGCTAGGTTACAAATTATCGATCCGTCTACGACTTGCTTTTAAGCGTGCAGGTAGCGAGTCGCGGCCTCTGCGAGCGAGTTTTAAATACGCGATTAGGGCGAGATTTTCTACCAGTGCGAGTGAGCAAGCTATAGCTCTCTTGCCCCACTATATTATCGATCGCGCTGTCTGACTGCATTTACGAGGCTGTCTGGGTGGTTTTGTGAGTTCAGTTGGGATCCGACATCAGAAGGCATCAGTTCCCGAACTTGGAGCGAGTCGGTCACAGTAGTGTGTGTGGTTGAGGGTTGTTTTGTTCCTGTTCCCTTCGAAATGCGCTTCTTCGTCTCGTTCAATGAGCCGTGTGCCGATATAACCCCTGTATGTAGGATCAAATGGAAGCGGTTTATCCCTGGTTAGTTCTACATGCGAGCCTAGTCGATTATTCTAATCGCATCGTGGCTTTTAGTTAGAAAGCTGCGGGACATCCTCACCAACGCCTACACTTCGAGCTTCTTTGTTTTCCCCCCTGTTTCGTAATTTTGGGAAACTCGCAGCTGGGGCCCTCTTCGACTGCCACAGGTGAAGCTAATCTAAGTTATTGTACTGGTTATAAGAATTTCGCGCTAATCAAAAGGTGTGCGCAGAGTTCTATTATACAGCAACACTTGCAGGCGCGCAGTATTTGTGTAATAACTACCTAATGTTTGTTTCACTACACTTGGCCGATATGCAGTGAGCGTAAATTTTCATTGTACAGGTCCACTTGCAAGCGCTCAGAATTATTTGTGGAATCTTTAATTGAAACCATTTTTCTCGCCGCTTAATTGTTTTCTCAATTTACGCAATTATTTCAGGTTAAACCTGTATATTTAATTCAAATCGTAATCAGTTTGCATATCGAATTGTTTAATTTCCCAGTTTCGTCCATTTTTATACCTGCCTGAACCTCCGCTCATTATCTGCCGAGTGCAGCGTCTTGCAAGTGGGCCTAAGCGCATTGATCTTTTGGCAACTCGGCCTAGCAGCTCGCTGAACGAGAAATCTATTGTGTGATTAATTAAGCATCATATTTTGAAAGCTGTGAATAAATCAGGTATGATGGACTTTCAAGTTTTATAATTCCCATATTAATTAGTCGCTTTTAGCTCTCTTATAGTATCCTTTGGAATAGGACTTTTTGTCTAGATAGTTACCTTACGAGGGAATACCTTGCCACGAGTCTTCTGCGCTCCTGCATTAGGGGAACAGAACTCAGTTGTTTTCCACATTTTCCGGCAGCTCCTAAGGCACCAAGTGTATCACGCCGCCGTTATCAGAATTCCTGTGTATGGTCGCTAACCGCCTGCATCGCCTTTTAATTACCCGCCAAGAGCCAGAGGTTAGTGTGTGTAATTTTATTCATTCGCGACGGCAATATATGAAAAGTTGCGTACGTTATTAATATATCCATATTTCATAAAATTTAATTAGTGTCACAACATTACATGTTTTAATCGATTGTAAAAGGGGCACTCACGTTTGGGTTATCGGAGACCTGGTATTAAGGTTTTCTTACTGACAGCGACGTGCACATCTCTCGATAAATCCGACGAATTCAATGTTTTAAAAAACCCACAAAGGGGTTTATTAAGTTCATGCGTGTAAAAACCTTCCGTAGAACTTTGCAATATTGTTGTATATTCTAAATAATTTGAGAAACCATTTCATTATACCGTTTTGGGATTCAAATAACGTTTTATACTCAATAAATGCTAGTCAACCGTTGTTGATTTATTTCTTTTGGAATCGCTTTGATTCCTGGCACCCTACTGTGTTGTAGCTGCTTGCAGGTTGCACCGCAGATTTCCGTATCCACGACCTAAAAAGCGCCGAAAAGAGCTAGTTCGGCCCGCACGGTAAGTGTGGTTAGCTCATAAAGAATCAGTGAATCTGCGTTTTTGCGGTTACAGATTTATTACCGTAGCCGAGACGCAGGTTGGCTCTTTCTTGTGACATAATGTTTATTTCAACACACCCTACCGATACGCAGTGTGTGCAGACTTTTATTATACTTGCCATTTGCAGGCGCTCAGCATATTATGTAACAGCTAAGACGCACTCACCCCCCCCTTTGTTTGTAACTTGCACTGTCCCAATGTTGTACCGTATGTGTTTGAAGAACAATAGACCTATTTTCTAAACGCTCTCGGTGTATTTTTTTTTGTGTTAAATGCTGTGTTTTATTTTAAACAATTTGTAGTGTCGTCGCCCGATTGGCGACTGCTGTATGATTGATGTCAAGCGGATCCTCGACGAATTTTGTGAGCGTCAAGGTAGGTTCGAACGCTCCAGCTACCGCCTCCAGGAAGCCCCAAGGCTACACACACATCCCACCTCGTTTGGCTTACATGTTTTTGTCAGACGTGGGCTTAATTCCGAAACCCGTTTTTCAACACCCTGTATATGTCGTCATGCTTGTCCCTACGGCGTCCCGTTTGTAGAACCACGCCCATCTCCCTGAGCGTATTCAGCCGTGGCTATTAGTCTGTTCTCGAGAATTCTAGGGCAAGTGGTGACGTTTCCCGGACGTGATAAGTTTTGTGGCACTCTTGTACTCCGAGGTGTCGTAAAACAGTTTTACACCGTAACATTCCGATGAGTGAAGTTATTCTCTCAACAAGACGAATTGTTAGCACATTCAATACTACTTATACGGAGTTGATTAGTTAAAAATGTGAGGTTTGAGGTACCTTGGCCTCCAAGATTATTAGATATCACTCCCTTGGACTTTTTATGGGGCTACTTCAAGCGGACGGTGAATGTACCTTTTCTTGAATATGATATTGATATTTTATAAGACAGAATAATATTATGCGTAAGTGGAAGCACTCTAGGTAATGTTTATAAAGACTGGACGAGAAGAATGGAGCATTTTAACCAGGAAGGTGGATATGTAGAATAATATACTTTTTCAACCATTTGTTCGTGTCTTTTTGTTCACATTTTGTAAATAGCTTTCATTGTTACTAATAAATTCTGTTGTTATCATATTTATTTATCCAAAAATTAGTTTGGTGTAGATCGTATAAGGACGTGTGTTGTGTCTGCATACCTGCTTGCCTGTATGTGTCACGTTTTTATTGTCACTTATCGAGCTTGCTATTTATATGAGTACCACTTCTCTTTTTCTCTGACCCATATTTTCTCTTGGCCAAGATTTGTGTTTTGAGGCTGTTTAAAAATATTGTAAATAAACATTGAATCACAGAAATTTCATATTTGTTTTGTTTTATGGAAGTGTTATGTGGTCTGGAAATTTACAACAGCTGTAAGTCTTCTGGTTTGGATCGTCTCGAAATAATGGCACTTCCGGACAACTCACCTCATCCTGCTCAGGAACTAGTTGCCAGAATTTTGCTATAGAAAGTTCCAACTAGGATTCCAGTTCTCGGCTTAGCACTTTATGTTAGCGAACACAACCATTGCACCTTTTATCTTTGTTTGCATTGTGGTCGTAGAACGACAAGAACAGACACGTAAGCTCACCGGCGCGGCGGTAGATCGTGTGCTCCAACATCACGACAAGCGCTAACACATTTTACGAGTAACCGCAATACGGTGAAAAGACACGACATTATTTCGTGTTGTTCAGAAAATGTATGTACGTCACTGAACGTAGTTTCCAGTGCTAGAAATTCTCAAAATGTTATTGTTATTTCATTATCATAAATGCATTTGTGAAAATATTTTAATTATGAAAGGTATGGGCCTAACATAACTAGTAACTTCCGAAGTTGGGAAAACCTCTACAAGAAGCTGGCACACTCTGAAAATAGTATTACTTTCCTATGTCGTTGTAGAAATAGCTGTATTATTCCAAAAGGATTTAGACTCAAAGCACCTTATGTAAGTGCTCGTTCTAGTAATATCATGAAAAGAGCGAGTGAAGCTCTAGTTAGAGATAGAATACAATTTCACAGATATAACAAAGTTATATTATTTTCTGACATAAACAAACTGGAACAGGTGATGCAAAAGGATGTATGGGAAGACGATTTCAATCGTATGTACAACTCTATTAATAATACCTACATCAAAACACACACAGAGCAAAAACGTACACATTTAAAAAAGTACCAACACTTCATACAAGAAAAACACACAATTGAACTAAATACACTAAAGAACAGTGACACTTTTTTAAATAAAACTGAAGTTAATCTGTCTTCTAAAGAAATAAACGCCACTGACAAATTAGTTCTTGGCAAAGGACTCAACTACGCAGTGGAGCCAGAACGAATTAATAAACTTGATTTAGTTACAGCTATAGAAGAGACTTGTCAAAAACTTCCAGAAGACATTAGACAGAAATACAGGATTAGAAATAAAATCATACTAGAACGACCTTACACAATCAGACAAAATATATCCAAACAAGAAAAACATTCACTACACACACTAAAAACCGATAACACAATTAAAATTCTACCTGCAAACAAAGGCAACGCCACAGTAGTACTTGACACAACCACATACAACGAAAAACTTTTAACACTAATTAGTGAGGGACAATACACTCAACTAAATAAAGATCCAACACATACAATAGAAACAAAAATATACAGAACACTTTACAAACACAGAGAACAATTTACAGATTTTGTAAGACGTACACTAACACCACACTACAGTAAACCACCACATTTTTATGGATTACCAAAGATACACAAACCAAATGTACCACTTAGGCCAATAGTTAGTTCTACAGGTTCTCCTTGTCACAGTTTAGCTAAATATTTACTTAAAATACTGACTCCTATATCAGGAAATACAGACACGTATATAAACAACACGCCACATTTTCTTGAAAAACTTAAAGAAGCAAACATAAACACACAGCACTTAATGGTTAGTTTCGATGTAGTTAGTCTCTTCACTAATGTTCCAGTAGACAAAACACTCAACATCATTAAACATAGGCTACAAAACGATAACACATTACATACACGAACAACATTAAAAGTTGGTACCATTATGGAACTTTTAACACTATTCATTAAAACGACATACTTTCAACTAAACAATGAATTTTACCAACAAGATTTCGGGATGGCAATGGGTTCACCTTTATCTCCCATTGTTAGTAACATTTTTATGGAAGACTTTGAACAACAACATGTCTACACATACACCAACAAACCAGTAGTTTGGTGGAGGTATGTCGATGATGTTTTTGCAATTTGTCCTCATGATATGGATGAGGTGGTCAAATTTCTTGAACATATTAACAGTAAAGAAACCTCCATCAAATTCACATTAGAAACAGAGCAAAACAATCAGTTACCCTATCTTGATACACTAATCACACGCACAATAAATACTTTTGAAACATTAGTATACCGTAAGAAAACCACTACTAATAGGTTCTTACATTTTAATTCCAAACATCACAAAAACATAGAGACAGGCGTTGTTAAAAGTATCTACGACAGAGCCAAAGTTGTTTGCTCTAATGACAACATTTTCAAAAAGAGAAAGAATTTATTATTAATGTTTGACAAGATAATGGCTATCCAGAGACTCTTGTTCGGAACATTTTCAATACACGAAGCAATGCCACACACATACAAAGGAATGACACTCAAAAATATAATACTCTAACTATACCATATATTCCAGGCATATCTGACAAAATTAGACGAATTGGAAATAGATTCAATGTTAGGACGATATTCAAAACGATGAATACTTTGGGGTCAGTTCTTACAAAAACTAAACCGTTCAACGAAGAACAACATTCAAGGAATTGTATATATAGTATTCCCTGTGAATGCGGGAAATATTATATCGGTGAAACATCCAGACCTTTAGCAGTTAGAGTTAAAGAACATAAAAATATGATGAAAACATATCAGTTCAATAAGTCTAAGCTGACAGAACATGCTTGGGATGAAAACCATAAAATACAATGGCATAACACAAAGATCTTGTCTAAAGAATCGATGTCAACTAGGCGAAAAATTAAGGAAACGGCATATATTTTACTTAACGAAGAAAAATGTGTGTCGTCTTTCTCAATATTTTTAGACAATAGTTGGCTATCGATTCTTAAAGATGAGATCAACTAGGTATAGATAGCAACAAACCTCAATGTCAAACAATTCATTGGAGGTTTGTCGTTTTTCCTTCCAGTAAAACAAGCTAAGTTTCTTGTTCGTTTTAATTGTTATTCGTTGATAACGAGGGCAGATTGTCCCTCGAAACGTTCGTTATTAATATTTTCGTTATTTAATATTTTTAATTTGCAGAGTGGCGAAATACCCAAATAAGAATATGAATTATGAATTCACGCCACAAAGAAGTTTCAGAGATTATCTTAGGAGATATCTACTTAAAAAAAAATTAGTCCTGATTTTTGGCACCAATATTCTTTCGTACTGTAGGAGCAACCCTTTAAAAGTCCCTTTGGGGACTTTGGAGTACCGGCGTTGTATCCAGAAGGCCTTGGCAGTAGCTAAAAAATTTCTACTGTGTAGATAAAGTACCTTTTCTGTTTTGATCACAGAAAAACATGATTGAGAAAGTTGAAATTATGGCCCTACTCAAAATATCAGAAATTTCGAATGACTCTTATGAAAACGTGTTTATTAGAAGGATTTTCAAAAATGCTTAATCTCATGCACACGGTTTCATGAAAGTAGGCAAATATTTCTAAAATTATGCAACAGGCTATAAATTTACATATTGTTTTTGTTTTCAAATAACATTTTTTTGTAATGTGAACAGAGACCAGGACTTTTAAAAGGCCGCTCTTAGGGTCGCAAGGAATATTTGTGCTAAAAATCAGAACTAAATTTTTTTAGGTTTTTCTTAAAATTGTCCAATATGCCTGGGCTATTTGTATTTTTGTGCTCCTGAGCACAAATAATTTTTTGCAGTTCATACGGCAACGTACTACATTTTTACATTTAAAATCGTTGAGTAAAATAGTATTTTACATCATAGCAACTATTACAGCATGAGAACGACGATTTGTTTTACGTTGGGCAGTACTGAAGTGTAATGTTGGTGGTACTGTAAGTCTATGTAAAATTCGAGGTTAATAGGTTAGGTTTTGAGTTAGCCCGTGTGAAAACAGACACAAACAACTAACATGCTAACTTTGAATTTGACATAGACTTACAGTGCCACCAACAATACACACACCAGCAAATCCATAACGTCAACGGGAGTTGCTTATTGTGCTTCCAGTATATAAAAACAAGTCCTGCTCAGCTTGGCTATGTTTTGACAGTTAATGCCACTTTTATATAAAAACTTAATATTTCACGGTTCTATATGGAATGCTATAAAATAGTATACGAAACACGTCGGAAAAGTAGTTTTACTAAACTCGTATGGCTCTTTAAGTACTCGCTAAGGCTCGTGCTGAAACCAGCCATATTTATTGAGTAAAATATAACTTTTCTAAACTAGTCGCGTAATGTACTATTAATTTATCGGAGTGTAGAGTGTAAAATTATTAAGTGGTGTCAAAGCAATGCAGTTGTTTGTATTAAATTACACTTTGAAATGATGGACGTTGATTCTAACGTTACCTAAAGTTATTACCAAAATGTATATACAAAAACTGTGTAAAGTATCGCTGCCAGGAAGTGCACAAATATAATTATATTATTTATTTCAAAATACGCACATGTCTGGGAGTATACCACAGGACTAAAGTGTCTTGTAGGCAATCGTGTAATTGTTGCCCTCGAACTACAAACTACACAATCGAAATTGAAACACTCCCTTTAGTACCTTGGTGTACATGATGTTTAGTAAGTCGAGCGTGTAGCTAGCGGCGGGTTATTGTAACACCAAACAAAGTCTAAGATTATTGTTCAGATTTGCAGTTTTCTTATAAAACAGTGCTAAAAATTATATCAATCACAAGTATCAAGCAAACATCACCTTATAATATGGCATTAGCTAATTTTAGGGTCTAAAAACCTACCGATTTACTTGAAATTCAGTTGCTTTCAAAATGTTTCCCTTAGTTCTTAGCGCTGTTTTATAAAAATAACTACCGATCTGAGACAAAACCTTAGAAGAATTTTCGACCTACAATGTACAATGTACCTTCAGGAACCATACGGTCGACTTAAGAAACACCCTTATAATACAAAACTATACTTCATTCCCGAATCGAGATAGTAAAATCTGCAATCCAAGTTACAAATGTGACTAGATTATTAGCATGACATGACATAAAACTTGGAACTTTATGAACGTCATAATCAATATATCGTGTCTTTATGTACATTTAGTACCGCATTTTTATCTTTGTCTTTTGTTATGTTTTTTAAGGGGTGAATTTATTCTGAAATCATGATCAGCGGAGTTCTTTGAGCTAGACAAGGCACAGTTTTACAATTTAAAGTATTGCAAAAACAGTAGTCACATTTGACGAAAAAATATAACACCTATACAGGGTGTTCCAGAAATAAGGGCACAAAAAGGAGCCTATCAAAGAAGCCAATAAGTTCTGAAATAGTTATGAAAATCGGATTATGCATTGTCGAATTAAAAATTATTAAAATGTTATCTACAAAATGCCGTGCTAACTATAGCAACATTAGACAATTCTTGTCACTAATGAACGTATTTCTTAATCAACCATATCTTTCCGAAAGTTTGGGTGGCATAAAGGGGTTTTTAATGAAACTTCAAAATGCTTAGAATAACAAAATTCATTTTTTAGGCCAATTCTCACCAGGATATTGCAGTCTTTTGTAAATTTAAAATTTTAATAAAATCGTATTAGTAATTAACTTAATGCTGATATGTGGAACTTGGGTTGCAAGAGTTAAATGACTCGATTTGATGAATATAGTTGAAGCAACTATTACTCTGTTAAAAGCAGTTTTACAGATATTTAATATGACAGCAATAATTTACCATTTATTCAGGTTTGTAATCAAAGTATTATTAACGTTTGATAAATAACAAATTTCCATTACAATATCTAACTGTAAATAATATGCGGATCAGTTTTTAAATATTATCCATATGCCATGTTACATTTATCGATGAGTAGTTTTTAAACAATTGGTTATATCAAGCATAATAAATTAGTGACTCTATTATTAAATATTAAGAGAAGTAAAAGAATTAAATGCTTTGATAGTTATTTCCTCAAATATGACACATCTGGATATTTTATATTCCCTCTAAATCAGCCCCAATGGTCCCCTCGTGCAACGAGCTGAAATCCAACCCACTGCAAGTGCAATAACAACAAAGTGCTCCATTAGAAGGCACGCATAAGTCGGTCTCTAATTACTGCTGACCGGTGTGTGAGTGTGGTTATCCGTAATGATCTGACCGGAAGCCTGCCAGGCCGGAAGTGGTGAGAAAAACGCCATTTTGTACGCTAGTTGACTCCGCTTTCGTGCACCGCGTCTAAACCATTATTGTAAATAAACTAACATGCTAAATTTGCGCAGATGAGTAGGCACATTTTAAAAACGTTTAGACTAAAAATTATGCTGCTTACGCAGAATATGAACTGAACGTTGTTGGAAGTTGAATTTTTATTAGTTAGACGCTAATTTATTTTTTCACGCCTTACCGTTTAATTAGCGTAGAGCAATTATCTCTGCCAAACGGCTCGAGATATGAGTGAATGCAGGCTCCGTTTTAAAACAAAAAGAGTTTAACATATTTTAAAAAATTACTACTAAATTGGGTGGAAACTGAGAATAATTAAATCATTTTATAAATATGCATTATGTAGAAAATATTTTTGAAAAAAATGGTTGGACAGTTTCTAGACTTTTACTGTCTGTTGATATGAATTAGGAGAGAAACTCAATTTAAAATATTTGCGTCAGTAAATTCATAGCATATAAAATCACAATGTACTGTCTAAACGGTAACGCATAATAATACGAGTGAGGTTTACTAATTATTATCGCTAAATTCTACAAACCACTGAAAAATTTTAAACAATATTATTTTTCAATGTAGTTCCTTGAAAGGTTAATATATTGTAAGTGTCGACGCTTAAGTACTTGAAGACATTTGAAATAAAAATTCTTGCTTCGCAAGCCACTCATACGGTGATCATCGCCTTTCCGTCATATGAAAATAGGTTCTGCAGAGATGAAATTCTTTACGAGATAAACAGTAGTCACTGAAGACTAATTGAAGAGAATAGGGGGCACAGAGATTTGGTGGGGCTGAGAATTGTCTTGGTCTAAGTTTAAGCGATTTTGAGCTGGAAGTCGGCATATTTTGGCCCACATAGAATGAGTTTTTGTATTTTCTATTCACGTCAAGCTTTATGCGAATTTGCTCTAATTTGCGCTATTGGTTTGCAGCCGTTAGTATCGAGTCAAAAGGATATAATCAGTAATCCGCAATTGAATGCTTCTTTTGTGACCTTTACCTACAATATGTCAATATGGCCTTGATCCAGTATCTATTTTGTGTATCTTATTGTATCTAGAGCTGCATTTATTTCCTGGGAGAAATAAGAATCCTTGGAGGAAGCTGCGGGGGAAGATTTCACCTTTCAAAACTGACCATTACGAAATTGTATTTGTAACTTGATGTGTACAATGCTGACGTCTGCTTGAGTGGCGATGTTCAGGCCCCCTGCATGTTAGTTTGGATTTCAACGTTGAGACATTTTTGAACATGCGAATTGCTATCGGATTCGATAGGGTTTTTTCAGAATCGCTTGAACGTTGCCGTTGCTTTTATGAGTTTAATTTTTGAACGGTAACCTCTCAGTTTTGCTGTTAGCATGTCGTGTGTTTAAATACGCCTCCTTGAGTTCGCCTCCAATGCCTCGCCGGAGATTTAATTCTGTAAGTTATATACTATCCAATCTTGTAAAATTTTATTTTAATCTTGAATTTTGTTATGCACAATGTTTACTGATTAGACGTAAGTCTATTTGTAATTTTACTTTTGATCGTTAATTTTATGTGCGAACCTGTGATCTTGTCTTTAAGGCGACTCTATGATGTCTACGCTAGTACCATTATTCTAGCTCGTTGTTTATTGGGTGCATCCGAAGTACTATATGAATTACACGTAAGTACCCCTATACTGGCTATTACACATTGTTATTTTATTTGAATAGTATTCACTAGAGATGGGCGCATGAGTGAATTTTCGCTCACGTCAGGCACGTTTCACGCTTGCTTTAAACAGTTACGTTCACGCACGTTCACGCTCACGTTCACGGCGTGACACGCCACTCACGACGTGACACGCAGCTTTTATTTCAAAATTTAAATTCAGATAGAACAGAATGTTCAAATTTAAAACCAATGAAAAAACCCTAAAGAGAACTAAAAATATGTTTTGCACCTGACATAATTACGTGATATGTTGCAATCAGAATAGTTGACATAAAAAGAAAAAAATGAAAATTGACTACAATAACTTCGACAAGGGATTAATACTGATTTCTCGCAAATATATTTCTTGCAGCTGTCTTCAAAGACATTACTTTTAATACCAAAAGCTGTCATAGGAATTGACGTTTCCCTTATGGGTATGAGTACAGAAGGTATATGTTGATAGGCAACACTTTTAATTCGTAGGTTTGAAAGTACTTTTACGTACAAGGATCAACATTTTCTGGTGAGCACAGACCCTTTTCGAACCTTAATATAACGCTGTCCTAACAGTATTTTATGTTCCTTCGTAATTTTTCGTAAAGTTTCGTTTGTATCCCGAAAACTCAGGTAACTCCGATGAAGAATCAAATTTTGAGGAGGAAGCTGAACCAATTAATTAACCACTGGGCAAGAAAGTAAGAAAAAAATCGACCGCTGAGATTGAAAATAAGGACTCGGATTCTGGTGATAAGGAGTCGAATTTCGATGATAAAGAATATGATTCCAATGATAACGAGTCGGATTTCAATGTCAGTAGCGAGAAATTACCTGCGCAACCTATTCGAAATAGAAACGAAGAAATGGAACAATGTGGGTATTGGTGTGGATCTTACTTTATATAAAAGACTTTATCATCTCAAAGGGTTGGGTTTCTACATTCTAGCATGTATTATCTTAATTTAGTATAAATTATTGGAAATACGTTTGCTATCAGCTTAAATATCTTTTTAATAATTTACTTGTAAACGCTTTGAACAGTGCACATTTAACCAGTGGGACCGCTACAATACTGGATATTTTAACTAATGGGAACCAGATCAAATATGGCGATCCAACCTCACAATTTCGCAAAACAAGTTCGTTATTCTTCGACAAATTATCAGTGATTTTGTATTTAAGCTTTGCTTAGGCGATAACAATACAAGTAAGTGTACACGTCACGAACAAAACACACTCGCATAAAGCGTCTGCTAAAAATACACACAAAAACGGCGCCACTTGCAAATAACTAAATTCAATCTTTCATAGCCAACTTTCCTGATCTTTATGTTACTTTTCCAATAGAAATTAGGGCTTAACTCGAGCTTCTAGCTAATCTTACGATGCCGGGGCCCCATTTTCTCCGTTTGCTTGCAGATACAAGCCGCTGATGCCTTGCAGAGCGACTGCTGTAGCTCGACCGCTCCGAAACAGAATTCAATTTAGCCGTTGCCCCACACCTAGGGCTCTAACTAATTTCCACGAAAGTAGCTTCCTAACTCTAGCTCACAGGGCTCCAATTACACTGCTCGAACTTCTTACACTGCGTCCGAAAACCAGGTACCAGTCGATGGACAAATAAACACTTTTTATAAACCTCTGCAGAGGTTCTACGAATCAATACAACCTACTATCCACTACCAATTAATGCAGCCTACCGAACGGATATAGAATAACTTCAAACACACTGAATTGGAAAAAGTGTATTTATTCACGTATTAATAATTGTTTATTGGGGAAGCCAAAATTAACACCACTTTACAGCTTGGCTTTCTTTCCCCTAATTGTTTTTTCTTCGATCTTATATTGTCATACATTATTTCCAAGCCGGCCCTAATTACATTTTGTTGTTTAAATTAGGACACACTATTTTTAATACCGTTTTACAAATTATTATCAAGGCCAATGCTATTTTAAACAATTTTCAAAAATTAAACTTGCACATTTTTGGAACATTTTATAAAATAATATTTGATATGCTTGAAATGTTATTAATTGCTATTATAATCGCAAAGGCTTAAGATGTGCTCATAGCAATATAAATCTTCATTCAGAAATGGGTTACTAATGTGCAAAGAATCTATAATGTTGACATATACTTAGGATAGGTGATTAAATGCAACAAATCAAGCCAAGAAGCGGAAATACAGAGACGTATACGGTTAGCAAGGTCAGCATTCTGCAAACAAAGCCAAATACTCAAAAACCAAAAAATACCCCTAAAATTTAGAAGTGCGGCCTTCAATTAATACGTGTTACCGGTATTATCCTACGCTGCTCAGACATGGTCTCTTACAAAAACTTTATTAGAAAAACTAGCAAAGACTCAAAGAGCTATGGAACGACAGATGTTAAATATTAAACTAAGCGATAAAATACGGCATGTGGATATCAGGAACAAGACAAAGTTAAGAGATATAAAGGAAGATGTAGCTTCGTTAAAATGGAGGTGGGCCGGTCACATCATGCGTCAAGTCGACGAGCGTTGGAATAAAGAAATACAACAATGGAGGCCCTATATGGGAAAAAGAAGTAGAGGCCGGCTACAAACCAGGTGGATCGACGATTTGAAGAGAACGGCGGGATTGGGTTGGATTAGAAAAACCCAAAACAGAGATCTATGGAAGTCAACAGGGGAGGCCTATATCCAACAATGGATGTCGACGGGCTGACAAAGAAGAAGAAGTTGGGATACCGAGGTGGAAGTAATCCAAATAGTTAGCTCATGGGTATGTACAACACACCAGAATTCCAAATCATTATGCTTAAAAATATAAACGATATTTGGGTGTCTTCCATTCAAGTGAAACACGCGGTACATACGTTAAAATACCTTGGATTAACAGCTTTAAATGCCGCCACATTTATATATAGATACTTGCTATCTGCACCTTGTTAAGGGTACACAATGGTGTCGCCGCTATCAATTCCTCAGTTCATGATCGTGTAATTCAAAAATTCAAGTTAATATTTATTTATTAATCTTCAATTTATTGTTTTTCTTATTTTATTTTGTCACTTAGCGCGTTCTCAAGTATCGACTGGCGTACTCTCTGGGGTACGCATATCTCACTAGTGCTTCGTCTCGTCGAGACGAGACCGAGACTGAGGTAGTCTCGGTCTCGACGAGTCGAGACCTATAGTGGTCTCGATCTCGATCTCGGTTCAATTGCCAAGTCTCAGTCTCGGTCTCGGTCTCGAAAAATTTTGTAGGTCTCGGTATCGAGGAGATTCTCAATAAATTTTTAATATGCAAAGTAAAATTTGATGCTACAACATTCGACAGTCATACGAAATATGTAACACAAACTGCAAATTATTTCATTTGAATTGAACATTTTTATTTCTAAAATATGATAATATAAACATTTTATAAAAGATAAAGATATCATTGAAATGAAAACCAAATTAGTATATGCATTTAAAATCATATCGCCGATGCGATGGAACAAGGCAGAAGACATAATTAGTAATTAGTAATTACAATACAAATTATAACTTATACAATTTTTTCTCTAAAGTCGCATTTTATCCAAGAATTAATACAAAGCAAATTTCGTGCTGATTCGTCATTTAATGAATTCATATGTTTGCGGATAATCAATCCAGCTTTGGAAAATAATCTTTCCACTGGTACAGAAGTCGCAGGGATAGACAAAAAATCTTTCGCCATTCTGGAAAGATTTGGGAATGTACATTCATGATTTGCCCACCACTCTAAGATATTTTCACTTTTGGTAGCTCTTTTTCCACACGAATATTCATGTATTTCTAGACGCCAATTATCTTCACGTGTTTGGGGTTCGCTTTCGTACAATGCACCAATGTCAAGTACGTCCTCGAGTGCATGGTCTTTCTGAAGCTGATCAGAATTAAAATCATCATCTGATCGAGGTGTGTGCAGTAAATCCAATTACTTTTCTTATAATGCTTTAGTAGTTGGTCGCTACCTGCTTGGAACGCTAATAATAATTGCTCGTCGGTTTCGCTTCTGTTTTCTGTATTGTCAAGCTCTTGCACCAATAATTCTATTTTGTCCAATAACATATTAGAAGCTACTATTACAGACGGCAAAGTAACATATTTCTCACCACCAAGAATTGTCGACACAAATTTGAAATTTCGTAGGAATAAACTTACTCGGTTTAATAGAGTCCAATCCTTTGCATGAATTTTAAAATTTTTCAAATTATCATTATTTTCGCATAGAACGTTTAAAGCTAGTTGCATATCTAAACCCATTTTGAAGTGGAGTTCCAACGGGTTGAAACATCGATGCAAGGCGTAAGATATTTTACATTTGTTGTTTCACAACAGTTTTTCAATTTATTTTTCCATTATTCAGATCGTCGAATTTTAATGAAGATTATTCTTAATTTACCGATTACCGAAGTGTCGTCTTCAATCTCATCTTCATCCTCAATTTCTATGTCACTTTTAAAGTTTTGGCATTTTAATCATTTTAGTACATCTTGAACTCCTAAGTTTATGATATGAACAAAACAACGGAAATGTTGTGTTTCAGTATCAAAAACAATATTGGTATCTCTTAATAATTTTCCTAGTTCCTCAATGAATTTTGAATTTGCAGCTGCATTATCCATGGTAATACCTTGAACTTTATTGGCAATTTCGTACTGCGACATGACATTAAAGAAAATCTTTGCAATCTCTTCTCCTTTGTGTTTCCCATGAGAAGGACAAAGTCAACAGCCAAGGATTGAAGTTTCTATTCATCATCTACATAATGACAAGTAATTCCATAGTAACTTTTGTTTGCAATAGATGTCCAACCATCTACTGTGAACGAAAGTTTGCTTTTTGTAGTTTTTAAAAGACAGATTACCTTGGTTTGCATGGCTTTAAATGTATTTAAAACAAAATTTATCATTGCGCCCTTCTTAGGCAACACAACAGTAGGATTTAAAAATTTAAAAAAATCTTCCGTTGCATAATCCTCAAAGAAATTGAATGGCAGGTATTTAGACGCCAACCAAGATACAGCTAGATCATCAAAATTCTTTGTTTTGGTCATGGATTCTTCAATCTAAAGCGCACAAACGACTTTTATACTAATTTAACAATTTATGATGCAAATGTAATTAATTGTTTTCCGTATTTTTATGTTTTTAATTTAATTAGAACTACGTACTTACGTTTTTAAACATCTTCGGCATAGTTATCGTTTTTGCAGAATCAGCCTCTCCAAACTTTTTTCATATTCATGTTTATGTGGAGAAAGTACATGTTTTTTTAGGCCAGTGTATTTCCGTCCTTCATTTTAATACTAGTAACTTTTCCTTTGCACACATTACATACGCCAAGCTTCACACCTTCAGTAACTTCAAATTAAATAGAATTGAAAATTTATTAGTCTTGCTCTTATCCACAAATCTACTAGAGCTAGGCGTGGCTTCGTCAATGTTCATAGAAGTTTGCGCTACCACTTGTGCGTCAATCGACTCTTCGTCACTACTAGTTGATAAAATTCTTTTGCGTCCCTTCAATTGTGTTTGCTCCATTTTTAACACGTAAAAGAAACTGGATGTAACCTTGCTTGGTATACCGATGTAGACGACGTTCTACTAATCGCAAATCTTAAAATAAGACATATTGTGTGCGAATGAGGTGATTCATTAGTCGGTACTTCCCCCAATTCGATTTTTAAATCAAGTCAGTGCAGAATTTCTAATGTATTTCTCGCGCCTGCGAATACTTGCCCTCGGTATGTAAATAGTACACATAACTGCCTTTTTCCGTATAACTTAGAATAAGTATTTTTTTTAAGAATAAAATGTTAAAAAAATCGATACTCTCGACGAGACCGAGACCGAGACCGCTCAAGTCTCGGTCTCGGTCTCGAAAATTTTAACAAGTCTCGTTCTCGGTCTCGTCTCGAATTTCGAGACGAGACCGAGACGAGACCGAGACCAGTCTCGTGGTACCGAAGCACTATATCTCACTTTGGAGACCACTGCTATAGAAGCTTTCATTCGCATTTGTTATCTTTATTCATCGTTTCCGGACATCGTACTCGCGACCCTTGGATTAGTAGCCAGAATGCTTAACCACTGAGCCACCGAGCTCGGCAAGTTCTGTTTAGTAAATTTTTATAACTTGTATGGTTACTGAGTTATAATGTTCCGGTTCGTCATGCTACAACCTATATATGTTCTCCCAAATATGGGTATAGTTCTGTTCACTTTTTTTACAAACGTATTGGTATCCATTTCATAGTTGTATGTTGTACCTCCAAAACAAAAGACCCATTTAAATTGTTACGGTATTATCGAATTTACTGAACCTTCTTGCATATATTGTATATTGCACTAATAATGAATTTTTACAATACCTTATCGAAATAACAACGATATTAAATATTGTTTGCTTATTATAAATTAAAATAACAAAGCGAGCTGGGTGCACGTGCCCCCTTATATTTTCCTCCAACTGTGCCACTGACCATGTAATTACACAATGTTCAGTCTCGTGCATACGAATGCTAACAACTTACGTGTTAGAAAAGTTTCACGCCATTCAACGTTGTTATAAAATTATACATGAAGCATTATTACCTATTGCAATTATTGTTGCAAGGTATGGCGTAATGCGTTTTCATTCGGAATGCGGAAATTCGTTCTGGTTATTTTATCCGATCATATATTCCGCAGTTCTTCTTTGTTCGTTGAATGGGTGCTGGTGTAGCGGCACTTTTAAATAGGTGCAATTAATGCGTTGTATGGCAAATTAAGCTACAAAGAAAATCTCACTCGTTTGATAATTGTAATGCACACGAAGAAAGCTTCCGAGGAGTATTACCTAACCAAATCTAGTACAGGAAGTTTCTAAGCGCGTTAATGTTTTTAAAAGCACAACGGTGGTTATTAGACCAAAAGTTTTGTGCAGAAATTTTTCTCATAATTTTGAGGAAAGTGTGTAGGTTGGCGAATAAATTATTTGAATTTACTTTCCGCATTTCACGCAATTTTCTAGTTTAATTGCTGCATTTATATCCTACTTCGTTATAAGTTTGCTCAGTGACAAATAAAAGCTAACCAGTCACCAATTAAATAATTTCTTCTTAATACAGAAGCAAAATTATTAATGCATTTTTATAAATACAATAGATTACTGGTATTATGCTTATGATATAATATAGGTATAAATGCTAAATGATATTATATTTGAATTTCATATACTAAATTCCGTGGACTTTTTTTATATTCATGTTATTGATAAATTGCTTTAACGATTTATTCATTTAAATATGTTCCGATAAAATTTTTGGGTAAAATACAAGATAAGTATATTCTTAGTGTTCAAATGGTGACATTAACCTTTTCAATCCGACTTTTGTACAGTATGGTTATGATTACTATATTTAGTGAAATTGCTACAAAATGGTATCAAAATGTTCCCTTATTGATTTGAAAATTTCCCGAAAGTCAGTTTTTGATGTCCAACAGTATCGCATTTAACACTTTCTATTTTTTATAATTTTATTACAAACTGTAAAAAATGGTGATTACATGGATGTTACAGTGAATTTGGAGATCACTGCTTTACAGAATTCCATCTTTTGGAAGAGGTATCAAATATGACTTCTTGTGTAATTATTATTATTATTATTACGGCACGCTGGTACAGCTATTTTTCGCTAAGTAATTTTTCGTTTTATGTACTGCTACTGTGTGTTCTAGTTACACTAGAACTCCTAGACACAACATATCAGTTACCAAGGCTATGTGATAACCTGGTCACTATAATAATATATTTGAATAAACAGTTCAATTCTCTATCTCGTACAAACCAAATGTATTCTTATTGGTTTACAAGTAATGCTATAGTTATTGTACCTAATGATACAATTACTTAACATTATTGGTGACCCCGACGTAGCGTCATAGACATACTAGAACGCCTACACACAACAGCACTACTAGCCAGTCATTAACTGTCAAACATGTCAAATTAAAAATTAAGCATTGTCGATTTATTTATAAAGGCTTTTATTCTAGTGGAAGAAGCGGAAGGGTTTGAAAACGCTACACTTACAACAAAACTTTCATAATTGGCATAGTTCCTAATTTATAAAAGCAACTATAAGTGTAGTTAAAAATAGAGTATCACTTCTGACATTTAAATATACACATAGTTGCATCCATAAATTGGGAATTAGTAATTTCAGTGCTTACTAGATAACGAACATTTTTGGGCAAGCGTAGTTTTGATTTATATAAATATTTAAATAATAACGGGGTCTACGGAACCTTCTTCATTGACATTTTTATAACGTTTTTAACTTTTTAATACGGGTAGTGGGTTAGTAACTAGTTTCCACTGTGTTATTACTCGCGTTCTCTTTTCTTCATTCATTTGTCTTATGTGTCCTAGCCATGCTATTCATCGGGCCTTGATGTGCCTTACTATGTCTTTACCTTCTATCATATTATTCAGTTCGTGGTTCATTTTGATTCTATATGTTTCGTCCTCGTTTCTGGTTGGCCCATATATTCTTCTCAATATTTTTCTTGCACACGTTCTTAACTGTTCTCCTATTTTCTCAGTGGTTGGCTAGGTTTGACAACCGTATGTGATGACTGACTTTATCATTTTTTGGTAGATCCTTAGTTTGCTCTTCTTGCTTAAACACTTTGAAGCCATTATACTCTATATTAAGGGTCTCATCCCCACAAAAAGCCCGCACCAAATCTTTAGCTTGAAAACTGATGGCAACCATTTTGTGGGACATGCAAGGTATTCTTTTGATTGAATTACTTACGGTAATAGGGCTTCTACTAAAATGAGTGCAGATATTGTCATAAAACGTCACAAGCATCACATAGCGATGTTCGAATTTGACGCCGGTAGACTTGTATATGTAGTACAGGATTTCCAAAAAACCTTACCCATTTTACAGCAGACGAAAAAGACTATGTACCTATGTTGAGACTAAAAACTATAATTTCTTGATATTGGGATAAGCTCTTTACAAGACTAATGCCGCAACTTCGTTGACTTCGAGAAAGTTTACTAAAGTTACTAAAGAAATCGCATGTTTTTTATTTCATATTCAGGTAAATAACTTTTTTAGTTTTCCTCGTAATAATGTGCAACCAGATTTTCCGTAGAGCTCGTGAATATCAACTTGGGCATTGTTTTCCAACATCTAACTTAATTGTGATGTCTTTTTGATGAATTTTTGGTTGAGGATAATGTTGTAATGGTAAAAATATTAATATGTAGCAAGCACATTATCAACTCTTTACAATTGATTTTGATCTCGAAATCCGGAATCCAAAATATTTTAATATAACACCAAAATTTACTTTATCTAAATCTTTCAAAATATCAAACTTAAAAAACATGTATTAAAATTATTACAATCTTTAAGTGGTTGTTGTGTGCGTATAAAATATAATTTCTATAATACTTATTTATGTATTATAGGCATAATTATAATACGAGATAATGTTTAATACTACTGCGTCATCGTTGTGCTGGCGATGTAAATTTTTGATGTGATATGGTTTTTATGCAGATTGTTGGTGTTGCTGCACTACATTGTTGGTGCTTGTTACACTGCTTAGCAACTTTATAAGCTCTAGGGCCATAAAAGCCATTTTACGCCCACTATCAAGGGCTCATACACAAGATTGTGGTTCAAAAATGAAATAAAATATATTCAAAAACTAATATTAAACATTACTAAAATACTAGTTCTTCAATAGTTACAGAAACCTCTTGAGCTTGTTTTGAATTCAATGTTTGCATTGGTTTCATTACAATAAAACGATAAAAATAGCGCTAGATCAGAAAAAACTAGAATGGTGATATTTTGTCTATTACTAGTTCGATTCTGAATGCACGGGTTACTCTATTTGTCTAATTGTAATTAATATTTTTTTTTATACTGGTCTGGTAGCAACTATCTACCAGCTTAGCAACGAGTTCGGTAGGTCTGGCCTAGGCCAGCAGCACTTAGCAACGCCTCTTGTTCGTGTTATACGTTTGGCAGTACTGAAGTATATGGTTTCTGGTCAGTCGCTATCAAATTCGAAGTTAGCAGGTTAGGTTTTTCGTCAGTCTGACACAAACTGACGCAAAACCAAACCTCGGATTTGACATAAACGGCCTTACCAACAATACACTTCAGTACTGCCGAACGTATAACAAGAATCACAGCATGTTGAAAACAAATATAATGTATGCGACACAAGGCCGGTATTCGAATTTGTGGCTTAGTTACCGGGGGTTAATGTTATACGTTTGGCACTGCAGCAGTACTGAAGTGTAGTTCTGCTGTCACCGCCAGTCGATGTCAAATTCGAGGTTAGCAGGTTAGGTCTTCGCCAGTCTGACAAACACTGACTCAAAACCTAACCTCGAATTTGGCATAAACAGTGTCGCCAAAAATACACTTCAGTACTGCCAAACGTACAACAAGAATCACAGCATTTTTAAAGCAAATGGTTTGGGTTAGTTCTTTAATAAAATCAAAATGGTCCTTGTTCTTGTTCCGTATACTTACAAAAAACTGTCACACCACACACAGCCGGTATTCGCGTTTATGGCCCCTCTCGTTCAGGGGGCTCAACCTGGCGGGCTCCACCTCTAGTAGAGCTTGGCCATAAATTTTTAACTACCGGCCTAATGTCATAAATATCTATATTTGATGTCATACTGGTTTCCAAAGTTGCATTTTGTGTTATTTATCATTCGGAAAGTTCTACTTTAGGGGCCCAGTGCGTTAAGATCCTAGAACCTTAAAGTTCAACTTTTCTTATAGTAATATACATATAATAGTTATTTATGTAACAAGTACTAAAAGTGAAATTTTACAGGACGAGACAGCTTCCAGTCTAGTAAAGACGCTTACAGTAGGAGCTGCATACATTTATTTTTTTAAATCGTGAGAAGAGTTTACAAGCTGATACAATAATAAAGTAATTTAGCCTTCCAGTAGTAGTAGCCTTGGTCACACACCTAGTTTTCCTAATTTTTGCCAATAACTGAAATTTATCGGAACGTAGAGTTCCACAGTTCAGTAGCTTGAGACATGTGCTAAAAACCTCCGTATGTCTGGTTATTGCTGTATTATAGTAGCGCTATATGTTTTCTGTTGATGTTTTGGATACCATAATATTAATATTATTGGGCAAAGATAATAAAAAAAATGCATTTTTTCTGTGTTTGTGCTAAACGCATTTTTCGTTGCTATGGAGACGACGTTTAACCTATTTATATTTATTATGAATAATTTGTATACATTTTTTCATAATTAAAAACATTAAATGACCATTATTCAATAACATTTTGTATGTATCTGGAATGAAAAATAGTTCTAAGGTACTCGCACGTAATTACGGTTTCGACTAATGCCTCAGCCGTAAAGAACTTGCTCATACGTTAAAGCTTTACTTTACTTTGTAATTACATAAATAACTATGAATAATTATACATATATCACAAGATTTGGTCTCATTGTACGAAATACACTAATTATAGAATTAATTTTTAATTAAATAAAAATTATATTATATACCAACAATAGGTTATCTACATAACAGGTTTTTATAATTACAATCATTAAAAAAATCTGTAAAGGGCTTTACTCAAAACTTCCCTCGCAGTGGACGGTGAAACACAAAATTGAGCAAAGCTGTTGATACCACGAAGGTATAATTAAACCAATTAGTAATGTAATAATAATATAATGAAAACTAATAAGACTTGGTACAAAGAAATATTATTTAAAATAACATGTCATCGCCGGGCTCTGCGGTCCTCCAGCTAGCCTAGATGCAGTCACCGTACGTGCCGAATTCGTAAACATCGAATCCAGGAACTTCATGGCGATTTCGGCTGCATTTCTGGTATTTCTTACACTTTATTTTCGATAAACATATATTCCTTTAGCAAAATGACGGTTAAGTTAAGCGCAATGTTTTAATATTGTTGACATAATATTCTATCTTGAGTTACTCAGAATTAGGGACGGATGGGACTACCGAGAAATCAGGACATTTCCAGATGGGCACGCGCCCAGCGGTCCGCTTTCTGCAAACAAAGGCAATTGCCTAGGCGGCATTGTTCTGGGCTAGTTTTATGAGGATACTTTCATAAAGTCAACAAGTAGGAGTTGTGACACTAAATAATTTTAAAAATCGAAGGAAACTATGGGTAAAAATATCTTCACGCTTCTAATAATACTAAATTCAATTTTTAAATAAAAAATATTATCCTTAATGAGATTCGAACTAGTGCCTGCGGACGAGCCCGAGAATGATCCCGAACATTGGATTTCTTTGTTCAACGGTGAAGCACCGCAGCGCTGACTGACCCACGCTCGCGATGACAATTCTAGCGATTCAGGTCTATTTAACGTAAGGCAGTTATTCGTTCTTTCTTTGTATGCCGTAGCACAGTTATTCTGTATTTGTTTATTCCCATTTTTGGCAAGGGTAACGCCAGCACTATGTACAAATTAGTACTTTTATCTATTCCTAAATTCAAGCAAAAATAAACAAAATATTATTTTTTAAGGTACTCACCCTGTATATATTTATATGAAATTGTAGCGGTTTCATGCGAGGTAGATATATAATATGTATGCAAAATATCGTCTTCCTCCGACAAATATTTTTTGAGCTATACTGCCAACAGACAGACAGACAGACAGACGGAATTGAGAAAACCTGTTTTTCGTCATCTAGGGACCCTGAAACGTGAAAATCTAGAGAAATCTCGGAAGGTGTTTTTTTCGCGATTAT
This sequence comes from Agriotes lineatus, assembly GCA_940337035.1. Lineage (NCBI taxonomy): Eukaryota > Metazoa > Arthropoda > Insecta > Coleoptera > Elateridae > Agriotes > Agriotes lineatus. Next base: position 157,054,206 of record OW679194.1, read on the forward strand.
AATACTTCCTTCGTCTTTCAAACGAGGGAAGTAAAAATTAGTTTTTCACAATAAAAATGACGTGTTATTATTATATCAAGAATGGCTTAACTACTCACCATCCCACCAATAATCTTCCATCATAATGATAAACTAATAAAGTTAGTCAAATGGGACGTCCAAAACAATAGGAAACAAACTCTATTAAGCCATATTCCGAATGAATTAGAAGAGATCGCTATTTATCTACGTATTACTATTATTTTAGTCTTGTATAACTAACTGATGCCAATACTACGAAGGCATTTTATAGATTCTTGCTTCTAGATTTATTATGACTTGAACAGTATCCTATAACGAATAATAAACAGCTGTAAACATTACAGATGCCAAATCTTTATAAGAAAAATCAAATCCTTGTGAAATATAAAATAGCCATCGCGTGCCATAGTAAAACATCACTGAAGACTATGCATTTAATTGTATTGTATAGAAATAATCTACTCCCCATTATCCGGGGTAATGACCGCGAGAGACACACGGATAATTAAAAATCACAGATGATACAAAATGCAGACAAGCAGCCCATACTGGTAGCACTGGTTACCATCCACAATAAATTCGCAAACCGGATAATCGGCTCCTGGTTAATCAGGTTGTATCGCTCCCTTAAACGAAGGGTGGACACTGCCTGGGCTAGCCCAAGAACTCTCGGTAGAATAATGACGTGGTGTAGGGAATAGGCAAAGATCCTTCACGCTCTAAAATTGAACAGTAGAATTATGAAAATATAGACGCTTGGTCGTTACTCACAACATAAAAACAAATCTAGCTAATTAATAACACACAACCTACCTTTAGTGCTTTGCTCTATACCTATATAAATTGTACATGCGAAAGAATTGCTGAAAGAACACAACAATATTTTAAGCAATAGGGGCATTTAATCAAACACAAATAATCGCAGTAACACATGAATTATATACACAAGCCATGAAGGCTAAAGTGTCAGCAACATGAGATTTGTAAGACAATTGCCTAACAAATAAACAAACAACAAATAGGAATCAACTTCCAAGTATGTTAGTTACAAAATATGCTAATTAATAGCTCGGCGTGCAACTCAGGATCGTCTCATGTGGGTATCGCACCTGGCATGTGGGTTCAAGTCCAAAGAACGTGGCGGAAGTAAGTTTTGGGTAAATACGTATTTCAGAAATTTTGAAACGATTAATCACACACCCTTTTAGCGTTATAAACTGATTGATAAAAAGGTGTAATTTAAACACGCTTCAGTTGGATATTCTAAGGCCTTAGCAAGAACTGAATATATTTGCGGCAACTGCCATTGCCATAAAAACGCTAAGGAATGCATGTACTTACATTTTGATTCGATGTGATGTTCAGCGATCATGAGGGAGAAGATCCTGGTATGTTGCATCTTGACAAATAGGGCTTCTAAGCACGATTTGGCTGCCTCATTTCGTAGAACCCAAGAACACCACCAGCAAGGGCAGCAGTTAGAGTGCTTGCCATATCTCAGCGACCCTGCGCAGTGATCTAAATTCTGTAAATACGTCATAAGCAAGGCTACAGACCAACCCGAAAATATCATTGCGATTTTGCTGCGTTTATTATCATTTGCTATTTTCGTGCTTATAAGTTAGTTTTTGCTTTCTTTATCTACTTATTTTTCGTTTATCAAAGTTATCGTTTTATCAAGTAAACACGAAATATTGACACAATCTATTTTAAATTTCGCGTCTGCAAGCTAGCCTCATGTTTTTAGGTTGTACTGAAAACACCATTTGGGCGTCTCGCTCTACAGCTTTTTCCCTTGCTCCACTGCGCATTTGTGGTCGCTGAAATATGGCAAGACCTCTAACTGCGGCAAAAGCACGTAGAAGCGAAAAAATGGGAGGCCCAGTTATTCCTTGATTAACTGTAGAATAACCTTAAGAAATCCGCATGGGAACCGGCCAAAATATTAAAATTAGTATGCAAAATTTAACTAGAAGAGGCATTCTTACTAAAGCTTTTTACGGCCGTGAAGAAAACAACGCGGCTAGAGGTTTTCATTTGTTTAAATAAAAGTGGTCTTGGCCTGCTCCTCTAATTTCAGAACCCGCAAAAACGCTCCTTAAAAGTCATTAATCGAGAAACTTGACTGCTTGCCAGCGAGACTATCGAGACGATAAACCTGAATTCCTTTGCCACATTACTTAACTATAAGGTGGCTCGAAAGAAGATGCGAATTGCTAGAACGGTATATTGAAACGGGGCGTTACGGGGTTTACTGTAATAATAATGTTCCCCTTTCACTATTGTTAATTATCTGTCTTATTTTACGACTAATTTTACTGTTCTCGCTCATTTTGATTTTCGAACTGTTCGTATCAGTGTCAAGTCAACCCTTTCATTATGTTACGCCGTATAAAAGCACATGGTCCGATGCTGTTGATGTTGCACCCATTCGGACGTATTCCGAAAACGAATTATACGCAGTTGTAGATAAAAATATACAGTATTTATTACTTCTTGGTGCATTTTATTTATCCATTGGGTCTCTAGAAATAAACCAAAATAAGCAACCTTAATTATCACACAGAGTAATAAAACTTAAAATTATAACTATTTCTTGGGAGGGGGAGCAAAGTAAATGATCTGCTCATTGACTTTTTAATATGCAGTGATATATGTATTGAGATGGTATGCTCCCTACAGCAATTCTATCTTCATTATTATTATTAAATAAACCCTAATTAATTAAAAATCAACATAACTATTACTTTATTAATCGTTATAATAACAATATTATGAGAATTAAACATTTATGGATTTATAACCATGATTAATAAGTAATTTATAATTTAATTAAATCAAGAATAGCAAGTAGGTTCCGAAATCATGTCGGTAGAGTTTCGAGTAATTTGATTCAATGTTATGATTGAAATGATAAGTGCAACTATGATTTTGGATAAATGCTCGGATATTTGAAGAAATGTAAAACATGCTAATGAGATTGTATTAGTTAAAAAGGGGTGGCGAATCTTTACAGAGACAATGTGCAATGAGTTTGTTTTGGTATTCAGTTCAAAGTGCCATGCTATTGTTAATGAAGTTGAGGGTAATAATACAGTGATATGAAGTCACGTAACATGTCTAAGAGTATGATCAATATATGTACTGTGACTTTTACATGTTTTGTACAATTTCACTCACTGGTTGATTTTATTATTTATTGTTTATATTATTTTTATTCTAGTCTCCTGACGTAGCCAATGTTTATTCTTTGTAAACCAAAGGCCTTTAAATAAATAAATAAATACATACATACATACATAAAACAACCTGTATGCTTCTGCAAGACAAACTGATAGTGCTTAAAGCCTCTTAAAGTGCAAAAATAAGTGAAAAGTGCTGTGAATCGTACAAAAGTATGCTTAGCGTTACGATATATAACATTTGGAAAAACAAACATTTATATCTAAGATAGAGATGGGCGCGTGAGTGAATTTTCGCTCACGTCACGCACGTTTCACGCTTGCTTTAAACAGTCACGTTCACGCACGTTCACGCTCACGTTCACTCACGTTCACGGCGTGACACGCCACTCACGACGTGACACGCAGCTTTTATTTCAAAATTTAAATTCAGATAGAACAGAATGTTCAAATTTAAAACCAATGAAAAAACCCTAAAGAGAACTAAAAATAGGTATGTTTTGCACCTGACATAATTTACGTGATATGTTGCAATCAGAATAGTTAACATAAAAAGAAAAAAATGAAAATTGACTACAATAACTTCGACAAGGGATAAATACTGATTTCTCGCAAATATATTCCTTGCAGCTGTCTTCAAAGACATTACTTTTAATACTAAAAGCTGTCATTGGAATTGACGTTTCCCTTATTGGTATGAGTACAGAAGGTATATGTTGCTAGGCACACTTTTAATTCGTAGGTTTGAAAGTACTTTTACGTACAAGGATCAACAATTTCAGCGTTAAAGCGAGTATACAAAAAAACCTTACTTTTCTTAGTATAAGTTCATCTACACAAGTACACAATAAATTGGTTTAAAAATATCATCTACACATCTACACAATACATTTTTGGTTTAATAATAAAACGTAATTAACAGTTCCAGCGTTAGCCGAGTATAAAAAACAAACCTTTACTTTTATTAGAATAATAAGTTCATCTACACATCTACACATTAAAATGTTGACTTAAAAATAATATGTAATCAACATTTTCAGCGTTACGTCGAATTCTGCGCTCTTCTAAAATTCGCCCAGCTGTAGAAAATACTCTTTCGCTTGTAGCGGAACTTGCCGGTATGTTTAAAATTTCTCAAGTTTTTTTAACAGTGGCGTATTTACACTGTTTTTCCAAAATCCTAAAGTCATCTACATTTCCGAATTTACTAATTTAGTTTTGTTTCGACATCATCCTAATTACATGTGTCATCGTCAGAGCTATCTCTAAGTGTATAAAGATGAGAATCTGATGCTGATGTACCAGTTTTGAGTCGTTTGCTATGTATTTCATCATTATCATCTATAGTTTTATTTGCATTATAATCTTCTCTTTTATGTGAAGGTATGAACTTTAAGGATTTATAATTAGGGTCCAAAAATAAAGCCACATAATGTAACTTGTGATTTAATTAATTTAAAAGTTGCTGCACCCTGCAGTTTTTTATTCGTTACTAAATATTTAACGTGAAATTAACGTGAAACGTGAATCACGCCTTGGAAATTTTCACTCACGTTCACTCACGTTCACGTCACGATTTTCAAATATTAGTCACGTTCACGACGTGACACGCCGTGACACGACGTGACACGACTGTTTTCACGTCACGCGCCCATCCCTAATCTAAGATCATAGCTTGTGTACTTACAAATAACAATATGTAGTAGGCTACTTAGTAGTACTTGTGGAGGGGCTCGGTAATAAGAAAAATACTGTAAATCTTCAGTAAATTAAATAATTTGCATTTCAACTGGTTGTATTATAGAAATCCAGATGTGAGGATAGTTGTGTGTAAAAGCAGTGTTTCCGGTGATCAGTTTAATAGCCGACGTTGGTGCAGCGAAGCCCGGATTGCAGTACTACAACGATTTGGATAAACCAGCAGCGATTTGGAACAGCATAGAGGGCCTGAGAGCAAGTACGAAGACCAGCAGCAAAATTGGGGCTCAGCAGAGGCAGCGCGCAGCAAGGCGAACCACCCAAGCATCGAGGTTGAGGGAACAACCTGGATCGTGGTACGAGCAAGCAGCATTACAGTACAGAAAAGGCAGGGAAGGCTCAAGCGAAAGCAACTATGTAAATTCCAGCATTTGTGGGGCGTATGTGTGACGTAATTATTAATAGCTGGCTTTGATTAACGTAAACACTTGCGCAAATCTTATCTCGTTTTGTAACCATTTATTTGAAGTTAGAATATAAAAAGAGCATTTGCCATAATAGTGCCGCTACCATACAACTGAGTAATATTTTAATTGTGTAGAAACTCAACCCTGAAATACGAGATTTCAAACCGAAGAGCTATTCGATGCAAAAGTATTAATATTGCGATAAATAAATAACTGAAGGACACCATTTCCGATAATAACATTTTATTCAATTCAAATGAAAATTTTTGGTTAGCCAGACGAATACAGTTATATAAAAATTCTGTGGTCATTGTTAAAATTGTATTAATATGGCAGAACAGTTTATTATTCACAAAACAAATAAATCATGAACAACTTTAGACTATGGCAGTATATGTTAGTGATACATAGTGGTGCTTTAAATATAATTATATTGTTATAGAACAGACGTTCAATTTACAAGAAAAACTATAAATAATTTAAATTATATAAATTTCTATTTGCTGTAACTGCTTAGTCCTAACAAATTTTAAAGTGAGGTAAAATATTTTTGGTAGTTACTATTCTGTCCGCAGAAAAATCAATTAGTAAGAAATATACATTGTGTCTGCGGGCATACGGAACACAGGAAAATTCCAATGGTAATCTTTGTTAAGCATCAAGTGAATGTCTTGTGCTGAAGAGGGATGCATTCTTCGGATTTATCTTTTTGCGTGAATAAAATGCGTTCATTTAAATTATTCTGCTTGAATTATTTATTGACCTAGATTAGGTACTTAATTTTGGCTCTATTATAATTAATGATTCAGTTGGTTTTATTTTTATTTAGGTGCAAAAAATATTAATTAATTGTAACTATATTAGGAAAGTTCTATATTTTAATATCTTGTATTTATTTATTCGTAGTAATTACAACGGTCTTGGAAGGCAAAGCATTTCTCAAAACAGTAATTTTGTAAACGTCAGTAGTCCACTTTTAATAACTTTTTACGGGAGTTCTACTAATATATACATGTTTATCACCAACAGAAATCGTATTTCTGAAGGTCTTTTACAATGCTCGCAATAAAAAAATCTTTGGTAGAAAAATCGCGAAGTACCAGAGTATCATGTTTTCACTTCCCTGGTCTAAAAGACGAAGGAAGTATTGTAATCGCGAAAAAATCACCTTTTTAGATTTCTACAGATCTTCATGTTTCGGAGTGCCTAGATCACGAAAAACAGGTTTTCTCAATTTCGTCTGTCTGTCTGTCTGTCTGTCTGTCTGTCTATTGGCAGTATAGCTCAAAAAGTATTTGTTGGAGGAAGACGATATTTTGCATACATATTATACATCTAACTCGCGTGAAACTGGTACAATTTCATACAAATATATACAGGGTGAGCACATTAAAAAATAAAATGTTTATATTTGCATTAAGTGGCAAATAGATTAAAGTAGTAATTTACATATAGATCAGGCCTTACACTTGACAAAAATAGAAAATACAAGATAAGGTCGCAAAAATTCAAAAAGTTTCCACAATAAGACCCTTCGCTTAAATACAGCTGCGCGTCGCACACATATAAGCGAGTCTGCATAGCGCAGTTAAAGCTAGCTGACTATCGACGATAGTATCCGCAGATGATGAAGATCCAATCCCTCCCCAGTAATTTTTTAAATTTGATAATTGAGGTAATTTGCATAAGCAAGTGTTAAGATATTGTTAGCTCTATTTTCCTTTGATTTTAGGCCGCGATCCGCATAAATGCGTAAATCCCAAACCTTGAAATAGACGGGAAACGCATATTTGGGCGAGGCATGAACGTATATCGTAAAAACTATTGCACATAAATATATACATCCTGCGTATGATATGTTTAAAAAGGAATAAAGGAATTTTTAGTGAAATAAATATCTGCATTGGTTTATTGATGTAAAAAATATAATTAAGACAAGCCCGGTGTGAAGGTTAAGCCAACTGAAACCCGACGACACGAACAGGCCTCCATAGAGTCGCAAGCGCAGCAGTTCAAATCCCTCCAGTACCGGATTTTTTTTATTTGAAAATTTATTTATACGTAAAGATATTTTTTACTCCTAGCTTAATTTCATTTTTAAAATTATTTAGTGTCACAATGTCGACGAGGGAAATTCTAGGTAAAGCGTTTTACAGATTTTTTCAAATGAATTTGTTAAATTATAGTGGACAAGTTGTATTTCAACTGTATAAGACGTACTTGTAATTGTTTAATAATAGTAGATTATATTATTAGTAGTAAAAGTGATACTTTATGTGGCGAAGCTGAAGTTTATTTAGCCGAACGTTAGTGAGGCCAATAATTCAGCTAAGCCACATAAAGTCACTTTTACTCCGAATAACATATACTATTTTATCCGCAAACGTATTCAGGTAAATTTCATTAATGTATATTTAAAAAAAAGGATGAATTTGCCGGGAATCGAACCCAGGGCACCCGCGTGACAGGTGAACACTGTACCCCTGCGACAACCTCTGTTGTTCAAATAACTCGCTACTGTAATGATATATGAACATACTGAATCACCCGAGCTAGTAGCACACGGCCACAGCAGCTGTCACACTATAAACCACGGCGACAGATGCTCCGATCCGCTGCTTAAAGGTTTATTTAAATTAAAACTGTTTCGTACTCTTTTTGAAAATAAAAACCGGCCTACGATCTAAGTCTAAAAATTAGCAAAATTTTAAGCCATCATACAATTTAATCGGTCCAGTACCTTCGGAGGAGATAGCGAACAGACATAGAAAGAAAGAAAGAGGGCAACGATTTTGTGTGCTTAGGCAGATAAAGTACGCAAAAGTCGCTATTTTATCTGCTTAGGCAGATAAAGTGACACTTTTACCTTGTCAATAAAGACAAATAAGTTGTCACTTTTGTGACGTTTGCGGATAAAAATAATTTACTGAACAAAGTGACTCTTTTTACAATTAAACTTTAACGAGAGCATTTTGTTTTCCAGTGCAGTACTGACTATTGCCGGCAAATAAACTACAATTTCCAGAATACAGAGGTTTCCAAAATAATTACAATTCGTTAATTTTTGTTATAAATAAAAATAAAATGTCTTTGTAAGTGAAACCGAAGTGTGAATTATAACATAACTAAATTGTGCCAATATGCGTTGATACAACTTGCGGAGGACGATGCAAATAAACCTATTTTGTGCTCGCAAAAAAATCTTATAAATGCATCGCTGCGCAGCACAAGCCACACACTTCATATCGCACTTCTACTAACTTTGTCTTGAGACAGCTACGTATGAGATTAAAAATATATCCTAAGCAAGTTTCTTAAAGAGTCGTGCTCTTTAGTATATTTCAGCTATTCTGCACAAAAGTTTAAATAAATTTCAAAATAACATTACCTGATAGCACATAGTTAGCAACACACATTGGTCTGATTTTTAAGATTAGGATACACCTGGCAATGAAGCATATCATCCCCACTCATGTGCAACGGCTAAGTCCGCTCGCACGTTTGGAACGCCACTGGAAACAATGCGCCTACCGTCGCCCAGCAATTGCTGTACCCTTTCAAATTGGGTGTGGTTCCGACGGCCTATCCTTCTCTCTTGGCGACTGTCCGAGTCATCACCGGAACTTTGATAATGCATGTTTATCCGCCGAAACCCCGGCCGAAACCGAAATCTCTGATCAGCATACAGCCAACCACTGCTACGACGAATTCCTCCTCACTCAGTCAGCCGAGCACCTAGATACCGGGTATTAAAATACCATGTACCGGGGCACCCGGGACTTGCGCTAACTACTCGTAGTACTCGGATACTAGGTCAGGATTACTACTGGCCCTACACCTCAAACGGCAACCCCGCGTTTATTCCTTAGATCTGCCTCCTTCTGCTCAACAAACTGGAACAGCTACACCACGAGAAGGTACGAGTACGGTCTTGAAAGCACTGTGCTCCTGGGCCACATACGGGTCTTCCCTTTATAAAGCGTACTCGTATTAATCAGACGAGTAACTGTCGAGCGCGGACTTTCTACTACACATGTTTGCTGTCATGCATTTCTGCAGCTGCAACATTTTGTCTGTGGGATACTCACCCACAGTTGCGCAGCAACACGCCAACGTAATACGCAAGCCACCGCAGGTGTGGGACAGGGTAGCCTAGCCTTTTTACAGATAGTTTTACTGGGAAAACTCCGTCTGCTAGGGGTAGCTTGTCTTGAATAGTAGTAATCGGTTAGCCTGCCCGACACCTCAAACGATGGGCTTGACGTATTTTCTCATTCGACTGCCCAATTCGTCTCGGATACTAATACAGACTACTGGGCCGACACCTCTACCGATCGCTCGAAATCTCTCTCTCGCCTTGGATACTAGACCAGGACTGCTCCTGGTCCGACTCCTTGAACGGCTACCCCGCGTTTGCTCCTTGAATTCATCTTTTTCTGCTCAACAAGCTGGAACAGCTTCACTATGAGAAGGTAGAAGTACGGTCTTGAGAGCACTGGGCTGTGTAAGCACCCGGCTGTGATCCCCTGGGTTGCCCTTGTGCCGCCTGCATATGGGGCTTTCTTTGGTGTGTGGGTAAAGGGCACACACCTTGGAGCCATAGCTAAGCAGCACTGATTTTAATTTTTTTATTTTATATTATTTTGTACTCAGCCAACAGCCGTTAGGCCAATTATAGGCGTCGCTGTATATAGTGATATAATAAAAGAGAAATTACATCATAACAAAATTGATGCCATTATAATTATTATATATGGTTGGTACGGAAGCACAAAATGCCCGCTCCAACTTTGTAACTCGTAACAGAGGTCTAGTTGAGCACTCCACCGCCAGATGCTAAAGCTTACAAGTACCACTCTTTACACCGCAAGGTAAAAAGAGGTTACAGATAACATACAATTATGTAACAGCAGCCTAACAGTTGCTTAATGCCATGATGGTGATCAATAATTACATTTGTTTCATTAATTAAGAGCCCACAAAAAATTGGTATTTTAGATGTTAGCGATATAAGCATTTCTTTCTTCATAATTTGATGTTACATTTTTAGCTGCAATTTATGTTATAGTAATATAGTACTTATTTGTACATGTGATGCAGTGAAAATGGAAAAACAACATTATGAAGACATTTGCATTTTTTCTAGAACACATAACCGCCTAAGTAGAATACTACAATTAAATCTAATTTCAACGGACATTTTCTCCTTTAAATTAATGGTTGTGAGCATGTAAACGAGTTAGATCATTTTCATTAGACGAGGATTCACGTCCAAACTGCAAATTCAATGCTATTTTTCATCTTGATGGAATTAATTGGGCAGGCGAGAGCTAGTGTTTATTATTGTTTTAATGCTGTTTGCCAGATACATTATCATTAAAGGAATCATTATGTAGCTATACGTGTGAAAATGTGATAATATGGGCAATAAAGCACAAGATAGTTAGTTAGTTAGTCATAATTATATCTACAAGATTGTTAGTTAGTGAACAGAGTTGTTATAACTTCTGCTTTATGTTTCCTGGAAAGTTAACCTTTAAAATTTGGACTGCATAATAAGCTCCAATTTAGGTTTGTGGCTCTTTAAATGAATAATTTATAACATTTGTAGAAGAACCATATCGAAATCGGGAAGAGGTACCTTTTTCAAATTCCTGTCTATGTTTAAAGATCTGATTTGCTTTCGTCAATTTCAATTTATTTGTGACATTTTGAAATAATTAGAGACGATATTTAACTGTTGTCGTTTTAATTTCTATATTTGCCAATTTTTAACTGTGTACAATAATTGCAATGTTTGTGCTCAGGAATAGTAACGGTTAAGTTTAAACGTATTTATGTTCAAATATTTAACACTTATACTTCATACTTCGTCCACGGAAAGGCGGTAGTGTAGGTGTATATGACAAAACATGTTCGGTACTAATAAAATATTCAGGATATAATTCAGTTTTATTCAGTAAACAAACATATTTTAAATTTTCCGTAATTCATTTAGGAATCGTTGGCGCCTATGGGCTCGTTAGATTTTTACTTCCTTCTACAAGAAAGGAAGTATTAAATTTAGCCCAATAATTTGAAATTGAGTTTTCAACAGATCTTCAAGTTTTCGAGTCCCCTGAACCAAAAAAAGTGTTTCTGTTCATTGGACTGTCTGTCTGTCTGTTTGTCTGTGAACAGAATATCTCAAAAACGAAAATAGGTATGGCGTTGAAACTTCATGTATAAGTTATGTGTACTATCTAGATGCGACAGCAATCTTTTGAAGAAAATCGTATAACCGGAAGTGTGGTGTTTACTCTTGTAATTTTTCAGTTTTTTTAGATTTTTTCAAAAACGGTTCTAACGATTTTTTTCAAACGTTACATTTTTAATGTCTATTAATGTGAAATAGGTGATTTTCCAGTTGAATAGCTCTAAAATGGGTTTCTTTTGATTTTTTTTTATTAATTCCTATATAGAACACTTGGTATATTATTACTACATTTTTGAATTCAGCTTAAAATTTGAAAAAAAATTGTCTCTTGAACTGACGCTCTATTTTGTATCGTTTTTGTAAAATTTGTAATTTTTGATAAATTTTGACAAATGATTAAAAATCAAAAATAAATTTTTGGCTAATTATAAGATCACTGTAAAAGGAAGTTGTGTGCGTGTATCATACCAGATTTTTTTTTTTTTTTTTTTTTTTGGTTAATCACTTCCTTTATTTATCTTCTTTATAAGTTCGTGTGTGATTTGGCTTTTGTGACTATTTCTCTCCAGTTCTTTCTATTTTGGAATTTTTCTTTCCAGTTCTTAACTCCTAGGGTTTAGAGATCTTCTAACACCTCATCTTTCAATCTAATTTTCGGTTTTCCTCTTGGTCTTATGAATCCTAGTTTTCATTCCGTTACGCTCTTGATCATGTTGTCATCTTCTGCCTTCATTATATGTCCCCATCATCTTTGCGCTTTTATTTTCCTTCTATTTCTTCTTCTATCTCACAGTTCATTGTGTTTCTCTACTCGTTTCTTGATTTTTTTGCCCTAGTATCGTTCTAAGTATTCTCCTCTCAAAGATTCTCAGTTGTTGTTCATCTTTTTTTTGTCAGCAGGATTATCTCTGCTGCGCAGATTACTGCTGGTCGTATCATTGTCCTGTATAATCTCAGATTTGTTTATTTACTAATCTTTTTATCTTTCAAAGTTGCTTTATACATATTGAAAAGTTTGTATCCATTATTCTTGCGCTTATGTCTTGCTTTTTCTCGTTTTTATTGTTATTTGTAATTTCAGGTATAAAAACTCTTCTACTTTTTCAAAAGCGTAATTTTTCCATTTTCAACTAAGTTAGACAAACTTCTCCCCCTCCGGCCCCTTCTTTTGCGTTTTATATATTTTGTTTTTGTCTCGATTATTATTAGACATCTCTGCTTAGCTTCTGTTTCAGTAATTTTTATAGTTTATATTAGTTTTCCTTGCTTCTTGCTATGATGGCTAAATCGTTCGCATATGCTACTACCTGCATCTGCTCATTCCTAATTTTCCCCTCGTATTTTGTTTTTCGTATTATACATTCTAGGCCTCTCTTAAATAAGACTGGTGATAGCGCATCTCCCTGGGGTACTCCTATATTTGTTTGTAGCTTTTCACTGACCTCTTTTCTTCTTTCGCTGTTGCTTCTGATCTATCTAGTGTTTTACTATTTTCTGTGGGACCTTCAGTATCGTCATGTCTTCTATTAATTGCTTTTTTAATTATGTCAAATGCAGTTTTAAAATCTACGAATACTATGTAAAGCTGTATACCATATTCGAATACTTTTTTCTATGATTTGGATTACCATTTGTATCACATTCACAGTTTATCTGCCTGGACGAAAACCACATTGAAATTATCCAATTTCCTGGTCTACGTGCTTCATTAGACATCGTTGTACTACCGTGGTAAAGATCTTATATCACACATTCAGTTAGGTAATTCCTCGATAATTCGTGCATAGTTCCAGGTCTCCTTTTTTTTAATATTGGGATAATTATTCCACATCTCCATTCTTCGAGTATTTCTTCAGATTCCCATATTTATTTTAATAGTCTTATGTACTCTGTTACATATTTTTCCACCTCCATATTTTATAATTTCTCCATTTATTTCGTCCATTCCCGGGGTTTACCATTTCTTATTTTCTTTATTATTTATTTCACTTCGTCGTATTGCACTTCTTCTGTTGTCTCTTCCGTTCTTTCCCCTTCTTCTTATCGCACTCGTTCGCCTTCCTCTACTTCTGTTTCCTTATATGCAAGTTCTTGATGGTATTTTCTCCATATTTTTTATCTTCTCCCTATCATTTTGCGTATCTCCTTGATTGTGTGCATCCTCGTTGTTTGATGTTATTCCTTCTTCTTCCATGTGCTTTAATGGTTTTGTACATTTCTCTAATATTGTTCCTTTGTCTGTTATTTTCTATTTTATTCATTTTCTGGTGTACTTAGTCCCTTTTTTCTTCTTGAATACCTTGTTTGCTTTTCTTTTATGCTTATTGTATGCCTCGTTATCGTCTTCCTTTTTCGTTTTCAGCTATTTAATTCTTGTTTTTTTCATTTCTCTCCGTCTCACAGTCTTTGTCATCCTATTCCTTATTTCTTTTGTTTTTGTCCGTAGCTTATTACTGTTCATGCTACATCTTGTAATGCCTCCTTAACAGTTTCCCATTCTTTATTAATTTGTGCTTGTTCTTATGTTTAGTGCACTCTATGCCAATTCTTGATGCCTTTCTTCTGTATATTTCTATCTGGCCCTTTCCTCAGTTGATTTTTCCACTGCCTATCTTTTTTCTGCTATTTTCTTCTTATTGTGTTTACTTATCTTTTGCTTTAGTACAAATAAACAAATACATATATTCAGTAATTAACTAATTTTTGCAAAGCATACAATATCGGCATCGCTAGTAAAATATTGCACAAAAAACAATAAAAGTAGCCAGTAAAACAAGCACAATGTGTTATATATTTTGTAAAGTTTAAAGCCCATATTTAAAAAAATTGCAGATGCACAGCATTTTATTTGAATTTTCACAGTAAAAATAATAAATGTTCAGTAACAGCGATTTCCATTACCGGTTGCATATTTGGTAACTAAAATTAATCCAAATAATACAACAAATGAAGGTAAATGTTGCACTAAATGTGTGATATTTATAAAATATTTCAAATTATGCCTATATTAGAAGTTCTGTTTGTCATTGTTCGAGTATGATAGAAAGTGGCTGAGCCAGAAAAGCACAAAACTTTTGCTATTCCATATTACGCTAGTGATTCTGAACTCTCAAAACGTGAAGAGGAAGCAAGATGGCTGATGCCGTAGAAGCTGTGAAAAATAAAGACACCTTTTCATCGGAATCGATCGAGCGCAGTTCGCCAGCGATCGGCGATGTCGTCACCGCGTGTATTATAATGCAGTCATAAGCAAGTACAACAAGTGGGCGGTCGTGGGCGAGCGTCTAAAAACGAAGGAATTTTTTATTTGCAAAAGATAAAAATAATAATTTACACATAGCTCATTGGCGAAAATGAGACCTCGCAGATACAGGGTAAACACCACAAATGGGACAGAATAGAATGGTGCTCTATAACGCTTCAAAAACTCGCCCAATTCAAACACGCCCGTGAGTCAGTTATCCAAGCGGCGGACAAGAAAAGTGTTCGAACTATTCGCCTTGGAGTGCGGAGTTCGAATCCCAGAGGACTTTCCCTATTTAAAAAGGGAAGCATTTCAGCTGTGTTCAGTTCAATTAATCTTCAAGCTATCAGCAATAGTTGCAGGGAATTTAAGAAAAGAGTTAAGATTTATTTTTAAAAAATGGGGGAATGCAGGTCGAATAAATTACATCTAAATTACGAAGGAAATGGAGAAAAGTCCAGTTTTGGAGAAATACTAATGCTGTAATTCTGAAATTCTACGCACATCTTAGGTTTTTTTCTATGGAGTCTCCTACCAAATCGTGGCGCTCGACCCATCGATATTTCAGCTTCATAACCCCGTCCTTATAGAAGTCTATACGTTGAGTTTCTAAGCTGTGTTTGTCTCACAAAGGTGAGCTTTCGATTTGCCGAACAGAAAAAAACCGAGAATATGAGATCTGGCGAAAAGACTGGGCGTGGAAGGATTTCGAAGCCCAGCTCAGCCGCTATTGATGTCGCTGCAACGCATTTGTGCGGCCTCATTGTCGTGCCATATGAGTACTCCTTTTCGAAGTCGTCCGGCGTTTGGTCTCGCAATTTAATAAAAGCGGTGCAATAATACGCTTCGTTGGTGGTACTGTAGTTACTAATATAATATATTAAATATACGGTTTTAATTAATGTCTAAAACGAATTAGATGTGTTAACATTGAATTACTAAATGTATACATTTTCTAACATACGCTACTACAGTACCACCACTGTCAAGAAAGTCGATAAGGAAAACACCGAGAGCATCACTTTGCCTGCCGGCAGTTTAATTCTGATCTTCTGTGGAAACAGAGAGCTGGAATGCCGCCATTCCATACGTCTCGTATAATCTATTATTTTTGATCGTCTGATTGTGTAGTATATAAACATTCCACTTATGGCGCCAGCTGGAAACGATGCTTACGCTTGCCTGAACGGTTTGAGCAACTTGATTTATGTGCCAATCTTAGACTACTAGTGCCGTGACGTCTGCAAACGTGCAAAAACGGTATTAGGTGGAAAAGATGTGTCGTTCACGTATAGGTTAAACAATATTGGACCTAGGATAAAACCTTGAGAAACACTGGCACTGGTGAAATTGGATCACTAGTTTTCCCTTATTGATAAAGTGCCACGTTATTCACCTGTACTATACCTAGCTATTTTCCAGAACCTACTTGTAAAGTTGTGTTTATCTGTTAAAATCTCCATGGTAAAGTAATATTTTAATGATGAGCAAGAATAAAATATTACTTTATCTACTAGTAAATAAAACAGTTCATAATCCATAGCAACTAACAAAATACATATATGGGTACATTGGTAACTAACACACAACCAGGTAATATGATTGTATGTATGTAGGTATGTATGTGTTACCGATAACCTCATTTTACCTTGCGGTATAGAGGCTGGTGCTTTATGCGTTTGCATCTGGCGGTACAATGCTCAACTTGCCACTGAATCGGAATACAAAGTTGGAGCGCTCCTTTTGTGCTTGCGCAGCAACCATTGTCTGAAGTGTGTGTCGTGGTGATGTGTTGACCTTGTTACTCCATCTCTTTGGTATGTTGGTCTGCGTAGAGCACAGTTAATTTGGTGCCCAACTGTGAATGGTCTCACCGAACCCGATTCCAATCGCCGAGGCTGCGGAAAAATTCCAGGATTTGCTTAATACAAGCCTAGTGCCTACCCACTGCGCTACGCGGTTTCTCTAAAATTATTTGTTACATTTTAAAACTTAATTACATGATTAATGAAGGTATTCAATTATACGCTACACGTGAATAAAAAGATTTTGTACCATTCGTGGAAAACTTGACCCATTGACAAAATGCCTCTTTATTTGCTTCTGCCATACATAACTATTTCATGACATAAAAAACGTGTTTCCGTCACAGAAGATCAGTGAAGTATTAGGTATTACGTAATTATGAATTTATCTTGAATTGAAGATCAGAAAATTTACATTTTCATTTGGGACAAAAACTTTGTATGCATCCCGTAAACTTGAAACTGAAAATTACTTACAGCTTTGAGATAAAAATCGTAGTTTACTCCCTTAGTGTATAAATAACTATTATTCAATAGTTAAAATGCAATATGGAAAAACTATGAATCAATTCTAAGTATATTTGGCGAGTCAAAATGCAGGAAATACAATTTAATGCTTATTTCTCGTAAGTGAATGTGTGCAAATTATGGAAATTGTTACTATTAGAAAAATCGTTATTACCATAATAACACTGCAAAACCGCAAGCGAACGTTCTTATTGGATTAGAACCCCAACTTGAAATTAAGCGTTTATGGTGTAAACACATTGGTTGTTCCTCCTCATATTTTTTGTTGTATCCGCGTACAAAGCCATTACTATATATAGAAAGCTTAACGTCGTGGTTATCCGAAGAAATCTATAATTAAATAAAAATGCCACATTTCTACCTATACAATTCCAATAAATACCAATTGCGTACAGCCTTTAATGATAGAGCAGAACACGAACCGCATTCATTCCCAACATCTGCACTTGACGATATCAATTCCATCTTTGAATATAATAAATTGGCTTGAAATATCACGTAAAAGAATTAAACACAGCATTCAGCCATCCTTTTACTTACCTTATTCTAACTTTAAGCTTTAATGTCCATCTCCTGCTGTCGCCCAGCTAAGTTTTCAGTAAGTTTGTAATATTGTAGAGAGAAAAAATAGCTTTGGTGACTAGCACATTCAGAACAAAGTCTGTCATTTTGTCATTACAAACGGTCTATAACTGGTATTATACATTCAGTATGATTATCTGACTTTGTAAGACTCTCAGCATGGCGAAGTGCGCTCTGTGATTGGTCCTGCCGAGTCCTGATTGCCGGTTGCGTCCTGGACTCCGATCCCAACCAATTATTGTATAAAAGGCAGTCGTGGATCACTATGTATTTAGTTATAATGTTATATCCTGAAAATATCATTTTGTTAGACTCGGCTACAGTTTAAAACCTGTATGGGAATGACAATTACATAAATGACATTTTAATTTTTAACCTTATAATTTTTGGCCATTATTTGTCTGGCCGAAGCCCAGATAGTATCTCTTTTTGCGTCATCAGCTGCCTGTAGTACAAATGGGTCGATTTTATCGTATGAAGTAATTCTGCTTTTGCCGTTAGTTTTTATTCCACGAAACAGCTACATATACGGTTGCTACACGTGTACAAAGTTGATTATTGCTGCTTACCTTTGTGCCAGTAGATTGCATTAAAATAACATCAATTTTACGTAATAAACTTTATATTTAAATCATTTAACTTATGAAAGACATTTTTTTCTCAAATCAGCGTTACTCACTTTTTCTAAAACATCTTATCAATGTTGTAATAATATATTAAAACATTTCATAAATGCGAGTTATTATTAGGACATCCTACAAATATTTATACTACAGTTATAATATATAATGTTATCATAAGAACCTATTTAGTAGTATTTTAATGTCACATTTTGTAGCTTCGAAAAGTTATACCGAACAATGTTTACAGATATATATGGAGAGAATGAATAAATGCCAATAAATTATAATAATGTTTCTACTTGAACTGTAAAATAAGTGGAATTGGCAGAAACTGTTCATTTTTTTTCTTGTTTTTCAAAATTTTCGTGTTTATTCTCAAGCATATACAACGATATTATCACATTTTTTCGTTTCTTCAAAACAAGTTTGCTATGGACAATTTTCTAGCCGAACTTGTTTCTTTGACTAGTTCAACAACAGGTTTTTTTGTTCTGTGCTTCACCGTGGAATCAAAAGAACAGAAAAATATAACTCTCAAATAAGGCAGAGACATGGGCTATAATTTGAGATAACAGTTGCTTTAAAAGACTATTGCCAAATACTGTGATTTGCACAATGTAGAAACGCTAATTTAATATTACTATACGAAAAAATAGAAAATACAAAACGAGAAAATTATATAGGTATAAATCGATCAGTCGGTTATCACACTTGTATACCGTAACATGAAGTACTACGTGGTGAAGAGATACACAATTGTAGTATATGTAACATATATGTAATAAATAGCTTCCATTTTTGGTTTTAAGTTGGTAGCATTGATGTTAATCGGCTGATGACAAACAATACGACACTGAAGCTGTGAGGTAGATGGAGATATAAAAAGCGGTGCTTTCATTTTTTAAAGATAAATTCATCACATTTTAAAACTAATCAAAAGTGTATTTATAATTTCTGCAAGTTATCAAAAATTCCTAGGAAAGTTTAAAAATCTGATATTCTACAACACATCATCAAGTAAAATTGAAGAACAATGGAACAAGAACTACCACTGAGAAAAGCTACAGAAAACTATGGAGTGCACTATCTTGCTATATATTGTAATGATCTTAGGCCCACGACTCGACTCTGCTAGCAGTGCAAAAATAGTGAACATTTCAATAAGCACAGAGTTGAGGTGTTTTATGTAACTGCAATGATAAGTTTAAGGTTCAAACGATAAATGCATTGGTAAAGAGATGCCAGTAATAATAGGGTAATTAAGTAAGAAACGCAAAAGGCAAGCTTGTTTTTCACAGGGGTCGAGGTCGACTTGCAAATAAATTAAATAATAGGTTTGTGCATAATGAATAGCCGAACCGAAAGAAATTAATAGTCACAAAAAGGTTTGCTATGTGCAAGTAAAAGAAGCGTATAGTTTCAATAAAGCCAATCAGTGAAATTTGTGAGGATTCTAAAAACGTAAGGAAGTCAGAATGCAATAACAGTACATTGCAATAGAGCAATCTTGAAGAAAGCAGGCAGTAGGACATGGAAAAGTAATCTTGAAAAGCAGGCAGAAGGACATGAAAAAGCAATTAAGAAGTAATGAACTCTATAATTAAACAGTGCATTTAACGGTTGTGAATAGCAGAGCAAATAATACAACGTGTTTTTGGCTGTGTGGCGCAAATAAACGATTTTTAAATATAAGAAACAGACAATATTTAGATTGTAAGAAATTTGAAGATTTAAAATTATGTAATCAAACTTATTTCTATTGCGTACTTAAATTAACCAAAATATATTTCCGTTAGCAGTGTAACCATAGGAATATATTCTAATTTGTTTTTAATAGGGGAGAACAAATGAAATGAATTATTGAATGACAGGGCAAATTTGTGCTCCATTTTAATTACTGTTTTCATATAAAATAAAGTGTCTTACCAATATAAAAAGTACCCAGTTTTATTGTACACATATCAGTGCTTTAGTACAAGTGTTTGTGAGCAGATCCATAACATAAAAATTAAAATTTTAATTTTGCCTCCAATTGTGATAACGGGAGGGGGAACCTCCAGTTTACGATCATCGACTGCAACCCAAATTCTCATCGGAGCCAAGCGGTCAACATTCCAGTGCTTAGTGCAGCTCGGTAACAATGCCTCCAGGAGATTTTACTTCAAGGGTGCCAGTAACAGCGACGATATTCCAACGGCGTCATCTCGAGGACCCGAATCAGTTCGGCCGATTACAAAGTACACATTTTTGCCTAAAAATATCAGTGTTAGCGCCGGGAAATTTATGTGCATACGAGATCAGGCCTTACTTAACAAGATCCGAGCATATCCAAAGCCGCAGCGAAGGCGCAGTTCAAGTAATTAGGCAGCATACATTCATTTTGAGGTTAGTCGAAGGAATTAACAAATGCCTGTAGTAGCGTCGCTTTTAACAACGAAGGGATGGTGGTGACGTCACGAAATAAATTAATGTCTGAAACAAAAGCTGTTAATTACCGCCAAAGTGCGATTTAAATATTTATCGTGCGAATTCTCATAATTACACTGGTTTTAAACGTCAAATAATGCAGACTTGCATATGTACTTCATTTTGGTAAATTTTTTGACAGTATTGCAAACAATTAGCTACCGTGCATTGGAACTAAATGGGGTGAACAGGACCGTATCAGATAATTTGTAATTTACAATCAACTTGGAACCCAACTGAGTTAAAGAGTTATTGCTTTACCGAGAGCTAGCGTTTTATAATTAATTGCAGATAAATAAAATATAAAAACGGGCATATAACCATTTATTTTGAACAAGTAAATAAAGTACGGGTTACATTTTAACCAGCCTAATAATTTGATAGAAGGCAAAGTTCCGTACACATTTAAATATTAATTAAAACCCAGTCATTAGAGAGCATCCATTGCAATATGTATTGCCATCACAAAAAGGTGATATTATATAACTACAAGGACAGACTAGCTTATCTGAAAGTGAGGAGCGGATTATTGTCGATAAGTTTAACATTCGTACGAAATGGGGCTATTACATTCACACATTTGAGTTAGGAATAATTATCAATAATTGCTTAGAAATAAAATGATAATAAATTCTGCGGAAAGAATTTCTTTATTCCTATCTGAAGCGCCACAAAAAAGATCTACCATACAGAATATGCAAAAACATAAAGAGAAATCGAGCTTCTGTTTGGTATGAACCATGAATATTTTGACGTGCTACAAGTAAAGGTTGTTATAATAATTTTGAAGACTGCAAATATCCCGAGGGACTGATAAATAGCGCAGAAGCATCTACCTATACAAGGTGTCTCAAAAAGAATGGGACACCGTTTAGTCATAGATTCCTTACGTTATAATAAATCGATTAAACCTAATATACCTTAGTACAAAATACCTTCAGTAAGAAGCTATAGGTCCTTGAAGTTCAATTTTTTATTTCTTATTTTTTTTTAATATCCACAAATGTAGAAACATCGATTTAAATTTTGGTACACATGCTTCCTATTATATACTGCACTAATACAAAAAATTGATAAACTAGACTTGACTAAGAGGCACTACCTATCGTTCAAAACTCTTTTTACCTCGAACTTCGTTATCTGTAACATTTTCTAATATTTGAGGTTATTATCTGAGAGAGAATTAAAATGCACAAAAGTAATGAACTCTTAGTTCTTTAAACACAAAAGCAACCGTTTACCTTAAAATGCCTATCAAAGGTTTTTGGTTGTCATTAAGACGTGCAATTATCAAGTAGCCATGATCACAAAAACAATGGGTAATGATTGTGATCTAGTAAACAACAACAAGAAATCAATTAATCATGTTGGTGACATTTTTTTTGCTTACGGAAATGCTGCGACATAACCAACATAACAGCATTGGAGAATTCGTTATGTCGCGGAATTTTCCTAAACATAAAAGAAGACATTTTTATGTCACTAATGTCATTAGTTGATTTACCATTGTTGTTTACTAGATGACCATTGTTTTTGTGATTATGGCTACTTGATAATTCCACGTTTTAATGACAACCAAAAACCTATGATAGGCATTTTAAGGTAAACGTTTGTTTTTAGGCTTACGAATTAAGAGAACATTATTTTTGTGAATTTTGATTCTCTTTCAGATAATCATCTAAAATTTTAGAAAATGTTACAGATAACGAAGTTAGAGGTAAAAAGAGTTTTGAACGATAGGTAGTGCCTCTTACAGTCAAGTCTAGTTTATGAATCTATTTTTTGCATATTTAGGCTCCCAAAAGAAGACCCTTACTATGCCCACATATGCCTTCATGCCGAGTTTCTTCAAAACCGACACGAAAAGCCCGTCCACGCCAAGAACAAGCCTGAGCTCTTTGGACTCGACCCCGTCCTGCAGAGATCGGTTCGAAGACTCGGATTCTGGCGTTTCAACCTTTTTAAGATGGTAGCCTCGTCGTCCTCAGGTGCTCCTGATATCCAGTCTACCATCTTGCTCAGTCTGTCTCCAAGCTGATTTTACTGACGGCTTCTCTTAGCCAGATCTTGGAGAAAGCATCAGAGCATGTGACCAAAATTATTCCTTCCTTCGACCTTCTGAAGCCGTGATATTTTGGGAAGAGCCTCTCATCGGAGAGGTTATCCATGTATTAGCCGAGGATAAGTTGAATTTCCTCGGCATGAACCGCAGTGATTTTCGACTCCGGGAAATTTCCCCGAGCAGTCGCAATCGAAAGGAAAAACTACATATTATCACAGTATATGCTCCTGATATAAGCAAACATGAAAACGAAACAGAGAACTTCTACAACGATCTACAAAATGTACTAGACGGAATACAGAATAAGTGATAATAATGGGGGATCTGAACGCAAGAGTAGGTAATGAAAACATGGACGGAATTAAACAAAGATTTAACGAAGAAACGACAAACCGTCATGGAGAAGCCCTTATACAATTCTGTGCACAAAATATGCTAAGAATAAACAACACTTTCTTTTCACACAAACAGCCACAAGTATACATGGTCAAACACACAAGGAAATAAATTAACATTAGACTATATACTAACTAATCGAAAATTACAGCCAAAGCGTATTCGAGACGTACGAACACTGACATCTCCTAATGTGGGATCGGATCACAAACTTGTGCTAAGCAAAATTGATCAAACAAAGACGTCAAATAAAGTGAAACAACCACCCAAGTACATAAAGAAGATACACATTGAAGCGTGGGAGAATGACACAACGCTATGGCTATATACCCAGTGTGTAAGAGAGAAGCTCGAACAGAATAAGGTGAACGAAAAAGATAATATAGAAGATAGCTGGAAGAAGATTGAACAAAGTATACTACAAGCTGCTGAGGAAAGTGTAGGAAAAAGACAAATAAACATAAATGGAAATAAGAAACCAAACCATGGTTTACAGAAGAAATTAAGAAACTAGCATACGAAAAGCGGAAAGCATACCTACAATGCCGCAGTATTCCAAAATCTGTAATGTATGATCAATATAAGATAGAGAGAAACCGACTGAACGGTAAAATTAAAGATTTAAAAAGGAAATACTGGTCCCAGTTTACCAATGATATGAAACATGACATATATGGCAGCCAACGTAAAATGTGGAAAATGTTAAAAGCTAGAAAAAATTACAATAAATTAATATAACACAATATCAAAAATAAATAAAGAACAATGGATAACATAATTAAACATGCTATATAATGATCAAGACGACATCATAAGCACAGAAAGTTACGAAGCTACGATAGAGCAAGTTGAAATACATAAGAAAGTGGTGGAAGAGCCAATAAAGAAAATAAAAAATAGGAAAGCATCGGGACCCGACGAGATAACTAACGAGTTAATCAGATATGGTGGATAAGCGCATATCGAGAACATGACGAAACTCTTCAACAAGATCATAAACAAACAGCAATTACCAGATAAATAGAAAGAGAACATAACTATACCCATATATAAAAAAGGGAACAAAAAAGACCCATCAAATTACCGAACGATCACTCTGCTTAACACAACACTTAAGATACTGACAAGAATAATAGCGAATGAAATAACTAAAAGATACCACATGAGTGAAGAAAAGCAGGACTTTAGAAGAAATAAGTCAACAACTGACGCAATATTTATTATAAAACAGATAATCGAAAAAGCTATTGAATTTGAAGTACCTGCGTATATTGAGATGGTATTACGCCTACAACTTGGCTCTGTTTGCAGTGCAAGATAATTGACCGATTCAATGAGCACAGAGTTGGGATATTTTATATAATTGCAATTTTAAACTAAAGTATAATATTAAATTCATTGATAATGAGATGCGAGAAACAGTAAATTAGTCGAGAAAGGTACGCAAAAGAAAAGCATATTTCAAAGGGTTCGAATTGGCTTGTGAATAAATTTATATAATTAAAAGGAAAGGTTTGTGCACATGTAATGCCAGACCACACAAAATTTATTTGACACAAAAGGTTTGTTGGCTGCAATTTGAAAGCAGAAAGGTAAAGCAAGATGAAGCATAATAGAGAAAATTGCAAAGAGCAACTTCAAAATATTGGCAACAGAAAGTTGCAAGAGACATGAAAAGTGCTGAACTCAAAAATCAGTGTACTTAAAAATAAAGTGTAATAGTGCAGAACAAAGCAGTGACATTTAATAATAAAAAAACGTTTGTGTGTGCAACGATATCGAACTATTTTAATTATAATGTTAAAAACAATAATTTAGATTTAAGAAAATTGTAAATATAAATTATGTACTCAAATTTACTTCCATCCACACCGTTTACTATAAAAATTTATTTTTATTAACATAAGCAGTTTAAGTATACTAGCAACATGATGCTATTTGTTGTCAGATTTGTGCTCCACATTTAAATACATTTTTATAGTAATAAACAAGCATTTTACCAGTTAAAAAGTATTGCCTTTTATTGTGCCCATCTGAGTGTACATCTGTAAGTGTTTGTGGAAGTTTCAGCCATACAAAAATTAAAAAAACTACGAATCCATCCCCGAGGACATCGGAAGCAAGCGGCTGAGAGTTTTGAGGTCCGACTACAGGCCAAGGGAGCATCGGAAACAGGAAGATAGCTGTCCAGGTCATTCGCAGAGTCTGCAAGAGTGCCACCGTCGACACCTGCATCAGGAAAGCATCTCCAGTAAGAAATCCAAGCAGCATTACTACGAGCAGCTCCGAAGCCAGCAAACGAGGTAGGATTAAGCCTGCAATTTAGGTGTCAGAGCTTCGGAAACGCATTAAAATCCGAGATCAAACCTTTCCGGAGGGGCATAGTGTTTTCCCAAGGGACCCTTTGCTTTGTGTTTTTCGGAAATCGAGTGAGGTCAGTAGATTATGCCGGGTTTTACGAGAAGCCAAGCGTCCATAATAAACAATTGCAAGAGTGGCGTGATTCCGACGTCAGAACAATGAAGGGGCGGTTTGACAACGAAGGAGCGGTGACGTCATCCTAAAAAAATATCGAGTTTAGTTGCCAAACGGAAAAATTTTCAATAACTTACCTGACGCGTTTCTCACAATATTTCACGAGTTTAAATATTCAGATACGGCGTTTGCGCCAGCGACATTTTGTGTCATCTGTAAGATTGAGAAATTTTTTATCTACCAAGAACCGCGCATTCGAACTACTGAATTTATGAATATAGAATAAAGTCCGTTTAGGAACTCACCCTGAGATATGAGTTTTGTGCTTGCCGCAACGTTAGCGTAAGTAGTTTTGCAGTTAGATAAAATAGAAAAGGGGCTTACAACCTTTTATTTGTGTAATTAATTATTACATTAATTTTTAACCAGCCGAAATTGATTGACAAGCAAAGTATAACCACAGTATAAAATTATTAAATCTGAGAATTGTATGTAATACAAATTAGCCCTAATTTAACTAATTAAATATCATACAAACTAACGAAATCAGGTAGGGGCTGTCATTACAATATATACTTCCTTGATCTTACTAAGGCCCTCGATCGTGTATAACTAAAAAGCGTCATCAGCATACTTAAAAAAGAAGATATAACACAGTAGTTAATACAAACAATAATCATCAACACAGGGAATAGAACAAAAATAAAAATTGACAATGACTGTACAACAAAAGTCGATATCAAGTCGGGTGTAAGACAAGGTAACAGTTTAAGTCTACTGCTCTTTAATTTAATACTTGACAAAATAGTTCAAGATACAAAAACAAACGGTATAGGATATAAGATGGGAAAGGATGAAATTCAAATAGTATGTTACGCTGATAAAGAATCCGCGTGGCGCAGTTGGGTAAGCGACACGCTTGCATTAAGCAAGTCCTCGGTTCGAATCCCGCGGAGGTCGGAACTTTTCCGTAGCCATGGCGATTGGAATTGGGCTCGGTGAGACCATTCACAGTTGGGCACCACATTAACTGTGCTCTACTCAGAAGCATAGACCTAAGAGATAGAGTAACAATGTCAACATACCACCAAGACACACACCTCACACATTGGTTGCTGCGCAAGCACCAAAGGCGCGCTCCAACTCTGTATCCCGAATCCGGGGCAAGTTGAGCATTGTACCGCCAGATGCCAGCGCATAAAGCACCAGCCTCTACACCGCAAGGTAAATGAGGTTACAGATAATACATACATAAAATACAATACATGTTACGCTGATGACGTTGCTATAATAGCCGAAAGCGAAACCGTTCTACAAAGAATGGTACACGCATTTAATAATTCAGCTAAAAAGTACAACATGAAAATATCGACAATGAAAACCAAATCACTAGTCGCAGCAAAAGAACCATGTAGATGTAAGCTGATGGTTAATGAAGATATAATAGATCAAGTATCCAGTTTGGAATATCTAGGAGTAGTAATATATAGTTGGGGCAATTTGAACAAAGAAGTGAAAAACAGGCCATCAAAGCCGCACGAGTATCAGGAGGTTTGCGAGACATAGTATGGAGAAATTACAATATTATGTTAGAAGCAAAACGAAGAATATATAAAAGCTGTATAAGACCCATACTAACATACGCCATAGAAACCAGAGCAGATACCGCAGAAACAAAAAGAATAGTCAGAACGACAGAACCGGAGACAGTGAGAGCAATCGCAGAAAAAACACTTAGAGATAGAATACCGAATAATGAAATTAGGGAACACTGTAAAGTTCCAGATATCATCCGATGCTTCAGACAGAGAAGACGCGAATGGAACCAGTACTTAAGCAGGATGGGAGAAGAACGATTAGTCTTAATAGCCAGAGACGGGAGAGCACCAGGCAAGAGACCACGGGGCAGGTCACCATAAAGGTGGAGAGATAGCTGGATATCAAGGTCACAAGAAAATATTTAGCATCAAGGGACAAAACAGGCCACAGGCCTAATATATGAAGAACAAGAAGAAGAAGAATCGCAACCCTGAGGTCTTTGTTGGCCGCTTTATTGTATGAGAGGTCGGGTCGAACCTCCTTTGCAGCCTTCTGTGCTCTAGGAGAGGTCTCCTTCTCTGGGTGGCGTCGCTTGGAGCCCCCAGCAGAGAGAGTGACCTTCTCCGTGGCTTTAAGTTGGTCTGTGACAGTAGTGCCTCTAGTAAGAATCTCCTGCTGTGTGGTAGAACCTGTAGACGGGCCTGGTTGGCCCCTAGCCGCTAACCTAGCCTTCGCCTTCTTACACCGTCTTCTTACTGCACCGCAACGGTTTCTCTTAGTAGGAGACCCTTTTTGCGATACAGTATCGGTTGCTGAGGAGGGTCCCGAGACGGTTCTATCCTTATTGAATGATTCTGGCGAGACTCCAGTAGAGTTACATGAGTAAGGTTAAGAAACCATGAAAGGGTGCCAGGTATTCCATGGGCATAGTTCGAAGCACTGTAACTCTGTGCCATTCAGCTCTCGGCACGATAGGTGCCACCTTAGCTCGACTTCCCGTTTAGATCCGAAGGGTTTGGTTTAAACAGGGCCACCACGGAAAGAATGCAATCATAGCCCATATAGTCTAAGAGGTTCGAAAGTAAAAAGTGCAATACTTCCAGCGAAGCTTCCCTGTGGGCTGCCTTCCACCAGGGGACATAATTAAATGTCAGCCCTGATGTCCGGCACTCCACTTGACCACCAGAAGTAATGTTTCTTACCTCTCCATAATTTCTTGTAATGTTACTTACCGCTCTATTATTTCTTGTTCTTTTTCGTCGTTTAATAGAGCGGTTTGAAATGCTTTCTATTCAAAGTAATCCATTTTATTATAAACAAAACGCGTTCTCCACAGCTTTGAGTGTGTCAGACCAATACTGCTACCCCCATCGCTTCAGTCTGTGCCTACCTTTATTAGCATATTTGAGATTCTTAACACATCGTCTACTACCGCGATTGATAATGTGCTGTGAGATATTTCTATGTTGGTTGTCTGTTGCAATTCTCGACACCTTTAACATATTTTCAGGTTATCATTATTACGTTCTTTATATTACATGTTAACTGTAAATAATTTATAACACTTGCACTGATACAGAAATGGCATCTCCTGCCAAAACATTTATCAAATCAAATAAAAAAGACATGCAGTCTCTTCTTAAGTTAGGTAGGTGTGCCAACATGGAGATAATCCAAATAGGTAGAGTAAGTTGCATTGGGGTCAGTATAGGCCACCAATATATCAAATCATGGTAGTTAAAAACTGTAGATTTGGCAATATTCAGTTATAATGATACTCAGTTACTTCTTACTATTGCAACAGGTATCATGGCAATACATATACCCAATATTTATCTAAAAAACAGAGTTGTTGCCTGTATGACATTAAATCAATTGACAGTTACTTCTGACAGCTATACACTTAAATTGGAAGATCAGTAACATAACTTAAATTTAAAAAGTTTATTAATATTAATGAATAGAAAAAACATGCTTTTAGTGTACGGTGAAGGCCATATCAATGAAATGGAGCATTGTCCATGGCAAAGAGAAAAACGCGCTTAGTCATCTTTCAGAAATCAATACGGAAGTTATTGGAAAAACCTCTGATCAATATGTCTTTTAATATTAACTATTTTCATTTGATAATTTCCACTAATCAAGTATTTCTATTTTAAAAAAGTCGTTTAATGCTGGCATTATAAAACTTTTTATTTCCTAAATAAAATTTACTTTGAGAATAAATTAATTTTTCTACGACCACTACTAAAAGTATGCCTTTTAGCACTAGCTTGTTTCACTAAGAATGACGTTTTATAAATCAGCGTGTTAAAAGTGAAATCAGTTGTTTACGTTTAGCACATGTGCTAAAAGTAAACAGCGGGTGTTGAATTTAGAATTTTAAACAGGAAGTGATGTTATAAAGTTATTCTTTCGTTAGAGGTAAAGTGTTTTTAAATAATTAAAGCATTATGTAATAAATAAACTAAACTGTGTACTATTATAATTACCTATGATAACTAACTTTGACAGCGCTACCGACTGCAGAAACAGTCACCTGCGTTGTCACGGCCATCTCTTTACTATGACATAAATTATAACTGTCATAAATGCAAACCTTTGTTAAATCGACATTTATGGATTAATAACAGTAAATTTAGAACGAATACTGTGTGCAAACTCGTGCATAAACATCCACTTTTAGCACTTGTTGCGCAAATAGCTATTATTCCGTAGATTTGAGTATTATAAACGCAAAATAACTTCACTCGGCTAATAAATTCCTACAGTAAATTATTCCTTTGTTTTTTACGAAATAAATATTATTCTCTGGATAATTTGACAGTTAAAAGTCAAAAGTATAGCGTCAGTTTTATTTTCCAGTCCATGCAAAGGTAAAAATATAAAAGAATCTTGTTCTATTAAGCTTCCTTTCGATTATACTAACACATTTATACTGCCGGTCTGATAAAGACCACTAATCTGAGGTTAACTTTAATTCGTTATTAAAGTAAACAAAAGTGCATCAAAACGTTAGTGCTTATGACATCTTATTCATTAGTAAACAAATTTTGATGGGCTTTTGTTTATTTACCTATTAGTTCAGTAAATTTACTTCACAAATAGTTATCTAATGATTTATTGATCGCTTATAATACTGGCCATAATTAGAATTAAGTATAACTGAATATTTGCACTTTAACAAATATTATCAGATGCCAAGCTAACAACTAAATTAGAAATTTACAGATTTGAGAGTTTTTAGCAATTTTTTTCAAAGCAAAGAAAAACAAAGTGGATGTAGGAGAAATATTCCTCGGGAAGTAGCCTGTAATATATTTCCCTTGCATAATTTATTAATACAGGAAGATTTATCGTGCACTCGGGATATAACTATTGAGTATAGGTGTTAGGATGATTTGTGTATGTATATACGGTAAATTATGACCAAACATGTCCCAGTAACGTTGAAAATTAACCAATAGATATACTTCAGAACGTAATATTGGAATACGTTAAGCGAAGAGACAACGACTCAATGTACCTGAGGAGAAGGTGCTATTTAACTTACCATACAAAAAAAAAATCGTTGCATTTTGAGCACAACATTTTTTATGAAGATAATCCAGCGCATACTGAAATTCTTTGATCACATTATTCGACAAATCAACGAAAGTTTGGACAGGCTACTCGTGGAGGGTAAAGTGGAAGAAATCAGGGTTTGCGAGAGATTCCCAAGAAGATGGTCAGACCAAGTAAAGAATGCAACCAACGGCACAGTTCCTCAAGCTGCAAGAAATGCGAGAAATCCAGAAGGATGGCAAGAAATAGTCCACACAAAAGAGGGCTGTTAAAATGCAGTAACCACAGTCCTTATTTCTCATTTTGAATTAAATACTTACTAATAAAAATTACATATAAAATTGAGGCTTCTTGACTATCTCCTAATAAACCATCAATTTATGCATATTTGATGGACAACTGCTTTAATGCAAGCGGTTAAGAGTTTGAGACAGTTGAGATGCTTCATCAGCCTTCTTTCTTTAAACTATGGTTTTCCCAAAATTCATAAACCAGACATCCCCCTCAGGCCCATTGTCAGTACCATAGATTCCCCTACTTACTCATTAGCTAAATACCTAACCACTATCCTCAGAAAGTTCACTGGTAAGTCTCCCTCGTATGTTCGCAATTCAGCCCATTTCGTTGAACTTATATCCAATATAAGCGTTGAGCCTGAGGATTTACTTGTGAGTTTCGATGTCACTTCCCTTTTTATCAAAGTTCCTATTTCCGATTCCATAGTCATAATCCAACAGTTGTTATCAGAGCATGGGGAGACGTCTTCAAGTCTACCTGCCCTGATAGAAAAATGCCTCTCTTCCACTTATTTCCTATTTCAAGGTCAGTTCTTTAAACAAATCTCTGGTGCGGCCATGGGTTCTCCTCTTTCACCTTTCGAAGCCGTAGCTCTGGAATCTTCAGAATTGAAACCTAAGGTTTGGTTCCGATAAGTTGACGATACCTTTATTATTTGGCCACATGGTAAAGACACGTTACCCGTCTTCTTAAATCATCTCAATAGTCAACATCCAGACATTAGCTTTATCATGGAGATAGAAAGTAACGGTTCCCTTTCTTTCTTAAATGTACAGGTCTCTCGCCAACCCAGTGGCAAACTTGGTCATTCTGTATATCGTAAACCCACTCACACTGATCGCTATCAACATGCCGATTCCCACCATCATCCTACACAAAAACTTTCCGTTATCAATTCGCTTGTACACCGGGCTGTTTCCATATCCCAACCCGAAAATATCCACGCTCAATTAAATCACATTCGGAAAGCTCTTAGGAATAACGGTTACCGTGCTAGGGATATACAGTCTGCCATCAATCACCATCTTCCTCCACGGCCACCCAAACCTCCAAAACCCGATCCTCCTGCAGCAATAGTCTTTCTTCCCTATATCCACCAAGTCACCGACCGCATAGGCAAGTTTCTTCGAAAACAAAACATTAAAACAGTATTTAAACCCCCGAGCAAGATCTCACAGGTTCTTCCTTCATCTAAAGATAAATTAAACACTATGTCATCTAAAGGTGTTTATAGAGTCCCTTGCTCTTGGAATGCTGTATACATTGGTGAAACAGGTCGTTCCGTAAAAACTCACATCTCTGAGCACCAGCGCTGTCTCAAGTCAGGTCTCGTTTCATCATCGGCCATCACCGAACACCAACGCGATACTGGCCATAAGATCCTTTTTGATGAAACTTCCATCATCTGCAAATCCCCATTCTTCTTTAGCAGAAAGATTCGCGAAGCCATTGAGATTTGCAAACACCCTAATAATCTCAATCGGGACGAAGGCTTTCCCCTTCCTTCTATGTGGAAAGTGCTAATTCCGACGGCATTTGCTGAATCGCGACGGCGCTTGCCTATAAATTCTCGCCTTTCTTCTTCCGATAGTCAGTCGAGTTATCGTGCTCTTTTGCTTTTTTCCTCCTGATGAAGCCCCTTACGAAAGTGGGCGAAACGTTGAGTTCTTCGATCTCAATCATGACACGGTCCAATCCCGGAAGTCGTTTGTTACTTAATAACAATGGCCGTGAAAACCTCAAAAAGCATCGAAGTGTCAAGTTGTTTAAATTACCAAATTTTAAATTACAAATGTTTAATCAAGAACAAAAAGTTATTATAATCGAAATGATTGATTTAGCAGATGGAACATTGTTTAAGCGTTGGATTTTATTTCAACTTTCAAATAAAATTTTGATATGGCAGTCGGTGACAGTTATGCAATGATTTAGGTTATGTATTTCATTCTAGAACATCAACATAATGTGAATTGATAATCGACATATGTTTGGATTTCCAAAGCCAAGCTTGATTTCATTTTCATTTGCTCACATATTACATCTTATGCTGTCTACACCCATACTATTTAAACTAGTGATGGAAACGAATGAATGAAAACTATCGAATAGTTCAATAGTCACCGATTATTCGAATTATTCGATAGGTAAAACGAATGAATGGTTTTATTCATTCGTCATTTACGCTATCGAGAAACAATCGAAATGGCAAATGAGCGAACTGGTAAGGCGATAGATGGCGCGGTAGCACAAAGCCGAACGGAACCAATGAATATTATTCATTCGGTTTTCGCCGGTTGCTACCTATTGAATTAACGACAACGGCAAAACGAAAACACAAAATGTTAAATAAATTGGCCATCCATACATGCCCCATTGTCTATTCTGAAACACATGGAGCGCACCGCTAAAGCGAATTAGAAATCCTTTACACTAACCTATTATACAGGAACTCAAGCAAATTAGACAGTGGATCTACAGTTTCACATATCGCAACAAGTATTATCAATTATTATTTTTTTATTTGTTGTTATACACCATTAAAGATATTTTGAATTCTAAAGCGAATATGATATTCGAATAAATGCATTCAATAGTTAGGAGCATTCATTTAATATTCTTAAGCAAATGGTGCATATTGGTAAAACGAATAAAAATATTTGAAAAATTAATTCGATAGTTGGTACTAGTCATTTAGTAAGTAATCGATAGTATAAATTATTCGATAGTGCCCATCACTAATTTAAACAATCGATAACTTACCTCTACAATTTTCTCAGTCAACATTTAATGTAATCAATTATAGGGCATTTCGTAAATGTACTGTGAAAACGTATTTAGGGCCATAAAATAAATAAAACAGTTCAGGTAGCCATTTGGTCTCGATTTCTCGTTATAAAGATAGGTACAAGACATTCTAATTTAACAGCAACATGGCAATATTGTAAGCGGTTTATAATATTAGACCAGTGCGAATAAAATATATTCTGTGGCAGTAGGAAGTGTCACTTAAGTGTTTTCTCATTATGTTCTTAGTTGTTTACTACTTCTACCTAATGCTCTAATCGTATAAAGAATATGTGATACATCTGCAGCTTGCATATTCATAATTTAGAATTTTGCATGGTCCACTAATTCTACATAAAAATATGGAAACTACTTTGTTGTAAAGGCTATTTTTTCTCGAGAATAATAATACAGAAGTTAGTATAATATAAGTAAAAGCTTATATTCCCACTATAAAAATTATAATTGTCTTATCTTAGCAGCATTCCCTTTTTATCAGAGTTAACGTTTTTACGGGTTTAATTGTTTAAGGCCTGTGAATATAGAGCACGAAAACAAAAAGACAAAAGACATTATTATATGTGTCCCTACAAATGGAATTAAGATGCTTATCGCTATACAAGATCTCCCTTAATTCACGGAATGGAACAAAAGTTATTACCTCGGTTTTGTTGCCCACTGGCGTTATCTACATCCGCCGTTGGTAAAAACCGAGCGCTTACGTGTGAGACCCACGAACACACACAACTTAACACTATTTCATGCTGACTGGCTACGAAAACCATAATACTTTATATGCAAGAGATATAACTGTTAAAGTCCTATTTTAAACGCTCCTAAATAGTTTTGCTAATAGCAGGTGAAGCAGTTTCTAATTTAATTATAAAATTATGTTTACTTGAGACGTTGTGAGAAACCAAGCTATTTCGCACAATTTTGTATGCCTTACAATTGACAGTTTCGTTAATCTATAAAAAAACCATGTGTTATTATAACGCTCGGGCATGTTGTTTGTTATGGACAAGGTCTACGCATGCGGAGTACTAGAGTTACCTTAGACACCAACTATGGTCATACGGTCAAAGTCCTACTGGAATTTTGCCGAGACTAAAGGAGTTCCAACCTTATCAAAAGATCTTCTATATGATAGACATCGTAAAAACATGGAACTCTAAAATCTTACCGGGACGGGGGCTCAAACTCATGACCTTTGGATCAGTAGTCAGAATGCTGAACCACTAAGCCATCGAGCCAGGTAAGTGCAAGTTATGATATCGCATAGTTTACAGAACGCTGTATTTTGTTTATTTATTTGAAACTTTTCTACCAAAAAAAAAGAGTGCACAATGCTCGGAAGAATGAATTTTTATGTTCGTGTGATTTGCGCACTTAGCTGGCGCTTGGTGGGTAAAATTTCCACTCATACGAAGTAGGGCGGCCCTGGTGGCCTAGTGGTTAGAGTGGCAGACTAGCGATCAGCGGTCCCGGGTTCAAACCCCGGGGGAGGCACACATTTACGTAGAAAAACGTATAATATCAGTCCTTCTCAGGACTAACCAGGAACACCTGAAGACCGGAGTAGATCAAAACTCCCAAAATGTTGTGTGATTTACACCATAGACAGTGGAAAAAGTCCGAAAAGCATATCATATACCAGGTAATTTACTAGCTCATTTATAAACTTTGTCAGATAAAAGCTAATGTAATTCTAGGAAAAAAGTCCGTATAAACCAGTGTCCAAAAATTTTTGTTCTTGAATACAAAGGGTGTTAAAGTTTTCTAAATGATATCGTCTTTTTCTGATAATTTCCTTATTTATACATCTAATTACACCAAATTTCGTACATAGTTCACTTGATAGGACGCCTTAGCAAGCTCTACAATTAACGAGTGGCGGAAATATGGGTAATAAATTAACAAGAAAAATAATGCCACCCTGTAGAAAAGTTTTCCATCTATTTTTTTTTGCTATCTCTCATTGTATCTTGGTAAACTTGATTTGTCTAATGTATTTCATATTTTTGCAAAAAACTCAATTTGACAATTAGAAAAATCAAATTTGACCAAAAACTACTAAACATAGTAAACAAATCGAAGAGAGGCTTTCTGCCTAGAATTAAATCACTTACCTACCTTAAAATGAAATTTCTTTTAATTTTTTTATAGGATGTTACTTTTTTTTTGTTAAATTTGTGGCACCAATTACCCAATTCCGCCACTGGTTAATTGTAAAGCTTGATAATATCACATTTTAATGGATTCTATCAAACTGCACTGTGGATCAAATTTGGTTTAAATAGCAGCATTAATAAAGGAATTATAATAAAAAGTCATATTTTTTAGAAACCAAAAAATTTTTGGACACTTGTTTATAGAACTTTTTTTCGTAAAATTAGAAAGTTTGTTAATGAGCTGGTATATCACCCTGTATAATATGGTTATAATCCATTAATCCATCTCACATTGTACCACAATAATGCTTTGATTTTTTCTAAAAGATGCAAGTGAATATCTCATAAGGGGTTTCACTCTTAGCAGTATAAATATTTCAGTATTGATCGCAACATGTAAGTTATTATTTACATGGAAATTATGCTTTCAAATTAGCGCTGCTACAAATTGTTTCTCTAACATTGCCAAATTCGTTGTTCAAATTTCAAACACTTTGTTTCATAAATGCCCGATGTCGAAGACCCAAGTGTTTACTTCCTGCCACACATTAACTTTCGAAATTTAACGATCCTTTTCGAGAAAACTACTTGTTATTAGTATATCTTTATCTGATTATGTGCAATAATTTATTCGCGCGATAAAAACTGGCTCGCAATTGGTAGTAATTGTTGAAGGAATTAATATGCATTTTACGCAGAACAAAAGAAGAATGCGCTGCACGAACTACAGTTGTTGTTCGCACAGTATTTTAAATGTAAATTGTATCAAAAAGCCAGCGAGCTCATTAACTTTAATAATAATTCTTGATTAAGATCCCACTGACGATTAGCAGTAAATTGTTCTCATTACAGCAATTTTGTATTTTTAACCGGTGCATACATTACCTGTTCACTGAACGCACTTTAGATAAATGAACGGCCGTATTCAACGGAAATTCTTTTTTAAACGCCTCTGATTACAATACGTTGTTAAGTTTCTAGTTTAATTTATTTTAAAAACTACTTTGTTCTTGTCTTATTTATTGCCAAGTTTCAGCGTTCACCTCAGCGATTTCCTTTTATCGTTAGCCGGATTCTTTAATTATTTTTTTAATTGTCTGTAATGTTATAGGTAATAGCATTACTTTGTGCGCTTATAAACGGAAATTGTTCTCATAAAAAATGGAAATGGAATTCTAAAATTATAAATTATTATTAAAGAAGGTGTAAAGCAATAACGGCATTAAGGCTAACGCTGTAATTTGTACAATTTATAAGAAGACCCGTTAGCGAATTTACACGCAAACTGAAGCAAACTTAAGATAGAGTTTAGATAAATTACCTTGTGCTTGTGCAAATACCTTGAAAATACGCGTTTATTCGGCCTGTAACTCATTAATTTCCAAATTTTACTGATTTGGTCTTGAATGACCTAATGTTGAAAATAGGATCACACTTAAAGAAGAGTCATAATATTAATTATGCAGTTCATTTCTTTTAGGAACTACATCAACAGATTTATACGTTTGAAGAGAATTATCTTCATCGCAAACTGTTCCTTCTTATTTTGACTAATAGATTTTTGTTGTATACATATGAGATATGTATACTTTATTAAAAAAAACGTGTCAACGAATTGTTATGGTGGTATTATAGATGGCTATAGGCAACCAAGAAATAGACCTTACAGGATATTTTATGGAAAATAAGTCTCTCACAGTTCTCAAGCTACTAACATTGTGATACCACGTTAACATTTGTATTTTTTCATCTCTGCTGAACGTGGTTGTATTAAAAAATCACAATTTCATGCTATAGTCAAAAAATAAAAACTAATACTATTAATTTGATATTATAGTAATTTATTATACAAGACGATAAAGTTAAATTTTATCCACGAGTGAATCGTTTAACGTCGAGACGGAGTCGAGACGTTAATGATTCAAGAGTGGATAGAAATAACTTTATCGTCGTGTATAATACAATATTTTTTTCTATAGCAAGAACTTTAACAATTTCAAAAGAAAATAAGGACAGTCAATCGCATTTCAAAATGTCAGTAGCTAGATTGGGTTGCTACGATAATGCGCAGCTGTCATATTTAATTTAAACAAAAGTTAGAAAATTAAATTACTTTATCTATCCTTGATGTTAAAGTGCTACTTTATCTACCCTTGCTGTTAAAGTAAAACTTGACCTTTTGTTTTGAGTTGATAAAAGCACACTTTAACATGTGCTATAGAAAATAATAATTTGATTACTGCTTCCACAGCAGACTATTCTTTTCAAAAAAGTTAACTTACATATAAAATTTAGTGTATAGTTGGTTGTCTATAGATTGCAATAAAACAATGCATTGGCACGTTTTTTTTTAAATATAAGTTCGTATATATACACAAAAATCCATGTATATTATTAACATCTTAGTTCGATGAATAGCTATATACTCAAATATACGCAAGTGCTATATAAAACAATTATTAAAACCCAGTGGGAAGTACTGTTATTTATATGATATGATTTCGTCATATGCGTGTAACTGTATCGATTAAGTTTCTCTTGTATTGCCCAATGAACATAGTTCACTTTTTAAAATTTAAACCAATACGCACGTATTCAACGTTTTCTTGACGACGAGGTATATTCGATTCGATATGTTCATTTTCTCATTTTCGTTGTTCAAGTAATTGAAATAAAATCAACGTAACTAGATAATACCAAACAATCATCAACTAATTCTGATAAGTATGTTTTAATAATAGGATGCAACTATACAGATTGCGGCAGGCAACTAGGACCATAGCAAAAGCAAGACCTTACACGTGGTCGTAATTGTATTTAAAAAAAATTAAAAATCGAATATATACCTTGTATTTATAATGATCCTAACGACCTACCGCTATCGTACATTGATTGTTCGTTTGTTCAACACAATTACGGCCACATGTAAGGTCCCCTTGCTTTTGCTATGGTCCTAGTTGCCTGCCGCAATCTGTATAATTTGATCGAATACCACTCGACTCTTCGTACATTCAAATTAACAAAATTACTGTTGCTTAGAAGCAAAGGCAGTTTTGTAATGTTATTATTGATTATTACAACAATAGGGAAGGAAAGTATCGATTATACGTGCCAGAGACATAAGGCAGCTAAACTACAAAATAAAGGCAAGCTACTAAACATTGTTTTAAACATTTTTAATTACGATGAAGCAACAGTTTTTTCATACGTATATATCACAGAGATTTAATCACCAATAAAGTTTTCTAAATATTTGCATAATTCTAATTCGATTACTAATTTTATTCTCTGGTAATATTTAAAATTGTAATAGATATTTGTTTAAATAGAAGCTATTACATTAAATTAACGCCACAAAGTTGAATTTTAGAACTTTCGAACATATATCAAAGATCGTTTACAATTTGCAATAGATCAATAAATTAGTACAAGGCCATTCATGTCTACGGCAATAATTAATTATTTACAATATGTCTAAAACAGTCATATACGAGTATAGCAGGAGGTTCTCGCAAAGTGTATGAGATTAAATTAGACGACATGCGTAGCAGCCTGAGGACTGTTTCTGTAGATAATCACACTACTTAAATTTAGGTTACTCTAGACTAGACAGTACAAAAGTATAAGTTCTGATTTTAATGTTTTCATTATAGGTCAGTCAATTATTAAGTTACTATTTTAATATTAGTAAAACACTCATTAAATAGAAATTTAAATATAATTTCAGTTTCTATGTGTTTTTAAAACTAGGGAAACATTAATATAAATCTGTCTTGGCTTAACTTAGGGAGTCCCTGGTGGTGTAGTTTGAACAAGCGTCCATGTACGATCAGTAGAGTTAAGTAACACTCTTTCTGGTCAGAACTTGGATGGGAAGTTCCCGAATTTTACTTTTTAAATACTCTATTAGACTCGATCCACACTACCGGGCTGCTCTCGGTTCGATCTCGCTCCGCTCAAATATTTATACATTGTTAGCAATGGACACATTGCTAACAATGTATAAAAAATTGAGCGGAGCGAGATCGAACCGAGAGCAGTCCGATAGTGTGGATCTAGCTTTATTGTTTATATCTTGCATGTTTCCATTTTTTGAAGACTAGAAATGCGTATGTATCCCCAATCATACTTGTCTGCAGTAATTAATATGTGTTGAGTGCACTTTATAATTTCATTATTTTATATTTTGAATGGAAGTCATTTCTTCCTAAATATGCTCTATTATTGTCCTTATTTAGTAATCGTTATTCATGCTTCGTATATTTTTAGTACAATGTAATTTATTGAAACGATTACTGTACTCCTATTCACGTATCTTCTAATTTTGTTATGTAATTTTGAGTGTCGTAAAAATCAACTTAATTCTATAGGTATTTCTTTCAATAGTATTGTTTTATCTTTGTTACTTCTGTTTAGACAGCATTTTTCACCCGTCTGTTTTTAATATATTTTTACTTTTATGTTTGTTATTATTTTCATGTCCTTGCAGATCTAGAAAATGAATCTAATATTATCGTGCTTGCTTACTTGTGCGGTTAGTAAAAAAAGAAAATGTAGTTCTAGAACTAGCTTGCACTACTATCTACATTTGCTATTTACTGCCTGAAAACTATTTTCTCTACGACCACCACTAAAATTAGGCCTTTTAGCGGTAGCTTTTTTCACTAAAAGTGACGTTTTATAATTTAACGTGTTTAAAATAAGATCAGCTGTTTACTTTTAGCCCATGTGCTAAAAATGAGGGGAGGTTATAAAACTACAATTTCGAACTGTAAGTGAGGTTGTAAAGTTATTCTAGTTACTTCCTGCGTTAGAGGTAAAGTGTTTTTTTAAATAATTAAAGCGTTATATAATAAATAAAGTCAGATATGTACTATTATAATTACCTTTGATACCTGACTTTGACAGTATTGGCTCCACAAACATTCACCTGCGAGTGAAGGCCATCTCTTTATTATGACATAAATTATAACTGTCATAAATGCAAACCCTTGTTAAGTCGACATTTATGGATTAACAGAAAGTTTAAGGTCGTAGCAAAATATTGTATGCAAACTCGTGCTAAAAGTGTTATTGCACTCGACATGTTATGAAATTCAGATTTCGGCTTCGTTTCATAATTTTCATGTATTGTGCTTAAACATAAACTTTTAGCACTTGTTGCATAAATAGCTATTATGTGTTAGCCACAGCGACTCACGTTACGCACAATTTATACGTAACCCTTGCTATAAAGTCGTGTATCTTTTTACTGAAAAACTTTATAAAAAGAGTAATTATGACCTCACAAATGTAAAGTATGTAGACATAATTTCGTCAATCTCAAATTTATAAAGATCCAAAAAACCATGAACAGTGATCGGATAGTGACAAGATGCATCAAGATTGCAATCAAACGGCAAAGACGCAATTTTAAAAAGAAATAAAAGACAGTGGTGCGTGGATAAACAGATACAAAGATGATACTGGCATTACATATGGTCAACCGTATCTGCAATCATAACATAGCCTTGAATATTAATGTTAAAAAGACCAAATTTTTGATGATATCCTACTCTTCTCACAACGTTTTAATGTTTAACGACGCTCTAATTAAGGGGACACAGGCATTAACTATCGAAGCACCTATCTTCACGAAACTGGTACCATATCAAGATTGCTGCTTCTATAAAATGCAGAACAGTTTTCGCATGCAGAGACTTCTACATGAATTATAAAAGTTAGGTTAAGCATTGCATGCCATTTATACGAAGCGTAAACAAACTTAAGGCATTCAATATATGAATGACCATCGTCTACTCAAAATTCCTAGACTAATACGGTCCCTAATGAAGAAGAAAGACTTCTTACTTAGATATAAGGTGCTACAATGAATAATGAAAGAAAAGTTAAAGGAAATAGAGCAAGAAGGAAATGCATATCATGAGTA
This sequence comes from Agriotes lineatus, assembly GCA_940337035.1. Taxonomy (NCBI): domain Eukaryota; kingdom Metazoa; phylum Arthropoda; class Insecta; order Coleoptera; family Elateridae; genus Agriotes; species Agriotes lineatus. The sequence continues at coordinate 157,096,235 of OW679194.1, forward strand.
ATATATCAGAGTGACTTCTAGGACTGATTGACCCGTGAAAGTAAGCTAGGTGCACTTAAGTTGGGAAAGGTAAACCAGGTGTGAGTACATTTAAGGTGATAGGTAAATAACAGGTAGATGTAAATATGAAGGTAAGGTACGCTTATAACTACTTTCATATAGTATACCTGTACACCTGTACATACCTTCACAGATTAGCTAATCACTCTGATATACTGATATCATGGTTGCGTAAGATTATGGAATGAACCGGATTGCGAACTATAGAAAGACTAATTCATACAGCAATGCATATGGAGGAAATGCAACAGGTGATCGCAGACATCTGATAAAGTTCATAAATCAGAAGAAGAAAGGATGTAGAAAACTAGAACGGACAATAAAGAACCGAAGAATTGAAATCAAGACATACAGAAAGCAATAGTCATGAGTCATGATCAATATTTATTTAAAAGGTAAATAGAATTAAACGAGGAGGTCCTAAGAAGTGAGGCATCATATGATCATCTTAATCTAAATATATAAGTTGGGTGTCCTCACTGACTCACTCACTTCCCCCACTCATCACTGTATCTCAAAAACCACAAGGCCTAGAAAGCTGAAATTGTGCATGTGATTCTCTTATACTGTCGAGGTGCACTAAGAAGAGATTTTCGAAATTCATCTCTTAAGGGGATGAAGTGGGTGTTTAGAGTTTCAATAATAAGACAATAGACCATTGTCAATGACTAACAATGTAAACTGTCGCTTATTGACATTTCTAATAATTTGTTAGATGGCAGTTTTTATACTGGTAAGGTTTGTTGGAAAATTGTTTCTTCTTTAAAAACAAGGCTTACCTAGCTACTTATTGCCACTCCCAAAAAGATACAACATCGACGGCACAAACCATTCAATATTGGGAGATGGATTGGAAGAGAATTTTGGTTTTGATTGATTTGTAAAAGTATTTGGATTATTTATTAATGATAATACGACATACGGAAAAAGTATTGGAAACAAAAAAATCAAAAACTAGAAAAGAGTGGTTTGATGAAAACTGTAAAAAAGTGCTAGGAGAACAGAATTAAAATTGAAAATGTTGAAATATAACAAGGAAGAAAATAAGAGGAATTAACAGATGATAAGAAAGAAGGCTAAAGAAACATCTGGGTGAAAGAAGAGAGAGAGAATGGAAGTAAGACTTAAAGGAATGGAAAATAATTTGAAAAAAAAGATATTAGGAAATTCTATAAAGAGGTTGGAAACGAGAAAAAAGGATACCGTGCGAGGACGATTTTTATCAAAAGAGAAAATGGGAATTTGATAGGCAATATAGAGGAAAATAAGAAGGATGGCGGAATTATTTCGAAAATATGTTTTATGAACAAGAAAGAAGTGAGGGCCTAGAGAGTGAACTTGGTGCGGAAGTAGATGACATACAACATCCTGAGGAAAATGAGGTTATAAAAGTAATAATAAGGCTAAACAATAATAAAAATCCAGATAAAAATTAATTTGTGCGTGAAAGTTAAAACACGGAGGAGAATAGATGCAGATATGTATTCTACAAATAATAAAAGCAGTATGGAAAGAAGAAAAAATGTCAGACCGATGGAGGAAAGCAATTATACAACCGCTGTTGAAAAAGGAGACAGCTAAGAATGCTATAACTACAGAAGAATTAGCCTGTTAGATGTCGTTTATAAGATAATAGCTATATTTCCCATATTAATCAAGGAAAGGTTACTAGAAAGTATGGAAAATATAGTTGGGGATTTCCAGGCGGAAAGACAGATCAGTGGTAGATCAAATACATATCGTAAGACAAATCCAGGAGAGCAGCAAAGGGCACAGGATGACAATGATAGCTGTTTTTATAGATTTTAAGAAAGCATTCGACTCGATAAAAAGACACAATAGTAGGTATGAATCCTATAGTGTGAGTTACCGTGCTTGTTAAAGTTTGGCCTTTACTCAAAAAGTCTTTATTGGAGGACTAGAAATAAAGATAGGATGAAGGCCCGGGGATCCCTTTTGAAAAACTACCCCAAAACCACCTCCAAAGGTACATTATTTTAGTTTTTGCCAATTTTCTCAGAAACTATTACTTTTTTGGAAAAATGTCAAGAGTCCTAATTTAAAGAGAATAAAATTTCCTATCGAATGGTGTATAATATGTTTATTTTTAACAAAAAGTAAATCTTAAAACAACCCCAAAACTATTGCAAAAATACATTCACTCTACGATTTCCTACTTTATTCAAAATTTTCAATTTTGAACAGGTGAAACGTTGTCAGTCCAATACATAAATACTCTGTACAGTCTGGAATATGTGAGATAGCAAAAAGATAAACTTAAAATAAAAAATATTAAAAAACAACAAAATATAAAACTTTACAATACTAAAAACAAGATTAAACATACCTATATATTTCCTACTTTTTAAAAAAAAATCTGTTTTTAACAGATAATACATTGTGAGTCCAATAAATAAATACCTACTCGTCTTATATTAATTTATAAGTTAGATAAGATGAACATAAAATACAAAATAATCAAAAATATATCAAAGAATTTACAATATAATAATGAAATCAAGATTTTGAACACACACATTTGCATAATAAAGTAGAGGGAAGTATTTTTTACAACTGCATGCTTTAAGACAACCCTTCTTACCGTTACATTTGATCAAGTCCTCGCAAGCTTTACTTACTTGTGGGATTGATATCCACTTTGGGATAAGTTTGCCTCGGGAGATTTCAACCAGCCAAAATCAGAGGGATCTGGAGCATGAATCAGTGGCTCTTTGGCAGAAATCTATATGCTCGCTTGATACAGAGCCCTTTTGCAGTGTAGCAGTAGGGCATCCTGTGTGAGAGGTAGGGTCTCTGGGTTATTGTTCCGATGACCAAATATCTCCTTTCTAAGCTGGTTCGAACCTTTTGATTCTCTGCCGTAAATTTTAACAAAAAAGGTTTATAGTTCACTGAACAAGGGAGAGTTTATTTAAATAGTTGTAAATGGCTTATTTAAAATCTCATACATTCTCCTCCTCTTTGCATTGCACGGAATGCGGTCTTTTTTTATCTTCCTCTTGTCAACAATGTGGAATCACATCCTGTTAGGGTGGTAAATAAGGGCAAAGCGTTGCTAGTAGTAGTAGTTGTGGGGAAACCGAAGTCTAGCAAGTAGGCCACCATAGGCCCTTTTTGCCAACCCCATGCCATCCCCTCAACCGCCTTCATTATCATCCTCTTCGATGGGCTCTTCTCCCTGCTTAAACCTTCCTGATCTTCTAATGAAGATCAGAATTTCGGCCCAGGATAGGGAGTTCAACTGTTCCATTCGAAGCGTAGGTGCTCCAAAGGTTCTATACCTCAGTCGCTGGTACGCTTCACATTCTCCCAAGTAGTGAAAGGACGTTTCCTCGTCCCTCCCACATCTTGGGCAGGATCTTCCTCTACTCCTATCAGTGTTAGGTGTCTCTTTAGTTTACAGTGGCCTGTCAAGATCCCTATCAAAAGATTTGTGGTTCTTCGGCTCCTTCCCATTAGCCAGACCGATTTCTTTGAATCAAATCCCGCTATGTGATACTTTGCCTGACGATAGCCCCTGCATCTTTTCCACTTTTTCTCGCTGGTCTTGTAGGCCCACCCGGTTAGGGCTGCTGAGACCTGCTGCCTTGTTATACCCAAAAAAGGTTCCGGTCCAAAACAAGTTTCCCCGGCTCCGAGTTTGGCTAGTTCGTCCGCCTTCTCGTTGCCTTGGACCCCCGTGTGTCCCGGGACGCAGATGTTCTCGACGTTTTTTTCCCTTGCCAATTCGGCTAAAGCATCTCCACATTCCTGGACAAGAGCTGATCTTGTCCTGGCCGAGAAGATTGCTTTTAGTGCGGCTTGGCCATCAGAGCAAATATAAATTTTTTGCTCTGCGGATATCCTGACCTCGTTCCTTGTTGCCACCGATAGGATGGCATAAACTTCTGCTTGGAATACCGTGGTGAATCTTCCTAAAGCATAGCTTTCTTGCACCCCCCGGCCTTCCATATAAATTCCTGCTCCAGAGGATTGCCTTTCCGCCAGTCGAGAACCATCCGCGTAGCATATCAAGGCATTCGACTGGAGCTTAACCCTTTTTTGCTCCCACTGTTCCCTTGTTGGGATAGTGAGAGAGAAACCTTTTTCTAACCTTAGCCGGTCCTCTGCTTCGGTTACCCTGTAGGCTGATAGAGGTATTTCTCTAGCAGCCATGTCGGCGATCCTAGCATGGCCCGTGCGAACTCCCTGGTCATTCAATAGCCCCGAATCCCGCATTCTGAGGTGGGTAGCCATGGCCTCTCTCTTTATCCAAGTGTCGAGGCCCGGGAGTCCCAATATTACCTCCAGTGCGGCTGTTGGGGTTGTCCTCATTTAATTTTCTTTTGTTTTTTCCCGTCGTAGAGCTGATTCTGATGCTGACACTGGTACCGCAATTTTCTCTTATGTCCGATTTAATGGACATTTTCCAATAACTATCCCACGTTATGTGCAACAGAGACATGTTTTTGAATTCTTAACATATGTATATCAAGAAACATCTGTTTACATAATCTTCTAAAGTGATCGTGTCTGAAGTGGGATTTAAAAGATGTATCAGAGCACTGATATGACACCATCAAAACAGTAGAACTTAATCTCGAAGAATGTTGACCATTTTTAGAAGAAACCCAGAGAAAGTTTAAGTATTCATATATTGACAGACTTATTTATATGCATAATAAAAACAACACTTGCATATCATAGCAACAGCTATTTGGAAACTATAAACCTTTTAATGGCCAGCTTTAACAAGCACCACCATCGATTACTACAGTATCAAAGTATTGAAGGATTCCAATTTCTGCTGTTTCAGCTATATCTGAGTTTTCTGCTTTTCTCAATATACAGCGTAAAATGTCGGATGTTTTTAGAATGAAACATTTTATCGACACTATCTCCAAAGTCAGGCGGAGATTCTTGAACTTCGTGAGCGAAAAATCATCTATATTTCCATTTCGTGACTGTGCAGATATATACAAATTAGCAAGTACGGACAAGAAGAAGTTGTTGTACATATTCATGGTATCGTTTATGGCCAGTAGCCTCAATGATATGGATTGAATGTTTGTCTTCAGAAATGTCTCCATTCAAGTTAGCCAAGTCATCTCCAACCTCACTAAGCGGATTTCCTTTCATTCTAATAATATCTAATAAAGAGCTTACATCGTTCAAGAAATCATTCTGCGGCTTTTTGCCTTCATCATGGTGAAAAAAATCAGATTCACAAGGCGGAATTAAATTTGTGATGTACTGAAAAGCCTCAGTTTGTCCGCTTAATTCAGGGCTATATATTGCCCAATTCAATAATGACGCAGGATCTTGGGTAAGTCCTATAATGGTTGTTGGTTGTTAATACACTTACCTACCTTAATTTTCACAGATTTCTTATTCACACACTATTTTATGCCGTGTAATAACCAAGTATAATATTGCGGTCATTCAACCTATTACGTTTACTGCGGTGCGGCTGAAAATTAAAAGCAGTTTTGCCTTGCCGTAGAGCGGGAAAAATAAATTTTAAAAATAACTGAAATAACTCAAAATAACGAAATTTCTTCAAAATAAATAGACAATTAGAAGTGTAGTTTCTAATTTTATTAAATATATGTAGTATTAGTCTAGCTAGTCACATTTTTTTTTATTTTTACCCTATATTTACCTCTTTTTTCGACTATTTATTAATTGATTATAGACAATATATATACCAATCGATAGCAAATTTTATTTTCTTTAAATTAGGGCTCTTGATATTTTCCAGAAAAATTAATAGTTTCCGAGGAAATTGCGAAAAACTGAAAAAATGTACCTTTGGGGGTGGTTTTGGGGTGGTTTTTCAGGGAGGATCCCCGGGACTTCATCCTATCTTTTTTTCTAACCCTCCAATATACCCATTTCTAGTAAAGGCCAAACTTTAACACGCATTGTAACTCACAACCCATTTTTATATGGGAATTAATACCTACAAAGTTATGGAAGTTTTGCAAAAATTTGGAATAGATAAGAAGCTATGTAGACTAGTAAAAATGACTTTAAGTAATATAAAATACAAGTTAAAAGTAGAGGGCACATTAATAGAGGGTTTTGAAATTACAAGAGGATTAAGACAAGGTGACCCAATCTCGTCAGTGCTATTTAACTTAGTATTGGAATCCGTTATAAGATAAAGTGAGTTACAAACAAAGAAAAGTATATACTCTAAAAGTCATCAATGTATTGCGTATACCGACGATGTGGGGATCCTGGCAAGAAGAGAGAGGAATTTGAAGAGTATGATGAGGAAATTTGAAATAGAAACGGAACGTATGGGGCTGCAAATAAATTACAATAAAATGAAATTCGTGGATCTAGGAATACAGAGTAAAAGGAGGAGCAAAGAAAGCCTCATCCTAGAAGATGGAAGATGTCACAATTCCAACAGAACAGACAAAGAATATAGAATATATCTGGAAAAACATCAAGGAAAGCTTAAATATCGCTGCGAGTGCAGCACTGGGAGTGGAGAAGAAGCCAGAATGAAATTTCTGGTATGACGACAAATGTAGAGAAGCAGTAGTAAGGAGAAACAAAGCACGCGAGAAACTACTACAAAGACTCACCAGAGCGAAAGAAGAAAAGTTTAACCGACTAAGAAGAGAAGCCAAGTACATATGTAAGCAAAAGAAAAGGCAACAACTAAACAATCAGTTAGTCATGGTACAAGAAGCATATGCCGCCAAAGAAGTTAGAAATTTCTATAGAAATATTAGAAAAACCAATAACGAATACCAGCCTAGGGAAACAATGTGCAAAGATGAAGATGATAAAATTCTACTAAACCAAGAGGATGTTATTAGAAGATGAAAATATTACTTCCAACTTATACTAAATAGACCACATAGAATGATAACACAAGAAGGAAGTCCACCCACACAACATGCCGCCCAACCGGAAATAGCAGAACCCACCATAGAAGAGGTAGAACACAGAATACAAAAACTAAGGAATAACAAAGCCCCAGGAGTGGACAACATTCCTTCAGAGGTAATTAAATATGGAGGAAGCGAAATGAATAAACAGATACACGAAATGATAATTAACATATGGGAAAACGAGAAAATACCCAAAGAGTGGAAAACCGCGCTAATCTGTCCTATATACCAGAAAGGAGAGAAGTTAAATTGCAACAACTACAGAGGAATATCGCTCCTTTGTATTGCATAGAAGATTCTTACGAACATCCTAAGAGAAAGAATAATACCATGTACCAAAGATATTTAGGAGGCTATCAAGCGGGTTTTTGCAGCAACAAGTCAACCACTGATTAGCTGTTCATTATCCGCCAATTAACGGAAAAAGACTGAGAACACGATATAGGCCTGTATTAGATGTTTCAGGCGTATGACAGTGTGAACAGGGAAGACCTCTAAGCTGCAATGACAGAGTTCGGGATTCCAACAAAGCTTGTTAACTTAACACGTCTAACCATGGGAAACACCAAAGGCCAAGTTAAAAGCCAAAATACGAAATCAGGAAGTTTTGAAGAGAGGGATATACGAGTACCAACCAAATCTTCCTTGTTCAAAGCATTCACGCCCATTGATCCACCTGAACAACAGAGCCGAAGCTTTCATGTTCTGGACGGTGGATTTTTGTTGCACCGAGTGGTATGGCATCGCAACGATTCGTTCTGAACAATTTGTATACTTTATGTGGAATACGTGAAGCGGCACTATTGATCAAACGCATGTACAGTTTTTGACGGTTATCCGGATAACTTCGATAGCATGAGCACGAGAAGAGCGGAAAGACATCGACGTTTCAGGTCACAAACCTGCGCTGATGTCGTTTTCAATGAAGCAATGATTTCCACTGTTTCGCAAGAAAAGTTTCTGTCCACCTATTCGAACAAAAGGCGTTTAATTCTTATGTTAATGAAGAAGTTTGAAGAGCATGGTTATACAGTAAAGCAATCCGTGGAGGATGCGAATTTGTTCATCGTCCAAACAGCGCTCGATATGTCCTCTTCATATCCGTTTGTTGATGTTGTAGGGGAAGACATAGACCTATTGGTTCTGTTAACCGCAAGGGCACGAGATCATGCCAATGTTGATTTACGAAAACCAGCCAGAGGAAAGATTGCGGAACAGATATTTTCTGGGCAAAGCCTCAACTACAAGGATACTGTAGCGAAGAATTTTCAGTTTCTCCATGCATTCAGTGGTTCCGATACCACCTGTGCTCTGTTCAACCCGATGAAAAATCAAATTTTCAACCTCCTTCAAAAGAACGACAAGTTGGCTGATAGTATTAAAATCTTTCAACATCCAGAAGCAGACGTTAATGCTCTTGCTACAGGTGGAAAATCATTTTTACTGGCATTGTACGGTGCATCGCATGAAAACGACTTATTGGATTCCCTCCAATACGAATGTTTTGTGAATGCTGTTTCCAAAAACAAATTTAACCTTGCCTTCCCGCCTCCCACAGAAGATTCTGTACGTCAGCATTGCCTACGGACATATCATCAAGTTCAGATGTGGAATGGCATTACGAAAAACCCGGAGGAATACGGTTGGCAGAAAACAAGAACAGGGCTTGATGCTGTTCGCGCAACAAAACAGCCAGCCCCCGACATACTTCTCCAGTCAATTTCTTGCAGATGTAAAAAAGGCTGTGGGACGGCAGGCGGGTGTCGGAAGATCGGGTTAAAATGTTCCGCACTCTGTCTCTATTGCAATGGTGTAGCTTGCGAAAACATTCCTGACATTGTGGAAGATTCTGACGAAGAGGACGATAATGAGGCTGCAGATATTCTTGACTCCCTACAAATGTACGAGGAGCATGAAAGAAAAGAAGAAGAGGCTGGTGACTCGGAAAAATCATTTGCGCCAAAACTATCGCAACGTGCAAAACTGCGGAAAAGCAAGTAGGTAATCAATTTGATTGTGGAAACCACGTAAAAAAAATGTGCCGATGCACTCTACCTCATGGGTGGTGTAGAAACGAGTTGCAATATGTATTGGTTTTAATAATGTTTCTGTACAACAAACTATAGATAAGTTAATTTGTAGTTAATGTGAAAAAACTGTTGAAAATACAGATTTTCTGCGAATTCAAAATGTTCGTTTTATTTCTAAGCCCTTTTACTGGAAAACTATCGATCTGACAAAAAAATATGATTAGTTCTGTTTAGTAGCAAATTTTATTCTCTTTAATTTATCATAAAAACTTTTTTGCATAGAATTAACAGGAACGGAGTTATACGGCAAAAACTGTTTTTGGGTGACATTTTTCCAAGATGGCGGCGCGAGCGGCGACCTCCCGAGGTCGCAAATTAAGAGCCATAGTGTTACAGTTTTAAATGCTCAGATCGACATTGATCAAGAGCACTGTCAAAAATCGGGTACAAACTACAGGGTTCGCCGGCTTTACTAAAAAGAACACAGATCTTAATGTGTTGGAGCAGATTTTGGGTGCTCCGATTACTCGCACTTAACTCAGTCGGGAAGGCGTGGTTCGAAAGCTCAAAGAAAAACCGGCGGCACTTACCCTAAAGATTGCTTAAAATAGATGCCTAGAGCGCCACTTGTTTCTAGATAGGGAATGGCAAACGTGTTAGGAACAAGAACACACACGTAGCCTATGGGGAGGTCCTCCGTGTACGTTGTCCTCGCCGCGCTGTCCAAGCCTCCATCGAGTCTTCAGATAAAACACCAAGAGTGGCCATAAACAAATGACTTACCTTAAGGCCCACCCTTGCTAAATAGTAACAAAAGCACACTAATACTGGCCCAAATTCTGGGGCTTGCTTGCTCATAAGACATGCTTTAGCTTTACAACTGCAGTTACACCTGGCTTTTGCCCAAACTAAATTACTTAGGAACCCAGAAGGGGTTCAGAACTCGACAAATAAACCGACTGACTTTAACAGATTTATTATAGAATGAGTTAAATTTACAAACAAGTTTACACTGAAATAATCGCCCGGAGGCGAGTTTAAATTTAATAAAAAAAGACAGGCACACCCTACTTGAACATGAAAGGGGCTCCCAAGCAAAGTTACCTTAATGTCTAACGATGTTATTACAAAATACAAGACAAGATATCCAGGGTCAAGCCCCTGATGTCAACAAGCAAATCAAATTCTAAAATTCGGCGAGCGTACGCAACGTTTTGATCACTGGGGTTGCACAGTAAAAATTACAGACGCCACTTATCTCGGCACACAAGATATATCGCACATACAATAAATACCTGGAGCTGTAAGCATGTTGGGGTAGCGATGACGTCCTCGGCGGAAGCTTGGCAAAGCTGCTGCAGGGGGTCCAACTTGAAAGAGAGAGCGGGTCGGCGGCGGAGCGGGCGAAGATGACTTTAGTTTCCGGGGTGGCCCAGCGAACGTAATCAGAATTTGCAACTGCAATTATCCTCGAACGACACGAGTACACAAGCGGGGATAATCAAACGACGTTAGAACTATATGTGCACTACTGGCAAACGATGCATCCCTCTGTACTTAGAAAGCGGACAACAACCGATACGATAAACGACGTTTTCCCCAATAAAACGATTTGCGGGCCTTTCCCTTAACTTCACGACCGCCTCGGAGTTCTTTTTGCACCTACGGCTATGAAGGCTGTCGCCGAACTCCTTCCAAAATTTAATTGCGTGAAGATCACAAGGTTCACAAAACTTGAACACGAAACTACACTGCGTTCACGGAAAGTTCCCCGGACCGCAGCACGCGGCCCGGGGGCGACAAAACTTGTACGTGAGTTGTGGTTCACAGCTCGATGCCAATTAATTCAGAAACGCGCGGGTAAAAACGATGGTCACCTCCGCGCAGAATGATCTCATTCCTTCAGAACAAAGAACCTGCCAGCCTTGCAAAAGAAACAAGGAACAATTAACACGAACAATTCTAGAACCTTCCACAGCCAAATCAGCGCTTTCAGCGAGCGAGGGGCGCAATTCAAGAAGCTAAGAAAAGGTATCATTTTACAATCTAATTTCCAGGAATGAAACTTCACGTCGGCCTTGTGCAGGCGCTCGGTTCCTGCATTAAAGAATGAATTCACGGACCCAATTCGGCAAATGCAACATAAACGGTGATATTTATAATATAGTTTCGAGGAAGGAAATCTTACTATGGCCTTGCGCCCGCGTTAAAGAATTGGTTACTTAAGAAAACAAATTCGAGGCGCAAGCATTTCAATACCCGCCGGACTAAATTTAAATGTAACTAGTACAGGGCCGAATCCAGGAAAAATTCGGGCAGAATATTTTTAACTAATTTTGTTAATGACCCTTACAGTTGGACTGATAGCAGAAATGGCTGAACGAGGTCGAAAATGATCTAACAATAGTTAGGGCATATGGGCCGACATTCCTGCCAAGTTTAAAAACTTCATGACCTTTTGTAACCTAAAATATTATAATGACTGGACTATAAAGCTTACTATGCTTTGCAAGGGATGATGAAATCACGAAGCATACAAAGTAAAACAAAAATTGTAGCATACAAAACCTTGATCAGACCAGTAGTCATGTGTGGTAGTGAAACCTGGACGATCACAAGGCAGCGACAACAGATGCTTCTAGTTTTCGAACGAAAGATATTAAGACGAATGTATGGGCCTATAAAAGAAAACGATGTGTGGAGAATTAGGTTTAATCATGAGCTTAAAGAACTATACCAAGAACGAGTACGACTTAGATGGGCTGGCCACTTGGAAAGAATGCAAGATAACTGCATACCAAAAAAAGTGTGGAAAGGGGAGGTATTTGGTAACAGAGCCAGAGGAAGACCTAGAGTACGCTGGAGAGACAATATCCAGAAGGATGCAGAAGAACTATTGAAGATTAGAAACTGGAAAGCGGTGGCAGCGGATAGAGACGAGTTGAGGCGTCGACTGAAGGAGGTCAAGGTCAATGATGGACTGTGGAACCACTGGAAGAAGATCCTAGAAGAAGAACAAGGGTTAAAATTGTCAGAAATAAAAAGAGCAGAAATTTTGATCTATCTGGGAGCTGCCATTCACGAAATTGAAGAAAATGAAGAAGAAAAAAAAACACAGGCTTAAAAAAGGTTCAGCAAGTGCTGGAGCTCTCACGAGTTCGCTAACATCGAAAACAGTATTAAGAAGTACAAAACTCAGAATTTATAAGTCAGTTCTACAGCCAGTAGTGACATTTCTATGCGAAGCGTGGGCAATTACAAAGAGCGTTATAGAACAAATAGACATATGGGAAAGAAAGATGTTGAGAAGAATATTTGGGGGGAAGAAAGTGCAAGAGGTGTGGGAGAGAAGAAACAATCAGGAGTTGCTTTATAACAAATCAAAATTATCAAAAGTGGTCAAAGCTCGGAGAGTTCGAAGGATGGGGCCATATTTCACGGGCAAAAAAGGAAGATTGATTAAGGAAATTCTGGGGAGAGGAAGACCTAGGCGACAAGTTGAAAAGGACTTGCAAACAGTAGGAGTTAGCGGATGCAGAAGAGTAGTAGAAGACAGAAAAAAAAAAGAAAGTAGTGGAAAAACTCTTGAGCAATAGTTTCTCTTTTACAAGCCTTAGGCCACTAGGCCTGTATGCGTATTGTACATAATACGACATACTTTTTATTTTATTTAGATACCTACATGAAAAATATTATAGTAAATGGAGTACAAATGCCTCAGTGTCATTTCCATGAAAAGTGATGGTAGTAGGTTTCTATTCTACTCTCGTTCGTGTTGTATATATGTCAGGAGATAGAGCTCAAGAGGTGCGTACGCAAATTGTCCAACGCATTACAACGAATTGGGCCAGATTTCAAATATTATCGTGTAACTATGACAACTATGTTAATGCGTTGATGTATTCAGTAGATATGTTGAAATCAAGTACCAACAGCAGGAGAAGTATTTCCATTTATTCCACGTATTTTATCTGACTACCCTTTTGAATTTAAAACGTTGCAATTCCCTAAAGGTGTGTTTTGCTATGACAATTAATAAATCTCAAGGGCAGTCTTTAAAAGAAGCTGGTATTGACCTGAGAGTAAATTCTTTTTCGCACGGACAATTATATGTGGCATGCTCAAGGGTCAGTACACCAGCCTCATTGGTTATACTGGTTCCAAAGAACAAAACAGCCAATTTTGTCTACAAAGAAGAACTATTTTAGTGGAAACTCCCTATGTCATTTAACTAAGTAATACTCCAAGCAGCTTTTAGTTACTTGTTTGAAATATTTTGTTTGTTTAATCCTCGTTAAATCTTTCTGTTCCACTTTCTGTTATTTAATACAATATAATTTTATTATTTTTTAAAGTTTTTTTTAAAACCACCTTTTAGGTACTGGTTAACCTCCGAGCAACGCTGGGTAACTTCAACTAGTAATGCAATAAATATAGGAAAAAAAACAACGGGCCCATATACACAATAATTCTGCATTTAGCATTAGTATTATGCATTTAGGATTATGTGTTACAACCGCTAAAGCTGTAATATTCAAAATGTATAACCCATAAGTCTATATTAGCAATACGACCAGTGGTAACTTATGCATCAGAAACCATATGTCTAATTAAAAAAGATCAAGAAACATTAAAAATGTTTGAAAGGAAAATTATAAGAAGAATTTATGGACCAATAAAGATACCAGAAATCGAGCATAGAAAATTAATGACTTCTGAAATACAGAAAATACGGAAATATGAAGATATAGTGAAGATAACAAAAGCACAGAGAATACGATGGCTCGGACATATATACCGAAAAGAAGAAAGATCAATACATAGAAGAATAACAAACCACACGAGAAAAAACAGAGAGGTAGATTGAGATCACGATGGATAGATCAAGTAATGGACGATATTAAACTGCTAGGAATAGCAGATTGGAGAGAGAAGGTACAGGACCAGAAGGAATGGAGAGACATTGTTAAGAAAGCAAAACACACACCATCTATAAGCGCAAGACAAGAAGAAGAACAGTGGACTGCCCCCACAAAAGAAAGTCAACGAAACTCTAAATAAAGGGTGGTTAGAACTCTAATCGAGTGTAAAACCTTGTATTAATAATAACCCATATGTAATTCTGTACTACTGTCATTAAGCTGTGCCATTGTAATAACGGCTATTATGCAGAAAATGCAAATATCACTACAAAATAATTATTGCAAGCAAGATGTTGGGCACAATTCTGAAAGATAAAGTAGATTATGCCACAATAAGAAAAAGGACTGATTTGAAAAATGTTGTAGTATAACGAGCAACAAAGGTGAAATGGGATACCACAGGGCATGAAGCGGATTATGAAAAACAAATATGGTCAGAAAAGCTGCCTGCCTAACGATTAAGAATAAGCAAACACAACATCGAGAGATAAAAAAAATTGATCATCAGTGTGTTGTGGAAATTCAAACGTATGAATAATATGTTGGCGGCACTGTTAAGTCTATGTCAAATTCGAGGTTAACAGGTTAGTTTTACGTCAATCTGTGTCAAAACTGACGGAAAACCTAACCTGTTAACCTAGAATTTGACATAGACTTAACAGTGCCGCCATATTATATGTTCGCTAGCTGAGTTACAACAGCAAGAGTAGGAAGACAGAGTTAGAGAAACTTTCAAAATTGAAATAAATGACTACACGCAGTAGAGTGAGTGCCCAAAGGAAAGAAGAAGATATAAAAAGTAGATTCAAGCAACTTTGATATAGTTATAATACTGCATGTCATGCTAAATTACATGCAATATCAGATACAATACTTGATGTTTTTAGTTATATAGTTACTGATTAAACAATTAATAGTTCAAGTTGATTTATATGCAGTTTCACGTTCTGGCGATGGTCTAAAGAACTTCATAATCAACTATTAGCATATGTTACATACTTTCAAAATATATTTACTTGATCTAACAAACTTATTTAGAATTCAATTAGTTGTTTGGAGATTCTAGCTTATTAAGGTTGATACTTTTGCTTTGCAGTAGATAATAAGCAATTTGTAAGTTTTTTATTCCACGCAAGTTGCTTTTCGAAGTAGTAAATTTGGGATGCTTGCGGTGCCCAGGTAGATAAAATCTTGAATGAACACCTTGGCCGGCGGCGGATGGTGGTCGTAATCTTTTACATAGACACTAATTTCACTTAATTTTGTGGGGGCGGGTTGCTTGACTTGCCGAAGTGGCGACATTTACCGGCGCTAATAGTGATGTGGGTAGACGGTAACATTTATAACCACTTAGCCTACTAAGGTTTTAGTAATTCAATCGATACATAAAATTTCCTCGGAATACTTAACCTCCGTTAAACTGCCGATAACTCAGTTATTTGTTTTCACGCCGATTAATATTATTGCCAACAAATCGAAATGAATTAAATTTACATTTATACATCTTCATGGTGGTTTCAGATTTGCAATAAATATGTAGATGGGACATTTGCAATGATCATAAGCATTTCAATCGTTCCTTCAGGCAATTGAAATGTGAAACTTCGTTTTGATTCCGGTAAGCAATTTTAAAATTCAAGATTCGTAACAAACTTCTAAGAATCAGATGTAGGCAAGTGGTTAATGCGTAGATAACTTACTAATCTATAAAGATTACCTAGTTTTTCTAGGGATACAAGATTTACAAACTTAATGCGAAACAGCAAGGCCAATGAATGTGTATGCAAAGTGATTACTTTAATTAATAGTAAGAGTAATCTATAACGTAATATAAAGTACAGGATATTCAACAAACCTACATTTTCTAAATGGAATATTTAAAATACATCGATAGTTTGAAATACATTTTTCAAATATTGATAAAACTGATTTATAAACCAAAGTGCAACACCAAATACAGACATAGATATTCCAAAATCTAGTTGTTCTACGGTTTGCCATGTTAGCAATACAAAAAATAAATACTTTTTTTCCGCTTGCCTAATTATTATTTTAGAGTAGCTGAAGATACGAATTATGTGTTAATGAATAATTTTCAAAAATAAATAAATTGCTTATTATCAAAAGAAGTAAGGCATTTTATGTAGAGAAATGTAGAATACTAAGAAAAACTGTCTCTCCCCTAGTCCTAGATGATAGATTCTTTTACAGCCGTCGCGAGTCGCTCTTCTTCAAGTTATTTAAAGGGACTATGCTAAATTTATTGAAAGGATAACTGTTGTGTTTGTGAAACACGGTATTCTAAATATGCTTATAATCTGCAAATAGAAATTTCACAAAAACTATTGTAAATAGCATACCTTATGATTTAAATTATTTTTGGCGGTATGTACGTTTCAAAGATAACAATGTTAAAACAGTACCATTATGTGTTCATTACTCTGATGCTACTGCATCTCATGGAGTAGCAAATTTATTCAGTAAATTTTTTCAGTCGATATATAGTACGGTTCATAATAACTCAGTGTTGTCGCTTTTTCCTACGGTTCAACAAACCATGTTTCATCTATTACTTTAAATTTTGAAGAAATATTTGCATGTCTTAACAACTTAACTGCAAGAAAGGGTCCAGATCCAGTCACTGTACCCGCTACTCTTCTTAAAAATTGTTCAAGATCTCTATTGAAACCTTTGTTTATATTGTTCAACACCTCTTTAAGTACCGGATCATTTCCTTCCACATGGAAACGTAATTATATTGTGCCTGTTTTTAAAAATGGGGATCGTAGTGATGTATGCAATTATCGACCTAATAGCATTCAGTCTGCCATACCAAAGGTGTTGGATAAGTTAGTCTGTAATAGATTTCAGTCCATATTCAAGAATATAATAATCAGCGAACAGTATGGGTTTTACCCTGACAAAAGCACTTGTACGAATTTATTTTCTTACGCCAACTACATCAGCGAATTTTTGGAAGAGGGCTTAATGGTTGATGCTTTTTATACAGACTTTAGTAAGGCGTTTGACAAGGTAAATCATCTAACCTTGTTATCCAAATTAGAAGCTTACGGTATAGGAGATCCGCTGCCGTCGTGGTTGGCTACGTTCATTACTAACAGGTCGCAATCAGTCAAAGTAAACAACTATAACTCTTCCGAATTTATTGTAGCACAGGGGTCACAGCTTGGACCGATACTTTTCTCTATTTTCATAAATGATATACCTAGCTCTAAATATTTCTTCAAGATTTCTTCTATTTGCGGATGAACTTAAAATTTATAGAAAGATTCTATCACCTTATGACTGTCTAGCATTACAAAAAGATATAAAGAAATGTAAATCGATACGCTTTAGAAAAAAACGAAACTATTCTTTACAACACTACACAATTAATTGTGAACCACTTCAAATTGTGAAAACTATTAAAGATCTACTTGTTATATTTGATAGCTGTTTGACAGTTTCAGACCATATAAACTACATTGTAGCAAAAGCTATGCATATGTCAGGATTCATTAACCGAAGAACCATTGACTTTACAAATATTAGAAATTTAACGGTACTCTACACAGCATTGGTCCGTTCAGTTTTAGAATACAATTGTATTATTTGGGCTCTTACGTATAAGTTGTATATTAGTAGAATCGAAAATATTCAAAAGAAAATAGTCAAAACTCTTTGTTATAAATCTAATTTAGCATTTGATGATACTAATTAAACATTTTACCTTCAGTATTTTGGTTTTCACATACGTAGACAATATTACGAACTCTGTTTCGCCTTTAAGGTAATAAATAATATTATTGTATGCTCGAATATACTGGAAATGTTTGATTTACGCGTATCGGGTATTAATGTGAGAAATCCTTTACTTCTTCAACCTCATTTCCACAGTACGAATTATGGAGCGAACTGTCCCCTAAATAGAATTACTGAAATAGTAAATACGTCATGTAACGATATTAATATGTTCGACATATCTCTTTCGGCCTTTATAAAAGAACTAAACGATTTTCTTAATTTCTAGCTCAGTAATATGTGCCATCCCATTTATGTTAACGTATATTTTAAGATATTATTCGGATGTTATGTAACATATTGAATGTATGATTATGTGTTTATATTTTTCCTATTTTATATTGTATGTTTACTAACTTGTATATTTATCTGCTCTACTGTTTTCTCTTATTTAATTAATTTATCTTTGTAAATGGTATTATTGCCGTCAATAAATTATTATTATTACTATTATTATTATTATAACTAGTTTCACTTTGAAAAGTCATACAGTAATCAAAGCATTAAATAATTGCAGATTATGTCACAGATTTGTGGAAGTATTACCATTTTGTAGAAATTCGTGTCATATTATTTTTATAGTATTGTTATTAGAACTAAATTTTTTGCTATGATACCTGTCCAACTGTTGTAAGGTTGGCAAAATTGACAGTGAATTTTGTTGGATGATGTTTTCAGCTCTGTCTACCCATCGCGCTGATAATTTAAAAATTAATTATTTTAGATTACCTTGGTCTCCTGCAGTTTCATTCCTAATGCTCTTCTTTTCATCACATTTACCATTTTGTATTCTGTTAAATAATTTAAATTGTTTATTGTTACCGACCTATTTATTTATTTTCATAATAGTGATCTGTCATTCTGACTGATAGCTACTTACGTTACCTAACCTCACAGTCTGATTAATAAAATTTGTTACTAGAAACCAGAGGTAACAACATAAATTGTGTAGAGACCCCAACAAACACCAATAGAAACATTAAAGCTTTGACACTGACAGGTATTATACAAAAAAAATAAACTGTACGTAACTGCCAGTTACATATCTTACGTCAAAATAATCATACCGAGTGTTAACAGATTTATATTTCAGAATAATACTAAATTACCACAGGAAAAACGGCAATCACACAATGCTCTCCCATATATTTCACCTAATGACTCCTGATAAGAGATTCGCAGTTTCTCTGATTATCAGCATCGCATTTTCTCAAAACTCCCTCTCAAACCTTTCTGACTTTTTCTTTTGAATTTGGAGCTGACATTATTAACTTATAATAATAATAATAATAATAATAATAATAATAATATTTATTTATTTTGTATTTACATAATTTGATCAACAAATAAGTACAATAACTAAATAAACAAATGAACAATTTCCCTCACTTAAGTTCTATAAAGAAACTTGTGCGTGAGATTTAAAAACTATATTTACACAACACTCCCGAGCACCCAAAATATGTACATGCACCTATATATATATGCTAAGGCCGATGGCCAAAACCGGAAAGCGAAACAGAGTGCGACTTTAATCAAATATTTTATGTAATTCTTGTCTTGGATAGTTTAATAGCCATAGTTTAATTTTATTTATATACTTTTTATATGTTGTTTCATTTTTTATATGTAAAGGTAATGCATTAAAAATTTTTATGTATAAAAATGTATAACTTCTCTTACCATGTTCTTTCTTGACAGATGGAATATTGAGAATTTTATTGGTTTTATTTCTGGTAACGTATATGGTTTCCTCAATTTGACTATTAGCCAAGTTTGGTTTGAAAAATAATTTTTGTAAAACTATTTTAGAAAATAACTGTCTAATATCCATGACTTCTGCTTGCGTGAAGAGTTCATCTGAATTAACTCTCCATTCTTTTCGCAGTATTATTTTTAAAATAAGTTTTTGTGCAACTTCTAAATTATAAAGTGTGGACTTATATACACCCCCCCCCCCCAACTTATAACACCATACGTTAGATGCGTTTCAATTAAAGCTTTATAAATTCTTTTAAGTATATCAACTGGCAGAAATTCTCTTAACTGTTTAAAAACATAACAAAAACCACGTATTTTTTTAACTAGTAATGATATATGTGCATCCCACTTTAAATTAGAATCAATAGTGATTCCTAAATATTTAATTTCTTCTGATCTTGCTATATAAACTGAGCAGCTACATTGTTTAAGATCACAGTCTGGGTTATGTATAACTATTTTATTGTATTTTGGAAGCGAGTTTTTGTATGATGCAAAAGCAATAAATTATACCGATAGTTTTTCACAAAATGACCATATATGTTCAATGGTGTTGTAAATACAATGATAGAAAAGAAGCCTTAGAACATTGATATTGTTTGCTTTAGAAACCGGTCAATTCTATATTTCTTCTCGAAATTATTTATGGTGGTTTTAATTAGATTCCAAAGTTTATTTTTATCGTTTGCTTCGAAATTAAATTTGTTTTATACAGTCAGGCCTGGAGAGTTTTTTATTTGAGTTAGTAGTTGACATCTTCTCTAACAACACTGAGTGATAAGGAGCATTATCCATAATGATAACAGATTTACCCCCTATGCTAGCTAGAGCAGGCACCAATTGATTCTCTACCCACTTTTGAAAAATATTGCTGTTCATATTTTTGTGGTAATCTCGATGTTTTATTCTTGCGCCTAAAAGAAGGTCACAGCCCGGTAGGAAACCACCAGAATAGTCTGCATAAAGCACAGTGAATATCTTAGCTTCTGATCTCTTATTATTAGTACTTCTATAATCATCTCCCAACCACATTAGTATCATGCTTCCGTTCTGGTATATCCAGGTTTTATCTAGGTACATAAGTCTCTTCTTACTCGCGATCTCCATATACTAAATATATTTTTAAGAATTTGAGTTTGCTTGCCAACCGAAATTTTGAATCAATCGTGTATTTTTTGGTATAATTTTTTTAAATGTTTGTACCCCATCGACTTCAATAGTTTGTAAAGCTTTGTGGAGTTCTTTGTGTATTCCAAATTCAATATAGCGTGGTCTAATAAACTGTGACGAGTACAATGCTCATTTTTTCGTGGTAATCACAAATTTTTCGCCCGAGTTGGAATTCATTATCCACATGAGACTTTAAGCATTTATAAATAGTACTTATCGAAATTAAAAAAATAGTCTACTTATATCTATTTAAACATTATCCCGGTAGTTAGGCATTTATGGCGGAGCTAGTACATTACGGTCGAGCCGGTCAGGGCGACACACGTGAAATAGCGAATACCAGCCGTTTGTCGTATACTTTTCTGGTGACGAGAAACCTAACCTGCCAACCTCAAATTTTACATAGACATGGATAACCTATGGTAGACTGACAGAAATCCTAACCTGTTAATTTCGAATTTAACATCGACTGACAGTGCCACCAACTACATACTTCAGTACTGCCAAACGTATAACACGAATCACAGGGGTCATTAAATGCTACCGGCCTAGGCCATAAAAACGTACCTACCGGACTCGTTGCTAAACTGGTAGATAGTTGCTACTAGACCAGTATATAAAAAAAACGATAATACAGTGTATTCTAAGCTCAATTACTTATAGAAAATAGTTTTAAACTTTTTAAATTATTATTTGTGCCTTGTACCTTTGGCAACCTTTCTAAATTCTTTAAAAGCTGTTTCTAACCACTGTATTTATTTTATCAGCATTGATGTTATTACTCATTAGTTGGACATCACTTTCATTTAAATTAAGGTTTATTTTGACTAACATAAGTCGCTATCAGAAATTAGGAATCTTTTTTATCTGTAGTGCTAAATTTAAAATTATAAACCAATGTAATGGCAACAAACAAGTGCTACCAATATACATCTAGTAACTCTCCTAGTTCTAAAACGACTATGGACATGAATGTTACTTTCTTTCACTGCATAAAATCTGACCATCAGGCATCTTTGGAAAGATTTTCAAAATACGACATTACAACATCGATCGCTTTCTCTGAAGAAAGTTTACGACTACCTAGATCCTTTCTAAGTTCAAAAAATAGCCAGAAGTCACGTATCGCCCAAAATAGGGACGATGCTGGATGGTCTTCATTTTATTTTAAGGTAAACACTGCAGACCTGCTGTATGCGAAGATGCACTATCATGCAATAGCTACATGTGCTTCTTTGGAAGGTTCTTGAATACTTCTGCCAAACATAGTTCCACATACCATTTAGCGACACTGACTTCTGATGGCTTTGGCAATACTAGTACCGCGCACATTCTATTTTCATAGATCTTTGTTGTTTGGTTGGTTGGTGTTACTTTATCTTCGTGAATTCACACCTGACACTCTTGTCGAGTAGATATATAGAAAAAGTATTTACATTTGGTCACCTGTCACAATCTTAAAAATAATTTGATGGTCGCCGTTATTTGACAATTCCATATTTTTAAAATAGACGATAACATGTAATACTTACTGAACAATAAGATTCAAATATATTTCACTAAACTTGTGAAATTAGTAGTAAGTTATTAGAAACAACTTTACATCTTAATTACTCAAGTATCGAAACAAAAAAAGAGTAATATTTGTTATGTACATTTACACATATAAGGCAAAATCAACTTTTTCTTGAGTGTCTGGAAATTTATATTTGATTTTCTTAGATCTGATTGGCATTGCCGTTTTACTAATTTTTTTAACAAATATATTTTTATATCCAAAAATATATATCTACACAAATTTCTTACGTTCCATAAGCCCATTTGAATTAAAGTGAGATAGGAGGCTATTCTAGCTCCTTAGAAAAGAGTTCTTTAGTAGAATTACTACAGATTTTATTAGTAGAACGGAAAAGACTGCTTAACATGGCCCCAGAAAGACCAAGAGTCATTTCATTTTTTAGAATTACAATCAATTAGGTTTATTTTATTATTGTAGAACCACTCCCAAGATTTTTAGGCCCCATTGATAAGTGATGTTCTTCCGTTTAGGACCATTCTGGGGCGATTAAAAGGCCACTAAATTGTCAGATTCGGTGATTTTGTAAACACCAATTTGTGAAAAATGCTAGAATTTGTAAGAGCCGCAGGCAAGGCGGTGTTGGCAAATTGGTCGAGGACGAAAATAATAGAGAGCGAATTTTAAATCATTTCCGGTGATTTGTGCTAGCAGCGGCAGTTGGGCAGAAGGTTACATGGCCAAAGTGTCTCCTGCTGAGAGCTCGATTTTATTTGGAACATATTACTTAGATTGTGAGAAGCTTTTAGGAGAAATATTTATCGTAGACTGTGTGCGTGAAATGGATAACTATTTAGCAATAGTTTTATTTCTTCATTTTAAGTCTGATATTATCGGCTTAAATAAAAAAATTAAGTATTTATCGCATTCAAATGGATTAATTTAGCAATTATAAATCTTTGATACTTTCTCAAAGTTTCTAATTAAACAAACACAAAAATATGCAGTGTACAAAAATAGTCTAATAAAGTTTTTATATTTATTATTAAACTTGTTTAATTATAATCCAAATGAAGTAGCATAAATGATACGTTAGGAGGTTTTAAATTTGGACAGAATATTGACACTAAAGATTCGTTCACACAGTACCAAACGCTAAGAGAGCATTTACACCGTAACAAATGCCTTGGCTGAAATAAGTTAGGCAATGGTTCCCACAAACGATAGGGCGGCTGTCGGCCAACATTCATTAAACGGATATGGTACATCAATAAGGAGAGAGATGTTACAACTGATCTAATTTAAAGGAAAATATTCGATAAACAATAAAATTGTGCACTTGCTTTCAACAATAGAAGCTGTATATACAGTGTGGAAATAAAGTAACGGATAAATTCTTTAACTTCGTTGATATTTATTTTCATGAAAGAGTCTTAAATGGGTATATTTCACTTTTGAAAACTGAAATGTTAGAAATTCGCCTTTAACCAACCCCTAAAAATGAAAATTTATATCAAAGATTTTTTATTTTTTACAAGAGTCGTTTCACCTATCCGGGGACACACTGTATATACAGGGTGATTTCCTTTTACCAGGATATAAAGCTAAAAAAACTTTTGCGAAATAAAAAAACTAACGGAGGTACAAGGTGTTAAAGTTTCAAATTAAGAACTAAAATTATTTAACGAAAATTAAACTACACTTAATCTAGCTTAAATGATATGTTCAAAATTATCAGCATTCGCTTCTACACACACTTTCCGCGTAGGTATAAGAGCGATGCGGCAGCGGCATTTTGACGACACTCCCAGTAAATAATAAGCATATTCACTCATTCATTATTTTCATAAACATGAGTCATTATTGTAGCGATACCATTAAGAAAATTACAATGGAAAACTAGTTGACAGGTTATTGCTTGACAACAGAGATAACAAAAAATTGTCCAGCCGCCTTTGCGCCAAAGTTTCGTTTTTATTTAAAACTTTAACACCCTGTAGAGCAAAGTTGAAATGTAAAGACACCACCGTCCCAGCATAACCTTATGGTGTGCTGGTGTCTACATTTCAACTTTGCTCTACCTCCGTTAGTTTTGATATTTCAAAAAAGTGGTAAATAAAAAATGCTTATTTTTTTAGTATTATTTCCTGGTAAACGGAAAGAATCCACCTGTATATAAATATATATAAAAAAATATTGGTAATGTTTACATTTTAAGAATACATTTATATGCCAAAAAAGAAATTTTCTAACTCAATAAGCTTAGGAGTTACAAATGGTTCTTGAATTCACCCCGAATCAACATTTGCACCTTTAGGGGTAGATTAGAGCAAAATCATGAAAAGTGTTTTTAGATACTTCTATTGGACACCTATGCAAGCAAACACCAAGTCGATATCTTATCGGGTCTAAGAGATATTCAGGAATTCGTGAAAACACAATTTACTCCTTTTCACCCCCTTAAGGTTAAAATTTTCAAATTCCCTTAAACCCCTTTCTAAATATTTTAAAAGTACATGTATATGCCAAAAAAAGAATGTTCTAACTCAATAAACATCGGAGATACGAAGGGTTCTTTAATTCATCCCCAATCCAGATTTGCACCTTTAGGAGTTGATTAGGGCAAAATCCTAAAATACTTTTCTAGGTATTTGCATTGATAATCTTTGCAAGCAAACACCAAATCGATATCTTATCGGGTGTAAGAGATATTGAAGAATTCGTGAAAACACATTTTACCTCTTTTCGCCCCCTTAGGGGTCGAATTTCAAAAAATACCTTCTTAGCACAACCTTTCGTAACAAATTGAACCTTCCACCCAAATTTCAGGTTT
Organism: Agriotes lineatus; assembly: GCA_940337035.1. Lineage (NCBI taxonomy): Eukaryota > Metazoa > Arthropoda > Insecta > Coleoptera > Elateridae > Agriotes > Agriotes lineatus. The sequence goes on from OW679194.1 coordinate 157,121,239, forward strand.
CTAGTACCAGTGGTTTTGGCTCTGCGTTGATTAGTCAGGGTTGTGACTTTCCTTTATATATGTATAGATATATACTAGCTGTTACCTGCGACTTCATTCGAGCGAGGTTCGTTATTTGTGTATTAAATAATGACTAATTATTTTCATACTTAGACAGCGTTTGACCCGAAGCGGGCGGCTGTCAACGGGTAGACCAACCTCGTAAGCCACGGAGACGGCAATTGGTCTAGGGATAGAGCCCAAATGTGAAAAAAGGGTAGACCGAACTCTATAGTCCAGTCAAGACATTCGGTCTAGTGGAAGAAAACCATGACAAAAAATTACCTGGTCCTCCAGGTTGGGGGTTTAGGCAATGGGCCAGCACCTCGTTCCTAGTAAAAATAGTACTTGAAGTACTAAACCGCTAAATTTCCTAATGCCAAGCCTCGGAAACAGGACGGATTAAACCGAAGACGAATTCAAGCGCGAAAACGGATACTGAGTATAGGTACATGGAACGTTCGGAGCTTATCTAATAAATATGAAGAAGTCCTAAAAGAACTCGAAAAATTCAATATAGATATAGCCGCACTAACAGAAACCAAAAAGAAAGGACAAGGTACAGAGGAAAAACAGGGATATATATGTATACATAGCGGAGTTCCAAAGGAAGAAAGGGCCCGTAGTGGTGTCGCCATAATAATAAAGAAAAAATTTCAACAGTGCATAAACTCTTGGGAGCAAATAAGTGACAGAATTGTAACAGTTCAACTGAATTTGATGAGCCATGAAGTTGTTTTAGTTGGGGTATATGCACCTAACGAAGATGCTGCCGTAGATGTTAAAGGTAAATTTTATGCTGAACTGACAAAATTGCTTAATTCAGTAAGCGATCGCAAAGAAATTATATTAATGGGCGATTTCAACGGCAGAACTGGAAGAAAAGACGATCCCGTAGTTGGCAGATATGGAGAAGACATCCTAAATGACAACGGAGAAAGACTAATTGAATTGTGCCATCAAAATTCCCTAAAAATAACTAACGGGTGGTTCCAACACAAAGACATTCATCGATTCACGTGGAGACAGCCTACACGTCGTCTGAAGACAATTATAGACTATATAATTTGTAAACAAACTTCAAAACTAAGAGTGATGGATGTCAGAGCAAAAAGAGGGGCTGAGTGTGGCTCCGACCACTATCTTCTAGAATCCAAAATTTATTTTCCTTTTAGAACACATAGTAATAATGAATTAAGTAAGGCAGAAGAAGATATCTCAACTCTTAAAGTGCCAAAATATAATTTAGAAGGATTACAAGACGATTACACAAGGTTTTTGTATCAGCTACGTTTGGCCAATAAATTACGATGTGTAGAAAATGCTTGCCCACAAGAGATGTATGATAACATCAAGACCTGTATACATGAAGCAGCCCAAGAAGCTTTAGGGGAGAAAGAAACACCTTCTCGAAGAAGAAAGCTCCCACAATGGTGGTCAAAACAAGTTGAAAAATTAATCTTAGCAAAGAAAGAATCATACCATAAGTGGATGTCAACTAAAACACCGGAGGATTGGGAACTATATCGCAGTAACAGGAAAGAGGCCCAAAAAATTGTTACTAAAGCCAAAAACGAGCAATGGGAAACTGCTTGCGCTGAGATTAATAAATGCACGGGAAACACACGAGCAACTAAAGCTTGGTTTATGCTGAAAAACATGAGAACGCAGAACACAGACACAAGTGGGATAAGCTTAATACAAATGAAAAGCTGGTACGATTACTATAAAAAACTTTTGACAGAAAACAGGAATCAATTCTTGGGCGACAATGAACAGCTGGAAGATGACTATAGGACTCACGAAACCCCTAGAGAACTGGACACAAGAGAGATAACGAAGGCACTTAGTACAATGAAAAATGGAAAAGCTCCGGGCCCAGGGCACATACCAATCGAACTGATTAAAGCTGGTCCGATAAAATTGCTGGAATTATTAACTACCTTGTTTAACCAATGCTTATTAGGTGAAGCAGTACCATTACATTGGAAGAAAGCGTACATTACGTCAATCTATAAAAAAGGAAATAGACAGGATTGTAAGAACTACCGGGGCATAAGCGTAATCAGTTCAATGGCTAGATTGTACGGAAGAATTTTAAAACTTAGGCTCGAAGAAACCTTAGAAGAATCAGAAGAACAGAACGGTTTTAGGGCTGGGAGATCTTGTATAGACGGAATATTTGTTCTAAAATGCCTGATAGAGAAAAAGATTGCACGTGGACGAGCGGTTCATTTAACGTTTGTTGACCTCCAGAAGGCATATGACACCGTCCCATTAGATAAGCTGTGGGCGAGTATGGAAAATGCTAGTGTCAATAGAGTTTATATCAAGGCTATAAGAAACCTCTATAAAGGGTGTACTAGCTCTGTTAAACTCGGAAAAGAACTATCTCAAGAGTTTGAAATATCAAAAGGCCTCCGTCAGGGTTGTTCTCTTGCTCCTACTCTTTTTAAAATATATATTGAAGTCGCACTCAAATCTTGGAAACAAAAATGTGGCAACATGGGTATACCAGTAGCTGACGATCTGCTTTATACCTTGTTATTCGCGGACGATCAAGTCGTAATAGCTGGTGACGAAGATGACTCATCTTATATGCTAAGAAAGCTCAAAGAAGAATATGAAAAATGGGGACTTGAGATAAATTTAAAGAAAACCGAATACTTGGTTATAGGAGAGCAGGGAAGAGATCTTAATTTAGAAAACGACGTAATCAAAAATTGTAAAGACTTCAAGTATATGGGAGTGACACTTTCGGACACCGGAAAAAGTAATAAAGACATTATAAACAAAGCAAGCCAGGGAAGACGGGCAATTAAACAGTTGAATTCGATCCTATGGAGCAAAAATGTGACTAAAAAGAACAAGAAGGCAATTTACAAAACAATTGTCGAGAGTATCTCTACATAAGGCTGCGAAACATGGGAACTGAACAAGAGGGATAAACAGAAATTGAGTGCGGTGGAAATGGACTTTTGGCGAAGGTGCTGTGGTGTATCTAGGCTCCAACATATTACGAATGAAAGAATAAGACACCAGATGAACGTTCAGAGCTCCATAATCGAAACAATAGAGACCAAGCGATTAATATGGTATGGGCATGTACAACGTATGCCTGAAAACCGCTGGCCCAAGAAAATTCTAAATTGGGTTCCTCCTGAAAGATTGAAAAGAGGAAGACCTCCAAGAAACTGGAAACAAGATATAAAGGAAACAATGATAGCAAGAGGTCTCCAAGAAGAGGGATGGCGTGACAGACGCGCCTGGCGAATAGGAAGCGAGAGACGGCCCCGGCCGTAGAAATAAACTCGCGCATATATATATATATATATTTTCTGTCATCCTATCCCCTCCCATCCCCGACTCCGTCCCCGTCCCCGTCCCCCCCTTTTTCCGTACCCGTCCCGTCCCGCCCCGTCCCTTCCCGCCCCGCCCCGTCCCTTCCCGTCCCGTCCCGTCATCTCCTATTTTCACCTTCAGAGGACAAATTTCCAAAAACTTTAAATGACTTAGTTCAAAATTTGATCTTACAAACTTCCAACCCTTTTTTTACCCCTTTAGGGGTTGAATTTTCAAAAATCTTTTCTTAGCGGATGCCTACTCCCTATGAGAAATCTGCCGGCCAAATTTCAAATGCCGTTTTCGCAATCAACGTCCCAAAAAACCTCAGTAACGACGCCCATATCGATTTTTAGGTTTGTTTTCCCCATTTCACCCCCTAACGGGTTGATAGAACACCCGCCGTGCTCCCCTGGTTTAGCAATGTGCTACTTTTGACTATTTTATGGGCTTACAAGATATTTGCAGAGTAGAAGGTTTTCGTCTGAGGAAGATATTTATACCGCAGTTCAGATTATTTCCTAAAGAAGATGATTGGCAGCTTTTAAGCAATTAAATGAAATAATGCTCAAGTGTATTAATGCTGAAGGGAATTACTTTGGGCATATTTAAAATAAAATCCTAAAAAATTTTAACCGTTTTCTTTATTCTCAATAATTGTAGCTTGACCCTCGTATAAGATCCCTAATATAGGCAACTCATTTACCACCTCTGTTGTTGATGCAAATCAATAAAGTGTAGCAAATTGGAAAATTAGCATAACACCGGAATTCAAAAGAAATGTGAAATCGGTGCTTGCATGCAACATTAGAACATTGAATTAACTAAACCCCTCTATAAAAAAAACTAAATTTCAAATAAGCATGCAGTACTTGAAATTAAGTAGTATTCATTACTATGGCCGTGATTGGTCAAAACAAAGTCATCGTTACAACCATCTGAAAACCAATATTTTTTCAAAATTGTCAATTTGACATTGGTTACAAATCCTAAAAGTGTAAAAGAAAAATCGCTAAATAGTGCACAAAATAGGCTGGCCTACAATGTTTACTTGAATTATATAAAACAAAATTATTGTGAAACACGGGCAGACAAACAAACTTATATTTTTCTGGTGTAAAACTGAATTTCAGTTTAGAGCTCCATCTACTGCATTGTTATTTGAAATTTCATATAGTGTTAGTGGTTATGTGGTCTTAAATCTTGTTCGATGTCTTTACAGTTAGAGTTTTTCAACCTGATCATAAGGGAAAACTAACCTTTGGATTGCTAAGTAACAATAGTCGTTACCTAGAGCCCCTTAAGGTCTTCTAAGGTTACCTATGTTAGATTTGAAAAACTCAATGTTTTCGCGTTGTGTGTGGCTTTGATGTATTCGGCGTGTAAATAACTGTCATTGCATATAGTATCACGTTGTGATGCATTATATTTGATTATTACCATGTTACTAACGTTTTAAATGTATTAAACTACGAACGGTAATTTTCAGTGTTTTCATGTTACATTAGAACAGTACATTCACTAAATTCCCAAATGATACTGGTTACGTGGTCTTAAATTTTTTTGATGCCTCTGTATGGTATAACGTTCGGATACATTATATTTGATTATTATTATGTTAGTAATCTTTTAAATGTAGTAAGCTACAAACAGTAATGTTCAAAAATGTCAAATCGGTGGTTGCATGCAACATTAGAACATTAAATTCTCTAAATGTCACTGGTTACTTGGTATAGTCAGTTATAATATCGCAAGAGCATCGAAAATAATCATTATTTTCGATTGCTCGAGTGGTATTCGTTACGATTATATAATGAATAGACCGATAATAATAAATTATTTTATTTCTTAGGTTGGCACTGTTTGTGTTAGTGGCACTGTTTATGTTGGTGGCACTGTAAGTCTATGTCAAATTCGACGTTATCAGGTTAGGTTTTGCGTCAATTTGTGTCAAAACTGACGCAAAACCTAACCTGCTAACCTGCTAACCTCGAATTTGCAATAGAAAGTTATTACATCATGGCTCTAGATTACTATTATCCATTATTTTTGCTTTGTTGGACCCACCGAAACACCGAAGTGATTATACCACGTCGTCAAGGGTATATCCGTTTATCTATACCTTGTAACTAAGTAAAATTCTCAAAATATTAGCCAAATTTATAATGAGTTGTATAATCACATATTATACAACTAGACGATCGAAAATTATCGGTTATACGAGACGTGTTGCCTGAAACACCACGAGACTGAAGGTCGAGTGGTGTTTTACAAGGCAACACGTCGAGAATCGATAATTTTCGATTGTCGAGTTGTATACGGGTAGACTATATCATGAATAAAGAAAATGAATAAAGTAAAAAAGTAAACAGAAAATTAATTTAATAATTATTAATATTGAATGTACAATTGTTATACACATTTGTAGCATCACATTTGTTCAAAGATGAAGAAGAGTATTCTTTATTAACCGAAGAATTATCTTTGTTACACACATCTGTAGCATCACATTTGTTCATAGACGAAGACGAGGATTCTTTATTAACCGAAGAATTATCTTTTCTTAAATTAGAAATGATGTTGCTGTGATGCTTTTCGTTTAATTGGAGGTATGGTTGAATAGAATTGGTTGAGGTATGGCCCGTAATTTTAATTATCTCTTGAACACTGACGCCCGCACTTGATAATTGGCTCACAGTGGTTGATCTATTAGAGTGGTTGGTTATCTTAACTTTTTTTGTATTTATCCCGATGGCTTCTGCACCTAATTTTGTCCATTTACTTATTTCATTTATCCCAAGCGGCATATTTTTATACCAGCAACTGTTTGGATATTTATTCCAGTCCCTATTCACTGCTAGAAATAAGCGTCTAGTTTTTATATTTTTGGTCCCTTTCGACATCTTTCTCCATAATCTAACAGGACAGTGATCGGCATTTTCTGTATTTGTAGTCAACCATTTACTTTCAGTGGTTCGCTGATTTCCTCCTTGAGCGGTTTTGGAGAAAACAGTATTATATTCAATTCGCCCTGTTTTTATACCGTACTTATTTATTTCCTCTTCAAAATGATCTACAAGACATGATACAGCTTCACCACCACGCCAAGCAAGTTCCACAGCTGCAATGTGATAAAATTTACGCTGCAGACTGGTGGGAGTGTTTTCATCTAATGTGTCCACTATTTTCTGAATATCTTCAGTTTTTAATGCCACAGCGCTACTCTTCCGTTTTGTCGGAATAGTTTGAAGCTGTTTACGTTTCGTGTTTTTTGCGTTTACTGCAGTTTGAAAAACAATATCTTTAAATGGATTAATGGTTCGATTAAACATTTGGAAATACTTTAGCTGCACCATTTTTGCGGTAAGGTTCCAAATAGTTTTAATAACACTTTCCTTGTATTCTGTGCCGTCAGTTTTCCGCATGTTGAACGCCCAATCTTTAAGAATTTGGGCGAGTTCTTCATTCGATGTGTTTTCATCTAGTTGATAGTTTCGCACTTCACAAAATTTTTGAAACTGCCGCGAAACGTATTGCTCAGTTTTGACAGTATTGGCCGGTTTATTGTTTTCTATCATTTCGTCCATTAATTTAAAGGAATTATTCCCGAAACGATCCATTTTACACTTCATAAAATTAATAACTGGAATAATAAATTGTTTTTTTTACTTGTCAAATTCATGGCTATGTGGATTTAATATCGTGTTTGCATGCTTCGAATATAGACAAGCTCGTATAGCCGGTTATACACAGGCTCGTATATTCGATATCGCCATAGTTACTGCAATAATTGCTGTAATACAGGGTAACTAAGGAAAATAACGCATTCTTATTGGCTTATAACTTGATGAATGATATAGTCAAAATTATACCCATTCGGAGTCACGTGACTCTTGTCTGTCACTGTTCATCTTTAGTAAAATAGATGAAATGCAAGAAATTCAGAAAAGGCATGTGGCAGTGGTGAGTAAAGGTACATAATAATATAACCTATTAAATTTTGACAGAATCAGGTAACTTTGACAGAATGTTTAATATTGAACACAAAGTGGCGCTGTGTATGGAAAATAAAGGAAATCACTTTGAACAGCTGCAGTTGTTTTGGTTATTAACATTTTTATGTATTCAACAAAAATGTTTGTATTTGTTAAATTGACATTACTGACATAACCTTAAACTGACAGATATAAAATGACAATGTGGCTTTTACTACCACGACGGCCAACATACATTTTTAACAAAACAATTCCACATCCCTCTAGCGGATAAAAGTTTTCGATAATACGGTATAACTCACAATGGCACGATGCCCGAAACAGCCAAACTACTCCGAAGAGGAATCTTTCGATAAAATAAATACGAAAATATAAGACGGCTTTTAGCAGTAAATCCATTACCTGTAAATCCCCATATACCGTATATCGTTTAAATACCGACATAACCTAAACGCACATCTAATGAAGAATTTGAACGGACGAAATATTGAGCATATTTTTCATATATTCTAATGGAAGTAAAAATAAGAAATAGCGTTTAGCGTTACACCATTTTCAAAAATAAAATATTCGTCTAAGAACACAACACTAAAATTTCTAAATTAAAGATGTATGTCATTAAATTTGATCTGTACTACGTTTAACGAACAAATTCAAAAATCAAATTACTGGGACTACCGAGATTGCGCAAAGCCAGTATTACACGTTACAAATTAAAAACTCAAGAATTTTTTTAAAAAAATGTTCAGTTTTAAATAAAATTTAGCTGTGTACAATCGGCTTCCCAATAACAATATTGTATTCAAATTTAGCGCTCATTTGCTAAATTGAAGAAAAATCTGTTCATTAAACGTAGATTAGAACATAATTATTTAAAATTTTTAAAAATTATCAATTTATCATAGTTCTACAAGAAAACGGGTTGATCATTAAAATTTATTTTTCTAACACCAAATTTAACTTTGAATTTATTTCCAAGTAATTATTACTAACAAACGTAATAAATTCTGTACTCAATTTCACAAAGTATTCCGGAAGTGTTGACTGCTATCGAATTCGTAGATATTAATGGAACACTGCGAAGGCCCATTTATACTTTTCTGTTTTAATGCCAAACCCTTAGTTGGCAATTCTTGTACCTCAATAAATACCGTGGGATTACTAATGGCAGCTGCCGCTAATTGTGGTCGTTGGAAGTCCACTTTGTGTCTGCCAGCCAAATTCACCTAACTAGAATGACTATCATTTCATTCACATTCAATGGGCATTTTAACCTTAAATTGTATTAAAGGACTGGGGTATTTCATCGGCATTGCTGGAAAAAGAACAGCAAATGCGGGGTATCGGAACAGGTATACAATTTTAGATTATATCGGAGACATTTTTTGTGGCGAGCTTCTAAAGTAGAATAATTTTATATCATTTGGTGCAGCCCTTAATAGTGACTTAGTTTATCCTGATTGCCGAATAAGTATCATTCGGCGTAGGAAGACGGTAATTACTAGACAGAATCGAAAGGAACTGGAGGTAGACTAAACATATGCCTCAAATTAAATGACATTATCGCGGAGCCAGGTTCCATGTTATTTTTGATTTGTTAAATTATACTCTTTTACTTTGGGGAGCCGTGTGAAGAGCTGCGTAGTTTTTTATTTAATTGTCCTTTATGTCTTTACCGTTAGTCTAAGGTTTTTTATTTATTATTGGGATAGCTTTGATAAGTTTGGTTCCATCATTATAAGAAAGATCAAAGTAAAATATTACTTTATTCAATTTATTATGGGCTAGAAATATATTGTTCATTAAATATTTCTACTAGATTGTAAGCAATTACGAACTGTAGAAAATTCTTTTGTTTCTTATTTTAAAGCGAACAATGAAAATAAGACAATTGTTAAACAATTTAGTTTATTTAATACCTAACAATAACAACGGCATAAACACAACACGCAGAACAATAAAGTGTGCACATGCATTTTATGTATGTATGTATGTATTGTAAGTAACCTCATTTTACCTTGCGATGTAGAGGCTGGTGCTTTATAGGCTTACGTCTGGCGGTAGAATGCCAACTTGCCCCAGATTCGAGTTACAAAGTTGGAGCGCGCCTTTTGTGTTTGCGCAGCAACCATTGTGTGAGGTGTGTGTCTTGGAGATATGTTGACCTTGTTACTATATCTCATAGGTCACGTTTTATTTATATTTTTTATTTTTGAAACTTCATCGGGAACCGCAATTACATCAGTAGTCAGACTACTTAATCACTGAGCTACCGACATAGGCTATATTTATATTTATGTTTAATAATAAAGTATCCCACTGTGAGGCCCTTCAGATATGGAGAGTACCGAGGAAATAAAATACTCGGGAAGGACCTTATAAAATAGCCTACAAGTGGGCAGCAGCACTTGTAGTATCGACTATGGGTGGAGACAAGATTGTTGGTACAGCTGTAAATCAAATAAAGGCAGGCGTAGATGGTAGAAATCGATTCGGCTGGCTTAATGCGATGTGGAAAGTAAGGAGAAGCTTCCGCATAACTTATCCTAAGGAAAGATAAATCTCTGTAGCTAGGGATAGCAATTTATCTACGGAATGTATATCCCAAAATCAAAATACCTGGTCCTCCAGGTTGGGGATTGGGGCGCCGGACCTGTTCTTCGACACCCATAAAACCTATATTTTGAAAAAACCCAAACACACAGCCTCGGACAACGGACGGTCATAATAGAAGACGACTTACGCTACGAAAAGGTATAACGAACAAAATAAGTGAAATATTAATCGAAGTTAAACAGCTTAACATGAATATAATATGTTTAACGGAAATCAAAAAGAAAGGACAAGGATGTGAAAATATTGATGAGTATGTTCACATTTGGTCAGGAGTTCAGAAATTTGAAAGAGCCACGGCAGGAGTATCAATACTCATTAAGAAAGTATGTAATAATCGAATAAAAGACATTCAATATATTTCGGAAAGATGTATAAAAGTAGTGGTTGAAGTTTTTAACCAGGATGTAACAGTTCTAGCTGTATACTTACTGGCGATACTCGAGATACAATAATTAAAAATGAGCCTTTCTGGACATTAAGTAATCAAATAGATAGTATCAAGAGAGGACAACCGATTATCGTGGCAGGTGATCGGAATGGAAGGGTGGGCGAAATACATAATAATGAAGTAGCTGGACAATATGGGGGGGGGGGGGTAATAGTCAATGACGATGGGGAAAGACTCATAAATCTCTGTAAACAATATTAACTGAAAATTACCAATACTTATTTTAACCACAAAAAGATCCATCAACATACATGGGAGAGACCTACCCTCAATCAAAAGTCTGTAAGAGATTATGTCATAACAAAGCAAAAGGGAACAATCACAGTATTCGAAGTAAGAGTAAAACGAGGAGCCAACTGTGGCTCAGATCATTATTTGGTATGCGCTAAAATTCTAACATCGTATGTTAGGGTAAAGGAAAAGATGAAAGAGAATAAAACAATCACCAAGAATGAAGATCCACTGAAGTACAAATTAGATTTACTACAACAAAAAAGTATTCGTTACTTTGGCATGATCCTGACATTCGATAAATGGCCGTACTTCCCATTGATCAAATCACGGCCCATTAAAAAATTTATCTTCTGTCAGTTACCGCGCTCAATCCCGCTTTGATTTTTCAAGGAGCAGAAAACGTCAGAAATTCAAGCCATTTTAATCAGCAACGACAGGCACAATGTAATTTGCAGCTGCCAAACACCCGCCTCGGACATCGCGCATAATTTGCAAAATTTTAGAAAACCAACCATAAAGTTTATGGAACTAGGCTGTGAGGATTTTAGTCGAAAAGCACGTACCGGACCAAGCTAATAAAAATGGGGACACTGCATCGAAATCCTGTCGCCACACATCGGCCCAGACGTCGAATTCGCCAAGCGCCGAGAAAAAACGCGAAAACAAATATATGGTGTTTTAAATCATGTATATTTGGTATCCACGAGAAGAGGAAAATGCAGGCCATCGAATGCACACAGGCCCGGGGCTGAAACGAGTATCCTCGCCAAGCGCGCCAGCGAAAATCCACCGCCAGGTCACGCAATAATGCCGAGTCGCGAGGCTCAAATTCGCTTAAAACTGAAACGCGCCGTTAGGCTCGCCAAAAGGGGCCTGCCATAAATTCGTCCGCATGCTTTCAAAGACGGAAAATAACCGACGCTTTCGCTTATATTGGAATAAATTTAATTATAACAGAACCAATTAACTAACCCCTATGTATCTCGTACCAAAAGATGAGTAATTAAATATGAAATTTTATAAGACCACTTATTATTCTGAATCAGAAACGGCTGCTGAGCGCGGTGTAAAAAACTCGGCGATTATAACACTGGGAATAGCAAAATGTCAATAACATACACGGGAAAAATTCAACCAAACTTGAGCAAGTGGCATATAAAATACGCGTCTTTTTACAAGGAAGCGCATGCTCGCAAAAATATCCCGCTAATTAAAAGCGCGGAGGAGATAAATCCACAATTAAGAAAAAAGTCGAAGAAGCGACCAGAATCTCCCACCACGGCGACCAATGGGATCGCAAAAAACGGCAAACGAAGCCCGGCTCCCTTTATAAACCGGGGAAATTTTCAGAGAGAATCATCGTCAACTGGAAGCTGAGAAGGGTCGAACTCACCTTGTTCGCCCTCCAAGTCCTCTGACACGCACTCCATTGTGCGATACAAAGACTTAGAAACTAGCGAGTCGAACTCACATTGTTCGCTCTCCAGTCCTCTGTTAGGCACCTACTTGTGCGATACAGAGACTTCCAGCCAACGTCAAAGCCACGGACATGGAATCATCACAAGGAAGCCGCCACATCCCGAATCACCGAGGAATGGAAGCCGCCACCTCCCGGATTACCGAGTAATGGAAGCCTCAACATTCCAGCTCACCGAGGAACGGAGCCCGAACGCCCTGCGTTCGGCTCTGCCCCGGCCACGAGCTAGAGCTCAAACCTTTCCGCGCGGCCTAGCCACATAATCGAGGATGAGAAGCATGTACCGCCGACGTCTGGTTCTGCCGACAGCCGCCCCCAAGCTGGAGGTCCGTTTTAGCTGCCTGCACCTGGAGTGTGTCGCCATCAGAAGTACCCGGCCCGGCTGAAGACGCCCCAAGCTTCCGCCCGTATCCCCTGCATGTCGCCAAAGTGTGTCTCCGCCCGTGGTTTTTTTGCACGGCCCCAAAACGCCCTTAGCTCCAGGTCTGCGCTAGCTACTTGCTGGCCGGAGTGGGTCACGACCAGCTGCCATCCGTCCGGCTCTACGTCCTCCACCAGGTCCGCCTATGAACCCAGGGACCACACCCCACGAGAAGGACTTCGCCAGAGCTCGCGCTCCAAGGGATCGACGCCCTGACTCCGCGCTGCTTCACCAATGGTCCACCTGGCCGCGGTACTGATGCCCCAAGCCTCCGCTCGCATCCCCTGCATGCCGCCGAGGTGTATCATGCGATCATGCCCCCAGGTCATCCAGCACGTAAAGACAGCCCCCGCCTGCAAAGGGTTTCGCTAGGACGCCAGCCCCAGGTACAAAGCCTGGCCGACGTTTTTGGCCCCCAGGTCGACCGCCGCCATCCAGTGCCCCAGCTTGCCGCCGGAAACGCTTCGACACCGGGCCAGCGTTTCGTCCCCCGAGATGCCGCCCCCCAGCAGCGCTCCGCCCGCAACCGCGCCATGTTCTTGTCCTATTTGAAATTTGTATATGTAAACCTGTAAACAGTTAATTTAGTTTTTTTTAATAAACACACGTTTAAACAACCAATCGTTGTCTTTCCACAGGAGCTCCAATCATCATCCTTCGTGGACACTCTTTACTGCTGAGCTAGAGAGGTGAATGGCCCTAATAACGCCATTCTTAACCGAGGCCAGGCCTTACGCAAGTGAAACCGTCGCAGGATCGTGTTAACTTATACCAACGACGAATGAATGAAATACTTAGGAATGTGGAGATTAGTGAAGAAATGGAAGAAGAACATACGGATATTAGTAATGCCATTCACAAAGCTGCAAACGAAGCCTTAGGTGAAATAGTACATAAAAAGAAACCAAATCAGATTTGGTGGAACGAAGGCATTGAAAATGCAATTAAACATAAAAAAAGAGAAATATAATAAATGGCTAATGAATCAAACAGCAGACCTATTTCAGGAATACAAGGAGACGAATCGCCAAGTAAGGCGAAAGATAAAAAAGGAAAAAAATTATCCTTTGAAAGAAAATGCCAAGCAATTGACAGTCTGATAGGAGGGGCAAGATCAACCGAAGTATGGAGTTGCCCGAAAAGCCTAATAAGTAAAAATAATAAAAACAAGACAACACCGATTAAAATGGAAGAGTGGGAAACACATTATAAACTTCTTTTGACATAGAATAGAGATCAATTTAAGACAATAGACAAGCCTACTGATTACCGTTTGGAAAACACTAACAAATTGTGACAGTCGAAGAAGTTCAACAGGCAGTTAAGACAATGAAAGATGGTAGATCATCTGGACAAGGTGGGATTTCGGTGGAATTAATAAAATACGGAGGTGATCAACTGATTCGTCAAATATGCTATCTCATTAATAATTGTATCACATTAAATACAATTCGGGAACAGTGGAAAACATTACATATAATATCAATATATACGAAAGGTGATAGGAAAGATACAAATTACTACAGAGGGTTAAGCATAAACAGCGCAATGAGTAGACTCTTTGGGAAAATAATAAATTGCAAGTTGAAAAATAATATAGAACATAAAATACGTGAAGAACAAAGTGGGTTTAGGTCAGGAAGATCTTGCGTAGACAACCTGTTTATATTACAACAGTTGACGGTAAAGCGAATGGACAAGGATGAAGAGACACACTTAGCGTTCATAGATCTAGAGAAGGTCTATGATTCTATTCCCCGTAGCAAATTGTGGGAGGCCATGGAAAAATTAGAAGTTTACCCACAAATTATAAGGAAGTTTCTTCTGACAATAATAAAGCGTATATAAAATGGAAAGGTTCCCTATCACAACCTATACACCCAACAAAAGGTCCCAGACTTCTTTTCAACATATACCTAGAACGTGCTCTAAATGATTGACGAAAAAGAATTAGAGGGATGGGTGTTACTATTACTGATCAGTGTTTATTTAGCCTTAATTTCGCGGATGACCAGGTAATTGTAGCACAAGATCCATACGATCTGGAATTTATGCTTCCGAGATTGTATAGAGCATATGAAGAGTGAGGCTAAAGATTAATATTAAGAAAACGGAAGATCTAGTAGTTAATTCCACATCTAAGTTCCAAATATTACTAGATGATCAAACAACCGTACAACAAGTAAACCAATTCAAACACCTAGGTACACTAATCACTAATGAAGGAATGAGGTCGGCAGAGATTAACAATAGAATTGAACAAATTAAGAAAATTATAGGATATCTTAACTCTGTTTGGTGGGGCAAGCCGTTACCCAAAGTTTCATTGGTCGTAAACACAGTTTTGCTGTTGCAGCGTTTCAGAACACGTGCTATCTTATCAGTCAAGCCTTTAAAGGCTAAAGACAAAATTCCAAGTTTAAAAACCGCTGGGGTATATCGCATTCCTTTTCCTTGCGGCTCCAGTTGCATTAGACAGACTGGTCGTTCCATTGATCTAAGACTTCAAAAAAATAAAGGCGATTTTAAACACAAACGCATCACAAAATTAACCGTAGCTGAGCATACTTTTACAAATGGACACACGTTATAGTTTGAGCACGACAGAGTACTTGGCAGAATACCTCGCTAGTACCCGAGAGTGATACGTGAAGCTATAGAAATAGAAAAACATCAAATATATAAACAGGGAGGATGGTTTTAAGATTAGTAAAACTTGGACTCCTGTGATACAAGATCTAAAGCATTACAACCAATATGCGTCATACGGCCACGCCGCACGGATTACGCTGCACTTGAACGACCGATCAGCGATACCTCACGCCGAGCAGCTGGCACAAAGGACTATAAAATGACTGGGAGAAAGTTATTCTTTGTCCTGGGTAGAGATAGGCGCGTGAGTGAGAATTCACTCAAGTCAATCACGTTTCAGACTTGCTTTAAACACTCACGTTCACGCACGCTTACGCTCACGTTAACTCACGTTGACAATGAGTCTTTCCACTCGTGATGTGACCCGCAGCTTTTATTAGAAAATTCAAACTCAGATAGAACAGCAGGTTCAAATTTAAAACCAATAAAGGATCAACAACAGAACTAAAAAAAAATATGTTTTGCACATGAAATAATTTACGTGATATGTTTAAATCAGAATAGTAGACACAAAAAGAAATAAATGAAAATTGATACAATAGCTTACAATAAGGGATACATACTGAGTTCTCTCAAAAACATTTCTTGCAACCGTCTTCAAACACATTACTTTTAATAACAAAAGCTGTCATTGGAAGTGCCGTTTGTCTTACTGATACGAGTATAAGAATGTATGTGTTGCTAGGCAACACTTTTAATTCCTAGGTACTATTACGGTCGAGGAAATAAAGTAAGTTCTACTTGGTCGTCTATAGACGCAGACCCGCGATTGACTGTCTACATAAAATTCACAACACAACACAGGTCCGAAGCTCTGTTGCTGCAGGCTGCCAGACAGAAGTAGAATGACCTTTCGCTCTAGCTCTAGATCTTACACATGGGTGCGCAGCGGAACAGTGGGGCACCCTGCAGTATTTTATTCGTTACTAAATATTTAATGTGAAATTAACGTGGAAAGTGAATCACGCCTTGGACATTTTTACTCACGTTCACGGCCCGATTTTCAACTATTACTCACATTCACGACGGGACCCGCATGACCCACGGTGAACCGACTGTTTTTACGTCACCCGCCTATCCCTAGTCCTAGGCTTTCTGGCCTGGCAAGCTGGGGTCCTGAGGGTAGTGTGGGTGTGGTGATAGTTCTGTTGTATCGCTCGTCTGCTGTTTATAGGAGGGATTCCGGCGACATCGCAAACGTCGACAGAGGGATGAAACCAGTTCATGCGCAGGATATTTTTCCTGGGCCTCATCATGTTGGAGCGAAGTGAAACGCTGAGGTATACAAAACGATAATCAATAATAGAATCAATAAAAGTCTTGTAGGTGTGAATAATGTCGTGAAAAGATGAAAGCATCCAAAGCTGCCTCGGAGTAGGGAGAGAACAGCGCTCCTCTGAATAAAGTCGAAGCATTTCTGAAGCTCGGGGAGCCAGCTCAGGGTGAAAGTGAAACGAACTGTGAAGATCTGTAGGCTAGAGTTCCAGAGTCTCAGGGCGACGTTGTTGGGGTTCAGTATAAGTCTGCTGTGGTGATGGGGATTTTTGAACAAGATGGCTTAGGTTTTGTTCAGGTTGGATTTTTTGCTCCAACGCTGAAACCAGCGTTCAAGACACAGAGGTGAGAGGGACAGAAGGTTGAAATGGCGGAATCAATAGTACGAATCAGCCTAGAGCTGGAGCTCTAGTTTGGTGGTGCTTTTTTGGGAGTTAAAACGGTATTGGAGATCAGGGATACGTTATGAGCCTCTACAAATTGTGGAAAAGTTTTCAAAAGTTTCCATAAACGTTGAGAAAGACGATTGGGCTGGTCTTCGGTAGCATCACAGAACAGCGGCAGCAGTTGAAGAGCAACGTGAGAAGGGTGATAGCTACAGCGGGAAGTTGACGGAGGGCTCGGTGGGTGAGCCCGTCGGGGACGGTGTTCTTTCCAGATTCCAGGGCTTCGAGGACTTTCTTTTCTTCGATGGGAAGAAGAAGGTTGATATTGGGGATGTCTTAAGCTGGGCGGATAACTTGAAGTAGGCGAATACTGGGATTGCCACCGATGACTCGGCGAACTTCGAGATAGTTATCGTGAGACAAGTTGGTATTGCTCGGAACTCGATGAACCTATTTCAAGGTGTCGATGTAAGCAAAAATCTCGAACTGTTGTTGACGCTCCGTCACAACCTCGTCACCACGGTAGAGCGGAACTCCAAAGGAGTTTCTTTGCCCCGTGAGGCCTTTCAGCTTACTCCAGAATCTGAATCGTATGTTATATTTTAGTATTATAAAACCTAAATTATTTAAGAAACTACTAAAAGTTAATGTTGCGGCTACGTGTGTGTGTAATAGTAAAATAAAAATATATAAATATTTTTTATTATCACAATAGCGGAAACATAAATATAGGTGTGATTCTACTACTACTGCAAGAAAACCATTCAGAAATTGTGTAATTGCTAGTATGTTAATTACCACGGTAGCACAGTGGGTAGAGTACCAGGTATGTGATAAGTCCTCAGTTCGAATTCATGAATAGGCGGAACATTTTCCACAGTCCATTGGATCGATACTGAGCTGAGTGTGATCTTCCTCTTCTTCTTTTTCATACCACTAGGATTTCTTCTGTCTGCCTGCCTCTTATTCGGTTTCTGTTATTGTTGATTGTATGTTATCTTGCCATCGCTTTTTGGTCTTCCTACTGGTGTTCTGCTGTATGGCTTATTGTTTTTAGAGATGTTTGCTAGCTGTTCTGGTCTCATCCTATCTACGTGTTTGTTCCATTTTTTCTTTCTCGTTTTCACCCATTTGTTGGCGTCTTGTATGTTACATTGCTTTCGTATGCTACTGTTTGTTCGTCTATCGCTTAGTGTTATACCTTTTATCGACCTTAATACTTTCATTTCCACGTTGTTTATTTTCTGTTTTGTTCCCTTTGTGTCTGCTCTGGTCTCTACTGCATATGTCAATAGTGGCCTCACTGTTGTTTTATATACTTTCATTTTGCTTTCTGTAGTCATAAATTTGTTTCTCGATATGGTTTGCCTTAAACAGCTACTCACTTTTGTCGCTTTAGTTGCTTGCTTTGTTGCTTTTGTCTTCAAGTTTCTCTCACTGGTGATATCAACTCCCAGGTAGTTAAAAGTCATCACCTGTTCTATGCTTTTGCTTTCCAATTTTAATTTACATCTGCGTGGTTCTCTGCTAATTACCATGCACTTGGTTTTTTCCGCTGAAATCTGCATGTTTTTTTACTTCGTAGATTATTTGGTCCATTATCATATTGAACAATGTATTCCCCCGTTTATGTTTATGTATCCGGTTTCCCCTCTTGACATTCTGACTTTTGGTTTGTTATTCACGTTTATTTCTTTAATTAATTTTATTATCTTATTCTCTATTTTTTTGTAATAGGTAGTTTTATAATGTCATTCCGTTTTACCCTATTGAAGGCACTTTTTAGGTCTACGAAACACATATATCCGGGCTTCTTGAATTCAATTGACTTTTCAACCATTTGTCGGATAATGAAAGTCGCTTCTATAGTGCTACGGTTTTTTCTGAAGCATTGTGGTTCCTCGGCTATATATAATTTTTCTTCTATCTTGTCTTTTATTATTGCAGTTAGCAGCTTCATGTTATTCAATAAGCTGATTCCTCGATAGTTTTCCTGTCTCCTTTTTTTAGTATTGGTATTAGTATATTTTCTTTGCATTCTACTGGTACTTTTCCACTGTTAATTATGTCGTTGAATAGTTTCTGAATCCATGTGTATAGCGTTTTCCCTCCATATTTTATGAGTTCATTGCATATTCCATCTGGAGCCGGTGCCTTTCTGTTCTTTAATCGTTTTATTCGCATGTTTATTTGTTCCTCTGATATTTGTAATCTGTCATTGTTCGCCTAGTTGTTTTCATTATCCCCTTCTTCTGTTTGTGAAGTGTTCGATCCATTGTTCTTCTGTGATATCGTTTATTCTTATGAAATCATTCATATAATTTCCTTGTCTTCTTATCATTTTCCACACTTTCTTTTGTGATCTACATAGGTCGTGTTCCCTGTCTATGGTAAATTTTTCCCAGTATTCTTTCTTGATTCTGTCTATTTATTGGTTTACTCTATTTCTTGTTCTTACATATTCTTCTTTATTTTCTCCCGTTTTGTTTCCTTTATAGGTTAAAAACGCTTTTTTCTTTTCTTGTGCTAGTATCTTAACCCTTGTGTCGTACCATGGTGTTTTATATTCTCGTTTATTTCTGTTAACGTTTATTTTGCCTAAGGCTTCTTCTGCTGCTTTTTTGATACTTTCTTTGATTATTTTCCAGCATTCTTTTATATCTGTTCTCAAGGTTTTCTATATTTAATCTTTTTTCAGTTATTACGTTTTTTATTTTAATAGGTTTATTGTTATGTTTATTTTCCCTAGAACGAGTCCTTGATTCGATCCTATATTAGCCGAAGACATAGCACGCACGTCTAATATATTTCTGGGATGTATTTCTCTATTCGTTATAATGTAGTCGATCATGGAACTACGGCCTCTAGTATCTGACCAAGTAATTTTGTGCTGTATGGGGTGCTCAAAGTATGTATCGTTTATTCGGAGACTGTTTAATAGGCAAATGTCTATAAGTCTTTCTCCATTTTGATTAATAGCCTCCTCATTAAATCTCTGTTTCACTGCAACTATTGGTGCATTACCTATTCG
The DNA here is from genome assembly GCA_940337035.1 of Agriotes lineatus. NCBI lineage: Eukaryota > Metazoa > Arthropoda > Insecta > Coleoptera > Elateridae > Agriotes > Agriotes lineatus. The sequence goes on from OW679194.1 coordinate 157,141,155, forward strand.
CGGGTTGAGGTCGCTAATGATGAATGTTTTCTCACCTTTTTGTGTAGTATCTAAAAGGTCCTGTAGATTTTCATAGAAAGTGACTTTTTGTTCCTTACTTTTTGTGATATCCGGTGCATATACGGAGATGATATTTATTGTAGTATTTTCCAATTTTAAAGTTTTTTGTGTATTAGCAGGCCTACCCCTCCCTGAGTCGTTTTGTCCTTATCTATTCCGCTGTAAAATAATATAAATTTATCTGCGATAATGCTTCCTTGCCTTTCTTTTTCGTTTCGCTAAGGGCACATATCTCAATAAAAAAATAATAAAATTCAAGGTAAGCCGATTTGTATGCAAATTGAGATTCTACCACCACCCTTAATTCTAAACAACTTTTTTTAATACTTTTTTTGTTATCTCTTCTAATAAAGATAGTTTACTTTTGGCCATTTTTAAAAATCGATTCTAAAAACACCCTGTATATTAATTAATTTGATTGATTTTCTCAAAATCTTGGCTTGAGAACAAGCAGGAGCGATTCCTGCAATATTAACATCTAACTCAAAAATGTTTTGTTATTTACACCTTATGTGAACTCAATCAGCGGACACACTTATACAGTGCGTACTAAATGTATGGAACCGGTCTTGTTATTTCAAAATTATTCAAGCTAAATCCATAGAATTTAATAAGCATGCAGTTTACAAAGCCTTCTATTATTTCCACAGTTTTGTTATTTTGTTAACTGACGGGAGCTGCACAACCAACCTGATTTTTTTTTAAATAAGAAGGGGAGTCAAATCGCATACCGTTTGAAAGGCATTTTCAATTAGAATTCAGCGATATGCCGCTTGCCATAGTTATCTCTAAAGATAACTTCGCTATTGTAAATTAAAGATTGGGAGTAAGTATTAACTGGATAACTGAAGATTTAGTAAGCGCTAAAAACAACGGTTTGTTTATGCTGTTTAACGAACGCCAAAAGCTTAAAACTGTGCCCGAAGTGCTAAATTATGGAGCATCTTACAGAAAAAGAACGTATAGAAATCTTGATGATGATAGGATACGGTGATAGAAGACGCAGTCATACAGAAGTACGCGATTTGTTTATAAATTTGCTTATAAATGATTCTTGTACTAGATGAACTTGATAAACTTAAAACACGGTTTCAACAATCTGATGTTACATTAAACACCATAAAACAATTCATTGTTCCCAATGTTAACTGGATCTTCAGTTTTACCAGTTAATACCTACTCCCCCCAATCTTTAATTTACAATAGCGAAGTTATCTTTAGAGATAACTATGGCAAGCAGCATGTCGCTGAATTCTACTTGAAAATACCTTTCAAACGGTATGCGATTTGACACCCCTTCTTATTTAAAAAAAAATCAAGTTGTCTGTGCAGTTCCCGACCTTGTCAATTAAAAAAATAACAAAACTGTGAAAATAATAGAAGGCTTTGTAAACAGCAGGCATATTAAATTTTATCCATATATTTGGTACGCACTGTATATAATTCTAGAAACACGTTTAAAAGTTGCGTGTCTTATATTGGCAAAATTCTAAGTAGAACTAATGTACCTAGTACTCTGCATGCTTAGACCTTGTCCGTGGGGTTGGAAAAATAGGCCTATGAAGGCCTACTTGCTTGACATCAGTCTCGCCGCAACTGATGCTAACTAACTACGTGTCTTATATCTTGTACCTCATACAACAATAACTATCAAATAATTTCTAGCTCTCTAGATCCACACTAAGATCCATTTTGTCATTAAATGATAACGTTGGGTTATAGTAGCAAGTAATAATTTTGCTAATTTCACTTTACTGCCAGACAAATGCATTGTTTTTTGCAATTATCTCTTACTCGTACTTTTATTCCTAATTTTAGTTATTGGAGTGGGTTAAAATATATTACTTGAGGAGAGTAATGTATGTTGTACAAAATTTTCATTCATTTTTAAAAACAGCGGTTACATTTTAATATAAAGTTTAATCAACACATTTTTATAAGATTACGAGTTTTCTATACAGTTTCGCTACTACTCGTACATCTTGGCAAAATTATTGAAGCAGATGATGTGGCCTAGTTCTAATTACTTGAAACAAGAAAGTGTCTTTAACCAATAGGTTCAGCAACATTAATCTGCATACTGCAGTTTTCAATAACACTAACTCGTTTTGATTTCTTTGTGGGTGGTAAACCACTTAGACAAACACGAAATCAATAGCATTCGTCTTAACCGCAGAATTAGTTCACGTCCGCTTGCGTCTTCTGCTGCTAAACAAACATAATCTCGTTATAATCTTCGAAATTATTCTTAATTTTCTACATCTATAAAAAACGGCTCGGCTACTTTGAGTTTCGGTTGGTTCGCTTTGTACAGGTTTTTATGGGCAAGTTAGTTCTGGTAGCGTTGGTGGATAGATCACGCAGACTTGCGGTATATCGGAAGCCACCAAAATGATGAGAAGGTTACTCGAATATTTGTTTTATTGCAACGACTTTTACGCTAACATAAAATTATCGTAATAATATAAGTGAGCAAACCAAATATAATTTGGATATTAAGGTGATTTCGGTCAAGTTATTGTTCCTATGCCGACGATTTAGATGCTAGCAAATTTAGTTTTGCATATTAGTTATAAAAATGAACGCAGCCTTGTAAAATAATGAAAAAGCTTGTAAATCAATGTTATCATTCTTGTCTTCAAAAGAGTTTTCTTTTTCCAGCAAAGATCTCATCAACATTTTTAAGTGAAAATGATATTTTCGTGGCAAATTTCATAAGATTCTATGGCCAAACATACAGGGAGATCACAAATCAAACATGATCGCGGGATCCATTCAAAACAATAAAACTTGCCTAATCTGTAGCATGCTTTTTGTTGACATAAAATTATCATGTTTTTAACTTATTCCATGTTATTTTAATGTTATCTATCGACTTAATCTATAAATTTGTATTAAATTACATACTTTTTCATATCTGCGTATCTTATTCGATTGTGTTAAAGTCTCATGAACTAATAATACAGTTAACTGTAGTTCTAATGTAGTTTTATAAAGTGCAATGTAGATAGTAGCCATATTATTCATGGACTTCCGCGATCAATTTTATTATTGATCGCTCTGTAACGGTTTTAAATTTTCGCCATGGAGTAAAATAATGTTAATATATATTAAGGAGACGTTGAAAGTTTGTTTTTTTATAAAAAAGAATGGTCATGACAGATTACATTTTACAGAAAACTGTGGTCCAGTTATTAACTGTGAAAAGCTAGTGCATTTATTATATACTTTAAAGAAAAATGATTACATAATTGCAGCTGTTATAAATATTTAATGTCAAAAATAATAAATTCTTCGATAATTTATCTCATTCTATTGGAAAAGTTACAAATGCAAACTGTTGTTGCATATTAATAGCTAAAAATTTTATGTTATAGGTATCATATTTTTAATTTTCCTATGCTGATAAAACTAGCGAGTTTGACCAAAAACATATTAATATTGACTACTAAATAAATATGATACATAAATACATAAATTATCTACTTCTACACTCTATGCCTGGACAGCTTTCCTACTTAAATAAACCATGCATCCGGATATTGATAATCAGAATTTTGACCTCAAATTTAAGAAATTTCTACCATTATTTACTCATTATACTAATTCCATCAAACAAGTATTTCTATAGTCTAGTCTTAATTATTTCTGCTTCTTCTTCTTTCTCTTATACCTGATGCTATTCAACGTAAAAACTAGTTACACTACTTAGTTTAAATAAATCAACATCTTAAATATAAGCAGTAACTATTCAGTTTGATCAAATTTACGATTTTTAATTAGGTACGTACTTTAATCATAAGAAAATGCTGCAATTTTAACGTGGTTGAGGAAGCAGACCTTCACGTATCATCATTACGCCTAGCTGAAGTTATAATGGAGCTACTCTATCAACATCAACTTGTAGAATTACATCGTTTATGAATTTGGTGCTCTATGTCAACATCATTGAATATTTAGTTGTTCGTATTCTTCCACATCATATTTGTAATTTTCAAGCGAAATTATATTATAATTTCACATTAAAAACTTCTTTGAGAACACTTAAAGCAGAAATAAAGAATGGGAATAAAGGTGAGACTCTCCGATCGCGGAAACCACGCCTACAAAGCAAAGCCAATTAGAAAGCTTCATCGAATTACATCGAACATTTTTCGTTGAATTACATCGAAAAAGGGGAAACATAAAATATTTTGAAAAGTAGCGCGAAATCCAAAATGGGTACTGAAAGAATAATCGAACAAATATTGCTAAAAATATAAACAAAGCTATTAGAAATGAGCGGTGACATAAAGAAAACATAACAGACACACAGTACAATATCGAGGAAATAAAGAAACCGAGAACAGCTATTGAGAACCGAAAGGCAGGTAAGATAGATAGATAAAGGAATTTATTCAGATAAGTATACATATATGCAAATGTAAATACATTAAAATGATACTGACCACAAAAGATAACTTGTGTGTGGCCAGTTTCTATTCATTTTGACAAATTAATATAATAAATTTTATAAATTAAATTGAATTGAATTAATCCTCGCATTTATATTTCATTTGATTATAATTGAAATTAACTTAAAAATCTATTCTTAAAATCTAATGAATGGTCCTACTTAGGCAAGCATAGTAATCCAAGGCTTTACTCTTAATCCATTTTTTAATTTTTAATTTTAAAATATTCAAAGAAGAAATATTTCTCAAATTTAACGGAATCTCATTGAACAATTTTGTACATAAATAACTGGCATGCTTTTGTGAAACTGATTTTATTGTTTTAAGATTGATAACCAGATGCTTTTCTTTACTTCGCGTGTGATAGGAATGAGCGCACAATGTAAAAAATGTATGATGTTTAAAAGCAAAAATAGCCAATGTGTATAGATATAATTGCCTAATCGAAAAAATATTTGTTTCTGAATATAATTTTTATTACTAATTTTTGAAGAATTTCTAAAGGAAACAAATAGCAGTCTGCTACACCACCCCAACCTATTATTCCATACTGAATAACAGATTGAACTAAGGCATAGTAAACGTTTAATATTGTTTCCCTTTTTAATATAGTTTTAAGCAATTTAAATTTATATAAAGATTTCCTAATTTTAGTTGCCGTTTCTTCTAATAAGTGTTTTTTCCATCTCATGTTTCCGTCAATGTATATTCCAAGATATTTAATATAATTCACAGATGTAATAATTTGAGTACAGTTGCAATTATTTTTATTGTTATTCATACACTTGGATGAGTGAATGCAAATATTTATAATAGGTGGAGTAATTTGTTGTGTTAAGGAAAAATATATAAACTTGGTTTTAGACAAGTTCAGAGATAGCAAATCGGTTTTTAATTTATACATTATACGTGCCATTCCATCTTCCGTCTTGCATACTAGTTCCTCATGACTCTCTGCTGCAAAGACAATAGCTGTGTCATCAGCAAATGAAATTATGTCACCGTTTACATTCAGGTTCTTAAGATCGTTTATATAAATCAAAAACAATAAAGGTCCCAATACAGTTCCTTGTGGAATTCCCATTTTAACGATTAATTTATCACTCAAAGCTTTATTTACCGTAACTTTTTGTGTTCTGTCTGATAAATAAGATTTAATCAATTCAATTGCTGTACCTCTAATTCCAAGATTTTCTAATTTGCGACAGAGGGTCATGTGACACACAGTATCAAAAGCTTTTGCAAGATCCAAAAAAACAGCTAACGTTTTTTTACTGTTGTCTAGATTATTATGTATTTTGCTAGTGATTGCATATATTGCATCATTAGTGCCAACATTGCTACGGAAACCATATTGATTACTAGATAATATTTTAAATTTGTCCAAAAAATTTATTAGCCTTTCTTTAATACATTTTTCAATTGCTTTCCCTAAATTGCTGGTAAGTGATATAGGCCTATAATTATTAACAACTGTTTTATCACCAGACTTGAATATGGGAAGAATTAAACTATTTTTAAAAACTTGAGGAAAACGTCCTGTTTGAAAACATAAATTAGTAATGTGCACTAATGGTTTTAATATAAATTGTGTTATCGCTTTAATGGTATTATTGCTAATACCATCAACTCCACTAGAATTGGTATTTTTCAAGCTTTTGATGTATTTATTAATTTCATTTTCAGTTATGGGCAATAAGTAAATAGTATTTGGATTGTAACTATCCAAAAAAGAATCATTATCCGTCTTATCAATCAACTTTGCCATATTCGTACCGACACTCTGGAAAACTCATTGAAATAGTTAGCTTTATCTGCATCGTGTTCAATAATATTATTTTTATCATCAACAATAACTCCAATTTCCAAAGTTTTTTTAGAATAATTAGTTATTTCATTGATAATTTGCCATGTCTTTTTTAAATTGCCAGAGGCCTCATGTAATTTTGATTTATAATAATTATCTTTAGCAGTTTTAATTAAGCTTGTCAATTTATTTCTGTAATTTTTGTAGTAAGTATATAATTAATTGTAAATTATGCGAATCCTTTAATACCTTCTTACTAACTTTATCTCTGTGTCTAATTGAGTTTAAAATTCCATTTGTCATCCAAGGTTTAATTTTTCTGTATTTTGATTGAATCCGGACAGTACTCTGTGATTTTAAGATATAAGCTTTTAATTTTTGTATGAATACTGAAGCTGCAGTATTAGCATCAAGACAATTACAAACTTCTTCCCAATTTTCATTAGCCAACTGATTATTTAATTTTTCAAAATTAATAGACGTTTGGTTTTTACATGATTATAATAATTATGATTACTAACAAGGGAATTATGTAAGTGTTCTTTGATCAATAATGCAGTGGGATATTGGTCTTTAATGAACGACTCAATAACCACTGGAAATAAATTATCAAATAGTTCGTTTTCATACTTAATGAAAATGTGATCAACACATGATTTTGAAGTAGCAGTAACTCTAGTAGGATTTTTTAAATAAGTTACAAACCCAAATTCACTCATTATATCTAAATAATTGTTAGAAATTGCGTCTGGTTCCAAAATATCAACATTGATATCTCCAGCAATCCAGGTTGAGAAGCACGAACAAAAAATTCACAGATTGGCGCGATAAACTAGAAAACGGAATAAAAGGTAACCAGGAAGAAAAACGATTTAATGGGAAAATTTAAGAACATAATTAGAAAACTAAACATATATCTGGATATAAAAGCAGAAATAGAAACTAGAAGGAGAACAGGTGCATTCAAAGAGCCGCAAGCAAGACTAGTACTAGTAGCATTACTTAACTGGAAGAAAAATTGAACTGCTGGGGCAAGCAAAATACTCAAAGGCACAGAGTATTGACTGAGCCACTATCTAACTCAAAAAGAGAAGGATTCAAATAAAATACTCCTACACCACTTGAAAGAAGGTAAACAAAGCGGAAATAAAGCAATAATTTGGAAAAACAAACTAATAGTAAATAATGTAGGATACAATGTTTACCAGCTGAGGTGTATGGAAGAGGAGAGGAATGAGAAAGAGGAACTACAAGATGATACACAAGAAATTACGAAACAGAAGAAAGGCAAGCTAGAGGAAGAGGAAAAGAACACAGAAGAAGTGGAAAAAGGCAACAAAAGAACGACGACAGAAAAATCACCTGAACAAGCAAAACTAGACGTGCAAATCAAAGAACAAGAGAGCTAATCAAACCAGTAAGAAAAATGAACAGCAAAAGTAGAAATACTGGGTGCAAAGTGTGTTATCACCACTCTATGAAGATGGAAGCAACGAAGATTAAAAAAACTACGAAAAACAAAAACCGGACAGGAAAATCTGAAGACAAACGCGATGAAAAAGGAACACGAATAATAAACTATTAAAAAAAACAAGAAACACAAAAAACAAAATCACATAATAAAGATAGATACCTGGACCATAAAAACTTTATTAATACCAAGAAAAATGATGCAAATAGCAAAAGAAATAGGCAGATATAATTTAGATATAATAGCAGTACAGGAAGTGAGATGGAAATGATTGGAGAAATTAACAAACAAAACTTTGCAATTGTATACGCTGGAGAAGAAAAACAAGGAAGGAATGACACAGGAATCTGACAAAAAACACATTTTAAAAAATTCCACTATTTGCAATAACACATTTTTTGTGTTTTAGGACTCCTTTCTGTCTTTCTGACATACAACATTGCAACACTCGGTATTATACTATCTAAATATATTTTTCTACTCCTGTAACTAAAATGCCATTTAACATACTAACATACACGTCGCTAAGTGACATTTTAATCATGCCTTAATAACCTATGACTAAAGAGCCTCTTAGTCATGAGCTGAAGTTGGCAACGATGTTTTAGTCATGGGGTGAAGTTAGGTTCAAATAATATTTGCTTTATTAGCCACAGCCAAAACTAAAATCAAGTTAGTTTTCAACCGTCACTTTGACGTTTGTCAAGCATAATTTAACCTAATATAATAAATGTCAAAATTTTAATGAAATAATATGATGTTATATTCTCTAAATTTGTGGTCGTAGAAAAAGTATAGTATGCAACTCGTTTTATAAACTTATTAATCACTCATTTTACAACTCGTGACTAAAATGACGTTTATAAAACTTGATACATAATATACTATTTTCTACGACGACCACTAAAAGTAGGCCTTTTAGGTGTAGCTTTTTTTACTAAAACTGACGTTTTATAATTTAGCGTGTTTAAAATGAGATCAGTTGTTTACTTTTAGCACATGTGTTATAAAGTGAAGTGAGTTTATAAAACTACAATTTCGAACTGGAAGTGAGATTGTAAATTTATTCTAATTACTTCTTGCGTTAGAGGTAAAGTGTTTTTTAAATAATTAATGCGTTATGTGATGATAGTCAGATGTGTAGTATTAAAATTACCTTTGATAACTGACTTTGACAGTACTGGCTCCACAAACATTCACCTGCTCGTCAAAGTCATCCCTTTATTATGACATAAATTATAACTGTCATAAATGTAAACCTTTGTTAAGTCGAAATTTATGAATTAATGACAGAAAATTTAAGGTCGTAGAAAAAATGTTGTATGCAAACTCGTGCTCAAAGTGTTATTGCACTCGACATGTTATGAAACTCAGCCTTCGGTTTCGTTTCATAATTTTCATGTCTTGTGCATAAAAATCAACTTTTAGCACTTGTTGCATAAATAGCTATTTTACACTGCTTGTAAATAATCTAATCCAATATTGCTTCAAATATTTTAAATAATTTTAAACATCCGACGGATTTGTAATTCAATAACAATTTGAGAAAATAATAATGGAAATTTACATATCCAATTTGCTACATATTCGTTAGGTTGATTTTGGTTTAGCCTCAGCAAAGTTCTATAGGAATAGCTACAAACAACTTTTATGTTTCCCCTTTAACACTAATGGAATTTAGACGGAATATGTAAGCGTACTCCCTGATTAATCAATCAAGGAAATGAAAAATGGAAACTGGAATTTACACTGCTTAGAAATTGCTCCTTTAGCGCATCGTCCAATGATACAACCAGCGTTTTATACTTTCACAGAAGTGAATGATTAACGGTAAACGTAAGAACAACATAGTTTATAATTTTTCAAATACTTCACGCGTATAATTAATTTCCATAAAATATCTTAACAAGAGTAGTCAATTAAGCTAAAAGGGAACCAAACAATGCTTTTACGCCTATACTTCGAATATGATTCCTTGACATGGGCATCATACATTTCGAAAGGCCGACTTTCTATTTCGAATTCGATAACCTCTTTACAGAAGCTCGATTAACAGCGCTCGCACAGTGCCATTAATTTTATATCTTCGGTAGTTGCTACTGTGGGATCTTTGGTTCTGAATAATGAGTAACCTGTTGGCTCGTTCGGGGCTGATCTTTATGGCAATGTTTTTAAGGACCGCTTTGGGCAGTCAAGTGAATGACCAAAGAACAAGTCTGTCAGTGGAGACTGGCGCCTCATCTTATATCACAATCTCATCTCCGAACAGATTTGTCTTCCCGCTAATGCATTGGACGCTATCGTTCTTGATACCGTCATACAGATAAACACCGTTGTGGGATGAGCTAAAATTTGTATGTTTTTTACGGACATCACACCTGCCTAAATAATGTACATGTTATCTCTAAATGCAGGCACGTAACATTAAACATCTGAGTCATCTTATGAACTGAAATTAATAATAAATCAAATTGGTCAGGTTGTATATTTCAGATGATCAAGTGTTAATATATTAATTATTTATTAATAAATAGGAGCTTGATGCAAGCAAGAACTATAAATTGTAAACAAATACGCTATTATGCCAAATAATGTAATTGTCCACATATTTGTAATTATCAAGAGCAATTATATTATAATTTCACTTAAAAAAGTACTTTAAGGACATTTATTTTACCGATGTTAAATATGTTTATAAATAGCAAAAATATTGATCTTGTTAAAATTGCGAAATGTTTAATTTGATCGGAATTATAGGAACTATTTGAAAACTGTTTTCGGCAAGCAATCGTTTTTATAAAAGTAGCAAAGTAATCTGTAGTATTAAAAATATCTTCCAAAATAAACATGGGACACCCTGTATACGCAACTATATTTAAAAATTTAAATATTTCATAATTTTTAGTGCAAGCAAAAGATTCTTTATTTAAGCTAACACCAGTCTGATGGGTTAACATTTTATTTTTAAAGTCCAGTCTACCATTCTAAACCCCAAATGTGTATTAATCGAAACATACCATCCGATTCATTAAAAATGTCCTAGCTTACAGCACTTTTATTATTAATTAAACCCAATAAATAAATTCTTAAATGCCATTATAAAAACTATACTTTCACATTATAGGTTATCTCAATATCGTGTTTTGAGGGCGATGCTTAACTTTTGTATCTTAAATGCAACTCTCTGTATATTTTATAGTTTTTAAATTACCTTTCTAATGATACTACTTAAGTACACTTTTAATACATAGATTAAACATTTTATTTATAACACTTAAAATTCTAGTAACCATAATTAAATTACAAATATGAACTGATATGATATCTACTTAGTAGCACTATTATTAATTAACTATCAAATAAACTACGTAATACGCGTATGTAACATTATTTAAGTTTAGATAACATGCATAACTTAAAAAGGAATTACAGTAATTCAAAGTGCAGTCCATTATTACTATCAGTTACACCTGCAACATATCAACTACTTCAGTAAATCTTACTATTATAAAAATAGCATGTAGAATAAACTGTGAGAGAATAGTATATTTCAAACCAAGGTAAGAAAGTGCAGTCTTGCATACCGAGAGCAAAGTTTATAAACCGAGCCGAAGGCGAGGTTTGTAATTGCGCAAGGTATGCAAGAGCACTTTCTTAACGAAGTTTGAATACTATTTTTTTCCCAGCCGGTCTCAGTGGAGCAAAATTTGACACTAGAAAAATAATTCAACAGACTGTTAAAGTTGTTAGAGGTGACAATATCCTGCAAAATATGAAGCATGTTTTCCGATTTTATGCTGTTCTCAAAATGTTTCTAAACAGTTTTATTCATAAGTAACTCTGAAAACTTAAAAATTTTGTCGTTAGAAGATCGCTTTACTATTTATACTTTTTGAGGTTATGTCCACTGAGATCAAACTGTCAAAGCAGTTTTGGTTGGATTAAAAAACAAAGCGCGGGCGGGCACGGTGATTTTTAGCTTCTCCTGTCGTGAGTACGCATGCTCGAGATGTTAATTTAATTCCTTCGAATGAAGGGCCACTCACGGGGCCACTTAAGGTTTCGTACTTACCTGCATCAAAAGGATGTGAACACTCACAGAATGCATTCCTAATTCCTCGTATAAACAGACTGTAACACAAGTCATAAAGTCAATTATCCGTCAACTATCAATATGTCAGCTGTCAGAATCAGCACGCGTCAGCAGTCAGCTAACATGCGGTACAGTTTCTTTGTAAAAATTGCATGATTTACTTTCTTACCTAGGTGAGAAAAACGAACTTTCTTACCTCAGATGAGGTGAGCAAAGCCTATTGTTCTAACCGGCTGGGCTGTAGTCTTAACTAATACATGCACTGCAGTAGCTATGTTTTTTTTTTCGTCTGTGACGTTCACGGCTACTAGTGTAGTATTACAAAGTTTAGCTACTATAAGATAATACATTTGAATAATTACAAAAACCTGATAGTTAGGCAACTTAAAACACTAAAGAGAAATACAGGTTGCACATTTATCATATAGTCCTTTTTGAATTAAATTAGGTGGCTTGTTAGAATATTTTAATATTACTACTAAAAGAGAAACCACTTCCTGTTTTGAATAAAATCAGAGTGAGCAAAGCAAATAAAATTAAGAACTGAATCCCAGCATAAACGGATAAACTTTGCAATTGTAGGGCTATAATTGGTATAATTCTACAGTATGTTAAGAAATAATGATTTTACAGGTGAATAGGATTGATTCATTGCCCAATAGAAAAGCGGTTATTAGTTAACTGATGGTATGTAAATAAATACATAAATTCATACATATCTTAATAGAGAGTGTCTTTGGTTTAAATTTTTGGCCTCCCCTCTTGTCCTTGCTATTTAAGCAACGAGACATTATGATACGGTGGAATAGAATCACCCAGGATCGCAGCGAAACCTTTCTGAAGGGCATAACCGAAAAAAGAGGATCATGTTAGACCTGCGTTAATTCTTATTAGAAAAACCTCACCAGAAAACCACTTCATGGGTTTGGCGATGGGGGTCGTTCGAATTACATAGAGTTCAACTCGATGGGCAAGACAACAATTGCTAGCATCATGGATTCGTTTTTGTATAATTAGGTTAGTCCTAAAACTCTAAGAAAATATATATAAACTGTTCAATTAATTCATAACCTAAAATATGTCAAGTTACTATCAAATAATGGGCATGTGCCATATTATCAACAGTCAACGACTTCATAATAACATAATAAGAAATGTAATTACCTTGTTGGTAGCCAGGCTAAAAAACCAGGTTATACTTTTGTAAAATCAAAAGGGGTTTGATGTTATAATGTAGACATCTATCAAATAATGGGCATTTCTTATACTTTAGAATTGTGAATTGAGTTAAACGTGAAATCAAGTAACAGCATTAATTAATGATATAAATAGGTTAAGAAGAAATAAGCAGCTCTTTAGATTTATTTTACTTGAAAGTGTTGAATTTCCGTAAAAGATAGAAAACCTTCCATAAAACGAAAGATGGATTAATCAATATAAATCAAGTAAAAGAACTTTAATTCAATATTTCGGTATAAAGTAAACTATAGAAACTGCCATACTAAATAACCCTTTATTATATTAAACTCCCAATTAACATTAATATGAACCGTGAATTATATGATTTAATGTACAGCTGATTGCAAATAAAAGTGGGACAAGTCTTGAGACTAGCTTTTGCGTTTTTTAACGTGTGAAACTTTCTCTAACTTATATTTCCGTAGGTGAATACATAAAATATTATTAAAGATAGAAGCATAAGAAAAGGAACATAATTACGAGTATTTAATATGTTATTGTACTTCATATTACAATATTACATATTAGCTGTCCCAGTTTTATTTGCAATCAGCTGTACATAAATATCATAGAAAAAACTAACAATTTAAATAAAATTGTTGGCGCCCAACACTTCTTGTTTAATGAATTAAAACCTTAATGCGAAAGTGAAGTAAACAAAAATCCTACACTTATCATACCCATGTCGCAGCCGAGGATTGAGTTAGTCGCAATTATGTGAGCCTTCTAAGGTAGGTTACAATAGTTGGTACACATAAGTTGGTGACACAACGTGGAGGCTCGAGTAAACGGGACAAATGCAATTAAAAGTTAATGCTTCACTCTTCATAAAGGTTACGGTTCTTGGGTTTAACAAGTATCGTTAGGCTACATTATATTCAATCATATATTTCCCGTATTTTTCATATCCATTGATTTCAATATGATGAAGGTAAACTGCTTAGCTTCAGATGAATTAGACTGCGAGTTGGTTACTCGTAATATAAATCCTGAAAATAGAAGTGTAGATGAAAAAATGAAATTATTAAGAACCCAATTGAATATAGAGAAATGTGATTCATCTAGTTCTATCTACTCACCAGTTACTTTTGATATTCCTCAAGAAATAGATCTTTGCGGCAGTAGATTAAAATATCTTATAACATTGGTCCAAGACTAATAAACCCTTGTCAACCGCTCATGATAGACTTAAAGTGGGTGGTTAAGGTGTTCGTTAGAAATGACACACACGAATAACTACACCACTTTTAATATTCTTTATTTAACGCAACGGATTACAGACATACAATTAAATGTGCGGATTTGCTACTATACTATTACAAGTGTGGATCGGATAGGTCTTGTTAATCAGCATACATGTGAGCGTTTGTGGATCTGACACTTAGCTCCTGAAACATCCAAAGTGAATGCTTCAGTAAGTATGAGATTAATTTTAAACGCATTGAGAAATTGACTCTTTGCGTGTCTGTTTAACCAAAGTGGTTTAACAGGCGAAGACCTGATGTGCAATGATCTCGTTCAACCCCATCGCTCTGGTTTATATACCCATGTTACACAATTTACACAATATACAAAAAGGATTTTCTATTCTAGTCACAACAATGGTACAACACTTTCACTTGGGACGCAACGGTTGGAGGTTTTATGAGTTTATGACACCACTTGAAATTCACTAGATTTTTACAGCTGCAGTTTTGTATTGTGACTTCACTTTCGCTTCTGATTTAGAAAAGTGTATTTTAAGAAACCCTTTTAGTTCGAGGGACGTTGAATAATTTCTCTCCGTTGAATTCCGCGCACAAATCACCTTTTTTAACTGCGTGCATCCGTTTGCTAGAAAGTTTTCTAATGGTACTTAAGCTAACTGCTTGCATTTCACATATATTTATTGCGGACTGGCACTGTTTATTTTATAGGCGAGCTTCCTTTCTTTGGAATTCTTACGCTAACTGTTGACAACGAGTTATTGCAATTTATGGCTCCACTACAGACTAACTACCAAACTGCAACATTTATATTGTATATTAAGCTATATTGCTGCTTCATTAGATGATAAAACTAAAACTAAATGAACTCACCTCAAAGACCAATGGTTAGAATTATCTGTATCAATTTTCGAGGTAGCTGAAGATAATGCTATGCACTTTAACGATTTGATGGTAGCGTTGGATCAGTCAGAACAACATAATCATAATAGTAGTAGGATAGGTCAGCCTGTAGAAAATACAGATCCGCTAGTTAATATTACTTCTGAAGTCCAGTTAGCTACAATTCTTCAACCCTCTCACAGTTCTCCACATCTCGGTAGTAGAAAAGTAGAATTTGATATATCTGAACCGGTAGATCAGTACACAGATAGAATAAAAAATTTAAATTTATCACAAGTCCCAGAGTATAGTCATCAGACAGGATTTTCAATCAGTTCAGTTAGAGTATTCAAGTGGAATATAAAGTTTTCAGGTAACACTGCTAGTAATGGAGTTAATTCATTTTTAGAAAGAGTAGACGAATTGAGAAGTCTATGAGAATAAGTTATAAAAGCCTTACGGTTAAACAACCTAATCCAATAGAAATATCAACCTATAGCAAATAAAAAACTAACTACTTCAACTTAGCTTTTTACAAGTTTAAATGGAATTTATAATTCGTCTTCTATGAAACCCGGTTGATGATTAATTCTAGGCTTAATATCATTCATATGCCAGATGCTTAAGTTTCTGCCATTTAAGTCTACCAACGTATAAGTAACAGAACCCGTGACCTCAGCTACTTTCGCTTTTATGTATTTCGGTGCAGGTTTTGCGCAGAGAAAAATGTCCAGCCGCATGAAAATACGGAATTATTTGTTTTACACAGGCCAAATGTTTCTCCCACTTTCCCATCCTTACCGTTCGTGACAATTCTTTTGCAATGGTAATCATTTCTAAGTATTACACCCACAGTTGAGCAGTGGGCCCTCTGTTTTTTATTTCAGCAATTTTTTCAACCAATAACCATTTTTCTTCTTCGATGACCTTCGTCGCTTCAACATCTTCGAATGATTTTCCATCTAAGTTATCGAGATAAAGTTTCAATTGGTCATTTCTTTCGTTATCTATGCGTCTGTGTGATAAAAAGGGTACAAATGAAATATTTTCTTCCAGTATGACTTTTCACTTGATTTTTTGACAAAAACGATCGCCTATACGAAAAAATGACTCGCTATATTTTTTTAGGTTATTTTCTTACCTTTATTTTCGAGTCGATAGATACCGAGATATTCGCGAAAAATGATTTTTCAGCCCAATTTCAGCCCATTACAGCTTTGCCAAATTGTATGCGTACAATCCCATCCTCGGGACTTTTGCTACTTCTATTCAGGACACTGAAACACACCTGAAAAGATCTTATTTGCTTCTATATGAATTATTCCGTAGTTTCAGCCTAAATGCAGTGGAATAAATGGCAATGGGAGAAAGTATTGGAATTATCCAAAAACTCAAACGTAGAGTATTTTTGTAGAAATACGAATTCTTAATCCTAATGACTTAAAAACATAGTTTACAAGAAATATAACGATAAATCTAGAAATAATGGTTTAGATGCATTGTTTACACCCTAAGCTTCATAATACCACTTTACCATATTGATTCTGCATTTAAGCAGCCTAGTTTTGGGACGGTTTACAGATTAGCAAGTAGTGCAGGTTTACTATGATCGCCTAGAACAAGATATGTACAAGTAAACCATGTTTCATCTCACGCTGATATAGGTATATCTACAATATTAACATATTTAATAATGTTTAATATTATTCCATAAATTTAGTTCTATTGTCCAGATGGTATTATTGTTTACAAAGTATAGATTAGTAAAATTATGCTGCTCTGACAGAAAAATTAAATGTAATTTACTAGAAAGAAATCTTATCAGCATCGAGCAATATCAGTGGAGCAATTTCAAGATAACATTTTTGATAATATAATCGGTAGTGAAGGTTTTGTTGCAATTAATAAAATACTGATTATCATTCGATAATAAACGATTAAGTGTGTAAACACATTAAAAGTTCGTGTAAATTACAATAACAAGAGTCTAATTGTTTTCCATATACGAGGGATGTACAGTATTTATTGTCCCTAGCATAGAATACAACATTATTTTTTAACATAATCTCCTTGAACGTGAAGACACTCATTCCACCTATGTTCAAGCATAGCAACACCATTCTTGAAAAACTCGAAGTCTTGATCACAGAAGAAGTCCTGCACTGCTGCCATAATAGCATCATCGCCCCGCCCCATCAGACTCTCTTTTAGCTTTGGAAATAAATAAAAATTACTGGGAGCTAAGTCAGGGGAGTAGGGTGGATGCTCCATAACTTCAAACCCAGCGTCCTGAATTGCATTCATAGAAATAAGGCTCTTATGAACTGGGGCGTTGTCGTGATGAAAGAGAATTCCGCGTGACAGTTTTCCTCTTCTCTTTTCTTTAATGTAATCACGAAGTTTTGTAACTAATGCTGCATAATATTGACCAGTGATTGTGTCGCCACGTTCCAAAAAATCTACCAGTAAAATTCCTTCGGCATCCGAAAAACTGTAGCCATTATCTTGCCCGCTGAAGCCTGTACATGAAATTTGGGTGGAGGGGGAGATCTTGGATGACGCCACTCCATACTTTATTATTTGCACGCGGGATCGAAGTCATAAACCCAAGTTTCATCAACCTTAACAAAGCGATGGAGGAACCGTTTAGGATTACGGTTAAACAAAGCTAAATTGGCTATTGAAGAAGTGACTCTCACACGCTTTTGTTCGGGCCTCAAAATTCGGAGTACCCATCTTGCTGATACCTTATGAAGCCCTAAATAGTCATTTATTATGGTTCCAATCGTACCATTTGAAAGGGCTGTTATCTCCGCTATACGTTTTGTTGTCAATCGACGATCTTCCCGGATCATGTCATTCACAAGATGAATGTTTTCTTGAGTACACACAGAATGCGGCCGACCAGCACCTTTTGCATGTTCCGAGGTTGTTCTGCCACATTTGAACGCTTGAGATAAATTTCTTCCTACTTGATAGGAGGGAGCAGAATCTCCAAGCACACCAACCTGTGAATTTCTTTAGGTGTTAAACCTTTCTTTTGTAGGTACTTAATGACAGCCTGAAGCTCACTTTTTTCTATTTCCCAGAATCTTCGTGCAACCACTACTTTTAACTTGTACAACTTTGAAACTATTACAGCTCGACTAATCAAATTAGGCAGTTTGTTTACCAATAAAATAACAAAACAAGTGCAGTTACTAGAGGCAACATATTCCAAAGCCATCTATGTTAAGGATAACAAATACTGTACATTCCTCGCATATTTGTATCTAGTCAAACAAAGTTCTCTTACTGCAAGATTTATGTTATCACTGTGCAGGATTACCAACAGTACATTTAAAGTCAGTCGTCCATGTACACGAAACACGTATATCGATGATCGGTACACAAAAACTATTTGAATTGTTTAAATTAAAAGAATATTAATAATTAATATTTAGTTATTCCCCCATTTGCCCGAATAGCAGCACACACTCGCCGAGGCATACTCTGAATATACTTTAAGCACACTTCGTTAACGTGCTCATTATAATCCCAGGGATACATTATTTGTTAAGTTTTAATAGTTCCCAAACATTTTCAATAGAATTATAAGGTTGCCAGTGCGTCTTTACTTACTACTGTACCTTTAATGGTAAAAAATGGCAGCAAACTTGACTAGTGATGATATTAATATGACCAGGGACTGTATATATTGTTAAGGCTGCACGTTGCGGCGCCTTAAATATGTAAGGGTGATTAGCTCGACTTTGTATACCAATATTTGTTATGTTATAATTAAATTTTAATTAATTTAATTGCCCTATTTATTTAATTTGAATATTCAAAATTATTTTCTGCTAGCTCCCGTAGATACACTTGACTGAAAATTAGAGCAGATTCTTTTTATCTAGATTGCTTATTCTGAAATTGATGTTTCTATTTTAATTATGACAATTCAAAACTTCTGTCAAATGGTATGTGAAACAATTTTTTGAAAATTCAATTACACATACTTCATTACTACATTTGTCATACGACAATCTCAAATAGTAAGTACTTCCTTAATTAAAATTTATTCTTGAACTTAGCACTCTCCTCTGCTGAAACCAATTCGTCTAACTCTGCAACTGATCACACCACAACCGCTCCACTAAAAGTCACGGCAAAGGCCTCAACTGACAACCAAACTACCAAAATGTCCAGAATCAAGATCCTAATTAACACAGGAACCTAGTTTGCCCCAGAAATCAGCATATACAGCTTCACCACAGTACAGATCCAAATAGACTTCAGTCGTAGTTGTGTTACTTTAATATTCGATCCAAATTACTCATTTGACATACGTTACAGCTTAGTACCAAGAATCCTGACCAGAGACAAGCCACCAGACATGACTTGACAAGCCCCACAAATATGCTCACTCTGTCAACAACTTCCATGCGATCCTCTTCCTTTGTAAATCGTTCCTTGCTATCTAATTCAATCGATCCAAAATGTCAAATATAATCTTACAATAAACCTAATTCAGTAGTCCTTTTCTTTTATTTGCTTTTGTAGATTATAACTGTTTTAGTTTGGTATTCTTTATCTTCCTCCATATAGTCTGCATACTTTCCATAATTTTAACATTTTATATTTTATCCTTTGTACACCACGCCGATTTTGTTTTAAATATTAACCCTTCTATTCACCAAACATGCTTTTAAAAACTTTTAAAAGGTTTATTTATTTATTTACAATTACAAAATTCGTTTACATGCTTTTCGTTTCAAAATTTTCTATATTAGTCAATAACATCTCCTTAGCGATCTAGCTTATTTTTTTAGTCCAACACACTATAAAAGCTTTATTATTTCATCAATACCTACTATGTGCAATAGTATATTTCGATAAAGTATTTGTCATCAATTTCCAATTTGATTTCAGATATTAAATTAAGTTAGAATCATTCTGTTTCTCAATTAGCTTCATTTAATTAACTTATACATTCTATTTTCTTTCTTTTCTAAATGCATCTTAATAATTTTAATATCCATATCACATCTAAATTCATCTTTATGATTTTTAATTACTGTACCTATTCTTTTAATCTTATTAATCTGGTTTTTAGACCCCTGTGCCAACACCATAGCAATATTTATTTAAGTGTTGTTGTTTATCTTGAGCAACAAGTGGCTAATATGTTATATGACTTACTATACTTTCGAGAAAATTTAAAATATGTCTCCTTGATTTATGTAAATAACTTCATGCGTTATATTCACTGCTTGGGATTATTACATTTCTTTCGGTTGTCAGGAAACTAACATTATCTAAAATCTATAGATATTTTCTGTAAAACTATAACAAAATAAGTTCGTGTGAATTAATAAATCTTGACGTAAAGAAATCTATTATAATGAAATATTCAAGGGTAACTCCACAAGTAGTAGATATTTTTTTGACAAATATTTTTCCGTTTCCATCTAAATTATTGCGTTTAAATTTCACAAAGCAAAACCATATCAAAAATGGCACAAACCGAAGGCGAGTGACATTTAAATGTGATTTTGTTGAGTGAAATTTGCAATAATTTCTATGGAAGTGGCAAAATATTTAAAAAATATATCCACTTCAAGTGGTACCTATTTCGGACGACTATTTAACAATATTAATACATAACGATTAACTGTATTGAAAAATAATCCAACAGTTAATATAATTATTTATTCTCAATTAAATTGAGCGCAGTGAATATTTCCAAAACCCAACATAGTAAAACTTTTGTGCCAACTATTGTAACCTACCTTAGAAAGCTCACACATCTCCGACTAGCTCAATCCTCGGCTGCGATATGGGTATGATAAGTGTGGGATTTTAGTTCACTTCACTTTCGCATAAAGGTCTTAGTTCATTAAACACGAAGTATTGGACGCCAACAATTTTATTTTAAATTGTGAATTTTTCCTTTGATGTAGATATTTACATTCGATCTTATACTTCAAGGTTCATATTTCTGTCAAATGGGAGTTTAACATGTTAATTAATATGGCAATTTCTAAATTTCACTTTATATAGAAATATTGAATTAAAGGTACTATTATTTTGATTTCATCGATTAGTCAACTTATAGCTTTGTAGAAGGTTTTCTATATTATACTAACATTCAACCACTTTTAGGTAAGATAAATCTAAAGAACTCTTTATACCCTCTTAACCTATTTATGGTATTAATTAATGTTGTTAATGGATTCCACATTTCCAAAGTATAAGAAATTCCCATTGTTTGATATATGTCTGCTTTATAACATTAAACCTCCATAAATTGACGTTTATAAAATTACAACCTGGTTTGTTTCTCCTGGTTACTAAGAAGGTAATTAATTGTCTTATCACGTTATTATGAAGTCTTTGACTGTTGATAATATGGCCTATGCCCTTATTTGGTAGTAACTTGGCATATTTTATGATATGAATTAATTGATCAGCATTTATATATTCCTAAAGTGTTTATGACTAATCTATATACAAAACAAACAATCCATGGCGCCAGCAATCGCTGCCTTTCTCATCGAGTTGAACTTTATGTAACTGGAATGACCCCCATCGCCAAACCAATGAAGTGGTTCGCTCTGGTAAGGTTTCTTTATTAATAACTAACACGATTCTAATATGGTCTTCCTTTCTCGGCTATGCCCTTCGATAAGGTTTTGCAATGGCCCTGGAGGATTCTATTCCACCCTATCATGATGGCTCGTTGCTTTTAAAGAGCAAGGATTACAGTGTAGGCTAAAAAGCTAAACCAAAGATTTGTATGCATTACCCTATTTCTTACCTACCAGTTATCTAATAACCGCCTTTTTAGTGAGAAACTGCCCAATAAATCAATCCTATTTGCCTGAAAATCATTATTTCTTAATATATTGTAGAATTATACTAATTAAAACTTTACAGTTGCAAAGTTTATCCTTTTAAGCTAGGACTCTGTTCTTAGCTTGGCTTTTTATGCTGACGCCTTGAAACCTCAATCTGTTTTTTATTCAAAATAGGAAGTGGTTTCTCTTTTATTATCAATCTCAAAAATATTTCCAATAGCCATCTAACCAAAGGTTTATTTAATGAGTACGCAACCTGTCTTTCTCTTAAGTGCTTTAAGTTGCCTAACTATCAGGTTTTTGTGATTATTCAGATGTACTCCTTTTAGTAGCTAACTCTGGACTGCTACATTTTTAACGCAAGCCAAACTTTAGACAGTTTGTTGATGTTTATCGTAGGTAATCTAGCAACATCACTAAGGACAGAACATCGTTGCTAAGTGATATTTTGCAACAAGGCTGCTTAGGTTTTGAGTAGGTACATTGTTTTGTGAATATTTTGCATGGTGCCCAATATTCAGTGATATACTGTTCTTATTGGTTGGAAAAAACAAATGTCTGCAATATGATTGGCTTATTTATTATAGTGTTGAATAGTCTTTTTCTATTTTGCGTTTAGAATAACTCCATTCTAGCACCCAAATGACGTCAATTGGGTGTTAGAATAAGTCGCTATGAAATGACGTCATTTGGGTACCTACTAGAATGGAGTTATTCTAAACGCAAAATAGAAAAAAAAATGTTTTTTTAATTTATAAAATGGTATAAAGTTGCAAAATAGAAAAAATAGTATAAAACACTCGTTGCAGAAGGTCCTTCAAGCACTTGTTTGTTCCTCAACCCGCCGCTATGCGGCTCGTTTCGGAATTTCAAATTCGTGCTTGAATAGATGCCTTCTGCAACTTGTATTTTAATATACTATTTTATTATACCTGCATCAGAATCGGCATTTAAAGCACGCCTGAGCGTGCGAATATAGGCGATTAAAGCTCGCCGAGCTTTAAAGGTTGTCAAGGAAACGACTGAATGCAACAACGGACATGGACGCGACAAAAACGTAAATAATTCTCGTAACTATAGTAGCAATATTATTATGTCCTCTCGATTTATCACGGCAAACATTATTTCTAAGTTTTTAGTGCGTAATTTATTTCCAGTATTGGAGGTATAATAAAAAATAGCGTAAAGTATTCGTGGATAACTGGTCTTTAAAACACTTGCTCTATTTCGAGCACTCCGGCTACGCCGTCGTGCTCGAAAACTCGCGCGTGTTTTAAAGACCTTGTTATCCACTCATACTTTAATATACTATTCTAACCTTACACAGTAACAATGACAATAAAAGTATTATTGGATTTCACCACACACTCGCCTAAGCATGAGCAGACATTTTATAGAAACAAGGTAGTTTGATATTGGATATCATCTCCAGGATGTTCATCACGTCCAAGATCTTGTATGGTGGTCCAATAATGTATTAGAGACACGACCTCGAAAATCGATATTAACACATGCTAGCGTTTCTATTAATTTTCCATTAATGACAAATACTTTTTAAACTCAAGCCTCAGACTCCATTACTACAACCAGTTCCAAATCGTACCAAACAAACACTCAGGCGTGCGACTCTTTGCTATAATCAGCAAAGAGTGGTCAAATTACCAGAAGGCACTGAGAAGTTTTTCAATACAACGGATTAAGTCCATTAGCTTACGAAAAATCTTAAACTCACTACGATTTTCAAAGCCAAATTCACTACGACCTGAAACACATTCCAAACAGATTCCTCCCATAAATTACTACATGCATTATCAATAGCAATAGATAACATCAAACTTAATATGAAGACGTTTATATTAATAACGGTGATTCTGGTCCAACAATTAATTGCAAGCACTCGCCTAAATTACAAGTTTTAAAACGACATATATAGGTGAAAACTACAAATATATAGTTATATACTCAATTATCAGAGTTTAAAGGTGTCAGTATTAGGTTGCAAAAAATTGCAATCAACAAGAGTTACCTAAGCAAATTCATTGGCGTAACACTTGAGAGAGTTAAACATTTAAACAATTAACAAGCCTTTTAGTATTAGGTAGGTAGGTTAAATTAGCAAGCAATTATAAGTTTACGATGACGCCATAAACCAGACATAGCAGAAAACTAATAAACGCAACACGTACAATTGTAATATGTTCAGTGAATGCACAAGTAAAAATTGAACAAAAATTCGAGAGTTATGCAGGTTTATCCTGGCTTACGGAAAGAGCCATGTACACAGGTTCGTTTTTACTGTGACTACACCGAAAGTAAACAGCAATAATCGGCAACAATCATCTACTGAAAGAAGTTATCGGATATACGATAACAGCACGTTTAACGACTCCAGAGGGTCAGCTTTATAAATTCGTAACGCGAGTGATTAGTTATAACAACGAATAAAAGAGAATAAACTCACAAATACGTTCAGCCCACTGCAGTAAAGGTCAAAACGTAAAGCCGAAACAAATCCGCAGTAGTACGATGGCTAGACAAGACTCAACAAAATCCCTTAAATTAACCCATACAAATCTAAGGTAACGAACGTGAGCTAAGGGACATTACTTTGCACTCACAAGTTACTATCAAATAGCCCCAAAGCAAAGCTCAACAACGAAATAATGCGTGCGATCGGCTCGAGGAACGTCGGCCAAAAAGAACGAAGAAGCCAAGCACGCAATTAACAGAACATGTCGTGCAGGTGTACAGAACACCCGCTAACAGAAATTAAAATGAAGCAATATAGAACCGACACTTTATTAAATTAACCCATTGAATAATATTTTGCGTAATGGGCATAATAACGAAATATCTGCTTTGCTGAATCTTCAGTTAAAAAGATGTTGAATAAAAAAATGCTTAAACTACAGACATTTCTAGGAACTTTCTCAATGCCGGCTATTACATTCGCCGATTTTAATTATCACAGCTATTTGATTCGCCTCATCTCATCAGTCATTTTCGATCCACTTCTTGACTTATTCTCGCCATTACCTCTATTTTACCTATATCGAATCCAGTTCAATTCAACATATTTTAATGCTGTCCGCCCACGGCAGTGGAGGACGTCCTTTAGATCTTTTTCGTAAGTAAGATCTGCACTTTGAGATTGTATTGGTCTAACCACAGGTTCTGCGTAGGTTTATTTTTACTCGGCGACATTTTAGCAACATCTTTGGTGATCTTTTGGTGTTATATCCAACATTTGGTTCTCCATCTCTCTCCCTCTATTACTCTCAACTTATTCACCCATTGTTTTGTGATATTCTACGGCTATATTCCATGTGTTAAACTGGTAAAACATATTTATTGAATATGCAAGAACAAAGATGTATGCGTACGAGAAGGTACCTGATTATGACGGCAATGGAATCTAAAACGAATTTTTATTTTTATTTTAAGTGTAAACAAAAATTTGCCGTGTCGTTCATATAATACTACTAGTGTAAAAGTTGTATTTTTTTCAGTTAGTGTGTATTGCTAATCTTGAAATATAAATAAAATCGAAAACCGGGTGATAATAAAATTATTAACCACCAACCGCACAACCAGATTTGGATTCCTGTGACTATTTCCTGTTTATACGTAAAAAAACTACTTGGACAAAGAGATAATGATGACGAAGAGCTGAAGTTGGAAGTAAACATTTTTTGCAGTCTCAATAAAGATCTTTTTGGCGGCTTATTTTCGTTAATTTCAAAATGTAAAAAGTGTATTGAGCTTGGAGGAGACTATATTAAAAAATAAAGATCATTTTATTATTCTACCTTCTTCATAGTTAGGTACCTTATTGATTAAATAGCCCTGGTATATTCTTGTTTCTCAAGGTCTTGTCTAACTTTCAAAAAGCAATCCAATTCAGTTTTATCCTTCTAAAAATGTCTATAGTTTGATTCTCATTCGCTGTAATATGTATGTCCTAAGCAATTATAATTGTCCAGTGTCTACTTCTCCTTTTATCAATAATGTCTATTTTATGCTTTAGATTTCTAATATATTGCTATAGCCCCACCATTAGCTACGCTACTATTTTATTTCATTTAATTTAGATTTTTCTTATTATTAATTTATGTAAAGATATGCCCTCATTGCTAAATATTTCTTATTTAGTCTTCTTCTTCTTCTTCCCCTTCTGGTAGGGCTAGCTCTGTCTTTTCCAACCATTATGTTGTTGCTATGCGTGGTCTTGGGACGGCGATGCCCGTGAATCGGCCCATCTCTTTGGAGGACTTCTTATAGGGCTGCTGGTGCCTGGCATTTCCGCGAGGACAATTTTGGCCAGTCGAGTTTTATCCATTCTGTTTACTTGTGCCTTCCACTCTCGTCTTCTGCTTGGGACCCATCTAACTACATCTAGTACTTCACATCTCTGTCTGATTTCAGAGCTTCTCTGTCTATCTCAAAGTGTCACTCCTGCTATAGCCCTTAATATTTTTATTTCGGTGGTTCTTAATGGGCCTTTTGTTTTGGCTCTGTGTACTCTGGTCTCCGCGGCGTAGGTCAAAATTGGACGCGCTGCAGTTTTGTATATCCGGACTTTACTCTCCATCGACATAAATTTATTTCGCCATATGATGTCACGGAGACTACCAGATACTCAAGCTGCTTTATTGACCTGTGCACGCACATCTTCATAAGTATTTCTGATACTTGTCGTGACTGCCCCCAAGTAATTAAAGGTTTAGTGCCAATTTGCAACCCAATGGTTCTTTACTTATCGTCATTGCTTTTGTCTTTTCTACAGATATTAGCATGTTCGATCTGGCTAAATTTGAATAGCATTATCTGGAGGTTGTCTTCGTTCTCGGCTATGATAACGGTGTCATCTCCGTAACATAGAATTTTAATTTCTTTTTTTCGCATTCTGTAACCTTCCTCTACAAGCTTTATTTAGTCTATTTTTCTAGTTCCGGTAGAACATTCAACTCTTAAATCAGGTTAGGTTCAAGTTTTATAAAATTTAATCTATTGTTTGCAATTTATAATATTTGTTATGGTTCTGTTTGTTATTGAGTATTAAAATAATTACACTTTATGATTAGTTGGTAATATGAAAATTATTCCAAATGGCACTTCTGGCAACTGTCAATGTCAAACCATAAACTTGAGGTAAGCAAAATTCATATTTTTACATTTCATATAGATTTCAAATAATAATAAATGATTAGCACTTCTTGCCAATATCTTATACACTCACGTTTGTGACATTTTAATATTTATGTACATATACCTGACACTTCTTCCACTTAAGTGAGTTCTCAATCTGTCTCAGTCTAGCTAGGCAACAATGTTCTGCTCACCACTGTGGTCCGGAATGGCCAGGTAAGTAACGTTCCTCTCAACTATTTATAACGGCAGCTATACTAATTGCCCGAGTAGTTCCAAAGATGATCCAATCTCTGCAATACGCTGCACCACAGAAGTCGCCTCACTTAAATCTGCGACAAAGATTCCAATCAGCAACCCAAACTGCTTAGATGAATAGAATCCGGATCCAAATCAACCTCATGAGTAGTTGTGCTTACACCGACCCTCAACCAAATCACAAGGATAACCTACACCGGAATCCTGAAAACCAGCTTTTCTTCGCGCTACAAAATAGCAACTCCAGCGCAGTGCGTATCCAAATCACCCTGTAGATTCCACAGCACTAATCTTTAACATCGATTAATGGCTCCATCATAGTTCAGCTCCAAACACATCCAGTTGTTTATGGACCAAAGATCATTCTGCTGCTCGTATCTGTTCATCTTCTTCTTCCAATACCATTACGTTTAATTCATACTCCAGTACTCACTTTATAAATTATAGTGTGTTTAATTTTCTTATTTTAAATTTATTTATTTATTTCTATTAATCACTTCTACCCTTGTATAATATTTTAAATCATAAAACTCATTTTAATAAGGGTTTATTTTCAAATTTTACTTATTACAAAATTTTTACATTTACATTTTCGTAATAAAATCTCATTAACACATTTTTTAAAACTACAACTCCTGGATTATTTACATTGGAAATTATTTTGACATATCATGTGACTTTTTAAATATTTATTTAGCTTAGGACTTTCACATTTACTCAAACTATCTTATAGTTTGTTCTAATTGTTATCTATTATCAATTATGACTTGTACTCTGATACTACTAAATAGCACCTTTATTATTCCAAATGTCATATATAGAATCATATTTTAGAACCTTTTTTTTTAAATATTAATTGCTTCGCCGGATTTTAATTAAATCTGTATTTGATTAAATAAATTTTAAATAACTGTCCTGGTCCTTTTCTATTAAATTCACCCCTTTATAAATATCATGTTTTAATATTTAGGTACTCTATCATTACATAATTAATCTTAAGGAGTGATATTTTTTTATAAAACTAATCATTAGTCTTGAGGTAAGATATCATAACATAATATCGCTTTGTTTTTGTTAGATTCATACTCGGTAGAGGATTTTCAAGGATTCTTTGTCCAGTTCTGTTAGCATAGCATGCAGTTGCTGCAGGGTTTTGCGCTCCCATAATGTTGTTATTAAACAAGTAACTATAAACTTGATTATCAGCTGATGAGGACATTTCAATAAAATAAGATAAAGTGAAATGGGTACATATCATACATTTCTCTGTAATATGAAGAATCTTTTTACAACTCGCGTTCAGAAAACTCACCTACTTCATTCAACAAGTACCTAGTATATTCAATCTAAGCCTACATAGATTCCTAGTATAAAACCTGCTTGAGAGAGCAAACGAGTTCAGCGCAAATTCAATTAGTAATTTCTTTCGAGATTCCCATAAAAGTCAGCCGAGGAGTGTATCTTCTCGTATCGGTTCCGTGACAGTTTTCAGATAGACTGGCATTATAATATTTTGGTTTTGTTCTTCATTGCGCTAAACCGGTATACGTGAGGAGCATATCAGACAAGAAACCGATAAGCGGAGTCTTGTACTAATCGAGGACGCACCCTTCGTGTTAAAGACTCCTAATTGTCGCCGACAATGTCTTGTTGGCGCACACGCTTATCGCCGGTCTCTACGTGTTCTGGATACCTTAATTTGCCAGCCCACGGCTCAGAAATCTCCCTGCCTCACTTCAACATCCGTTTCATCCTATGCCCCTCTTCCATTACCACCTGAACATGATCGATCGATGTAACTTATCAATACATACACTTTGTAGAGTGTCTGTTTTTTAAATGAGATGGGCTAGGTGTCTAAATGGGTCTGCCTGCTCTTTAAATTTTGTTTGTGCGGTTCTTCTGTAATCTGGTTAACATAAAGATTAAAAGCCTGAGAAAGAATATTTAACGCTTTCTCCAGAACTAATAGCAAACAAGCTACCATAAATTAATTCTAATAACGTCAGTTCCTGATCTAAAACGTTCCCACCGGATACCAGGGTACTGAAAAACTTTCGACGTATATATAGAACAATACCCCGTGGTGCAGTCTCTTGTAATAAATTAAATTATTTGCCAACTATAATGTGGTGGCCCCAAACATAACTGTTCGTATTTTACTACTAAATAGTTTGTTAATCGAAAAAAAGTACTCCAATGACGTTTTATTTAAACGTCGTTAGAATACAAATTATTTGTAAATATGAAATTGTAGAACAATATGATTTATTAACTTTTTTTCAAAAAATAGCTATTCACCAATGCATCTTTAATTGAGTCATAACATCATTTTTCATAGCCATTTGTGCCTTATTTATAACCTCTAACGATCGATGTCTTTCAGTAGCACTAGTTTGCTAGAGCTTTTTTGGTTTGACGTCAATACAATGTAGTAAATCCAAATGGTGAGCACCAATATGTATAAATATAATTTTGGAGTACAAATTATCTAATTAGCAAATCCCTGTTGTATTAAATTTATCGCTCCTTCATTTAATAAAAAGTTCCGACTTTGTAAGCTTTGCTTTGTTGAAGATAAATAGGATAATGAGAACTAAGCTGAAAATGTACAATAACCACTTTACGAATTATGCATTGAACTATGTGGGGACTACTAACGGATTGTGTGCAGATATTCTATCCTCAAAAGATATTCTTTGAAATTTTCTAATGGACATTATTCTCCGAATTATACAATATCCCAATTTAGTTTTTATTCAATTGTATATGAACTACTCTTAAGTATATTAAACATATACTCTAAAAAAGGTATAAATTAACTATAATCTTGAAACCCACATACACGTATTGATAGGTCGAATAAAAGAATGAACTATACATTCATCTAGATATTATTAGCAATGAAAAGCAATTAAATACACGCCCAGATAAATAGTTTACATCAAAATTAATATTACACAATAACACTACGACGGACACAGAATTCAAATTACTATTATGAGAATCGCTACAAAAGAGTGAATAAGCAAACAGCGTAGATACGCGAACCATGCAAGAAAGATAAAGAATATTTGTCTAAGTAGGGCGCTCGGAATCTATTCGGGCGAAGCCCATAAACCCTAATTAAAATGAGCATCATCAGACGCTCCAAATAAAAGCTCCCCGCAATACAACGTTTTCTATAAAAGGTAAAGTTTTCTCACAATCGCTGGGGTTGTGCGCTTCTTAGCGAAATTATCATTCTTGCAAGTAACAAGCACAACAGAAATTCGGAAAATACACAATGCAAATGAAAGCTATAAACAACTGAAGGTTGTTTACTAGATAAAAATTATTTAAAGAGACGAAGTTGGCATGCAACATTTGCTCAATTAGTAGTTACCTACGCAATTAGAATTAATTTAGCGTTTAAAATAAAGAACTTCGGGTACTCTTGAAATGGAGTTAGATGAACCTGATTTTCAATCGAAGCTGAAATATAACAGTTCCATCAAAAGATGTGCTTTTCCAGCGTGCAACGCGCAGCTTCAGCCGGTGGACAACAATGTACGGCTTCTTCAGCGTTGGAAAATGATTACGCATCCCGCAAACTTGATATAGAGAACTTTAAAATAGTAAAGCAAAATAAAAGGCCTAGAAATACATTTTGTTTAATCCTGTTATAGAAACATGTGGTTTCTTCCTAAGATACCAAGCAAGAAACCATTTGTTTTGCTCACACAGATTGTTTTTATGGCAACGGGTGGGCGAAAGTAGTGAGTGAAAGTAATTTTTCGCCCACTGTCACTGCCCAGAATAAAATACAACATTTTTAACATTTTAACTTTATTTGAACACTAACTACATTATTGTTTAATTATTTGTATAGAAATTAACCACACAATTCTGGAAAACTGGGTTACTTCCATTAAAAATGCCAGAAGTGGAAAATTGATGTGCTTCAACGATTCCCGTTCCTGCAGTACCTTCTGTCACGGAATTTTCTGTTGCCTCAACTTGAATAGGTTGACCACAACGAAGAAGATGCATACTTCTCAATTAGGCCGTTAAAATAGGCTACAACAACAGTTTCAGTTATCACTTGTACCTTTTTTGCCTTCATCCATTCACGAAATTTTTCCATTTCTTTCATGTATCTTCCCTTTGACTTTTCTGGCTACAAATGAAATGTAGCGGCATCAGCAGCTTTTTGGACGTCGTCGGGCACAACAAATTCTTCAGTTTGCTCCATTTTTGTAGCAATTTAATAAGGCAAATTCAGGAAACTGAACCACGCGTCAAAATATTGACAATTTAAATTTTGGTTATTAACAAACCATAGCAACGTAACAACACAACCTGCCTACGTTTTTTATACTGAATAATTTTTGTTTGTCATATCAAAATTGTATTTGCAGAAATTTTTTAGATATTATAAGTGCAGGATTAAACAAAACGCTATACAGCACTCGTGGAGAAACCGTTTCGCTCACTTATTTGCCTTTGCACACTCGCCTGGCGGCTCGTGTGCAAAACTGGCAAATGCGTGAGCGAAATTCTCAGTTTCTCCACTTGTACTGTAATATACTATTACCAAACTGCAGACTACGTCACGATACAGATACAGTGCATGCGTTGAGATTTGAAACGGCGTAAAAGTGGATCCTATATCAAACTGCCAGGTCAATAATAACAATAATCCACAACACCAAATCTGAACCTGATTACTGATGCTTGTCGAAAAATCCGTATTGTAAATGTCACTACAGGAGCCGCCAAGTTTAACTTTAAAAACTGAAAATTAAAATATCTTTTAAGCAAAGTTGATACACACAATGACATTTAACACAAACACGAACGCGTACACACAAGATCCGTAATTCTGAATAATGCATACTGGCATTTCACTCATGTGTGATATACGATGTTTTGTCTTACAGTAGCGGTTCTTGTGCAATACAATTCTAAGACGATACGCATTGTCAACTGTCATAGAATTAGTAGCAGTATATAATGAAACATTTTATTTAGTCACTTGTGAAAGTACCACGCGAGCTGTCGTGCGATCAAGTGGCGTCATCACAATGAAACCTTAGCTTGGTTATTATTCTTATCGTCGTCAACTATTGAACGATTCAATTACTTTAAAACGTGTAAGTAATAGTATATTACATACCGAGGTGGGAAGTGTTTCATTACTGTCGAGAGATTAGGTAGTTTACCGAGACGCGTAGCGTCGAGGTTAACTTTATCTCGAGACAGGGATGAAACTTTCCACCGTGGTATGTATACTATTTTATTTGCAATCATCTAATTTAAAAAATAACTACAACTGAATTCTGAATAATAGATATCTTGATGTAGCTAATATTTTTGTTACCATGAAAACAAGCCACTCAATGTTTTGTTACCATGGAAACTCCCCACTCTTCAGGTATGTAATATTTTTCGGGGTATGTAATAATTTCCTGGCTAGTTTCAAGTAATCATCTAGTTCCCAGCTGTTGTCATGTCATGAAATTGACACATTACAATGTGATTGCGAATAAAAATACTTTCCCAGGAAAGTGCAAAAATAGTATTCAGAATGCTCGACCTACACTATACAAACAACTGCTAATAACACTGTAAAACGCAAAATTGAGCAGCTAATGCCACCGGAAAATGAAGTTTTAAAACGCTATGTATGGAACCCAGACGAGTTAATTAAAATAATCCATATTATCCCCTCTTAACATAAAATTCGATCGATAATGATACACCATCTCAAAGATATATCAAGACAACATAAAATACCGCCGAAATACATTCTCAACACAAATAGCCAGAAGAAAACAATAGCATACATCAAAGAAATCACTTAAAACCGAAAAGTTCTCAACATCCTACAGCAACCAATATCTAGTAGTTCATATCACATCTCTGATGATTACCGGAAGTTTAAAAATACTATATGAATAACCAAGTCCAATTCTACACTTTCCAAAATCTCGATGACAAATCTCTGGCGGTAGTTACAAAAAATGTCACAATTTCATTATCTGAGAGTCGAAGAACTGTTAGCCAATAACTTACCAATAAAAAGTGCCAATTTTAACAACGAATGATTCAGCTTTAACGTAAAAAATATTTTATTCAATCGTGACAGTCGAAATAAGGAAAAAACTACTACCATCCCTCAATGCCACAAGACCAGAGATCAAGGCCACGAAAAACTATAGTGCAGGTAAACCGTGCTGTGTCAAATGCAAGGAATTCTATCCACCTAATAAACTCAAAAAAGCCTCAAATAACTCTCCAAAGTGCGTAAACTGTGGCGGCGACCGACCAGCCAGCTATAGAGGGTGACCCCATCATATAGAGCTGTAAGCACAGCGTATGGTAACAAAAACCCCAAAGAATATTTCCCGATAAACATTCATGACATCATGAATCCACAAAATCTAACTCTAATCAAAATAATCAAAACAATGAATCAGCCTTACAATCTTTACACTTTAACAACGACGGAATCCTACAGTTACTCGAGGAATTAATTGCACCTTGAATATCCCTCATGAAATGCTTTATATTAACAAACATTCACCCAAACATTCTCAATGAATAACTTAAATTAAGCTGTTCATAAGTTCACAATCCTAAATTGGAACGCCAATGGCATCAAATCCAAAAGACCAATTTGCATCTCTTTTCTGGCAAGATACAACATATACCGGGTGACAATGAGACTAGGGCCATGCTTATATCTTCTTTATTTATGAATCGATTTGGATAAAATTTTATACCAAGATACTAGACATAATTTCTGATTGGTCGATAGACATAGTCAAAATGGCTGACTCCCGGTTTTACCGGAAATGATAGCAACTTTGATTTTTTAAATGGAACACCCTGTATATTTTATGTTTTTTTGAATCTACGAGTTAAATTACATATAACAGTCTTGCCAAATTTCGATTTTTTTAAACAAAAAAATAATTTTTTTAATTTTTATTTTTTACCATAGAAGGCCTTGACTTGGAAAAATCTATTCTAATTGACTCTAGCAACTCTTAATAATAGCTATTTTATAAATGAAGTCAATAGAAAACCCTTAATAAAAGAACAAAGTTTGCTAAACACGTTTTTTAAGAAAAAGACACTTTTTTTAAATGGCACCTACCAAGGGCCATCTTGCCATTAAACAGAAAATTTAATTTTCAATCTAACGATATGCGTCACGCACTACTTTATCTTTATCTGAAATTGAAAATTAATTAATTAATTATTTTTTTAAACAGATCACTCTATATGTTTTATGTTTTTCAGAATCTACGACTCAAATTACATACAACAGTGTTGCCAAATTGGCTTAGGTATTATTAGTTATTACATAAAAATATTTTACAAAATAATTGATTAATTAACTTTCATTTATAAAATAGCTATTATTAAGAGTTGCTAGAGTCAATTAGAATAGATTTTTCCAAGTCAAGGCCTTCTATGGTATAAAATAAAAACTGAAAAAATAATTTTTTTGTTTAAAAAAATTCAAATTTGGCAAGACTGTTATATGTAATTTGACTCGTACATTCAGAAACACATAAAATATACAGGGTTTTCCATTTAAAAAATCAAAGTTGCTATCATTTCCGGTAAAACCGGAAGTCAGCCATTTTGACTATGTCTATAGACCAATCAGAAATTATGTCTAGTATCTTGGTATAACATTTTATCCAAATCTATTCATAAATAAAGAAGATATAAGCATGGCCCTAGTCTCATTGTCACCCGGTATATTGTGTATCACAGGGACTCACTTATCAGAAGGAGAAATGTGTAGAATCAACGACCATCAAATCTTTCGTCAAGACAGCTGGATCAGCATGGGGAGAGGTTTTTTTTCGGAGGAGAAATCTTCTTAAGACACCAATTCGCCCGTACGTATTGGCGTGCAGGATTCTTACCTGCTACCCCCCCCCCCCCCCATTTCGTCACGTATAAGGCACCCGGAAAGGTTGTGTGTACCATACATCAGGTGCATCTGGCAGTCAAGTAACTCAGTTCCAACTATCAGTAGCTTCCATATTTTCTTTGATTTCTTTCGCTAAAGGCCCTGCAGTCTACGTTCTTCTGCTTCTTTTTTACTTATAACCGTTCTTATAAATTGATGTATTTTCTTACAGTTTTCTAGTGTTTGTGTCATTGTACCAATTATGTTATGTATGGTTAAATTTATTCCAAGGTCTAGGTATAATTGTGACCGCTCTCTGTGCCACTTATCACAAGTCATCACCGTATGCTCCGCTGTATCAATTTGACCGCAGTATATGCAATTTTCTGATTCTGATTTACCGATTCGATGGGTATATGTTTTAAATGACCCGTGGCCTGTAAGGAATTGGGTCATAAAGTAGTCGGTTTTCCTGAATTTGCACCGTATCCATATGTTAATTTGTGGTATAAGTCTTTTTGTCCACTGTGCTACTTGAGTGTTATTTTCCCATCTCCTCTGCCATTCGGTCATGGTGTCGGCTCTTGGCTGAATGACTGCTTTTTCTTCCCTGCCATTACCATTTCTTACTCCTGTGATAACGTATAATGCCTCTGCTGACGTCGTTCTGTATGCGCTAGCCACACGTAGTAGCAGTTTCATCTGAAGGCTCGTTAGCATTTTCTTATACTTCTCGTATCGTAGTATATCGGGCCATATAGAAACCCCATGCGTTATTGTGGATTGTACCACTCCATTTAGCATAGTTCTTTTATAACTACCCAATCCGCTAATGTTAGGCATTATTTTAATCAGGGCTATCACCCGTCTTTCGGCTTTCTTTATGATTTACCTCACATGTTCTCTAAAATTGAGTTTCTCGTCTAGCCAAACTCCCAGATACTTCACATGCCTGGCAGGTCTTATAATATCCTCGCCAACTTTAAAGGTTATCTCCTCTCGTTTCCTTAATCCCTGGATAATTACCGCCTCTGTTTTATTAGTGGCCATTGTAAGGCCGTTATTTTCCATCCATTTCTCAATGGCCTCTAGAGACGCATTTGCATCCTCCATCAGAGATTCCTCGTCCGTGGCCGTTACTGTAAGGGCCAAGTCGTCCCCATATGCTGTTGTAGCGCAGCCCTCAGGAATTGGTAACCGTAATACAGTATCATAGAGGACATTCCACAATGTTGGACCCAAAATAGAGCCCTGTGGCACCCCCTGCGTCACATGCATCTTCGCCTTGCCTTTGGCGATCACTCTGTCATTTAGGTAACTATCTATCACGTTGACCAAATATTCACTGATACCTATCTCCGTCAGCCTATTAATGATTTTGCTCCAAGTCGCTGTGTTAAATGCAATATCAATTAAGATTATGGCCCCCCATTCCATGGTGCTATCGGTAGCCAACGCAACTATATAATTCATATAATTTGCCCATAGTATCTAATAAGCATATTGGTCTATACTTTGTCGTACCATGGGGAGAGGTTGCCATGGCTATCAAACGACAACAAAAACACGCCACACGAATTGAGACACCTGTCAGCAACTTTGAAGTAATATCCATCACCATCAACTCTACTAATATTAGACACTATTAAAATCACAACAGTCTACAACCAATCCAATAAAATACTAATAGAATACGATATGCAAATCCTCTTTAACACAACGGAACCAAATAGCATACTTTGTGCGGGATAGCGGTAGAACGCCAAGTATATCTATATATTTTCTCAAAACGAGTGTATAGATACTATCCGTACTGAGACGACCAATAAATCGACATATTGGATATTATTATATAATATTAACCATAATTTCTATATGTCCATTGAATCTCCAAACTGAACTCTGACCATGTACCAGTGTTAATCATATTTTCCTCCACCCCATCCTACAGACCATGTTTTCTTAAGATGATAAAAGGATACAACTACATAATCCAATTCGAATCAAAAATACCCAAGAGATAGATACAACTCAATATAAGATGCAACCAAATTCTATAAATCTAGAAAAATGAACAATTTAAATGTCTCGTCTTTATATTAATCGAACTAATTAAGCAAAAACGCAGAACCAGAAAAGAATGGCAGAGGAACAATGCTCATATTCTAAAAAAAAAACTAGATCATCTAAGTCACCAAATTCGACGTGAAATCAACAAATATAGAATTAACATATACAGGGACGAACCTCGAAAATCTCGAGCCAAGTAGCTCAAATCTATGGAAAACCATGAAGATTATAAGCTAAAAAATAGAAATAATCCTTACCCTAAAAATAAAGTTTTCCCCTTGCATTCTTTTTCCCCTCATATTGCTCTTGCTTGGTTCCAAACATGAAACGTCTAAAAATGTCATATTTGAGATATTTACACCATCTTGCTTGTATTTGCTAGAACTAAGTTTTGACCTATTCTTATTGTTCTAAACCCAACCATGCCTATAGAAAATCGCGTTTGAAAAATGCGTTTTTTTAAAACCTGATCCTTAGCAATATTAGTACATTTCTAATCCTGATATGTAAAGTCGGGGAATCAAAACAGTTTACACTTGAGTTTTTCAGTGTAAGTTTTTAAAAAATCCGTAAATTTGCAATAAATTTAGTTTGCTATGTTAAGTGTAAAAAAAATTAAAGAGTACTTCAGTTCACTTAAAGTACCTTGCAAATTAGTAATTTTTTAAAAACTTACACTGAATAACTCAAGTGTAAACTGTTTTAATTTCCCGACTGTACATTGAAAATGCGCATTGTCACATTATTCGCACATAGAAACAGACGTGATTACATAGTATTGGTTAGAGTGTGTAATTAGTTATTATCAGTTTAACCTAAATAAAATTGAATCTGATGAACCTACTTTTACTTATTTTTGTTGTAAAAATTGTATTTATTGTTTATTTACAATATAATATCACACATATTTAGTTTCATGTCCAAAAATCACTTGACTTTTTCGAAAACCTGTCATGACACATTTTTCATTCCGAAACCCAGTTAGTCCAAATTTAAACGGTAATTTAAAGTTCAATCAGTAAATTAGAGAGATGTTCATATTAGAGTATGGTTTCTAAGTAAGGGATAATAGTATGTGTATTATTTTCTGCTAAATTTGACTCATTTAAAATTTTGCAGTTTTCTGCATTTATCTCAAAACAGAAAAAATAATCTCATGTTTTGGAATTAAGGTTCCCATTTTGTTAGAAGTAAAATAATATTTTCTGCGTGCGAAAAAATTATGCCATTTCTTAACATGCGAAACGTATGAAAAAAATAATATTTTTTTATCTTTAACGTACTGATACCAAATTTTGATTCGTCGGCTAATTCTCTCAAAATCAAGTGACTACATGGCCTCAGTGAATACGGTGTACGTATCACAGAAAATTCGTAAATTCAAAAGTACTCTGAAAGAAAGCACATAAATCCAGGTAGCAGTAACATAAACAAGAAGAATGATGTAATAATATCAATTAATAATAATCACATAATTAATAGGATACTATTCAGTTCACCTGTCATCCGTCAAAAGTGGACCAATAAAAACTTCAGATTTTGCATTTCATTGCCAACCAAAATAAATTGTAGTGCCTATTGTACTAGTACCGAATTGCAGCGACTATTGTACTAGTACTCAGGTGACTATTTTGAACAAATTAAAATATTTATTGTAGATGTTTACACAAATTGTATTTTAACATTTGTAACTAAGCGTTGAGTCTTTTTAATTTGGAAATGAGTTTGGTTCACTGAATAGTCCTCCGAATACTATTGGTAGTCAAAGTTAGGTATAATATTTTTGGGGTGGTATCACACATGTCTATTGCGTGTACAATATGACTCGTTGCTCCGCAACTCATCCTATTTGCACCGACATGCAATGAACCTGCGTGATACCTACTATCCCAAAAATAACCGATGTAACTTTGAGTACGAATAGTATTACGAGTGACTAGTCTGTAAATATACCCAAAAATCAGGTGCACCTCAAAATACATAAACCCGACTAATCTTTCGAGTATGTTAACATTTACAATATTATAAAATATACAAATACAGACAGACTACGATATACATGACCAACAACAAATTAAAAGTAATACGGAGACTAAACTAGGCTCCGAAATCATTATTGTATTAGTTTGAGCATTCGTATGTGCCCTGAAGAGTACCCATGAAGATTATTAAGCAAATTGCGATTAACAGCAAGTTGTTACCGCACAAACACGACTTTACGACATAATCGGGAAATATACCTAGAATACTCGACCCTAACTCTGTTACGATAGCGGTATCAAAAAGGTGCTCCAGCTAGAAAAACTCAATCGCGAGGGCGGGTTCTTTACGACCTTTGAATTAGGGCTGTACTCCGGTACGAGAGGTAAAAGATGTTTAATAATTGAGGCGCCACCATATTCAGAATAGGTCGGGACAACAAAATCAACACAGTTAATCCCACTCTGAATGTGGAAGTAGGCCTAAATTTCTACTTCTGCCTTGGCACAACTTGAGGTAGCGACTGCAACAGCTGATTCAAACCTACCTTTTATTACACTTGCTTACATCATCTAGATTCCTGTATATTAAAACAAACACAAAAAGGCATGCCAACACTAATAAAAACCATAAACAATTAACTCTATTATAGAAATAAAATATGTAAAAGGTGACAATGAACCTTACAATAACTACTTATTACTGTTGAAAATATGCGAAAAGGTTAGTTAGGTTAAAGATGTAAATTTTTAAACAAAACACAAATGACAAAACGGCAAAAAATTACATGGTTACATTTAAAAACAATCTCAACGTTAAGTTTTCCCACAAAAACTACTTTACATTATCAAAAGTTAGCTACAATCACTTCAACAATGGCACAGCAATGGTTACTTGAGCTTAAAACGCAAAACAATGTAGACAATAAAACTTGACGGAATTGTTCAACATCTTACGATTTAATCAACCAACGGGCACAATTTGCCCAAACCACACGCAAAATCACTTCACTATGAATGTGTAAGCCTTACAACGGTTAATAACGAACAAAATACCTGTTAGGATCTCATATGTGCTGACTACGCTGTTCTCCTCAGCTGCGAGCCGCATCTCAAGCCACTGCCACGAAAAGAACGGAAACGACAGGAAACTGCTGGAAGCCCCATGAAGGTGCGATAATCGGGTGAGGATGAGTGGCTTAACATCCCCGTAACGGGTCAACTTGACTTACGCGGCGAGGCGTTTGGCTCACCGGGATTCAACGCTCAACCTTGCGCAGGATCTCAATTCCCGAGGCTGAATCAATCTTTGCGCTAAGATAGAGGCCAAAATATATTGCGCAACCGCCACCTAAAGGTCGATCTCTCGCTAGCTTATGCAAGCCGTTCGGGAAAATTCTAGAATTACGAAAGCTGGCTAAGCGATTCACGGGAAACTCAAGGGGAAGCTTTAAATCTGTTAGAACAACAAAAAATTCTGAGAATGCAATAAGCTAAAACTGCAGCGCTTGGCATATGATAACAAAGTGTGAATTTATAATTGAATTTCGGCGAATATAAATAAACTGCATAGTGTTAATATACGGGCTAAGCGGAAATAACTATCGTGCGGAGCTAAGGTTTGATAACATTACAAAACGTGTGACTTTGAAAATTTGAAAATGCTAGAATTTGGAGTAAAAATTCGGAAAGCTCTAGCTCCGGGAAATTGTTTTAACAAAGAGTTCGATAGCAAACCCACGCGGATTTGAAAAAACCCATTCAGGTCCTGCTCTCCCACCAGTGCAGCAAGGAAATAATTATAAAGCTACCAAAGAGAAAAATTGTTGCTGTACACAACATTCAAATAGTAATAAAAATAGAAACAATACACATTACATCAACCCTTTTGTTGATCTCCTAAGCCCCACTAAGACGGCACACCTACAGCCCGGAAGGGGGACGGAGACTAAGCCAAGGCAAATAAGAAGGCTCACTACTAGGATGCTGCATCAAGGTCACTGTCTGCAGGCTCGCAATCGAAATAGGTCAAGGACGTCATGTGCACGTGGATCTGTGCGTACTTTATGCTATCAGCAGAGGATTATTTGAGGGCTCCTACTAGCCGCCCACCTGGGCCAAGTAAAAAACGAATTCCAACAGTTCGATAACCAGGGTCCATCATGATTGAAGTAAGAGATTTTTTTTGCAAAGGTTACCAGAGAAGAATAATCTTCCAAATATAGCGAGAACTAACCCAATACTTCGTAACTTAGCTTCAGCCCGCCAACCTCTGAACTACTGTAAATTTCAGCTGACTGTTCGAAACCGTAGCACAAACGAAAGAGATGAATGAAGACTCCAACTGGCCATTTTATCGCTTAGAGTACCGATAAAATTTATCAAGAAGAAGGAAGGGTGAGCGTCAAGTTCAAAATATGCGCTAAATACTCAAAATTACTGAGACCACACTCAATGACCTGTAAACCTTTTTTTTTATTATTTCATACTTGCTATTCACGGTTTTGTTAATTAATCATAGATATACAGAACAATGGCACTTAACTAAAATATTTACACTGATGAGATTGTTGTGCTTAATTGTTACATTTGAGTTATCTAAGTCAAATTATCTTGCGATAACCGACGTCTGAGTCTTTTATGTATACCATTTTTCCCAGCTGATGCACTTCAGTACCTGAGTATAATTAAAGATTTTTTTAAAACATATTGCTGAACTCTTCTATTGTTGGCTGATTAAGTTCGTAGTGTATTTGTGTATTCCGGACAAATCATTTAGCATTAGTCATCATTACCAGCACTTTGTTTTGAAACACTTGCATTTTCCAAGTATGCATTTGTGACGCAGCGGTCCACACTGGACACGCGTACGTTAGAATTAAAATTGAGTTATGTATTAACAAACCGCAGCTTATTTTGAAGGAACTATTTCTATTTATTAAAGGGTATAATATACCAAGTCGAGTGTAAGCTTCGTTTAGTTTTCAGGGTATGTGGAATCCCCAGGAAAGTCGTTGATCGAGGTATGCAACAGATATTTAACTGCGCTGTTTGATGGGTTCCATTTAATTACTTGACCACCGATTGTTAGGTCCATTGGATTGATGTACTGTTTCCATGGAAAGATCTTCGCCTCCATCTTAGTTGGGTAGATAGATACCTATACACCATTTTTCATGCAATTTTAGTAGCCGATTAGTGCCGTTTTGTAGCGTTGTAATCGCATCCTGCACATTGTGGCTCTGTGTTACTTGGGTTATACAGTGTTTTCCGATTGCTTTTCACCATGTATCAATTGTGTTTTACTATTTGTCAAATGTAATTCCCATTTGTCAATATTGACAAGTGTTGACAAGAGGGAAAAGCATTTCAGATAAAGTGAAACACAACTGATACATGGTGAAAAGCAATCGGAAAACACTGTATCGTCCGCAAACATGGCTAGCTGGATATCGATTGGTTCTGGAATGTCATACATGTAAATGTTAAACAGGGTAGGCCCGAAAACAGAACCCTGAGGTACTTCAACTCCTACATTGTTTCACGATGAAAGAGTTGAATTAATTCTTACGACAAATTTACGGTCCCTGAGAAATTATGACAAGATTTTAAACAGGTGCGTCGGTAATTTAATCTGGGCTAGCTTTAGCATGAGACCATTTAATCATACTCTGTCGAAGGCCAGAAATAATATTGTCGAGTACTTTTTATTTTCATAACCTTCCTCGATTTTCTGAGTGAGTCGGAGTAATTGATGAGTGAATGGATGTTTGTTTCTGAAGCAGTTCTGGAATGCTGGAATTGTGGCGCTCGCTGTTAAAAACTCAGGTAAGCGTATTTGTTGGTTTTCTCTTTCTAAAATCTTCGACAACATTGGTAATAGGCTGATTGATCGGTGCGTTGAGGGTTTTTCTTAGGTTTGCTGAACAGCTGTAGGTGAGCCTTTTTCCATTACTCAGGAAAATATCCTAGGTAGAAACAAGCGTTGAAAACTATTGTTATATATACAAGGCACTTCTTTGAGATTCAATTAAAGATCCATAATTATCGCAAAATGGGGTGAATATCACAGGTAGAATAGTAAAACTCAAACCTTCCCCATGTATAACATTTAATGACAATTAGGCTTTGTTAACCATCT
The DNA here is from genome assembly GCA_940337035.1 of Agriotes lineatus. Classification (NCBI taxonomy): domain Eukaryota; kingdom Metazoa; phylum Arthropoda; class Insecta; order Coleoptera; family Elateridae; genus Agriotes; species Agriotes lineatus. Next base: position 157,184,716 of record OW679194.1, read on the forward strand.
GACTAATTGTCATTAAATGTTATACATGGGTAAGGTTTGAGTTTTACTATTCCACCTTGGTTCTTTGAGATTGCGAAGTTACTTGCAATTAGTGTACAATTCAGTGATCTAGTTCGAACTATTTCATTACTGTAGCAATAAAAATAACAGTGTCGTAGTGATAGCCGACAAATCCTATCATATCGCACAGTCAGCGCGCAGCGATGGGCGTTCTCTAGTAAGTAAGGAATAGTAATTTGTACATCTAGTTTTGAAAGTCATACATTTTTTCATGAATTTGCAGTTTGATAACGAGGGCGAAGCCCGAGCTAAACAAGCAAATGAATGAAAAAAGGACTTTCAGAACGTGTTGTACACGTAGTTTTTTTGCATAGTGACTTCTTGGTCGAAATTTAGTTGAAAAAGACTTCGGAATTAACAACTGCCAAATTGACATTTCAATAAAATAGTTAAAGAGAGTGTACTTTTTTACGATTTTTGCGTTAAAAAGTGGAACTTTCAATACGATTTTTCGTTAAAAAATACGCTTTTCACGATCACTATGCAAAGATAGTATATTACTCTACAAGTTGAGAAAAGTGATGTTTGTCTGAACAAGTATAAAGTGTTTGAGTACGAGAGTTAGCGAGTACTTAAACGGCCATACGATGAGCATAACTTATTTCTATGTACTAAAGCACAATAAGCAGCTCCAGTTGATGTTATGCGTTTGGCAATACTGAAGTGTGTTGTTGGTGACACTGTAAGTTTATTTCAAATTCGAGGTGTGCAGGTTAGGTTTTGCGTCAATCTGTGTTAAAACTGACGCAAAACCTAACCTACTAACCTCGAATTTGACATAGACTTGCAGTGTCACCAATAACACTCTTCAGTATTACCAAACGTAAAACGAATCGCCGTTGCTAGGCAGAAAAGTGTTGCTAATCATAAAAGTACCACATTTATTATCGATTTTGAATGAAGAAATGTAGCACATTTCCAAATGAAATGCGATAAACAATATTTCTTACTTACGTACTTTATCGGCCGCACTACATGCAAACAGAAAGTTTACCGACAATTAAAAAAATATATCGTGTTATCATAACAACGGAAAATAATAACGCCATAGCCATACAATGTGAACAAACTGATACAAACATAGGTGTTGATAAACATGTTCCCATCGATGCTGAGGCAATTGTAATCAATCATGGACAACTCTTGCAAACCCAACAAGAACAACCCTTAAGTGGCAAGAGACCATTAAACTCGCCTGATGGAGATTATAATAATAAAAGATATATTTTAGACAATGCGAACATAGTACAACAAAACCGATATTACCTACCAAAAAAACACAGCAGCACCAGCACTTAACGAACGGCAGAAAACGCACAAGTTAGAATAAAAATTCCGCCTATCTTTCTGCACAACGCGGATAACTATTAACAAGTGATAAATGAAATTATAGAAAACATAAAAAAACAAGATTTCACAACTAGCTATAAGGGACCATTCTTACGTGTTAACGTCGCTAGTATTGATGACTATAGACAGCTAACTAAATTCTATGTAGACTATCGTGTTAAACACCGCACTTTATAAAGACCCACAAACAACCATCTTCGAAATTATCATACGTAATTTACCACCGGCGATAACCACCGAAGAAACAGAAAATGCATTAAAAGAGAACAAAATATTCATAACAAAGCCAATAGCATTAGTAATAGTTCAGTTACCCAAAGCCGGCAACCATAGGTACTGTTAGAAAACTTCCTAGGGAGGGGAAATATTTTTTCGGTATTGAGATAAAACAATTAAATTCACAGAGGGTTCTAAAGAAGAAACTTTATGCGCATCTAAAATATGCAATTAGATTTAAAAACAAAGTGCTACAAGGTGTGGAAAAAATACCTGTATTACCGACACGTTTCGTGTATCTAAATAAAAAATAGTGGGCATTTTATTTGTAAAAATTGCACGGGCAAGGTACATTCAGATAACATAAATAATAAAATGATTACGTTCTTTACTACATCTTTACCTTATGGCTTGGGCATCAAAGCACACAACATTTTGAAGCGTTAATAGTAATAGCAATACACAATAATGCTGATATAAAATTAATTAACAAATAAAATAATAGATGCAAAAAAGATACATACCGTATAAATCAGATCACAAATAAAAAACAATGTAAACTAGTATACACAATAATCTAACAGTAGTATCAACCAAGGAGTGAATAAAACTAGAGGTAAGTAATGAATTTATTTTAAATATTTGCAAACATTCCGTGCAGGTGCACTGGGATTTGACGAGCCATTGAATTTATTACTTGAACGTGCCTAGACACAAGAAAACATCGATCGGCCCTTAAAGACGCCAAGAAACCGAACTCTAAATATTGTTTGTATTTGTATCGCGCTGAGTGACAAATTCATAGACCCCTCTCATCTCGATAGTTCGGTCATCGGCTTATTTCAGCTTATTCAATGAATAGGTTCTGTAAAGTGACCGGGCCCTTAGGGCTGCTAAAAGAATAAATCGTTACTGTTATTACGCACACTATCTAATATTATTACACCCTATGAAACTAATTTCTGTACTGTGAGTTCTGATAGCTCGGCGGTCAGCGTACTAGACAATCAAGGTAATGGTGAATTATTTTTGAAAAAAATTCAGGGAGGGGCAAGTGCCCCTCCTTGCCCCTATGTAACGGCGCCCATGTTGGCAACGCATTGCATATATTCAAAATAACAAAACTGTGCCATTGCATAGTGGAAATATAACGAAGACACAAATCTAAAACAATTCCTCAGTGCTACCGATGTCAACGCTTTGGACACACAAAGAAATAGTGTACTTATGATCCAATATGCGTTAAATGCACAGGAGACCATTTCTATAGCGAATGTCCAAAGAATTCCAAAGATGATCCGCAGTGCGTCAACTGTGGTTTGAATCACTCAACAAACTACAGAGGCTGCCCGTATCTAGCAAAAAACTAGAAAAACAAAAACAACACCAGTCTATTCACAATACTGAAGTCCAACCAATACCGCATGCAGACATGAAACTCCGATCAACAAAAGCACGGCCCAAGCTACCCACAACATTCACTAAAAAGCACAAAAGCAAACAATTTAACGCCCCATAGAGACAACTCAACATTAAATACTGACATCGGCAATCCACTTAACAAATGTATACAAGGAATAATCAGTAGTTATTAGTGTACCTGTATAATACTTTAGTAAGAGTAGAGCAAACAGCAAAAAAAATTGGATAATTTTTTCATGGCTACCATGATATTTTGACAGAGACTGACGCAAAACCTAACCTGCTAACCTCAAATTTGACTTAGACTTACAGTTCCACCAACATAAAACACCTTGTTTTTTCGATATTTTATTAAATCATAAGAACCATGAAACAATTATCCAAATTTTTTCGCTGTTTGCTCTACTCTTACTAAAGTATTATACAGGTACACTAGTAGTTATATCGAAACATACTCGAATATACAGAATGTGCGCGGGGAATATGGTAAAAGTATTCCCCGAAGAAATTTGTATACCATATTATTCCATTTAAGAAGCTCTCAGCTTTCTTTCTGAAATTTCTTGTATACCTAGCTGGTTTGGTTTTCTTCCAGGAAATACTCGACATTACACTTGTGAAAATGCCCGGGTATTACACTTGTGCAAAATATTCGCTGTATTCGACCCCGATTGGTTCAAATTTTGAAAATTGATTGCTGGGATTGGTGTATATTATCTGAGGGGAATAGTCAAAGAAATTGCTCCGTATATCAAAACATTCATTGTATCTCTAATTTCAAGCCTCGTCAGCGATGTTGTGAAATAAACAGAGGAATATTGCTAATTTAACAATTGTAAATTTTAATTCAAATGGCATAAAGCAAGAAAGATCAATGTTTATGGAATTCCTGGTTCGTTACCTACTTATATCGCATGCATAAGTGAAACACATCTAATAAACAACTTACCATTTATGATATCGAAATATGATCTATACCGCAATGGTAGAGAAACCTGTAAAGCATCAGGCGGGGTAGCCATAGGCATAAAAATGAACACCAACGTAGCACCATTACTGCTGTCAAAAGCTAAGATGCCATAGTAATTAAAATAAAACTCATGGTGGAAGCAACATCAATATCATATATGCCTACAAGCAGCTTAACAAAAAAGTAAACCATCAGGACCTAAGGGAAATGTTCTCAACAAATGAAGTATTACTGGTTGGCTATCTAAACAGCAGAAGTACACTATGGAGTTGTCGCACAAATAATCAAAGTGTTATAAAGCTTCAAAACTACGCAGGAGAAGATGGGATCCTCATACAAGCGCCTACTGAAGCAACTTACGTGCCAAAAACTTTATAAGGCGTATTAGTTAAGTTGTAACAGCGAGCTTAACTCTGACCAGCTGCCTGTGCTCATCTTCTTTGACCAAAACATCAAAATAATTAACACAATCCTCAGGCTAATTAAGGGACCTTTAAACTAGGAATACTTTCGCAATGTTATAGGTAACTAAATCAAATGTCCTGCTAATTTAAACACAAGCCTAAGTATAGATAAATCCATTGAAGAATTCATCCAGGCAATAGTGAACTCCATTGATAAAACAACAAAGCATATTATCAGACAACGCATAACTACTTACGTGCAGGTGCCACATAACGTACTAAACATGATTAAAGAGAAAAAACAAAACACGAAGGCAATGCCAAAAAAAATCATCCACAAATTAAAGTTCAACTAAACAGACTAACTCATCAATTAAGAAAAGAACTGGACAAGTGCAGAATAGATGGATATCAAACCAACCTTCAAGAACTAAAGCCGAATGATAGGACAGTGTGGCGAGCTACTAGAAAACTTCTGAAAAACCCCAAAAAATACCGGTTATAACTACAAACGGGGAAACATATGAAACAGACCAACGGAAATGTCAAGTGTTTGCTCAAAAACCAGAATGTATCTTCACTACTAAGCCAACTATTGCTAATCAGAAATTCTTCAATCAAGCGAATGAACCTGTCAAACATATTCGACACAAACAAATCGAGTTTGACAACCCAGTTTCCCCGTCAGAATTGAAATATTATTTAAGTAACCTGCCATCCCCAGGCAATGATATGATAACCAACAACATACTAAGAGATATATTGTTTTATTTCGTGGACGAAATCTTTTTTTGCGCTTTCAAATGGCTCTGCACTGCAAAAAAAACTATTATTATCGTTTTATGAATATTTTTCACGTTGTCTATTTTTTCAGTGAATTTATAACACCATACATTAAACAGTGTCCGCCAAAAAGTAGGCATAATATGGGAATATTTTTTATTTTTGATTTTTTAAAAAACTTTTTACGTTAACAATTTGTGCTTGTTTAAAAACCTATTCAGCCCCCATCATATACACCGAGTGATTTTTACTTGTTTAGAAAATGGATTTTTTCGAAAGTGTCAAAACCAAAAAAGTGCTATTTTTTAGAAATTAAGTAAGATTTCAATAAGATTTTTTAAAGTGTGTTATTTTTAGCTAACTGAACAATCTCAAGGCCAAAAAACACCTGTTTTTTAACTTTAGCTAAAAATGTATTTTTCAATGTTTTAATATTTTTCAAAGTTGAAATTTTTTATGTGAACACTTTAAAGATTTATAATTAAGAAAAATAATATAAAATGTTAATTACTTCTTTAGATTTTTTATTATTTACCGAAAAGTAGTATGTTTGCATAATTTTTACGTTTTTTATGCAAGGCGCTTTTTAGAAGAAATATTTTTCAATTCTAAGTAATATCTATTTAAATGACTTCTAGAAACTCTAATCTAGCCCTATTAATGAATTACTGTTACTAAAATCTTATCATTGTTCTTTTATAGTTGTCTAAATGAGGAAAGCTTTCTTTATCCAATTACATGTTCTAAAGATCTCCTCATTTAGACAACTGTAAAAAAACATTTACAGGATTTTTGTAAAAGTAATTCATTAACAGGGCTAGATTAAAGTTTCTTGAAGTCATTTAAATAGATATTAATTAGAATTGAAAACTAGTTCTCCTAAAAAGCGCCTTGCATAAAAAACGTAAAAATTATGCAAACATACTACCTTTCGGTAAATAATAAAAAATCTAAAAAAGTAATTAACATTTTATATTATCTTTACCAATCTTTATTCTTCACATAAAAAAATTGAATTTTAATATGAAGTCTTGATATGTGGAATTTTGAAAAATATTTAAAAAACTGAAAAATAAATTTTTAGCTAAAGTTAAAAAAATGAGGGGCTTTCTGGTCTTGAGAGTGTCCAGTTAGCTAAAGATAACACACTCGAAAAAAAATATCAAAGTGTTTTTGAAAAATAAAAAATAAATTTTTTTACAGTATTATGCCGACTCTCTTGGCGGACACTGTATAACACTTCTCATATAGGGGAAAATTGCGGCTAGTGATCAAGTAATGACCATATTAGTTAGGACTAATCCATTTATTGACACCTTTAAAGAGTGGTTTTCCAGATATTATGATTCACCAATCATCATGAAGGTGTTATACTAACCCTCAACCTAATGTAATTCACTCGAACAAAGAGAATCAGAAGAAATTCGTTTGTAACCAACAAGTACTGCCAGTAATGAGCTGATTTGAATAGACTTATTGCATAAGTGGCAACTAGTTAACAACAATAAATAAGTTAGATAATTCATTCTTTAAATGTAAGACTTTAGTAAATAATTTTAAAGTGAAATAATAAGTATTATATTTTCTAAGAAGTCTGTCTATGACTGTAAAACTATATGGCTGTATATTTAAACATTATGCAAATGAAAATACATCTGTTACTGGTAAGTTATCAATGAAAAAATGTTTTATTTATAACTACTAGTGTTAAAATATGATCTTGGCATTTAAAAATTTGGCATTCAATTGTTAACTTATGATTTTTTAAAGTATCCAAAAATAATTGCTATCTGATATAACGATATTAGGATGTTTTAAATTTTATAAAAAAAAATCTTTTCTATAAAGCATTGAAGTTTGCTTCAAAATCCAGCACCTACGTGCAGCCTTGTTTGATGAAAATACCACACGGACGCAATGCAAAAAGCCTTATATCGGCATTCCCACTGGAAATCGAGTGTTGACTATAGAACATCGCAACGAGGATGAAGTGTGGATTGGTAGAAAATTGTCAATTGGCAGACAATCAAGCGAGCACACGCAGTCAACTGTTAGCTGATTGCTATTCATGGCCTGGGACAGATCACGCTCCTTGCGACGCCAATTTACATACTAAAATGAGTATCTCAACATATCTACAAACCTAGAGTCAATTTTATCTCGCTTTGTGGTAATCAGTTAGGTATTACTTTTCAAAAGGCACGATAGCCTTACTTTCTCGTGTAAATTTGCATTTTATGCAATTCGTGGTCCCTACAAGCGGCACAGTACTTTCTTATAGATACAATTTTTCGAAATACACTTGTTACTTATAAAATCACGACCCTCATGCTATACTTAGTTATACTCCTTGAAGCAACCATTGTCATTGAAAGATCATTATTTCACTTCTGATTAATAACTTATTTTTTTCAAACGTCACAGAATTTGGAAACTACCGAATTTCAATTTATTTTTTTGAGTCCCACGCATTAGTTTCCTCATTTCATGCATGGCGTCCGAAAGACAGACAGAGAGTGACACCTTCGTTTAAAGTGAAACAAAGATGCAAAATTATTTCTAGGAAGAAAAGTATTGCTATGTGGAAAAGTAGTACTTTTTTCAACGTTTTTTATGGAGAAACGAAAAAAAATATTATTGTTTATTTTTTGTCTTTTCCATGAAGTACACTAATAAATAGCATGTTCAACGCTTAAGAAAAGTGGGTTTTCAAGCTCGTGTAAATTTAATGCACGCATTCACTGAGTGAAAAAAAGTTATACTTTACACCCTGAAATTAATTTTCAAAAGCCTACATTTCGCGCTCGTAATACAAACAATATTTTTTCTACAACCATCAAACAAGAATATCAATACTGTTTCGCACCTTAGTGAGCGAAAAGTGTTGGCCCTCTAGTGCATTATTATGCTATTTATGCAACAAGTGCTAAAAGTCGGCGTTTATGCACGAGACATGTTATGAAACTCAGCCTTCGGCTTCGTTTCATAATTTTCATGTCTCGTGCATAAACGACTTTTAGCACGCGTTGCATACAATATTTTATCTACGACCTTAATGTTACTCTTATTATCCATAAACATCCATTTAACAAAGGTTTGCATCTATGACAGTTATAATTTATGTCATAATAAAGAGAGGGCCTTGGTACGCCGGCGAATGTTTGTGAAACCAATACGGTCAAAGTCAGTTATCAAATATAGTTATTAATACTACACATCTGACTGTATCCATTACATAACGCTTTAATGATTTCAAAAACACTTTATCTCTAACCCAAGGAATAACTAGAATAACTTTACAACCACACTTCCAGTTCGAAATTGTAGTTTTATAACCTCACTTCACTTTTAGCACATGTAAACAGCTCATTTCTTTAAACACGCTAAATTATAAAACGTCACTTTTAGTAAACGTCCCCTTTTTTACGGTTGTCGAAAGAAGTAGTTTTTTCGGATATAATATACATAACCATTCTTTCCTTCCTTGGCGTACAATAGTTTCATAATACCACATTACAGCAACATGTATTTCTTCATTTGAAAACACTTTTCGATTTCGTAGATTCTTTTAAAATCCAAGAAACAACCAAAGGTCACACATGTTGTTTGGGAATAACTATCTTCTGACCTTCTAGTGGATTTGATGAAACCAGTACTCTTAAAGAATATTGCGTACAATACCCTTTTAATAGATCTTTGTTGATTGGGCAAGGTTGATGTTTTCATATCTTCGCCAACTCGCACGTAACTATCTTGTGGAGTATGTACATCAAAAACTATATGTAGATTTCATCACCTGTCACAATATTAGAATTATTTTTATGGTCGTCATTATTTAACAAGATTTTGTTGACAAATTCTTACACATTCTGCTTTTTGAAAGTTTATGAGTTGAAGAAAAGCAAACCGACTTATTATTTTTTAAATTGAGGTTATCATTTATAACTGATTGTAACATCATTGAGTATGTAACGTTATTGTTCTCTTCAATCATCACTTTAACAGAATCTATTTTGTCATCGGTGACAGACGTTGGAAGACGGCTGTGTCTTTTTTACTTCCCTCGTCTAAAAGACGAAGGTAGTATTGTAATCACGAAAAAATCACCTTCCGAGATTTCTTCAGATCTTCAGGTTTCAGGGTGCCTAGATGACGAAAAACAGGTTTTCTCAATTCCGCCTGTCTGTTTTTCTGTTGGCGGTATAACTCAAAAAGTATTTGTCAGAGGAAGATGATATTTTGCATACACATTATATAAATACCTGGCAAAACATTGTTTATTTTTGCGTTAACTTTGAATTAGAAGGAAGTAATAATTTTCACATAGGTCAGGCTTTACAATTGCCGAAAATAGGACTCAACAAATACAGGATAATGTCACAAAAGAGTCAAAACGTTTCAACAATGAGACCGTTATGTTCAATAGAGGCGCGTGCCGCACTCATTTCAATTAGTCTCGATGGCGCATTTCGACTTATCGATGCAGTTACGATCGCTACGCAGATGCGGTTAAGATGCGGCGGGTTCAAATCCCCAGCGGAGTTTGAATTTCCACAGCCGCCTTTTCTAATGGACATGTGGTATAATGCTTTTATATAAATGTTTGTTTATAAATACTAATACAAAATGCAAAACATAGTATATACACTTCGTAAGAAAAGTAGTTTTACAAAACTTATATAATTTTTTAAGTTACTCGCTGGCTTAGCCCGTTCGTACTCAATCAAGCTATATTCGTTTAGTAAAACTTTACTTTTCTAAATTTGTTGTGTAATACACTATTAAGAGTCGTTGGCAATAAAGGTGACATTAGGATTTTACATCTGACAATTTAAGGTTATATTAGTAATATAATTTTACAAATACAAATATTTCTGTTGAATATATAAAAATGTTAATAACAAAACAATTATAGCTGTTCAAAGCGATTTCCTCAATTTTACCTACAAAGCACCATTTTGTGTTCAATATCAAATCTTCTGTAAAAGTTGAATGATTCTGTCAAAATTGTATAGGTTATATTTTTAAGTACATTTAGTCACCACTGCCAACATCAATTAAATTTTTTTATCCACAATAACCTTATAATTGAAGTTTTATCCACACTTATGAACCGTCTAAAGTACCACTTTATCCACTAGTGGAATAATGAAATGACTTTATTCCACTAGTGAGATAAAACCATGTCACTTACTACTGCATTGTTGGTAGCACTGCCAAGCTATGCCAAATTCGAAATTTGTAGGTTAAGTTTTGCGTCAATCTGTGCAAATAGCAAACAAAATTTAACTTATTAACCTCTCGAATTTGACATAGACTAACAATACACTTCAGTACTGCCAAACGTATAACATTTGATCTTTCGGTACTTTCCAAATTATCACTATGACTTTTCATGGCTGTCAATACAAAACGTATGTTTTTTTAGATATTTATTGAGTTGTTGGATAAAACGTTGTATTGCATTCGTGTTTTAGTTGCGTTTTATCTACTTAAGAAATTTAAACGCTTGAACTGCGTTCTCGCGTTTAAACATTCTTGCGTGGATAAAACACCATCTAAAACACTTATACAATAAATAACTATTAAATATTACAGCCTTCAAGATAATTACTGTTTTAGATCATACTTTACATATACTTTTAACTAAAACATATTTTTATATGATATCTTAACTATAAAATACCTCAAGTAGACGTCTAGTATATTATTATTATTATTTAATTCGAAATTTCATTGATTCGAATTTTAATTCTGAAAATTCCGATATAATTCTTATCAATAACATTGTATCTGCCAATGATATAACTTATTTTTGTAAAGCGATATACCGTTAACAACGATAACGAACGTATATCATTTTCATTTGTGATTTATAAGTGTCAAGTAAGCTGAACGGCATATCAGCAGAATTAAGGCAAGTTTACTTAAATTGCAGTAAAAAGCCGACTTGCTGAAAATTGTCGTGATTTTTATAAAGCATAATTATACAAAATCATAGCAAGTGTAAGTTTATATTTTAAAATAGTTCAACTTTTGTGAGGTACACTGAACTGGTCAAAGTAGCATAACAGTAGTTACCTGAAGAATCCCCAAGAATCTGTAGTACCTACCACCTATTTAGTGATATTTATATATACTTATATTTCCTCTCCATTATTTATAAATAAAATTATTAGAAAAGTATTACATTTAATAATTATTTCCGTTGATCGTTTATTTATGGGTTTCATTACTGTATAGAGAATCGTCTCTTAATGACCCTTATTAATGATTGATTTTTTATTGATGAACGAATTTTAAAAATCTGTTTATGTTGGTGGCACTGTAAGTGTATGTCAAGTTCGAGGTTAGCAGGTTAGGTTTTGCGTCAGTTTGTATCAAAACTGACACAAAACAGTGCCGCCTACCTAAGAAAAACAATCACAATCATTTATGGTCACCCGGTACCATTAATGTCAAAACTTGAAGTGTCAAATTCTTTTCATGGAATAAAATTAGATTTTCTTCAAATCAATAATATATGATCAACGAAAAAATATTGTAACTAACTCCCATGTTAATAGGCGATTAATAATCTCTACAATTAACGCGCGAGCGCTAGCCAGCGCGTTAAAATGTCTCGATTATTAACCGGTCTCATTAACATACTTGTTTGCTAAATAACTATTTGTTTTTAATTCAAAGATTTCATTAAATTGCAGTGACAATTGTCTTCTTTACACGATCGAGTAATATAGTATTTCCTATACAATTTGAGATATTTTCACGGTAGGCTATTTGCACTTGCTATCATTTGCTATTTAGAGAAAATATAAATATATTAATCACAATACCACAGACCATTAAATTGTTATCGATATTTTTGTAAATACATTTAAATAACAATCATTTATCTTTTCAGATGTACGATACTGATGAAAATTCACCTGTTATTGGAATAGACTTGGGAACAACATATTGTTGTGTTGGATACATGAATCCGAAAACTGGCCAAGTTAAAATTATAAAAAATAAAAATGGAAATAGGGTAACTCCATCTTACATTCAATTTACTCCACGTGAAGAAGTTATTGGTGACTATGCTAAACGGAAAGTTTCTCGTGACTGGCGAAATGTAGTGTATGGTAAGTAAATTTTACAACAAAGTCATTCCACACACTGCAAGTTTTGCTTATGTTATGCTTAATATACAAAATCAACAATGGCTTGTTAAATATCAAAATATATAGCACAAATAACAATTTACATTGTATCCCAACGCATTGATAACGAAAACTTAAGAAACCTCATTTTACTTGGTAATAGTCATGAATAGGTAAAATCGAATTTTGTCTAGATAAAAGTAGTTACAGCAATTTTCATTAGTTGCATGTCAATATAAATTTTAGTGACCAAAAAATTTATCCATATAACTGTCATATTAAGATAGCATGATTCCTGTTAACGAATTACGAATTCTTGATTTCGGATTTGAAAATCGAATATTCAAATTTCGAATATTAAAAGCAGTGTTTTGAATTCTTAAATTCGACCTCGCTTTCGAATTTCAAAAGCCGGTGTGGATATTGAATTTTAAAATGATTCCGGTATCATACTTCCCAATCATAATATATCAAAGTTGTTTTTAAAATTAGGGCGATCTGTGCATACACAAAAATACTATTCATATTTTTTTCGTAATGTACACCATGTTCCCCGATTGAGTTTAACGTACGTATGATCAAAAATAAGTTATTATAAGAGCTAGTTGGTGCGGTCCTGTTTTAGCAACTCCGAAACTAATCTCAAATTGGGGAGGTTCCGAGCAACTTAATTCACGATTTATAACTGAAAAGTGAGTGTTAAGTAGTAGTGAGTATAAACAAAAAGTCTGAGAAAGAATAAGTACTAAGGTAAGACTATATAGAATAAAGAACTAAATAAGCAGAAATGTACGTGCCTAAAAGCAAAAGAGGGGTAAACGGCTTTTTATCGCGGCGCGACCCAAGATAAAGGCAACAGCTGCCCTCAATTGAAAATAAACATTAAAATTCGAAACAGCAGGGCACAAGACCGTACTTAGAAGTTCCTCAAAAGAAGCTAAATATGACTAGCTATGAATGTACAACCGATGAAGGAAAACGAAGAAAAAAGTGAAAAGAAGACAATGAGGAACAGGCCTTCAAGATATCCAAGAAAATAGCTCGCTTCCCCGGTAAAAGTAGAACCAAAAATGTGGATGACAAACTTGAAAGAAATTTGGAAACGATGCAACAGCTAGCAGAAGAGATAAAAGAGATGAGATTAGAACAAAAAGGAAGGAATTCAGAAAATTGAGAAAAGAAAGCGAATACACCAAACAGGAAAACTCAACGTTAAAAGAAGAAATCAAGACAATAAACGCCAGGGTAGATGCGATGGAAAGGGAAAAAAGAAGAAATAACATCGTAGTACAAGGATTAATGATGGGAGAGGCTAACACCAAAGGAATCAGCTGGGAAACTTCATGAAAAACCAACTAGGAATGGATGTAGGAATAAAATCAGCTGTAAATCTAGATATGAAAACGCACCTCATCGAACTCGACAATACGAATGAAAAATGAAGGTCATGAAAGATAAAAATAAACTACGAAGCTACAAAGAAGAAAAAGTATACATTAATAATGATATGTCACAAAGTTAGTACTACCACAAAAAGCAGAATATAATACGTCAAGAAACGGGTAGCAAAAATTTATGATAAGGGAAACACGGTAACGACAGGTCTTGGAAACGGTTTACGAGAAATAAATTTCGCAGCATGGAATATCAGAGGACTAAACAAGAAAGAAAAAGAACTCGTTAAGGAATTCGAAGAAAGAGATCTAAATATCTTAGCAATAACAAAAACTAAAAGCAAGGAGAAAAATGTCACAGAACTAGATGAAGGTCACATGATGATGCTAAGTGGAGTCACATATGAAGAGAGAGCAATATGAAGAGTTGGGTGTGTAATTTACACAAATATAATAAGGTACTTAAAGAAATGGTAATGCATATCCGGAAGGATAATAATAATTGAATTGCAAACAGGAGGAAATAGCAGATTACACTTAGTAATTCTGTTCGGCCCAAATGATAATGATAAAGCTGAAACTTAAGACAAATTCTGGGAAGAAGCATTCGAACTAGTGGAAAATGCTATGGAAGAATTGTAGTGATAGGTTACTTGAACGGCAGAGTTGGCATAAAAGATGGAAGAACAAGTGACGTAACAGGATAGTATGGAGAGATAATGAGAACTAATAAGGGACATAGAATTATCATACATCGATACAAAATAACCTAATAGTGATGAACTCATACTTTAAATACAAAGACGTACATAAATACACTGTGTCCACATTTTGATGCTCACCATTGGTATCTCGGTTATTAGACGACATAGAGCAACGATTAAACGGGGCATGTTTTGCAGAATTCAATACTCCTGACAAATCTCATTTCAAATTCACTCTAGCTTTTTAAAATTTTAAGATAATTTTAAAAACTAAAATTTGCCGAATTCAGTTTTTTCAATAACTCGATAACACCTAATGTGACCTTTTCTAAAGTTTTACAATGTTGAAACACTTTTTTAAGACGAATTTTTTGATGTAGACAGAACCCCCCGATTTTCATTTGTTTTTAAATTATTAGTGCTATCTTTTGTTTTTTATATGGCAGCCATATTGGATTTTTTGTTAGTTAGATAGTCTTTAAAAAGAGCTTTTCAACGATGTATTCCATACCTAAAAAAATTTATTTGTAGCGGAGATATTAACAAAACTATAAATTAATCTCTATTATGAAATTAGTAGGCTATGAAATTAAACACCAACGAGAAATGAAAGCGAAAAGATATGCTATTTTACAGTCTTCTTCTGTAGACTTTGGAAATATTTCCGTTACACTCATAACGGGAAGTCTTGATCACGGTTATGATCACGTTGCGATATTAGCCCCTGTCAGCCAATGTCTATAAAATGTCATTGACGAAATTAGGTACAATTTTCTGGTGTTATAATACACATGACTTCAAAATACCAAAAGCATCTTTGATGAACTTTCTTTTTGCTCATAAGTAGGTACTATATAATTATTAACGATATTGCAAAAGTTTATTAAGGAAAGTTGTCCGTAATGCTCTCAGCAAATTGGATGCAAAGTTTGAAAAATATCCCTTAATTTAAAATACTGCAGTATAGTAAATTGGGAATACATGGTTTAGTATTTTCATAGTAAAATGGGGTGACTGCCCGAATTTCAAATTCAAAATGTGGTTTCTCATACAAAGCGCCGATTTTTGCAATATCTTTAACACACATATTTTGAGTCTTGGTGGTGAAAATGTAACATATGATCAACAACATTTCATATCTAGTGTGGCTCCATCTAGTTTAACCCTTATGTGGCGGTAAAAATAATGCAACGTACATAGCGGGAGGTGGTACCTGGGTACCACTGTGTATTTTGAATGGTGTTGCGTGAGTTGTTGTATGTTTGTGTGCCTGTGTGAGCCAAAAGGTAATGTTGACTGTTGTTTTATGTCCATCCCTCATGTGTGGTCCAGTCTACGTTGTGATCTTGTTGAATTGTAATCAGCTTAGTTCAAATGGGGAAAAAAAGAATGTCTACTGCTCGCGGTAATACTGCTTGTGCTTCTTGTGATGGAAAATGTGTTAGTGCCCCTTCTAGAAGCAATGAAGAATCTAGTAGTGGAGCTTTAGGAAATGGTAGAAGCCGCTAGTCCCCACCATATATAATCCCAGATGATATCTAGACTTTGTGTTCGTTATACATTTTCCTGTTGTAGTTAATGGTTTTGGATATAGAGTGACGATTGAAGATGTCGTTAGATTGTATGAAATGTCTGATGAGGAATTTAGTGATTCATTTGAAGATGGTAACGAAGAGGATTAAGTGCCACCAGCAAACGATGGAGAATCAGATGTAGAAGATGTTTCCACTGGAGAGTGCTCCTATCAAAATAGAAGTGGAGGTCAACAGCGACGACAATGTGGAATTTATTACAAAAGTAGGGACTACTGCAACGCCACCACCTGCTGATGTTTATCGTAGATGTAATTCGACCATTTGAAACACGACCCCATTATCCTCGTTTCAAATCCGGTTGTATAATATACGCTTTTTTCAAGTTTGTTTTCAATGTATTAGATGTACTAACTCTGACTGCCTACATTATCTACACTGAAAAGAATTCCACAAAGTATCAGAACACAAGTAAGAGGAGAAATTTTTTAAAAGATCTAGCTTGTAATCTGTGCTTTCTAGCTGTGAATCAAGGAAGCGACAATCCCATAGTACTGCAAAATCGGTTTACGAAGAACGTCATTGAAAGTGTTGTAGGAATTTCCGTGGAAACTCTTAATAATTCCAATCGTGTCCCCGAACAGGCTTCCTCTAGACGCATTGCAGTAAAGGGCGTATGCAAAATGTTATATCTCAGCGACGAGAATAAAACAAGAAAAGCCAGCAAGATGTGTAGCATTTGTAACAATTCACACACAATTCAGCACACGGGTTCGAGAGTAAAATGTTTTCAATGCCAGAAGAAGTAATAGCAATTCATTTTATTTGATATTTTGTAACGTTTGAAACAGAAAAACAACAATAAAAATATATACAAATATTGAAAACACTGCTATTTTCTTTGGTTTTCCGATAAAAAATATACAGTGGTACCCAGGTGCCACCGTCCGCCAGAATGTGTTGATTTTTTGTCAAGGCCACAGAAACGCAACACTCCATACCTCCCGATATATGAAAGTTTCAAAATATACTTAAAATTATATACTTAGAGATGTCCTAAGAGCTGAAGGTGATTCGTCTTTCCAAAAACGGAATATTTCATATTTTATACCCTAAAAGTACCCGGGTACGACCTTCAGCCACATAAGGGTTAAATGAAGCACTTTAGACATGGAATTTTGTTGATCACCCTATATTACATGTATCGTTTTTTTTTTTTTGGTAAACACATTAGGTAGTGTTATTATAAAATATGAGTAAGCAAAGTTAAGTAACATGTTAACAAATGAAAACGAAATCAAGCTTGGCTTTGAAAAAATTAAGTCATGTGCTCTATTGCTTCTGATATTTTAAATTTAAATGTGACAGTTATTATAATAGTAGAAGTGTTAAGTTTTTTAAATTATCAAATTTTGAATTACACATATTTAATGAAGAACAAAAAGTTTTTATAATCGAAATGATTGATGTAGCAAATGTAACATTGTTTAAGTGCTGGTTTTTATGTTTTTCAAATAAAATGTTGACATGACAGTCGATGACAGTTACGCAATGATTTAGGTTACGTATGTGTATTTGATTCTAGAACATCAACATAATGTGAATTAATAATGGACATATGTTTCAATTTCCAAAGCTTGATTGCATTTTCGTTTGCTCACATGTTATAGAGAGGGGGTTTTATTTCCTTAATACGTCATTTTAGTTATAACGATTATTTAAGTATTCAGTTTTAACAACTGTGTGATTTTACAGATTCGAAACCATTAATTGGATAACGTTTTAATAACAAAAATGTGCAACGCAATATAAAGAACAACTGGAAGTTTGAAGTTGTACGCGGTGATAATGATACACCAGTAATTAAAATACCTCGCTACCAAAAACTCTTCAAACCTGAAGATATAAGTGCAAAACTTTTAAAGTATATGAAGGATATTGCAGAGGACACTTTAGGAAAACCAGTAAAAGGTGCTATCATAACGGTTCCAGCGTATTTCAATTACCATCAAAGGACTGCCACAATGGAAGCAGGAAAAATTGCGGGATTAAATGTGTTAACCATCATGAATGAACCAACAGCAGCTATTTTAGCATACATGCACGATACGAAAATAAGTATTAAACAAAATGTGGTAGTCTTTGACCTAGGTGGAGGAACACTTAACGTATCAATTGCAATTCTTCAAGGAAAGGCGGTTACTGTGAAAGCTACTGCTGGCAATACGTATTTAGGAGGACGAGATTTCGATAATAATTTAGCAAAGTTTATTGCAGAAAAAATAAATATTAATAAATATAACGTTGATGAAGATGAAAGAAACATTATGTTAAGAAGAATACAATCTCAAAGCGAAACCGTAAAAAAGATATTAAGTAACCAAATGGAAACTCAGTTTGAACTATTTTCTTTTAGTGAAGAGAGTGGCACGGAGATAACTATTACTAGAGAAGACTTCAATAAGGTTAATGAAGATTTGTTTCAAACCTGTATTGACATTGTTAAAAATTGTTTGGAAGACGCTTCGATGAAAGCCAGTCAAATAGATGAAGTTATTTTAATTGGTGGGTCAAGCAGAATTCCTAAACTACAAGAATTGTTAAAACAATATTTTAAAAGACAAGATTTGACTAAACATATCGATCCTGATGAAGCTGTAGCATATGGAGCTGCTATTCATGCAACACAATATAAACAGACTGACAGTAATAGATCTACTTATACATTTGCGGATGTAACACCCCTTTCGTTAGGAACAGAAGTATTGGGTGGTAGAATGAGCATCGTAATTCCTCGCAACTCGACTATACCAGCTACTAAATCTAGAAATTATACTACGAGTTCTGTTAATCAATCGGCAGCGGAATTTACTATATACGAAGGGGAGCGCCCTCTAGTACAACATAACAATAAGATAGGCAAATCTGTTCTAACATTTCCCACAAATGCTCCAGGTTATAATATGGATATAATATTTAATGTAGATTGTAATGGAATCCTTAAACTGGAAGCAAAAACTGGTGATGGAATTTACTGTAGTTTAGAAATGAAGTACGAAATGAACGACCCAAAAACTGTCACGGAAATGCTTCAAAATGCAAAATTAAATAGTGAACAAGACAAAAAGGTATCCGATGTTACTAAGATGTGGTTGAAACTGCATCGCTATTGTATGAAAATGAAAGCTGTATGTACCTACGACAAGAAAGACATAGAGCGTAATGACAAAGAGGCAATTGAGAAAGTTTGCGATGAGGCAATACGTTGGTTGAAAGAAAATTACGTCGTGGACGGTAGCGAAAAAGAAAAAAATGCTATATCCCTAAAAATGGACAACGTTAAAACCGTATGCGAACCTATCGCACAACTGTATGGCTTCGGGGAAGTATCTGAAATGCTTATAACTGAATTTCATACATATATAACTAATAATTAAGCAAATATTTTCCCTACATCGTGAACACAATGTGTTAATATTTTAATCTGAGTTAAAATCGGCGTTTGATTGTTTGTTTGTTAATGGTCTAGGCATGCAGAGTACCAGGTACCTTAGACATCGTATCTTTCTATTTATTTTGTGGAAAATTGTCAAAACATGGTGACATTTTCATTTTGTTTTCCATGGGCGAGTGATGAATTTTCGTAAATAATACGCATTCATGGATGTTTGAATTAATTTATTGAATGCACTGGATCAATATGTTTACCACTTTATTATTTTAACTTGAATAGCTAGTTTTAACAATATTTTATACTATATTTAATTAATTAATTTGTTGCATTGTCACAATGACACACCTTCTATAATTACTCATAAACTGTCAAATAAATTCTTGTTTTATAACTTTTATTTCAACTTTTCTTAATATTACAGCATTTTTTGAAAAAAATGTTTGTATCTCGAATGCGATATGCTTTTGCAATCTCAACTGATTTGTTTGGTTCGCCTTCGGTTGGCCTTCCGCTCACCAAAAAATATCATTTTTGAACGCAAACGTATAATTCATTCACAATGTTTCCTCCTTCGAGTAGTATGTGTTAAGGTGACATTCTATGATTGATATACGTACATGCGAAATAACTAGATGTGGAAAATGTGGGTTATGTTGTATGGTTATGAATTTGAAAGGCTTACATTTTGACATTTAAATGGTTGACTGCAACTCTGTATAATTTTCGAAAGTTTAACTTTAAAAAATTGCAACACTGCCAATAAAGTCAATGAAGAAAGTTTCATAGTTTTTTCATGTCTCAGTTTTTGACTTCTATCACAATTCATGCACGCAGCTTAATAAAAACATATAGCAGTCTACTGTAAAGATTGAGTATAAATTATAGGATTTCGCATTCGAAATACAAAAATAAAGCGCCCCATACGGGCAACGAAAGACCGCCTTACATTTGCACTCACGGTTAGATTATATACGACTCGCTTATCACTGCCCATTTTTTCTGTTTTATTACATTTGTCCTCTATCTGTTGAGTGCCATTTTCTTCAGAAGTAAAGCCTAAGATATGTGCAAATTATTACTTTTATCTATTCCCCAGTTAAACGAAAAATAGACAACGTTTTATATTTTTTTTTAATTGCTTACTCTGTATATATTTGACCGAAAGTACATTCGATTTTGAGCCAGGTAGACACATAATCCTCATGCATAATATCGACTTCTTTCAACCAATAGTTTTTGAGCTATACCACCAATAGACGGCGTTTTCGTCATTTAGCCACCCTGCAACGTGAAGAGTTGAAAAAATCTCGGAAGGTGGCTGACCTTCACCAACACCCAAAACATAGAATATGTTATCAAAAATTTGAGGTAAAAATAAAGACTTCTTACAATACTTCTGTGCCACCGTATTAAGTCAATTAAAATCTTTACTGAAAATTATCAATCATTGTTGTCCGTTTTACAAATACTATCCGAAAAATATCTGAAAAGCAAACGGTGTCATTAATAATTCCGATAAATTGTTATTATTGATAAGCGCAATACTAGTGGTATTTGAAAGAGTCGAACATGTGCATTATCTTCAACAACAAATATTTGTACTATAAAAATCTTGCAAAGTTGACTAAGAGATTGACAGATAGTATCAATTCAAAAATGGATGGTGATGAATTTGAAACTTTATAGAGAAAGACGACAGAATATTCCACAAAATTAGGATTAGATTAGCTAAAGCTGCCACGTCCGAGGAAAATGCCAAAGCGTTGTGATGCCGAATTTGCTTCATATGGCTTAGTTTTCTTAAAGAAAATATACAACAATATATATAGAAACAAGATAAGACGGTCCCCATGATCATATTATGTCATATAGATTGGTGGCGGCTAGTACAAACATAGAGATCAAAAAGCAAGCAGTGCCGAATTTGATGAAACGTTGGTATCTCTCAAAGGTAGGTTTCAAGAGAGTGTGATGAACTGGTGAACTGAAAGAATTTGCAATCGGAAACGGTAATACTTCGAATTTGATAGGCGTTTTGACTGTTTATGGAGATCACTTTGACCAAGAAAATGTAAAGTTATATAGCAACATGTTTCCGGATATTGTGACGTAAAAAACGTTATTGAAAATATTAATAGTGTATTCAACTTCTTGAAAACTGGGGAGATCAGTATGCTAGGTATACATATAGAAACCTACTTTCTGAATATGCTGAGCTAATAAATTTAATCCTCACTACTCTACTATCGACTAGTACTGCTGAACTTTCTTTTTTTGTACTCCGTAAGGTCAAAATGTATCTCACATTGGCTACACTTTCTTGAGCCACCATGTGTAATAAAAAAGCAATGTACGCCACGTTTGTACCTACAACGTTTACATAAACAATTTGTATGTACTCTCATAGTTTTAGAAATATCTTTCACCCGTCACGTTGCCTGACACTGCATACCATTTGTTAAATTCTAATTGAAAATAATTGTAATTATTTTGAAGGATATACGTGTACATTTAAAAATAGTGAAAATCATTTAAAAAAACCAGTAAAAGCGTGTTGCGGAATATTTAACTACAATACTTAAAATGCTACAACTCTGATGGGAAACGGTCTACGACGTTTCGGAGCAGCCGATTCGGCGCAACCCTTTCGGCGAGAAGACGTTTCGGCGCGGAGACAGTTCGACGCAGAGACGTTTCGGCGCGGAGACTTTTCGGCCCAAAGACGTTTTGGAGCAAGCCGATTCGGCGCGAGTATACCTATTTTTTGGGTTCAGTTTTACATTTAAATCACAAGCTAAAATGCTATATAAATAAAAATTACTAAAAAATATTAGCTTTTGCGTCAGAATACAACCCTAAAATTCAGTATATTTTTATGTTGTATGTAAAGAAAAGTTTTGAAAGTATACTTCTAAAAATATCAGAAGGTTAAATAATACTTAAAAAGCGTTTGTTCAATATGTAGGTACTTTCCCTAGTTAACATATTCAAATAAAAATAAGAGTAAATTAATGTGGACCTAACATTGACGTCTTCCCAAATGTGTATACAAACTCTTAAGTTTTTTGGTTTTGTGTTCTTGAAAATAATAATAATAAATCTACCAAAAATAAAATATTTTGCTGGTCGTTTAAATGTGTAATATGCTAGTTCCTTTTGAACTAAATTAGGAAACCACCAATAGAATTTAAAATAACTTTACGAAAACATAATGTAATTAGTAAGTTAAATTGACAATTGTTTTTTCAATGTCTTCTACGTTACTTAGTTAGTATGTCATGAAAAATACATGACGAGCAATGCAGCCGTTTTCATTGAAATGAATTTACATATACCCCATTTACTCCAATATGTAATAAGGCTATTAAAAAATATTCGCTTTATTAATTTTTGTACCTTGGGGCATTTTTTAATCACCTACTTTTGTGAATTTTCCAAAAACGACACTCTTGTTCTATAAAATTTAATTTTTATCGAAGATTATAAAAGTAGCACTTCCGGTTCCCCGATTTTAACCAGAGATATTGAAGCTCGGCATTAATTGCTTTAAGACTAATCATGCAGTTGAATCTTGTAAATATAGACTCCGTCGACATTGAAAACAAAAACACAATTCGTTGCTTTAGTCATTTAATGAATATGTAGCTGTGAATCTTCAAATCACAATTAGGTTCGTGGTTCACTTATGCTAATTACAATGACATGCCAGGAGATGTATGTTTATCAACAGTTCAATCAGAAATTCAAACAGCCATCGGATAATGTAAAAAATGTCAAAGGTTATTAGATGTAAGTAACCTTGTTTAAAATTAAGATTAACCTAACTGGCCCATAACTATATCTTGTTCACCGAACAGAAATAGTTAAGCAACTACCTAGCAACATTTTTCTATTGGTCGAACTTCTAAAACTCGTTGTACAAGCAAGTGCGTGCTTCACTTGAAACTTCTCTTGCTAATTTGCTACCTGGCGTGCTTTCATTAATTTGCATATGAAATGCTCCGCACACATAAATTGGTGGGAGTGGATACGTTTTCGCCCCGAAATATCTTTGAGCCGAAACGTCTTTGCGCCGAAACGTCTCACGCCGAAACGTCTCTGCGCCGAAGCTTTTTCGCGCAAAAGGGCTGCGCCGAAACGTCCCATTCCGGATGGGAAATGAGTTCTGTATATGAACTTCGGTTCGATAAGTTAATACTGTATTACTTATTAGTTTCGTAGACAATTTAACTTAATTGGTTGATGTAGATATTGATTATGAACCGAAGATATGAAATAGAATATGCAACGCATACACTGTGGTAATAACAGACGGCGTTAAGTATACTACTAAGGTGTGCCTAAAAACCGTCGTTATCGAGTAGGCACTGAAATTATTTCTTAATTTACAAATTCAACTATACTCTGTTCGCATCTTTTCTGCATGAATGCTAGCATGGCAGATTCTCTAATTTATCTATGTTGTGTTTAAATGAGGTTTACATTATTTTAATGTTATGGTTACCAAACGCATTTAGGTTAGAAAACGTGAAGAAACACCTTCAAATGCAAAGTTGCGATATTTTAGTAGAACATAAAATAAAACTTTAGTAATTTTTATGTTTGTATCCAGTTTCAGTAATTGTGTAATTCAAACATTTTGAACTAGCTACTCGTACATTGAAAGTCTTACAATATTTTAGATTTTAAATATTTCTCCATATGTACTATCGAAATAGGCAGTCCATCTGGCAACAATATTCTATTCCATCAAATGACAGTAAATTTGTTGGAGGTTATACAAGTTATACAACAAAATAAAAATCCAAGACTAACTTTCATGCAAAGAAAGATTAAGTGAATTATATGTTAATACTTGAATGTCATAGTTATCATTTGACTTTAAGTAAAGTTACAGTTGCGTTCATAAACTAGAAACTATACTCGATAACGAAAGTTGTGGGACACTCGTTAGTTTTACCAGCGCACATAAATCAATCAAGTAGAGACACTCACTGTCGGTTCCTTTGATGTTAAAATACCGATTTAGATGACCTTGAACGGCTCCTGGGGGGTACTTTCCAATAATACTAACAGATGGCGCCACTACTTTGTCACAGATGATTGGTTGCAGGGCTAGTAACCGTCTCTGATTGGTAGCAGGGCCAGTGTATATAAGAGAGTACCGCCATTCTTTGATCCGTGAAAATGCCGCCATCGAAGCCATTTTTTTCCCATCAGCAATAACTGATCTATAACTGAGTTATATCTAAAGTTTTACTTGAAATTGGCAAGACTGTAAGTTTATGTCAAATTCGAGGTTAGTAGGTTATGTTTCGCGTCAGTCTGTGTCAAATAACAAACAAAACCTAACCTGTTAACCTCGAATTTGACATAGACCACAGTCTTGCCAATTATAAGTAACATTTCGGATTGCCAATAAATGTCACATTGACGGAATTGTGTTACAAACCTCAAAGTGACGCATATGTCAGAGGAATAAACATGGCGGACGTGGCGGTACTCTCCTATATACACTGGCTCTGATTGGTAGAACTTTGTGCTGTCATCTGATAGTCAAGCTTAGAAATATCACCCGAGGTACTGTCCCAGGCACTCTAGACTGGTTTCAACATTTGGCATAAGTGTCTCTACTTGTTTGATGTATATACGCTGGTTTTACCTTCACAAAAGTTTCAAACGTTTCTAGATTGAATGTCTAAACTAGACAAAGAGTAATACCTAGCGAATAATATATTATATTACTTTGTTCGTCTAAAAGACTAAGGAAGTATTGTACTCGCGAAAAGATCACCTTCCGAAATTTCTTCAGATATTCATGTTTCAGGATACTTAGATGACGAAAACAAGGTTTTATTTGCCTGTTACCGGTATAACTCAAGAACTATTTGTTGGGAGAAAACGGTATTTTGTATGCAGATTATTTATCTTCCTGGCATAAAACCGTGAAAATTTCGGTAAAATATACAGGGTGATTTATAACGTACGGATTAGATTTTTAGGGTAGAAGTGACTAAAGTAAACATTTTTTATTAATAACATTGTTAGAAAATCTTAATAACTAAAAAGCTACAACGAGTTAAAGCTTAGTTAAAGAAGTAGTTGTTCGAAAATTCGGCTTAGAAATAAACTATAATAAAACCAAATATCTTGTAGTAGTAGAGAAAGAAACGATAGATCTAGAGATAGAAGACAACGTCAAAATAGAAGGTGCTGAAAAATTCAAATAGGATTCACGATAACGAAAAATGGAACAACAAAAGAAGAAATAAATAGTAGACTTGGACAAACAAGGGCATGCATTAAAAAACTACAAATATGGGGCAAACATGTTTCAAAAAATACAAAGACCAGAATATTTCACGCAATAATTGAAAGTATCATGACCTACGGAGTGTTGGATAGTAAATAAAAAAAATAGATAAAACATTACGGCAACTGAGATGGCATACAGGAGACGATGCTGTGGCATTACAAGGTTAGATAGAGTAAGGAATGAAGAAATTCTTAGAAAAATGGAGGTAGAAGATAATATACTCCAATACATAGAAGAGAAAAGACTGATATGGTAGGGCCATGTAAGAAGAGCAGAAGACACAAGATGGATAAAAAGAGTTACAGGCTGGAGCCCCATGGGAAGAAGGAAAAGGGTGAGGACTTGCGGAAGGAGCATGGGAAGATCGAGATGCATGGAGGAACTGGTTAAGAAAAGGAAGGCAGCCACTGCTGTAGAAATCCTTATACATATACAGGGTGTCTCAAAATTGACGCCCGTGTTTCTGGGATTTGATTCAGGGAGCTAAAAGAACTCGAAAATAAAAACTGGAAAATTTTCCGTTTGTCTTTTGTTATCGAGTTATTAATAAAAAACAAAAATTAAAGATATAAACTTTAAACTTTATTAAAGGCGAATAATATTTGAAAACAAGTTATTTTACACATCTGGTGTCACAAAATGTGTTAGGTTGCCCCCTACTTCAAGGCAAACATTCGTACGATTTATCATTGAAGTACGAACGCTCTGTAGCATATTTTCGTCTATTGACGCCACAGCAGCGTGAATACGAGCTACGTCATCTTCAGGATTCACAACAGGTAAGCACACAAAACCGAAGGAAATACTTATCAATACGACAGAACGATTAATAAATTTTTAACATCGCCATAGCCACCTTGTAACGGCCCGCCTTTGTTTAGAAATATTTTAATTGGCCTTATTGCCTCAGGTATGCTCTAAGCCGGAGAATACGTTCAAACTGCTCTGATATAGCGTAGATCAATAAATAACACAAGATAAATAATAAAAATAAAATATACTGTCTTTAACTATGTACATTGAAAGCGAACTTAATAGAACACACTGTATATTACGGACAGGGGGGTAGTTGCATCAACAGGGGTTGCTCCTGGACGCCGGTGGGGCTGTTACGCGGCGGCGGAGGGATTTGGTAGAATGCCCCGGCCTAGCGCATGTTACGCCTCTGGGCGATGTCCCGGAGTGGGTCAGCCGCGCACCAGCTGTCTCGCGCATCGACTTCGGAGCAAAGGTCGTCGGTCGCAGGCACCAGGTGACATTTGTTTACAATGGCTAGCTGCTGCGAACACTTCAGATTAGAAATGGTGTTTCAAGAACATACCTGCCGGCGTAGGAAGCTGCAGGAGTTCGCGTTCGGTGAGCCAAACTGGACCGGGGGCCGCCAGACGATTTGCCGGCTTTCGCGGCTCGAAACGATGCAGCGGTCGGACTTTCGGGAAATTCGCTATTCAAGCGAATTTGCGGCTTCGACTGGATTGCGGCGGTGTGGATATCCTTTTCGGAGGGCTTCAGAAATGCTCGTAGGATGCTGGCGGTGACTCTTACAGGCAGGTCCCTTGTTAAGTCATTTTGCTGTTTCAGATGCTTAATTGCATTTCACGCCGTTAGTTAGGTCATTTTGGTATTTTGAATAGCCGCCTAAGCTTAGAGCAGCGTGCCCCTATGCTAAGCCCTTTTAGCTCTTTATTTGGCTCCATCGCCTAATTCCAGAATCACGATTTCGCACATATTTAGCCCCAAAAGCAGTATTTGTCGTCGGTTGGAGCTCTCCTCTGATGGCGTTTTTCTGAATTCTGAATAGCACGCTGTGGCGGCGTGATACCAGCGTGGCCCGCATTGGTTTGTTTCATTTAGCACGCTGTGGCGGCGTGATACCAGCGTGGCCCGCATTGGTTGGTTTCATTTCATCGCCTTGCGATTCGCTGTGGTTTAGTCACGTGGGGGACGCGGCGAAGGTGACCTTTTGCCGACGCTTCCCTCTTGGCAGTCGTCCGGAGCCCATTGCAGAGAGCGCTTGTGTGGTGGTTGTGAGTCGGAATTTGTCGAGTGGTCTTCGGCGTAACGTGGGTGTTTTTGGAGCCCAGTTCCTGCTACTGTTAGTGAGGGGTCGTGCCCCCTTCATCTCGACCTACGAGGATTTGGTTCAGCAGAACGAGTGAGACCCCCATTCTTTTCGTCGTCCCGTTGTACGCGTCCTGACGCGTCTCCCGTCGCCATTGAGGCGGTTATGCATTCACCCCCTTTCGCCGTTGTAACACCGAAGGTACCTACCACCTACGATTGCAGCTCGTCGCAACTCAACTGTACCAGGCTCCCTCGCCACCTACGCATTAAGGTATGTGCCTTTAACCTGATTACCGCTGTGAACGCGAGTGTTACTCAGTACCTACTCATTACTACGCTAGTGTATTCATTCAGACTTGCAGACTGTTCATGCCGTGAAGGCTAATGTAAATCGTCGCTGCCCTTGCATAAGGCAACGTGTATCTTTGTACCTATTACTACGCTAGTGTATTCATTCAGACTTGCAGACTGTTCATGCCGTGAAGGCTAATGTAAATCGTCGCTGCCCTTGCATAAGGCAACGTGTATCTTTGTACCTACTCATTACTACGCTAGTGTATTCATTCAGACTTGCAGACTGTTCATGCCGTGAAGGCTAATGTAAATCGTCGCTGCCCGCCGTATACGGCCACGTACATGTTTGTACTCGTTACTACCTATTATTGCTGTTCACTAATGTTCAACATCTGTCGTTAAGATTAGAGCGCGCGTGCCAGCTGGTGCCCTTAATTATAGATTAAGGTTAGATACAGGGCGACGCATTCTGCTACCCCATTGTAACCCGAAGTGAAATATATGATTGGTTAGTTAAGGGAACTATTGTTTGTTTCGGTTTGTGCATGTTCTGTT
>OW679194.1:157213478-157485354 GCA_940337035.1 Agriotes lineatus
TAAATTTAAAGTTACTGTTACAAACCTTCCTATGTGACATATTTATCAGCCAATATGCTTATTACAGATACTTCATCTTTATCTTCCAATATATTATTAGATTCTAGCATGTAGCCCTAATCTTAAAATAGCTATTTATGCAACAAGTGCTAAAAGTTAATGTTTATGCACGAGACATGAAAATTATGAAACGAAGCCGAAGGCTGAGTTTTATAACATGTCTCGTGCATAAACCACTTTTAGCACGAGTTTGCATACCTTATTTTTTCTACGATCTTAAATTTTCTGTTATTAATCCATAAATGTCGATTTAACAAAGGTTTGCATTTATGACAGTTATAATTTCTGTCATAATAAAGAGATGGCCTTGACGCGCAGGTGAATGTTTGTGGAGCCAGTGTTGTCAAAGTCAGTTATCAAAGGTAATTATAATAGTACACAATAGTGACTTTATTCATTACATAAAGCTTTAATTATTTAAAAAACACTTTACCTCTAATGCAAGAAGTAACTAGAATAACTTTACAACCTCACTTCCAGTTTGAAATTGCAGTTTTATAACCTCACTTCACTTTATAACACACGTGCTAAAAGTAAACAGCTAATCTCTTTAAACACGATAAATTATAAAACGTCACTTTTAGTGAAAAAAGCTAGCGCTAAATGGCCTACTTTTAGTGGTGGTCGTAGAAAAAATATATTTTTTCTACTCCTGTAACTAAAATGCTATTTTTTGTATTCGCTCCCCAAACTGGTTACTTTGGAAACTTTCTAGGATCCTCAAAATGGCCATTTAGATGCCTTGTACTTAAAGTCGTCATGGCAACATTTTAGCGGACTCAAACAGTAGTTGCCATGACGACTTTAAGTACAAGGCCTCTAAATGGCCATTTTGAGGATCCTAGACAGTTTCCAAAGTAACCAGTTTGGGGAGCAAAAAATACATTTTCGCACGGCCTCCTAATATAATGTCGCGTTAATGGTAATTGAAGCTTTATATTATAATGTTTGGAGAGCTAATACAAAAAAACGTTGTATGCAACACGTCCTCAAATGGCTTTAGAGGACTCATCTTCATATTACGGACTCGGCTGCGCTTCGCTCCGCCTCGTCCGGAAACATTACGACTCGTCCCCTAAAGCCTTGCTTTGAGGACTAGTTACATAAAGTACTATTAACATACTAACATACACGTCGCTAAGCGACATTTTAATCATGCCTTCATAACCTATGACTAAAGAGCCTCTTAGTCATGAGCTGAAGTTGGCAACGATGTTTTAGTCATGGGATGAAGTTAGGTTCAAACAGTATTTGCTTTATTAGCCACAGCCAAAACTAAAATCAAGTTAGTTTTCAACCGTCACTTTGACGTTTGTCAAGCATAATTTAACCTAATATAATAAATGTCAAAATTTTTATGAAATAATATGATGTTATATTCTCTAAATTTGTGGTCGTAGAAAAAGTATAGTATGCAACTCGTTTTATAAACTTATTAGTCACTCTTTTATTAAACACTCGCTCCGCTGCGCTTCGCTCGTGATTAATAAAACTCGTGACTAAAATGATGTTTATAAAACTTGATACGTAATATACTATTATCTACGACAGTGTGTAAAATTGCCTTTTAATTGGCAGTTTTAAGTTTGTAAAACGACTATTTAATAACATGTTTTCATTAGTTTACGTTGTCAGTAGTAACGTGGTTAAAAGATTTCATTAGGCACGTTGTCATTAGCAACGTGTTTTAAAGTTTTTAAAACACGCAACATTACGACCGGTTGCTGGTAATCCTAATATACATTTTTTTATATTTACCGGGTTTTCTAGATTCTATCATAGATAAAATATTGTACGATACACATGTGTAAAGCATCTTTCGTCACTCGGGGGCTTAAAACGCTCGCTCACTAGCGTTTTAAAATGCCTTAGTGAAATCAACAAATCACATAAAAGCTATAGGCACTTCGTTTAACCAACAGATGCAAAATTTAAATTACTGGGAGAAGTCTAGATTGCATAAATGTGTTTTACACGTTACAAATTAAAAACTTGGGAGAATTCAAAAAATATTTATTTTCAAGTAAGTTGAGCTGTGTACAATAGGCTTACCAATGCCAATAGTCTATTCAAATTTAGCACCCATTTGTTGGAGGGGCTTTTACTAAATCTGTTGGATTGACGTAGCATAGCTTATTGTGTACATTATAACGGTTTTAATTTATTTCATAATATATTGAATTTAATAGCGAAAAGAGTGTTTCCAGCTGTATTTGTAAAATATGTTATCAATGCGAACAGTGTACTCAAGATGCTTTTGGGTTGAGACTGGTCCTGTTGTAATTTCAAAAAAATGTCATGCTTTGAAATAGTTTTGATATGCGTCATTATAGCTCTGATCAAATCTAAACAATAATAAACACAGAATTGATTTACCTGTAATTTCATAACATTCTTTTTACAGTCTTTTATTTAAATTTATAGTTTAAATTGATTTGAAGAGTTCGATAAAAATCATTTTTCATAGGACCTTTTTATAAGCATCTCACAGTTTTACTTTTCAAAGTAAAGGCTTTACATTTCTTATACGGTCCACTATCTATTTAAACTTACAACATGAGACAATGGCCGTCAAAAAATGCAACACAATTTCGTCAACAGTATCAATGTTGTATATGAAATCAAAGGCGTAACAGAAGTCCATTTCGAGCGAAATCCTGGCGGAGACGTGCCCTCAGTTCATATTAAATCATACGAGTGGAGCGGGTTTGAGTGGACGAACTGTAACCGGATATGTTTACCAGAAACCCGGAGTCCCAGCCCATGAATAACAATGCACAGCTCCCGGATCATCTTATCGGGAAGCACATCGCGACCATGTGCGTTTCTGATCGTGTATCGCCACTTCTCGAATTTAAATAAAATTTAAAGCGCTAGACGGTCCCCTATCGCGAGATGAATAATTAATTAATTTGCGTTTTAGCGTACCCATTTGAATTCCGCTTTGACCGTATGCCGCAGTTCTGTATTCTAATTTCGTTTATAATTTCATCCGATAACGGCGTTTAAATGCCGGTTATCTGCTGATAAGAGATCTCAGCAGGTTAATGGCTGGGGTTGCTAATACATATCGATTTCTGCTCTAACCATCATCCGCTTAGTATACAGTGCTCTTCTTTGAAATGAAAATTGTAAAGATAGAGGGTTACGTTATGGTCGTTATACAGAATTTTTTTCTTTTTTGTATACATGCAAGCTATGTATACTTTTATACAAAAACGTGTCAACTCATTGTTTTAGCTAATTGTAGATGGTTATAACCTGGATAGGAGGAATATGCCTTTCTCGATATTTTATCAATTATTTTATACGTACCCATATTCAGAAGACTGGATTTAGTTATCTAATTTCGGTAATATAAAATCGATTGTACTAGAGTAACTTTACTAGGCAATGCAATAAACTTTCAATTATAGTTCAGTAAAATGCTCAAACCCGGGAATCCAAAAAAAAACTACGGACTGACTGTCACAAGTTGTTTATTACCCTTTGCTCTAAATGTGGTAAAAAGTCTCCGCCGTTAGAGCGTCGGGTTTGGGAGGGGGTGGGGTGAAAGTGTCAAAACAGTATGTTTTCTAAGTTTTTTACAAATATCATTTAAAGTACGTTAAATTTACAACAAAATTTGTCCTATTCACTTTTTTGCTGCGCCCAATAGTTTCGGTGATATTGAGGGGGTAGAATTTAGTTTTTCAGTTATTCCATCCTTTAAGATGCTGAAGAGGGCAGACTCGCGTTATGGTCACGTTTCAACAACCACTCTTTGCCAAGGCCCACGGAATGGTAATGCCCCTACCGATAGTTCCTTGAAATCACTGTTCATCCGCATTGGAGGGTCCCACTTTCTCCTTTCTTTTATAGAATCAGTAGGCCACATAATGGCTGGAAGTGGTTTGGAAGAGGCGTGGAGACAAGTTTATGACAAAAACACCATCCCATGATGAATGGGAAAGCATATTCCAGAGTTATCTGTGCCCTGTTCCCAACACAAGAAAGAGTTGAAGGCACTCTATTCATCATTAATTTCGTGTGAAATGTGCCCCTGATAAGATAGTGGGATCGGCTGCAGTCAAGAATTTAGTACGAACTGTAAAAGAGCAACTGAATAATTCCAAAAAGAGTGGTAAAACACAAAAATTGTTGATCACATTTATTGAAATGGTGAATCTTATGAAGATGTTCATAAAAGCAGAAAGAAGCGGGGATTTTATCTCCATCTCCACTTTGTGCAGCAAATCCTGCTTTTCTTTCATGTCACAGGGCACCTCAACTACGATAAAAAAACTTATTTGACCTGCAGGATTGTCTGCAGCTTTTGGGCACTCCGACTGACGTTAATTTGACTTTAAAATACGAATTGTATACCTATTTCAGATGTAGGAACATGAATTTTATACATTAAATTTCTTTCCTATAGTATCAAAATCTTTGGGTTTTTTTATTGAATCCATCTCCCCTCTGTGTAATAGTACACTTCAACAAAACAAAAGGAAACATAAAAAATTGCTGATTTTCAAGAATATTATAAGTTAAGCAACTTTTCTACTATTTCCGATGGAATAACTAAATTTTACCCCCTCCATATCTCCGAAACTATTAGGCGCAGCAAAAAAATGTATAGGACAAATTTTGTTGAAAATTTAACGTACTTTAAAAGTTTATAGAATACAATAAGCTTTAAACTGAAGTATAATCGAGATATTTGCAAAAAACGTAGAAAACATACTATTTTGACATCCCCCCTCCACAACCCGATGCTCTAGAGGCGGAGACTTTTTACTCCATTTACAGAAAAAAGTAATGAACAACAGCCATTATATAACTTACTGATCCTATAAAAGAAAGGAGAAAGTGGGACCCTCCAAGCCGGATGAACAGTGATTTCAAGGAACTATCGGTACTGGCTACCATTCCGTGGG
Source organism: Agriotes lineatus (assembly GCA_940337035.1). Classification (NCBI taxonomy): domain Eukaryota; kingdom Metazoa; phylum Arthropoda; class Insecta; order Coleoptera; family Elateridae; genus Agriotes; species Agriotes lineatus. The sequence goes on from OW679194.1 coordinate 157,218,458, forward strand.
CCTTGGCAAAGAGTGGTTGTTCAAACGTGACCATAACGCGAGTCTGCCCATTCATACGACCCTCTTCAGCATCATAAAGGATGGAATAACTGAATAACTAAATTTTACCCTCACCATATCACCCCAACTATTGGGCGCAGCAAAAAGTGTACAAATTTTGTTGGAAATTTAACATACTTTAAAAGTGTATACGGTACAATAAGCTCTAAACCCGAGATATTTGTAAAAAACTTAAAAACATACTGTTTTGATACCCCCCCCCCCAAACCCTACGCTCTCACGGCGGAGACTTTTTACCACATTTGGAGCAAACAACTTGTGACAGTCAGACCTTAGTTTTTTTGGTTCCTGGTTTGGAGCTAATTTTACTGTACTATTGGGTCACTACAAGCAAATCGAGCTGTTAATAAAATATTTATTTGTTCCTCTTTTGCAAATTTACTCAAAAAATATTCAAATCGAATACAATGCGTGCTTTGAACATTTTCAGGTTATACGTCTCAAGCTTCCTGCACAATAACAAATCGTGTCAGTTTGACAGAATAATCTTCCCCCTTCGCAGTCTAATTATTTGAACTAGCAAACTAACACTCTTTTATTATTATACAAGTTATCGACATCTAACCTGATAATATCGAAGTACTTATAGTATTACTACTGAAAATAAGTCTCTCACAAATCTCAAGCTACTACAATTCTGATACCTTGTTAACATTTCAATTTCTTCGTCTTTGCTGTACAGTGTTCTTGTATTAAAAAATCACAATTTCGTGCCAAGCCCAAAAAAATAAAAACTACTTGCTATTAATTTGACATTAAATATTTGAGGCAAAAAACAAACCTACAAATTCAAGACGTTAGAGTTTCCAGGGGAGTCTTATGTGATTTAGACCACCACCTTGTAAAAGCTAAAATACTACTCCCTTATAGACATATACAACAACAAAAATAGAAGACGGTAGGAAAAATCCATCAAATACTAAAGAAGAGGTACATATAAAAAAAATTCCAAAGGGTTTACAGGGAACTTTCCTCGCAAGAGCGTGCCACGTAGGAGTAAACCTATCTTAACGTTTCTAATAATACTGAAACAATTAAAGGAAACACTTAGTAATGCGAATTACATCAATTTGTAAAATTTAAAACAATTCAGCCAATGGGATTCAAACTCAGCGCGATTTCAGCACATAAAAGCACTCCGGGCAGATGCGATAGCTAGTCCCGTTCGGCCACGACTGCAAGCCTCTTATTTACGGTTGTAGCTGGTTTATATAGGACGTGTTAAACGTTGCACATTTTTGTTCTTTTACGACACTTACCCTGTATATGTTGGGTCTCATTTTCATTAAGGGTATACGCAAAGTCTACTTTTATCTATTCCTGAGTTAAAGTAAAAGTAGACAACACTTTATTTCTTTAAGGTACTCACCCTGTATATATTTGACCAAAAGTATGTTCAGTTTCGATCCAGATAGACATAATCAGCATGTAAAATATCGTCTTGCTCCAACAAATCGGTTTTGAACTACACCCCCTACATACTGGCAGACGGACAAATAAACGACAGACGAAATTGAGAAAACTTGTTCTTCGTCATCTAGGGACCTAAATCCGTGAAGATCTGAAGAAATATAGCAAGGTGATTTTTTACGATTACAATACTTCCTTTGCCTTTTAGACGAGAGAAGCAAAAATATACCTTAAGTAGCCTGATACATCATAATAATTAAACACAAAAATGAAAAGATTAGATGAGTAATTAATTGATACAATTGAAATATCTCCTCCAGAACTATTAATCACATAAACTAAAGCACACAGAAAGCTGCTGAAGAAACATTAGGTGAACAAAAACGTAAAAAAGTTATGAACGATTTTGAAACGAGGACATCTAGGAAATGGTTGAAAAGAAGAAAAAACAATACCTTAAATGGCTCTCAAAAGAACAACAGGCAGATAGAGATATATACCAAAAGTGAACAAGAGAAACTCGTAGAGTAATAGCAGCAGAAAAAAATTACTCTGGGATGAAATATGTCAGGAACTGAACACATTCCTACAAGAGGGAGGCAAAATTCAACAGAAGCGTGGAAGTTAATTAATAAACTTAGAACACAGGGCAAAGAAAATTCGCATGTAGAAATAATATCAATAGAAAATTGGGCAGATACTACTGACTACTACTTCTAACAGAAAACAGACATCAACATAACACCTCACACTCAGAAATACACATATACAAAAAGTGAAGATAATATTAGACAAAATAATCGTTAAAATGTCGAAAATTCAACTTAAAAACAGGAAATCTCCCGGTCCCTCTTTTCCATGATAACTGATCTCTTCAATCAATACCTTAACGGACATCCAGTACCAGCGGATTAGAAATGGCCTACATTTCTTCTATACAAAAAAAAAGGTATATCCGTATTGAGTACTTTTAGTAGACTATATGGGACAATTCTGAAAATGCGAACAGAAAAAAGTACAAAATCAACCAAGAAGAAGAGCAATGCGGTTTTCGGGCGGGTAAGTCGTGTACAAATAACGTGTTTTGCTTAAAGTAACTAATCGAAAAACATATGAATGCCAACAGAAAAATATAACTAATGTTCATTGACTTACACAAAGCCTATGTCACCAAATGGTGAGATGTATTGCTAAAACAAGCATAGATAATATCCTGTAAAGAGTAGTAAAACATGTATGCGACCAATCCCAATCGCGAAATAAAATTAACAATAAAATATACGGTACCCCTACCCAAGAAAAGCGCCCTTCCGTGCTTTCCAAGAATACTTCAATACGCAGCATCACTCCGTTTCGCTAATACAATGAAATGCTATGAACCAGTTATTTATAAAAAAAAACAAAAAAAAAAAATTTTCCGACGACCATAGCTCAAAAGTCGATGTTGCCTTCATTTTCGGAGGACCTGTCGTATGAAAACGATCCAAGGCTTCAGGAAGGTTCCTGGCGACCGGAATCGTGTACACATACGAAAATACATCCCCCGCACAGCACGTTTAGGCACCCCCCCAATACGGGGGATTGATCTAGTGGGCTCGGATCTTCACCAAAAGATCCGCACCGCCGAGATGGAGATTTGATATAGTGGGTTCATTAGTCGGTTGGCTCGAATTTTAGAGATATTTGACTCAGAGTGGTTTTCGATATGAGGGAATTTCGGAAGCATTTGAAGTTACCAAGGAATTACGTCAGGGGTACTATATGTTACCTACAATATTCAAGATATATGTTGCTCAAACTCCACTAAAGTGAAAAAAAAAGATTTCTACCAATGGACATTGAATTGGTAGACGATATACTATACACACTTCAACTTGCAGTTACCAGGTAATTGTTATTAAAGCTCGTATGACAATATGGCTCGAAAATTTCAAAAAGAATATAAAGCCTAGAGCCTCACGCTAAATGCTAATAAAACAAAACACTTACCAATTAGATCAGAACCGTCTAATATTAGATTGGATATTAGATCAAGGGTCATCCAGGAAAAGAAAACAATTGGATGCTTTTGGAGAAGATATTTAGAAGGAATGAAAGTATAACATATGAAACGATGTTAAAGAGTAGTACGAGAAGCGTCCAAATATGAATTATAATTTCAATTGCTCGCTAAAAGACAAAGACATGCACAGAAGTTGTATACATAAATTAATACTCAGGAACAAGTCCTAACTTTATTCAGTCGTTAAGTCGTCACAATTCATTTTCGTTCAATTATCAAACATGGGTCAAGTGAGAGTGCATTCAAGCGTCAAACAACGCATTATTAGTAAATTTCTTATCAACGAAGATATTAAACCATAAGAAATTTGTGTAAGAGTTAAAAGACAGTACGATGCGCAATCACTGTCAGACATAAGCCTTTACAAAAGCAGTAAAGCGTTCAAAAGATGGCTGCAAAGGTGCCGAGAATGAACCGCATTCTCGCCGTCCAAAAACATTGACAACAGAAGAGAACACTGACAGACTAAAATGCACTTATTTGAAACGATCGTCGAATTACAGTGAAGGATATTGCATTAAATATCAGTAGGGGTAACTTGAAAAAAACGCGAGTTCTCTATCTGCGTCTTACAGGATAATGCTTCACCCCATTTTGCTATTCACACGCTATGATTCAAAAATTGAATTGAACCATGCTGTCCCATTTACCATACATTTCGGACTTTGCTGCATCAGTTTTTTTATTTTTTTGGACCCTGAAAAGAGTTTCTAGGAGAAAAATACCTGGTTGTAATAAAGAAGTCATCGAAATTGTTCCGGAATAGGTGTGACAGCAGCCAAAAGAATTTCTTTCTCGTGGAATACAGAAACTTCCGGAAAGATGGTACCAGTTTATTACAAGAGAGGGAGTAGAAAAATGACATGATATACATTAGAGTCCTTGTATTTGTTTTTGAATAAAGATTAAATTATACAGTTATATATTACAGTACAAGACTCTACATAAAGTAATAATGAAAGAAATAAGGAAGGCAAAAAACAAATGGCTGAATGAAAAATGTGAAAAAATTGAACACCTAGAAAAACTACACGATGTACGGAACCTACACAAACAAGTTCGTAAACCAAACAGAGGACCACACATACACCAAGGAAACATTCTGACAAACGCTAATAACGAAATTCTCACAACTATTGAAGAGAAACTCTTGGAATGGAAAAACTACATATGTAACCTCTTCAAAGACAATAGGGGAGCACTGCCAATAATAAAGATAAAAATGACGAAATCCTGGAAATAACAAAGGAGGAGGTACGGAATTCCATACGAACTTCAAATTCTGGAAAAGCATTAGGATCAGATAAAGTACCAATTAAACTTATAAAACTAATAGAGGAAGAAAATATCTCAATCCTAGTAGATCTCTTTAACAATATCTATAAAACAAGAATACTTCCAAAAGAATGGTTACAGAAAAGATCAGAAAACCAAGAATGTGCAAAGACTACCGCACTATAAGCCTCATGAGTCACACATTAAACAATTTTTTTTAAATCATACATAGAAGAATATACCGAAAATGCGAGGAATCACTATCTGAGCAACAATTTGGCTTCCGAGACGGATTAGGCACGCGTGAACCACTACTTTTCATGCGAATATTGTTAGAAAGAGCTCGTGATGTTAATAAAGATATCTTCCTTCTCTTTATTGATTATGAAAAGGCTTGCGATAAAGTAAAGCACGAAAAACTTTTCGAGATACTCTCAACCACACATATAGATCGAGTAGACATTCGCATCTTAGTCAATTTATATAAAGATCAAAAGGCTCAGGTAAGAGTAGATGGGAAATATACGCAAGATCTAGAAATACAACAAGGAGTGAAACAAGGTTGTGTGTTATCACCATTATCTATATATATAAAACTGAAAGTCCTGACTCACTCACTCACTCAGCCACTCACTCATCAACGCCCAGCCCAAACCCATGGACCTAGAAAGCTGAGGTTCCCTTTATGATGTATATGTTACAGGAAATGTATGAAACCTAGGAATTGTATACAATTCCTAGGAAATGTATATAATGCAAAGCCAATTTAGGAAATGTGTAAAATGATTAGTCAAAGGTTTTTTAATACATACATTTCCTAAGAAATGTATGTATTTCCTAGGCATTGTATGGAATTCCTAAATGGTACTAGGAAATGTATGAAAATCAACATTATACTGTAGAATTTGTGAATGAATGAAAAATAAAATACAGATGAACTGAAGTTTTCCTTAGCAGTGAGACGATTTTTCAGTGCTACTAACCTAACCTAACCTAATTTAACCTAAACTACTGACATAACATCCCGAATTTAACACATTTCCGATTCTAGTTTAGGAAATGTACACAATTCCTAGGAAATGTGTATAATAAAATTTATTTCACACATTTCCTGACGATTTTTGGCATTATATACATTTCCTAGGAATTCTACATAATGACGGATTACATACATTTCCGGTAACATATACAAGGAATAAGGAAGGATATTTCAAAATTCAACCCCTAAAGGGGTAAAATGGGGGTTCCAATTTTGTATGGATAAGTAATATTAAATAGACATTTCGACTTGAAACTTTGTAGGAGTACTCCTAAAAACAAATAAGCAAACACGTATTTTACGATTTTCCCAAAATCAACTCCTTAGGGGGTAAAATGGGGTAAATAAGCCTAAAATACGGTATGGGTGTCGTTATTGAGGTTTTTTGGCACGTTGATTGCGAAAATGGCATTTATTTTTAAGTCCAAGACGGTTGACATGACATAAGGGACGGGACGGGACGGGACGAGACTGGACTGGACGGAACGAGACTGGACTGGAAGGAAAGGGAAGAGACGAGACGGGACTGGACGGGAAGAGAAGTAAAGGAACGGGACGGGACGGGACTGGACTGGAAGGGACTTGACGAGAGGGAAGGGGCGGGACGGAAAGGAAAGGGATGGGATAGAAGGGGAGGGGACGAGACGGGACGGTACGGAATGGGACGGGACTTGACGGGACTCGACGGGACGGGACTGGACGGGAAGGAAAGGGACGGGACAGGAAGAGACAAGACGGGACGGGGCGGGAGGGAAGGGACGAAACGGGACGGGGCGGGACGGAACGGGACGGGACGGGACTGAAAGGAAAGAAATGGGATGGAAGGACGGGACGGGACGGCATGGGACGGTACGGAGACGAGGACGAAGAAAGGGACGGGGGCGGGGATAGGATGGGATAGGCTGACAGAAAATAATTAGTCATTATTTAATACACAAATAAAAAACCTCACCAGCTAGTTATTTAATATACCGGGTGCTGACTTGCGCGACGCACCATAGGAATTTGCATAGTAAATTCTTTATGTTCAATTATTTGCTCCCCTAATTATTTTAGAGCTAAAGTGTAAATACATTTTTTGTAGAGAAAAAAATACTGCATCCATTCATACTGTTGCTAACAATTTTTCATTTTCCATAACCGAAGGAATGCAAAAAATCAAACTAGCATTTTTACAAGAATCAGTGATGCCATGGAATTATTGAAACAAGCCAATGCCAACGAAAGTGCGTGCGGGGCGATCATCCAGTCACTGCCGCCAAAAGATTGAATTTATTGTCGTTTTTCTCGTTTTGGTGTAAGTGCTGAACCTCATTATTACACCTACAATTATTTATTAACGTGCCTGTAGTTTAAACTTAAAATAAATCAGTCTTTTAATGGTTGTACTGTTTGGAATTTGCCGATACGGATATTTTACAATAAACAAGGAGCTTAGTTAACGAACGTCCACCATACTCATAAAACCATTTTTGTTATGGACAAGGTCTAGGTACCTTAGATACATTAAGCAGAACATAATTAATAATGAAACATCAATGACAAACAAACAAACAAACAACACATAGGGTCGCTCCGCACGCATTTGCGTTGGCATTGGCTTGTTTCAATAATTCCATGGCATCACTGATTTTTGTGAAAATGCTAGTTTGTTTTTTGCATTCCTTCAGTTCCGGAAAATGAAAAATTGTTAGCAACAGTATGAATGGGTGCAGTATTTTTGTCTCTACAAAAAATGTATTTACACTTTAGCTCTAAAATAATTAGGGGAGCAAATAATTGAACATAAAGAATTTACTATGCAAATTCCTATGGTGCGTCGCGCAAGTCAGCACCCGGTATATTCAGACGAAATTTTTAAAAAAGCAAACGAAAATTCCAGCGGGGGCATAACAATAAACGGAGAAAGAATCACATCGATACGCTATGCGAATGATACGGTTCTAATAGCAGAATCCGAACAGGAATTACAAGCTATGTTAACTAACATTTCAACAATTAGTGATGAATACGGACTTAAAATAAACGTTAAGAAAACTAAGTCAATGGTAATAACTAGAAACCCCGTTATTCCTAGAATGGCACTACAACATAACTACCAAACTATTGAAAACGTTTCCCAATTCCGCTACCTAGGATCAATGCTAAATGACCGTAGCGATTGTCTCCAGGAAATCAAGTGCGGTATTGAAGCCGCACGCACAGCCTTCAGGAACATGAAACCAACATTATGTTCTCAACAAATTCATATTAAACTACGAACTAGACTACTGTGGTGTTATGTATTCTCGGTATTATTCTATGGAGCAGAGACCTGGACTCTAAACAAAGAAGCAATGGGAAGAATAGAAGAATTTGAAATGTGGACATATCGGAGAATGTGGCGCATTCCCTGGGTAGATAGAGTGAGCAACAAATGCGTCTAGAAAAAATGCAGAAAACATCAGAATGTGTTAATGCAATAAAAAGTCGTAAACTTCAATATTTAGGTCATATCATGAGAAATCCTAAATACCGTTTATTACAACTCGTGCTGCAAGGCAAAATCAACGGACGCCGCCCTCCAGGTCGCAGAAGTATATCCTGGCTGTAAAATCTAAGGGACTGGTACGGATTAACATCGACCGAGCTATTCAGAGCAGCTGTATCCCGGCTGATGATCGCGAACACTCTTCTCAGAAGAGTACGCACTTAAAGAAGAAGAAGAAATAAATTATAATTTATATTTGAACGCTCCTGGTATATTGTTTGGGTCAGAAACATAGCGGATAACAAAGAAGAATAAAAGAAAAATAGATGCAGTAAAGATGAATGTGTTAAGAAGATCCCTAAAAATATCTCGCTTATAAATGAAAACAAACATCTAAGTGCGACAACATATGGTAATGGAGGAGCCAATAACCAAAGAAATTGAGGAGAGGCAACTAACATGGTTTGGACGCTTCAAGCACATGAACGACACAAGACTTCCTAAGAAAGTAATGTACTGGATGCCCCCATATCAGCGTAAGAACTGAAGACCGAAAATAACTTGGAAGGAAGGAGTTATCAAAATAATGAGTGCCAGAGAAGGAGAATGGGATAACACAAAGGAAATGGAAAATGTGCATTGTACAACGTCGCAAGACGTTTTAAACAAATCGATACAGTGTGTGTTCACTTCTCACCTTCACACCCCTGTATCTTCCGTATTTATTTTTTTTAATCTATTTCAAATTTTATTCTGTTATACTACTAATTTACTGTTTTACCGTAAACCAGAAATCTACTGCGATAAAAAAAATGCAAGGAAGTGGGAAATTATAGTAGGTCTAGTTTTATCAAAAAATGTTATTAGAAAGTTTCTCAAAAGCACAAAAATAGTTAAAATCTAAATTTTTTGTTATGGTTTTATAAATTAGATGTTTCACTTTTCACCTTCACACCTCTGTATTTTCCGTATTTATGTTCTGATTGATTTCAAATTTTGCTCAATTTTACTACCCTTTACAGGGGTTACTTATGTGTTTTTTTTTAAATAGTGCAAACCAGTAGCATACTACAATAAAAATAAATGCGAAAATCGTAATATCGAAAAATGTTATTTAAAAAAGTTTCTCAGAATCATAATAGCTATTTATGCAACAAGTGCTAAAAGTCGACGTTTATGCGCGAGACATGAAAATTATGTAACGAAGCCGAAGGCTGAGTTTCATAACATGTCTCGCGCATAAACGACTTTTAGCACGCGTTGCATACAATATTTTATCTACGACCTTAATTTTACCGTTATTAATCCATAAATATCGATTTAAGAAAGGTTCCCATCTGCGACGTTTTTAATTTATGTCATAATGAATAGTAGGCCTGCGCCGCGGTGGCGATTGTTTGGCCACGCCCGTACTGTCAAGGTGAGCTACGAAATGTAATTATTGATACTCCACATATGACTGTATTCATTACATAACGCTTTAATTATTTCAAAATCGCTTTACCTGTAACGCAAGAAGCAACTAGAATAGCTTTACAACTTCACTTGCAGTTCGAAATTGTAGTTTTGAACCTCGCTTCACTTTTAGCACATGTGCTAAAAGTAAACAGCTGATTTCTTTAAACACGGTAAACTATAAAACGTCACTTTTAGTGAAACAAGCTAGCGCTAAAAGGCCTACTTTTAGTAGTGGTCGTAGATAAAAAAATATAGTATAATTGACCAAAATTTTAAATAGATAAAAAATAAATAAGGAAGATACAATGTTGTGAAGATCAGAAGTGAAACATGTTTTTATACAATAATAATAATAATTTTTCTACGAAAATCTTGATTTCGACTATTTTTGTGATTCTGCGCAACCTTTTTAATAAATTTTTTTCAATAAAACTAGGCCTACTATAATTTTTCAATTTTTTAAAATGATTTTTTATCACAGTAGGTTAGTAAGTTCCAATCAAATTATTTTGAAATTGCAAAAATAACTCCTTTAAAGGGTGGTATAATTCACCAAAATTTGAAATCGATTAGAAAATAAATAAAGAATATACAGGGGTGTGAATGTGAGAAGTGAAGCACACTTTATATTACTGTTTCCATAGCAAACCATCTTTTTAAAATTGAAGCTTAAATTTGAAATTTAGTGTATTGTTGGTTGCCTATATATTGCAAGAAAACAATGAATTGTCAGGTTTTTTTTTTAAGTAATAGTACACATAGTTCGTACGTATGCAAAACAAATCCCGCTGTGTATTAACTAATTTCGTTTTAACATTTAGAAATAAACAAACATCCAATATAAAAACAATAATTTATTACTAAAACGTGGGTACTAGTAAACTGCTTATGGCAGTGTAGAGTAGTACTTAACACTTGTCAAAAAGTTTGTACCTACCCAGATACCTAAAACAGTGCTCTATATTACTACATTTAGGAAAAGGCAATCGATGTTTCTAAAATCTACAAAAAAATGTCATGTCATATAATTTTCCAAATAATGTTACACAAAGGTGTATTTAGTCAGAAAACTTAAACAACGTTGTATATAGTAATTTCAACTTATTGTCAACTATATCCAAAAAGAATCTGATTAATTAGCAATAAACATTGTAAAAACAGCACCACAGTATATGCAAGGCACTTTACATCAGAAACTAAAGTGTTACATATTATTTTTTTCTACGACCACTACTAATAGTAGGCCTTTTAGCACTAGCTTGTTTCACTAAAAATTACGTTTTATAAATCAGCGTATTAAAAGTGAAATCAGCTGTTTACTTTTAGCACATGTGCTAAAAGTAAACAGCGGGTGTTGAATTTAGAATTTTATACAGGAAATGAGGTTATAAAGTTATACTAGTTACTTATTTCGTTAGAGGTAAAGTGTTTTTTAAAATACTTAAAGCATTAAGTAATGAATAAAGTAAAATGCGTACTATTATAATTACCTTTCTTAACTAACTTTGACAGCTACCGGCTGCAGAAACAGTCACATGCGCCGTCAAGACCATCTCTTCACTATAACATAAATTATAACTATCATAAATGCAAACCTTCGTTAAATCGACATTTATGGATTAATAACAGTAAATTTAAGGCCGCAGAACAAATATTGTGTGCAAACTCGTGCATAAACATTCACTTTTAGCACTTGTTGCACAAATAGCCATTATCTAGTAATGCTATGAAATAGTTCCTAATTTATGAACGCAACTACGTTTATTTTTACTTGTAAAACCTGCCATTTGATTTCTAAGTGACTGATAGTTACATTCATAAATTAGAAACTATTCCAATAATTTTTGATTATACTATAGGATATTATGGTAGTGCAAACATGTTGGTGTACACACTAACAAAAAATATGATCCAGTAAAGTGTTGTATGACAGAAAGAACTAACATCCTTGGACATCGTTAATTTTAGAAGACCGACTATAACATCGAGAACAGATAATATTAGCAATAACAGAATAATATCAATTGCTAATGTAGAAAGATATCTCCTTAGATAAATTAAAATGAGACAGTTAAGTAATACGATTTTTGCATAACTGCATATGAAATTTTTCAATTCACTTGCTTAACATTATTATGGATATTTTAATTCCAATATCTTCTATATGGGACGCCAGTGTAGCCGAGCGGCTCCCTAACCGCTCGGCTGCAGCTGCGGTGCCACGGTACGAGGTTCAATTCCCACATTTGGCAACTGGCGGGCGACCCACCCAGTCGCTTTAAAAATTAGGTACCAAAACCACAGTTGTGGAAGTAGGGAAAGTAAGACAGTCGTCGAAGGCGTGGTGCTAACTACGTGGAGACTAAAGTGGAGAAGACCATAGTTCTCTGGGTGTCGAATCACATGCGCGAAGTACCCGAGTTTTCTGGTGAACAAATTTGCCTGCAAGCTGTAATCAGGAATCCGTTACTTTGCGCTAGTTCTATCCCTCAAGCACGTAAACAAGACTGTGTTTACGTTTTAAACCAATGTAGTCAATGGTACTTGAAAGGGACTACAGTAAACCACCCCTGAGACGCAGCCTCACGTCTCGACAGTATTATGGCTTGGTATAGGGGTGGAGACGTAGTGAATGAATCAAACATTAAATGCAGATTGGTTTTATTATAAAAATAAACGTGTATTTATATAAAACAAGAATGCTTAACGAAGTAACAATATCAAAGTTCAAATGTACAGTTTACTGGACCAAAGCGTTTACAACTACAAAATAACAACGTAGCAATTCAGCGGTTTTATTTCCTGCTGGAGCGAAGGTCGCCCGTTGAACCTGCCGCTGTAGGTCGGTTTTGTGCATGAGGTGCAGATCTGCAGTTTTCCTGGTCTTTAACTCGTCTAATTGCGAAATAACACTGGTTTTTAAATTATGAATAATGTTCCGTAAATTTGGACTAAAATTTATATATGTTTAATCTAATTTAAACATATTAAATTTAGTAATTATGAAGCAAAGACTGGTGATTGCAGCATTAAAAACTTTTTGCTATTAAATCAGAATTGCATTTAAAAACGTGCGACTGGATTTTGTAAATTTTAGAAAATAAAATGTATGTGTGTTTAAATCAAGTTTAAACATCTGGTTTTGACTGTAGTAATAATTCCTTGCCCTTCTCTATCCTCCTCATTACGCATTCGTTGGAATTCACAGTATGTGGCGATAGCACCACTTCTCGAACGCTTTGATTGTTTCAGCGTGATTTCCATAAGAGCGGTACCAAAACGTTACCCAGGCAAATACGCACTCTGCCGTCAAGGTTGGAATTTCAGCTTCTGAGTACCTTCTGGAGCTTGAAGAACACAGATATTGTCTTTACGACTCTTTAGAGTTGTTTTATTGCCACTGTGACCTTAGTGCTACTGGAACCTTTGAACCTTCCTCCGATCAGGACATCATCTAGGAGTTTCTGTAAACTTTCTCGCTGTTGACGAGCAGGATAGATAGTCTCCACATTCCTTCGCACTTGGTTTATTCGAAAGGTTTACGAAGGTTAATTTCAGCCAGTCGAATGCTATTTTTCCACATTGTCAGTTCCATGTAATCTTGATCTGGACCTGTTGCTTTCCAGCTCTTCGTCACCAGTCACCAGTAATCTGCCAAACATACGCAATATGGACTAGCTTTGTGTAACGAATATTATAACTTTTCAGGAAAATACAGTTAGATGTTTCCAACTTAAATAAATTCATATTCAAAGTCTATAGGTCTAGAAGGTAGTCGAATTAATTTTCACATTATTGGTGTAGTTCATCTTGCTTTCAATCTTTAACACACTAAAAAAGTTCGAATAGCGAATATATGCTTAAGCTTTCAAATATATAACATATTTCGTAAATATAGCCACGTAGGTAATTATTTAGTAAATGTGTCCTCCTTTTGATTTGGAGCGGGCAGTGTGTCTATGAGGCAAGGAAGTTCTCTGCATAGCGACCAGTTTATATTATTATGAATAAGGGTGGTTTACTCAAAAGAATTTGTGAAAACCTCCGACAGTAAATTTTTGTCTAATATATCGATATTGCACGAACATGCAATCCCAAGAAGCCCAAAATAATAGTTATTTATGATACAAGTGTGTTATATTAGAAATAAGTCACACGAGAAAAGTTGAACTGGAGGCAGTCAGGCCAAATGAGATCTTTTCTCGAGTGAGTTATTTGTAATAACACAGGCAAATCATACGAAATTTTATGCAACCACTCAATAAATACCAAAACATAATTTTTTTTTTATTTAATTTATTTATAGTGCCCTGACTACAGAGGTCTTAAGACACTTAATAATTATGTGCGGTATACTAATACTATACTACAGTGAATAGCTACAATGAGTTGTATATTCCTGTGTTTTTAACAAAGTCTAACAAGTGAGGTAAACTTTTGAAGGCCGATTGTAGATTTTCACCAATTTTAAAACGAGATCGGGCAATTTTATATTTTGAACACTCGTAGAGTATATGTTGCACTGTTAGGTTACTACTACACTGGTCACATGTGGGACGCATTTCACCTTTTAAAAGGTAGTTGTGAGTGAGTTTTGTATGGCCTGCCATCAGACGCATTATCGTACACTGGTCTTTCCGCTTCATGTTTTGGTTGAGCCATAGAGATGGATATGTTGGTTTGAAATAGTTTTTCCTATCCGCCGTTCTTGTCCATTCTTCATGCCATTTTGTTTTCACAGATTGTTTTATACCAGTTCTACAGTCATTTTCTGTTAAGTGGGTTGTACTGTAGGTGTTTCCATGTGCTGCTTCTTTAGCTAAACTGTCTACTCTTTCATTGTTTTGGATGCCTGAATGTGATGGGACCCATATGAAACTAACTCGCTTATTTTGAAGCTGAAGTTTGTGTCGGACTGCGTGAATATCTATTACATATTCATTGTCCGAATAAGGATTTTTCAAACCTTCCATGGCACTGTGGGAATCGGTAATAATGGTAGCTTCATCATCTTCACCTTTTAGAACGTAATTCAGGGCTCCTTTTATAGCGAAAAGTTCTGCACTGTAGATAGTTGCGTTGTCTGGGAGTTTAAACTGACGGTACGTGTCTTTATATAGAAATGAACATCCTACGCTGTTGTTGATTTTAGAACTGTCCGTAAATATCTGGTTGGTGGAGAATCTGGAGGAGATGTCGAGAAAGGTTTTTCTAAGAATGTCCAAATTGGTAGTATTTCTGGGAAATTTTGTCAGTTCGGATATTTAAGAGTGGGATGTGAGTTAAAATTTAAGGTTATTTGAAAATCGGTAGACGTTTGGAGTGTTCGGATATTAAACGGAGCGGGTATTTTTTGGGATCTGGAGAATAAATTTTGGTATAATGGTTGTTTGATGGCATTTATATTCGCATGATGTGGATTTCTGGTAATTCTTTTGGAATAAACTAAAAGTTGCATTGAAAGTCTGTA
Source organism: Agriotes lineatus (assembly GCA_940337035.1). Classification (NCBI taxonomy): domain Eukaryota; kingdom Metazoa; phylum Arthropoda; class Insecta; order Coleoptera; family Elateridae; genus Agriotes; species Agriotes lineatus. The sequence continues at coordinate 157,233,702 of OW679194.1, forward strand.
GTTTAAAGGTACCTGTTCGGTAATAGCGTGAAGAGTGAGGACTGGTGTTGTGCGATGGCATCCTGTAGCGAGTCGAAGCCCATGGTTGTATATAGCATATAAGGACTGTAGTATGCTGTTGTTGGTTGAGCCGTAAATGCAGAGACAGTATTCAATTTTCGATCTGATTAAGCAGTTGACTATAGTTAATATTGATTTCGTGTCTGCTCCCCATTCTTGGTGTGATATTATTTTAATAACATTGAGTGATGTTCTACAGCGAGCCATAACAGTTTTAATGTGAGATACCCACGTCATTCTGCTATCGAACATGACTCCTAGATATCTGGTTTCTTTGACATATTCAAGAGATCTGTTGTATAAACTTAAGACTGGTGTCGAGGGATTATGATGTCTGGAGAAGTTAACACACTTGGTTTTTGTTGCTGAAAATCGTAATCCGTTCTTTTTGGTCCAATCTTGAAGATTATTGAGTGCTGCTGGTAGTATATTTTGTATTTTTACTGGGTCTTTATCTGATGCATATATGACAAGGTCATCAGCAAACAGTGAACCTTGGATTTGGTTTGGTAAAGAGTCCAATATGTCGTTGATTGCAATCAGAAACAATGTCACACTGATTACAGAACCTTGGGGGATTCCATTTTCTTGAAGTTGGATGGAGGAGAAAGTATTACCAAGACGGACCACAAAGGTTCTATTTTTAAAGAAGTTATCAATGAACTGTACTAAGTAACCTTTAAATCCCCAATTTATAAGGGTTGATATTATTTTACATCTCCAAATAGTATCATAAGCTTTTTCCAAATCGAAAAAGATTGTTATCATTAATTCGTTTTTTATTATTGAGTTTTTTGCTGCTATTTCTAGACTGCTTACACAATCGAGCGTGGAACGACGTTTCTGGAAACCACTTTAAAACATAAATTTCGTATTGGCAGTTAGCAAATTCAAAGTAAAAATGTCATGGAGTGAGTTATAGTACCTATAAAGTCACGTGTGGGTTACGACCTATATAATGCATAATTAGAAGGTGTTGGATAAAAATAATTAAAGCTATACATACAGATATAATATGCAACAAGAAACATTTCTTTAAAATAATGGAATAGATAAATTGTTAAGTTGCGTTACATATGGCATTATACTTACCTTTTAAATTACTTAAGGAGAGTGCATTTATTACATTGCTAGCGAGTTTGCTCCATGTCTGAATAAGCGGTTGCTAAGAAGATACTGTTTTAGAAATTATTTTTAAGCTGTAAGGTATGATCAATATGAATTCATTCAGTAAATGTTAATATACGCAGCAAACATGTATATTTCCAGCACAGTAGTCTTTTTTTCACGGGGTGAATGTATTGGACTACAAAGGAAACATATTACACGACACTACACAGAAACTCTGGCAATGGCCCTTTGTAAAACATCTATACATAATTTAATTAATATTTAAATTACTTCTATTTCAAAATAACACTCTATTCGTAAGTTCTCAAATTTTTTTAAATAAAAAACATAAACTATCGATATTAAAGTACAACTTTGCGATAATGGTATTAACAATGTCAGTCTTCTAGTTAAATCTGAAGATCCACGGACGGAATGAATGCCACCGAGCTACTTATCGATAAAACAAAATTCGTCCTAGGAAGAAAGCACTAACAATTTACTTTTATGACATGAGCAGTTAAGGAGAGAAATTGTCATTTTGAGAAAGTAGGTCGAATACGCTTTTATTGCAGTCACAAATTGCTTCATTAAAGCTTTTTATTGCTAATGCGTAGGTACTTATTCGACAACTGTTTGAATGAAATACACCTGCCTTTATTTGTGTTTACTTTTCAACAGTTGTTCGTCATAATTACCTGACATTCTTTTCAAAAGTATTTCAGTAATTTATACAAAGTAATCTGTTTTTTCACGCAATTTATTCAGATAGCAGTTGTCAAACCGATCAACAAATTTCATATGGACTTCAGTCAAAAATTAAAACAAATATTAAATCCAGAATCAAGCGAATTGAAGTTAACTGGACCAATTCAGTGGCGTAGATTTTAAAAACTAAATTACTTAAACGAATGAAAAAGGAACGCCTCTGTATTTTTTCCAAAAAAAATCATTATTAGCATTTTTCAGATATTTGTGTCACTGGTGAATTTTGTAATTTAAATCGTAATTTTTTTATTGTGGAATACTATTGGCACTAGTATGCTAACATCATTAAACACAGCAGTTGTTTTTAAAATCTATACCATAAAATCTGTGGTCTCTTTCTTTGTTCGCTATCTCCCCCGAAGATACTGGACCGATTAAATTTTGCTAATTTTTAGACTTAGATCGCCGGTTTTTATTTACAAAAAAGTACGAAAAAGTAGTTTTTATTAAATCGTGTAATTAACGAAACTAAGCGTAGCTCGGGTGATTCACTATATAACATTATATCAGCGCCTTATTCAACGGCGTCGTTGGTTCAGTGGTAGAATTCTCGCCTGCCACACGGGCAGCCCAGGTTCGATTCCCGGACGACGCATCCTTTTTTTAATTTGTGTTAATGAATCTTTATTAAATTAGCGCACCGAAGCCTAGCTCGAGTGATTCACTAGTATTAAATAAATATTCAAAAACGGATCTAGAAAATTTAAATTCAAAGGAATATCTTTTTAACGAAGACCAAAAGCTAGATCCACTTCGATGGAGGCAAAAATACACAAAGCTCTCAATTATAAACGAATCGATGTGTGATATATTTGTGGTAGCCAAAGCAGAAGAAACCCGAGTATTTCACAAAAATCTACAGAGTGATTTCCTCATTCCATTGTTGACTTTTCAAGACAACTCAACTTTTTTAACAGTTATCCGAATATTAAGAATAATTTTATGCCGATATTTGTCTCTTATACGTGAAATCGCTAAATTCAGAATGTAATCGCCGGAGTATAAAATGGAGAAACATTCATTTTGCGCTACCGAGCTCTAAGGATTAGTGGTTATCAAGTATGCTTAGCATTCGAGAAGTCGTGGGTTCGATTCCAGTAGCCGTCTGTTCTGATTCAAGTTTTTTGGTGGTTTTCCTGAGTTAACAGAGTACCTTCTCTGAGGCAAATGCCGGAGCAGTACTTCTCCACCTTTCCTGGCTTCTCTTCCATTCTCCAACCCTCGTCTCTCCCGCCCATGCGGAAATTCCCGTTATTGGTTGAAGAGGGACGCAAGGTCCCTATAGCAGCCCGCCCCCAGTTTGGGGGAATTGAAATGACCTTGAATCTTTACGTTTTTTGCGCTTTAGTAAAGCGAATGACATGAAAGGTTATCGACAGTTTTGATCTACTACAATAAGAGGGTTTTACTAGTTGCTTCTCCTACATGTAGTGAGGCTATCCCAGGCAGCTACTGCATCATTTAATTTTCGAACTTCATTTATTCCATGACAGCTCGGTGTTTTGTCATTCTTAATTTTATTCATTATTTGTTTTGCTTATTCATATGCTGCATTTTCCATTGCTGCTTTATTTCCTTCTGCCTAATTCATTTCTTGTAGATATTCTTCGTCTTCTTACATGAATAAAAGATCTTGTAAAGGTCTCCTTCATACTTTTTCTATCTCTTTCGTCTCACATTGTGTTTATCCTTAATGATCCTTCATTCATCTCTGTTTGATTTTATTACATCTTGTATGCTTTTTTACGTTTTTAAATATTTGTATCGTGTGGTTAGTCTGTTATTTTATATTTCTTAGATTATCTGCTCTACCTGTTCTAGTTTCTTCTTCTCAAATAGTATGTCCGCTTTTCTTTTTTAAATTATATTTTTTATCTTTTGGCTTTTCCTAGCCATGCAATTTTTGCTTCTATTGTTACCTTTGTCTTTTTCTTACCTTCTTCCACAAATCAGTCCTCGTTCTCATTTTCACTTTTTTTGTGCCCATTTACTTTTTGAATTATCTCTTTTGTTTTCCCATCTTATGTTTGCATCTACTTCATTAGTATCAAATTGTTGTATTTTTTCAACATACTTTTCTAATATTTTGCATATGTAATTTTTCTACGTTCCATATCTTCTCTTATTCTCTATGCGATTATTTTTTTGTTGGATTTTTATTGTCACAACATGGGATCAGAGGCTACGCCAGATGTTCTAAAGGTTCTCATATAGTATTTATTTCGCAATGTATTAGAATATTGTACTGCTTATTATTAGATTAACTGATACTACTTAATTACATAGCTTCAGACCACTTTTACACGTTTTGTCATGAATTGTATAATTACCGGCTGCTTCACTAAAGCAGTTTTATTTACAATTTTGGCACTGAAACCGGTTAATATAATTTCATTCATTCCTTGATTTTCTGTAATTCCTCAGAGAATCGTTGTTTATTCCCGTTGCGTAAGTGCGTTAATTACTTATTAAGAGATTCTTTGGTTTTTCTTTGACCCCCATTTGAACTTCATAACTGTATAAAGACCTATCCATTTTACCCTTGTTATTGTTTTATTAATACTACATTGTGATTTTTCTATCTCACTTGTTTTTTTCCAAATTACATCCTGCAATGTTTTTTATTTTATTTTTGATAATCAGCCAACAGCCGTTAGGCCAATTATACGCGTCGCTGTACATTTACATGTTAATGTATCTGTCTTTGATCGTTCCATTTATTTGGCAACTTGATTCATTTTTTCAGTAATCAGCGTGATTATAATATTCAATTTTTACTTCCCTCGTTTAAAAGACAAAGGAAATATTGTAATCGCGAAAAAATCTGCTTCCGAGATTTCTTCAGATCTTCACGTTTCAGGGTCCCTAGATGACGGAAAACAGGTTTTTTCAATTCCGTTTGACTGTCTGTCTGTTGGTGATATAACTCAAAAACTATTTGTTGGGCGAAAACAATATTTTGCATACACATTATACAGGGTGTTTCAGAATAACTGTTCCTAATTCTCAGAATTGAGAGAGGGCATGTTATTCAACACTTTTTAATAATAAACTAGTGTTCGGAAATACTTCCGTTTCGAGATAATACGACATTAAGGAATTGAGCCTTTCAACATGATGGTGCATCAGCACATTTCGGTTTAAATGTTTGAGATTATTTAAATGCACAATTTCGAAACCGATGGATTGGGAGACAAGGTCATATTCTTTGGCCTGCACGTTCGCCAGATATGACTCCAATTGATTTTTGTATTTGGGGTCATATTAAATCACTCATCTATGCGACACTTGTGGACATAGCAGAGGAGTTAGTGGCTCGAATTATTCTTGCTTTTGATGACATTCGTGATCGTCCGCAGATATTTCGAAGAAGTCGTCGGTCAATCAGACATCGTTGTACCTTGTGTGTCGACAATGGCGGCCATAATTTTGAACAATTTTTATAATTTTTGTGTAATGCCATTTTTTAAATATTAATAAAAATTGCAACCGCTGGAAATCAATAAAATCGTTACTTTTCACATTGAGATTATTTCAAGTACTCGATTCGTTAATGTCGTATTATCTCGAAACGGAAGTATTTCCGAACACTAGTTTATTATTAAAAAGTGTTGAATAACATGCCCTCTCTCAATTCTGAGAATTAGGAACAGTTATTCTGAAACACCCTGTATATCTACGTGGCATAAAACCAAGATAATTTTAGACAAATATACAGGGTGCTAATTAAGTACGTAGACAAATTTTAAGGGGTGATTCCTTGATCAATTCTAAGATAAAAAGTTCATACAAACATGGGGCCTAAACGGCTTCGTTTTCAAAATACAGGGTGTTGAAGTTTAAACAAAAATTTTGTTTTCAAAAATTTCAAAAACGGCTGGAGGTATTCTAATAAAACTTGGTGTAGGTTAGTATTTCATAAAGTGGCATTGTTTGGTCAAAATAAATTTAGTTTATTTTTACCAGTGGCGTGAATCGGGACCACCTCAGTTACCTTATTTTAGAAAAATCTGGTACGCCACTATTTTTTAGCAAAAAGTTTTGTACCTATTGTAAGATTGTTTTTTATTAAAAAATATTTTGTTAAAACTTCTTTAAGCTGTATTTTGAAAACGAAGCCGTTTAGATCCCATTAAAGTCCAATGAACGAAATTGCTGTTACAGATTTTTCCGTTTTTCTCGAAAAGCGTTTATTCTATCCAAAAAATAAAAGATACATCTTTTGTATAGTTTCAATGGATGAAGCTAAAAAACTTGTAGTATTGACTAAAAAATAGTGGCGTACTAGATTTTTCTAAAATAAGGTAACTGAGGTGGCCCGGATGTACGCCACTGGTGGAAATAATTTAAATTTATTTTGACCAAACAATGTCACTTTATGAAACACTATCATACACCAAGTTTCATTAGAATAAGGTGTTTTCCAGATTTTTGAAAAAAGCATTTTTTTTAAACTTCAACACCCTGCATCTTGAAAACGAAGCCGTTTAGGTCCCATGTTTCTATGAACTTTTATCTTAGAATTGATCAAGGAATCACCTCTTAAAGTTTGTCTACGCTCTATGCAGAAGTTGATGCCGCTACATACATAAGATTACAAAGGCTGAAATGGGCCGGACATGTTCAACGAATGGACGAAACAATAGTGGCCAAGAAAGTTATGGAAAAGAAAATGGAAGGCAAACGACCGATAGGAAGACCAGCGGCCCGATGGGAAGACAAAGTAAAACAAGATGCTCAATCCATTTTAGCACTACCCAAGAGCGGCAAATGATCGTGATAGTTGGAAGCGGAAAATTGAGAAGACCAATGCCCGACTCGGGCTGTAGCGCCATTGGATGGATATAGGGTGAGCACCTTAAAAAAGTAAGTGTTGTTTATTTTTGCTTTAACTAAGAAATATATGGAAGTAATAGTTTGTACATAGCGCAGACTTGATCCTTGCCAAAAATGGAGCCCAATAGATACAGGATAAATGTTGTGCGTGGCAAAAAAGAGCAACGAATAAGTGCGTTACGTTAAATGCAGCTGCATCGCAAGAATTCAAAGCGTCCCGATGACTCACGCAGCGAAGGCCTGATTCACTGGTGTGCTACCGGTGAACAATGAAATGAATGGGCAGGCTTGTTCGCAGGCACTGAAATTCGAGTCCCATCACGGGTAATAGTTTTTTATTTAAAACTTGATGTACTTTGCATTACCAAGTGTTTCCCTTCTATCGTTTCAGTATTATTAGAAACGTGAAAATATTTTTACACCTAGTTTCCTTTGATTTTTAAAATTATTTAGTGTCACAACGTCCACTTGCGAAGGAAATTTTGAGTAAAGCCCTTTACAGATTGTCTTATTTTGTTTATATGTAGCTCCATTCTTTCTTCATTCCATTTTTTGAGGTGTTTTGCTACACTATAGAATGAAAAATATTAAAACATGATTTTATGTCTAATTGATATTGATTATTTAGACAAAATCTTTGTGTTATGCCATTGTATTTTGTGGTTGTTATTCCAAGCATGATCTGTTATTTTAGATTTGTTAATCTTGTATTTCTTAATCAAATTTTGGTGTTCTTTAACTCTAACTTCTAAAGGCATTGATGTTTCACCGATATAGTAGTTGCCGCATTCACAAGGAATACTATATATACAATTTTTTTAATGTTGTTCTTTGTTGAACGGTTTTATTTTTATAAGGATCGACCGCAAGGTATTCACAGTTTTGAATACCGTCGTAACGTTAAACCTATTGTTACGATACTTTTGGAGTGTCCCCCGTAGTATTGAACTTTTGCTAGCTGATTTCTGAACTTGAATATTTATGGTTGGCTTTTGTCAATTTTTGCATGCTCTAAACTAGGTATAATTAGCTGTATCTTATTTTTAATTATTTTCCTATAATTATCAAGCAGTTTGGTAAGCAACTCTTCGAATAATTACCCATATTTTACAAACTAAATTTATTTAGGTCATATTCCTACAGATATTTGTATATGGCGCTTAGGCAACCCCTGTTACAAATTCTTCTGCACTATTCTATTTGTTGCTAGATAAAGGATATCACTTCTTGCAGTCAAATTTTTCAGGCTGTTTTTTTTCGCATCTTCTGGCCCAAAAATTTTGGAAAGTTTTGATAACTGGTAGCTGGTGGATTTTTGAGGTCTTTCCCATTTTAAACTTGGTGCAGGCTGCTAGTGCCTCGGTCGTGTGCTTAAATTTTTGAGCTAATTAGTATAGCTCGGCTCCGTTTTGACTTTTCGGAGGATCTGAAAAAGCACATGTGCCCTTAAGACGTTCGTATTTGATTTGGTTATACGTACGTCCTTCGCAACTGCGGATTCGTCTGAGGCCAGCATTGCTTCTGCCCTTTCTTCTGGCTCAATTCCAGCGTGAGGTAAGATAAGGCCAGTTTCTTCTTATTTGGGACTTATTTGGGCGTTGTGCCTTATAGCCATTTACTGTGGGATTCCATTCCCTGTGGGATTCGATTTGCTGTGGATTTCGATTTACTGTGGACTTGGATTTATTGTGGGATGCCATTTCCTGGCGGCTACGACCTTGGGAGAGTTCGGACGCTTCCTGCGAGAGGTTGAACTCCCCCCTGAAGAGGCTTAGCACTCCTTGTTCAGCTGCACTCTGCGGGCATCCATACCGTCGATTTGGGCCCCTGAAACCATCGAATTGTCAAGGAGCTCTACAAATTCCCTGGTAGCTACGCTGGAGGGGTAGCACTGCACTCACCTGTGATACAATCACCGCTCCCTAGGTCCGCTGGGCCTCCCGCTGTGTCTGCCGGAACCTCCATTGCTTCTGCCGTCCTCGGTCCTCCGCAAGCCACAGGTTAGAAGCCGACATGTTTTTACTACAGGCAAGAATCTGATATAGCTATTTGCGCCTGGTGTATTTTATAGTCAGTTAATAGTATCTCGTCTCGTTAATAGTTAGGACATGTGCGATAATTTTTGGCATAGCAACGCTTCGTCTAGTTAAGTTATTAGTGCATGCTTTTGTATAGATCTGATGCGTTATTATAATAGGGCTTTTGCAAATTTCGAGCATCCATTTTGTGCATTTGAGTGAGCTTCTTCGAAACATTAATCGAGCTTACCTGACTTTGTGAAGGCAGCTCTGCGGTTTGTTTAATACACAGATATTTATATTTACTTTCGCCGGCCGCCGCGCCCCATAGAGCTCCCCTGCAAATCGTATGTTAGATCTTTCGTTTAATTACTTCAGATTTAGGGTTGTACTCACGGCTCGCTGCCTGCGGTTTGTTTAATATACAGATACTTATATTTATTTTCGTCGCCATTTGCGTGTCAGCCGCCTGACGTTTGCAGTTTAAGTTCTTGCCTAATAACTAATCTCGGGTTAGTAACGGTTGTGTCGCAAGGCCCGCCGCCGGTAGAATAATTGTCAATTCCGCGTTATTGTACTTTATTTGCGAGTCCTTACGTAGGTACAAGTTTGCCGAAGGTTTATTCAAGCGATTGCTTTAGCGTTCATTTATGCACCTGATGTATTTCCACTAAAAAAACTGCTCTGTTACTATATGGCCATATACCCTCGTAGTTTTTGACATTAGAAATTTTGGAATAATTACTTAGGATCTTTCTGAGCTGATATTCGGGGTCTCGCATCAGCTGAGCGCTTGCATAACCTGGCTCTGCTTTGCCCTGCCTCACGGGGTCTATTCTAGTTTTTTTTTGTTGTAAGTCAATATTCGATACGCTTCCTCTAAACCTCGCGTTATTTTATTTTATGCTCGAAATGTTTTAGTGCGTTAGCCTACTCATATATATTAATAGCCCCCTTTATTGTCTTTTTTTTATGTACTTGTATTTAGTTAATATTTTTGAAAATCGAGTATTGTCGATGATTAGCAATATTCTTTTTTTTTATCTATACTTACATGTTTGCGGGTTTGCGATGCACTATAGTACGCACCAATATTTGAAATAAAGCTGTGATCTATTCATTGGTTGTTGATTTGTTTATTTTTGACTTGCTGGTTTTTATTCTCGACCTTGTGTAAGGTCCGGCACAAGGAATTGGATCTGAGTCTAGGACCTGGCGCCCACTCCTTTTTTTTGTATTCTCTTTCAGCATAGCTGGAACCCTGCGACCCTCGCGGCGAGCTAGCCCAATTAGGCCGATAGTTACCAGCCGGCAAAATAACTAGTATAACTTTCGCCAAAAGGTAAGGCCGACCGTCTATCTTCCCTGACACTATTTCCAATTCGTTTAATTTTGTCAGACATGCCTGGAATATAAGGTACAGTAAGAGTGTTGTATTTAATTTTTTGAAGTATCGTTTCTCTGTACATGGATATATCGAAAATGTTCCGAACAATAGTCTCGGGATAACCGTTATCTTTTAAAACATTTATAATAAATTCTTTTTCTTTTTTGAAAATTTCATTAGCAGAACAAACAACTTTGGCTCTATCGTAAAGATTTTCTACAACCCCTCTCTTTATGTTTTTGTGATGATTGGAGTTCAAATGTAAGTACCCATTGGTGTTGGTTTTCTTAAGGTATACTGATGTTTCAAAAATATTTATTGTGCGTGTGATTAGCGTATCAAGAAAAGGTAACTGATCGTGTTGATATATTTTTAATGTGATTTTGATAGAGGTTTCTTTACTGTTAATATGTTCAAGAAATATGTTTACTTCATGTACTGGTTGATTTTTAATTTAATTAGTTAATGTTGATAACGGAAGTAGATTTATCTTTCGAAACGTCCATGTTTTAATATTTTTCATTTTGTAGTGTGGCGGAACACCCAAATAAATAGCATGATTACTGAAGCCCCAAAAAGAAGTTTCAGATATTATCTCAATTCTTTCTTGTTGTGTTTTGTGGTGTTATTACTGTGTATTCTGTAGGATATTCTCTTTTATTCTTCATATTCATTTCTTTATTCGTAGCATGGGTTGTCACCAATTTTTTTATTGTTCTTTTGATCACTGCAGTTTTTAGTGCCAGATACCCCAGTTTCTTGTCCCCTATAAATATTGCACCATCAAATCGCTTCTAATATCGTAGTAATGATTTGTAAGTATGCAAATTTTGTTTAATACTGGTAGTTCCAAGCGGGCAAACAATAGATATAAGAATAATTAGACCATTCAACGACCTTAAAGGGAAATTAGCGTTAAGATTGTATGTAATCTAAAACAGACAAATTGCTAATAAAAGTGTCCTCTGCCGTAGTTTATTGGGAGTAAGTTAGGGGACATTATGTCGCCCCCAGTGTTTGCGACCCCAATCTCGTGGGGTGTGCTAATACACAGCTAATAACGCAGCGTTAACACTTCCGGTCCGCTGGGTCCGAACTCGAGCGGGGGAGCTGCAATAATATCGATACACTACACTGAACCTAATGTAAACCCATTACTAAGAATTATTCTTCTAATGTAATATAATTTTGCTCAGTTGGTGATAACAAAATGTACTGCTCCGAATTCATTGGCTCCTTCCGCTAATAATGCTCGCATACATCAAGCTTTTTGTCGGCGAATGAAACGGAAGAATGGATATGCAAAAGAAACAGCAGTTCTGTCATTTGTTGGTGAATGAGATTGTTTAATTATTCAAATTGAAACGACAGTGAAGTCGTCGTAGAAAACAAGAATAATGGTTTCTATTACTTTTGTCCCTTTTATCTAACCAAGGAAGTATTAGAGAACTAATTTCCATAAACACCACATTCTCATTCACAATACAGAATAACTAACCGATGGCATTTGTTATAACAGTTATCATTAATCGTCTTAGTGTATTGGAAAATATCATGAGTAACACTAAGTCGCATTCAACATAACGTATGTCCCATAAGTTTTGAAAAAAATCCCTTGTAGCTAATTATAAGAAAAAATGCTTTCAATCTGGTTAGCGTTGGAGAACATGGAGAATTATCCGTAGTTTAAGCATATAATTCTATTTAATATAGCTATAGAAATAATTACTTGTAGATTAATTTAATATAAAATTAAAGCAACATGAAACATAGGTGTTAATATTTTGTTTTCTCAAAACTCATGGGACATACCTACGTAGTTTATTAGTTTTCAAGATTTATATTATACTATACTATATTATTTTGGAGGTAAGGTAAGATGTAAGAGAATGGTAGCCGGTTCTATGAGAAACAGGGCACGTATAAATTAAAGAAAGAAACGTTAAAAAAACCTTACGTGGCATTGGATCATGATATTCGTTTTTTATTTTTCGCAACAGAAATAATTGTAATTAATTAGAGTTTTATGGAATAAAGCAAATGTTTATATAGACTTTTCGACTCTAAATAGGTTTTCGAACTCTTCCTTGAAATATTGCTAGTACGTTTTGTGGCACCCTGTATACAAAGTGATTCAAATTAAGTGCGCACCATTGCTATCGTTGTTATTATTAATTTTACAAAGTAGGTTAAATTAGAAAACTAGTATTGTTTTTGGCGCTGATTAATATGCAATTAATAAAAAAACAATCGGATAACGAGTTTGCGACAAAATTAAAACTTTTGGTTTTTTTAATGGAACACCCTGTATATATTTCAAAAACTTGAAATGAAAATTAATTTGTGATATAAAAGTCTTAATACACTATTGTCTTAAAATAAATATTAAAGAAGTTAGGGGAGATTTTAGTTTACTTATATCTACAATACACCGTACTTCCGAAAAATTCATAGTAGGCTGCTACTAAAAACACAAACAATAGCGTATTAAGATTTTTATATCACAAATTTATTTTTATTTCAAGTTTTTGAAAAATATGCAAAATGTTTCATTTAAAAAATTTTTTGGTTTTTAAATTTTGTCGCCAACGAGTTATTCGATTGTTTTTTATTAATTGCATATTAATCAGCACCGAAAACACTAGTAGTTTGCTAATTTAACCTACTTTGTAGAATCAATAATAACAAAGATAGCAATGGTGCGCACTTAATTTGACTCACACTGTACATATAGGTTGTTATTAATAAAATAATTCTGAAAGGAAAATCTTTACAAACCAACATGTGAAAACTCAAGAGCAAGTTTCAATAACGTTTAAATTACTCTTATGAGAACGTGTTCAAAATTATAGACGTCGTTGTTTCTAATATCTCATAAATTTATGTGTTTTTTAATTACTGTGCACATAATTTCCGTATGTTCTGATTTTTAGACATACGTATTTAGATATTTAAAAAAGTATTTTGATTTCCATGAATACAGTTTACTTAATCTCGTCTCATACTAGTACCTTTCTAATTTGTTCATGTAATATAGGTACATACCGTGTGAATAATGTAAAACTATAAATTGGCAACTTTATTTTCGCATTAATCAATTTACCCATGCTGTAATAGTAATAATGGCCAGTTTTGAAATTGCAATGAAATATCCAGTTTCAACTAGTTTCTACAGTCACTGTGTAACAACAAAATAACAATTTTGTTTACAAACACCATGTTAACGTTCAGTAAATGCTCTATATCTAATTTTGCATAATTCAGCCATGTACCACATTATTCTCACTGTATATGTGTTACATCTGTGTTTTGTATTTCATTATTTTAATAACATTTTCATCGAGTTCTTGAAATGAATATATTGTTTTGCAGTGAATTTTAGTATAAAAAATGTGTAAAAGACCCAGATCTTCCCTCTCAAGTGGACATTCTGACACTAAATCATTTTAAAAATCAAAGGAAACTAGGTGTAAATATGTTTTTGTACTCGTGACTTCAAAATTCATGTTTCCGGTCATTCCCGATGCGCCGAAGGTTAATTTTCCTGCACTGCGGTGCGTTTTACTTTCCACAAAAACTAGGGCGACAAGGATAGATATAAAAAAAATCACTAATGGCGGTACCTTACACTTTAGTGTGTTAATCTACGACAAAAGTTAACATGTGCTTAAGGTAAATATAAAAGTTTAGTGATTTGTGCTGTCAACTCAGTAAAGTAGTAAAACACTAAATTTTTTTTTTATTTTTTAGAATATTTTCAATTATTCGTTCCAAAAAACATTGTACCTAACTCTTTCGGGAAGAATTTTTCGGAATTTGCACTACATACAGCACTTCCTTCGGTCGTGCTGCAAACAAAGTGCTCATTCGGGAAAATTACCTTCCCGAACTTCTAAAGTTCTAAATAATACGGAAAAAATAAAAGAATGCCTTTAAATGCGAATTACATTAATATTCAAATAAAAAAGTAGTTGCCTACGCGATTTGAACCGCGGCGCCTGCGAATGCGATCTAATCGTTAACAAATTTCTTGCTAGCCTACGGAGCCCTTATGATATTATTGCGTTGTAACTGGCTTAACCTTCATTCTGGGCATGTATCAAGTTTTGTGCCTAAGCGAGGTGCGTTTCAACCAAATCAGGCAACGGAAAATGAATTATATTTTTTACAACAATCAATGAATTCAGATAATTCTTTTACTAAAAGTTTCTTCATTCTTTTTTCAACATTTTATACGCAGAATGTATATATTTATGTGCAATAGTTTTTACGATACTTCGATGCTGAAATTTATGCAACACATTCCTCGTACGTTTTGTTTAAACAATTTCTGTAGCATTTGTTAAAATCATTTTGAAATTAATTTGATATCATCTAAATCTAAAAATAATAAGCTTTTCACTAGTTTAAGAATAATTGACAAATATCCAAAAATAAACCTGTAAATGCGATGTATGAATAAAATTTTTAGTAATGAAAAATATCCGGGAAATATATTTTTCTGGGTTTTCGCAATCTCCAAAAAATGGAAACCTCTACATTTATATTCTCAAGGTAATTCCAGATAGTGTACATTTTTTTAAAACTATATCTTCGAATTCACATACTATGATTGAATTTATGGCCTCGCCTATACAGGGTGTAGAAATGCTTTACGCTCCATAGGGATTTCAATGGTAATTTTTTCATATGAAAATCGTACGACACTCGTTAATGACCAATAGAAAAATTAGTTCACGAGCCGTAACCAAGGCAATAAAAAAATTTCTTGGAAATTTTTTGTAGGTAGACACTACTTCCTTTTAGGGTTTGTGTCGTTACGATTTTCTTACCGAATCTGCATTCGAGCATTAATCCATATCCGGAAATTATTTTCGTGCATTCCAACAACGTCCTAATTTGCCCTCACGTCCCGCTCGGGCAAATTAATACGACGTTGTTGGAACGCACTCAAAAAATTTCCGGAAAGAATTAATGCTCTTATGAGATTATATCTGAAAATATTTGCTTCCCTAATTATTTTAGAGCAAACTTGTATGAAAGTTTTTTGTAGAGAAAAAAGTTCAGTATCCATTTGTGCCAGCATTTGTCATTTTACATTTCGGAAAACCGAAAATTTAAAGAAATAGGACTGCCATTTTTAGACAAATCAGTGGTGCCTTGAAATTATTGAAGCATCTCAAAGCATCAACAAATTAGTTTGCTGTTTATTTGTTTGCATCCATCAAATGTAGCTACAACCATGGCACTTATTGCACCTGATCTGCTTCCAGCATACCATCACTTCACAATTTGCACTAATTTTTGAAAAAACGATAATTTTAGTTTATTTCATTATTAGAAAAAATGATGGCATAAATGGATGCAGAATTGTTTGCTCTACAAAAAAACCTATTTACCTATTTACGATCTTGCCCCGCATCGCCTTGCTTTACCCCCAACCAATGCAATAACTCCTACCCCCGAGCCAACCAGCCGGGAAACGGAGAGAAGCTCGAACGCCCGAACGAGACCTCTCCCGCTGTTCGAGCAAATTCAACACGTTAAGTAATACCGCTGGATGGCTTTCTGCGCATAGTGGTGTGGATAGGGCTACAACAGCAGGAGGTCTGCGCGCTGGTAGACTCCGCCGCTACCCACAATTTTATTCCCGCAGACTGGGTGCAGACAGAGGACCTCCGACCTACACGAAAGATGGCCCAGAATGCCACAATAGGCGTGTTAGGAAAGACCAGGGTACAGCTCAACATCGGAAAGACAATTACCCCTTTCAGTGCGTCGTTGCCGAGGATCTAACAGCGGACCTCATCCTAGGACTACCATGACTAATGGAACAAGAAGTCACCTTAAACTTCGCGCGCCACTGCATTCGTCACGGAGTACACCAGTGGGCCACTACCTACTGCCTCTATACCAGCCCCAGCCAGAATTTCTCCGAGATCCGCTTAGGATCCCACACGATTTTCTTCCGAAATGGGAAGGTCGACTCTTTGAGGTCCTGATGGACTTCCTCGAGATATTAAGAACCACCGCACCTCCAACACGTAATACGAGTCAAGACCGACTCGCCCATACGGAGTCGGACCTATCGCCGAGCGAATAGATGACCAGCCACTCCCAAACAACTCGTCCATGGTGGTGGTCAGCAAGAAGGACTTCACGCCCAGCTTCTGCCTAGATTTTAGACGAGTAAACAAAGCCACAGTAGATAAACCTGCCTCTGATACATAAAACCCTCAAAGACCTAGAAGCCGCGACTTCAATCTGGGTATTGGCAGATCGTGCTGCATCCGGCATCCAAAGCCTATAAAGCCACCTATCAGTTCAAGAGAATATCCCTTCGGCCTCAAGACCGCGTCATAGCCAGGGAAGCTCTGGTAGGCTACCTCCACGAGTTCTGTTTGATATACTTAGACTGCATAATCATATATTCAGCATCATGGAATCACCACCTACAGAACTTACGGAGAGTATTGGAGAGGCTACAAGAGCACTGCTCACCAGAAATGTGCAGGTTTGGGCTAACTATTCTGCAATATCTGGGACATACTATCGGTTCAAAAAGAACAAAACCCCATACTCGGCACGCCACCCAGGCGATCGTAGCTAATATCCCGATAAGCCGAAAGAATCGCAGTTTTTGGGTCTGTGTAACTGATTGCGGGAATACATTCCCCGCTTCGCCGATCTAGCAGCACCTTACCGATTTGTTTTGTACAAAAAAAAATGGGCCTGCTCAGAGGCGGCCCAGTAGGCATTTGAGACCTTGTGGTGCTCGTTGACATTAGCCCGGCCCGATGCATCACGTCCGTTTTTTCTACAATTCGACGCCAGCAAGCTCGGCATCGCGGCCGTGTTATACCAGGAAAGAGATAACGGCAACCACGACATCATATCCTACTCCAGCACGTGATTCTCGCCCACCGAACAGCGGTACCACTCGAATGAACAAGAGTGTCTGGTCGCAGTACTGACCATCAAAAAGTACCGCCCGCTACACGCTTTTGTTTTTTTATGTACAATATTCCTCTAGTTTGAAGTGTCCAGATTTATTGAAAACTAAATTTCGAATTTTTGGGGTGAATCCAACACTTCCTTTATTGTAAAGAGAAGTAAAAATCACAATTATTGTTAGGCAAGTGCTAACAAGGTGTGAAGTTATAGAATCCCATGTTGCTTCGTAATTTGCTTCGGTAGTTTGAATAAGTTTAGTAGATTCTTCTCGGATATGAGTTTTAAGGTATTGCGTTTTTTAGACATTGGATGGCAAAAGGTTGCAATGGATAATTGCTTTGCTTCCTTCGCTGTAGTATCTGTTTTTGGATTCACCCTAATTTTGTTTTTGAGAGTAAGTTTGTTCATCTCCATGCTGACAGGTACGGTTAATCGTATAAACTGAGGATATATCAATTGTGGTAGTTAAATAGATCTTATACTGCTTCAGATGACCAGTTGTAGATGGATGAGATGTTGTACCGGCGGTGTTGATGACTAGGGGAAGTATATGTTTCTCGTGCTGATGTCGAGGTGAATTCCCCAGAAGTACTAATGACTAGATGTTTCTCTTTTTTATGACAAAATAGATGTCCCGGCGGTGCTGATGACTAAGGGAAGTAAATATTTCTCGTAATGATGACGAGGTAGATCTCCCGGCGGTGTTGATGACCATGGAGCTAGATGTTTCTCATCTGATGTAGATGACCAAATGAGAGAAATAAAGTGTCGTCGTCCACTGCGGTTTAAGTAGTAGTTGATGGACGTATCGACTATCGAATCCCTGAATGGGAACATTTTTAGTTGATTAGATAGAGTTATCTGTTCTCCATCCGGAGCGAAGAACTATTTGTACTAATCTGGATTCCAAGTATTAGTTTTGGGAGATGTTTACTCATGCAACTCTACAAAGACATGCTTTCCAAGCCATATTTACTTCGTCTATGTGGAAGGACACCGAGATTCTCCTATTATTAACATCTACTACGAACAAAATCAGTTAATACTTGAAATCCATACAATATAAGTACTTTAAATAATATTGTTCAATTTTACAACACCTTACAAACCAATCAAAGTCACGACTGCTTAGCTGTAAAAGCCGTGAAAGATAATAAAATGTTATTGGTTAGCAATTGTTAGTGCTAGCCGGCATTATAAATAATTCTTAGCCAACTTGCAAATGTCATGTCAGTGAGGTAGTGCTGTAAACTGCAGGATTAATACGCCGGGTAGTTTCAAGTTGTTTAAAGCTCAATAGTAAGATAGTAGCGTTTATGAAAATATTAAGGTAGGTACAATCGCCGACAATAAAATCGGGTACACCTAAATAGATCTAAGGACAATATTTTAATATTTTGGTATTGATAAACGGTTCTCATGCCCTTAAATTAAAATGACCTGTAATTTTGTCACTATGCCATTTAAATTACAAATGAAAACGATAAGATTAGAATATAAATATTTAAATTTGCAAAAAGAGAATGTATAAACAACAAAAATTAAATTAATATTTTACAACGTCGCCACTGTCTGCAATTACAAACAGATTTTAATCTAACTGTCACGGAAGTTAGCAGCTTTAAACTGAGTGTCAATTGATCTTATTTGTATTCCTCTTGGTAGGCTATCGGCAATTCTTCCCTTTTCGAATCATTCAAATGACGGGATGTGGTTTGAAAGCTAAATTTAAATTATGACACTTTTCCTTCAAACAGCGTACCTGCCTAACAACTTCTATTTTCTATTTTTACTTCCTTTTACAATAAAAAAAGTATTGGATTCACCCCAAAAATTCGAAATTGAGTTTTCAACAGATCTTCATGTTTTAGAGTCCCCTGAACCTAAAATGGCTATTTTTGTATCTAGAATGCGAAATCGTACTTTTGCGTTCGAGAATGGAAGTTATTTTGTCGAGCTTTAGCGAGGCAAAATACCCATTCGAGAAAGCAAAAGCATGTCGCATTCGAGATGCAAACAATGATTTTTCGAAAACTGCAATAAAACTAAGTAGTATGAGAATAAAAAAAATTAAATAAGGTAACTGTCAACGTTAATTGGCAATTTTATATTTCATAAACAATTAATTTTTGAACCACGGTCTGCTGAATTGTTTAACAAACGTCAAAGTGATGTATAAATTTAACTCACTGCAATATCGGCACCTTCAATTTACATGTAGTACAACATAAATTAGTCATGTTTATAATAGTTTATAATAGTTATTATTATCTATTGAAATTTAAATTACTTAATATAAAACTAATGTGGGTTACTTAATTAATAAAATCACAAATAAGTTCCTAAAAAATTACAATTTTTTTGACATTTCTTTTATGTTCTAGAACGCAAAAGAGTTTTGCGTTCTAGAACATAAAAGTATTTCGCTGTTAAGTGACAAAAAGAATCACTTTGCTTACTGAGAATTTAACGAAAATGTCAACATTTGATGACAGTTTTCGAAAAAGCATATTTTTGTTCATTGGTCTGTCTGTGTGTCTGTCTGTGTGTGTGTCTGCCTGTGAACAGAATATCTCAAAAACGAAGAGGTATGGCGTTGAAACTTCATATATAAGTTTTGTGTACTATGTAGATGCTCTCTTTAGCTGACGCTCTATTTTGCACCGTTTGTAAAATTTGTAATTTTTGAAAAATTTTGACAAATTCTTAAAAATTAAAAATCTAATTTTTGGCTAATTATAAGATCACTGTAAAAATAAGTTGTGTGCGTGTATCACACCAGATTTGTATTTAAATACAGATGCAATAAAAACCGGAAGAGCTCCTGGGTGAAGCATATTAAAGCACACTGCAGTGTCTGCACTTTCTTTGGTACATTTTTAATCACTATATTTACAGATGGGTGTGCAATAAAACAAATAACTCTTAAATGTTTTATTTTAAAAATCTTACAACATTGAATTATTACACATTAACTGCAACCTTACAATAGCATACAGAATAAAATACTTCATTACTATTACCAGCTAGTAACATCTTCCAAATTTATAAAAATAATACCAGTATCAGCGTATCACATTCTATTTTAGAGCAAATCTTAATCTGTGAGTTATCCAAAAAAATACCTGTTTCAAAATAGTTTTCTTCAGCTACGAATTCTTTGAAGAAATATTAAAACTTTTATCGGTGTCATGATATTAAGACTTTGTTTACATATATAAAAGTAGGCTGGTAACTAAATCATAACTGTATCTGTACGGTAATATTCCTTTACTCTACATGGCGATCATTACCATACTGAAGCCGATAAACTATTGAACAAACCACGAATGTTATGAATCATAACAGCCTTAGTTGTCTTAAAATCCTCTCTCGACGAGCTCGAATTTCAAAGCAACATCTGCAGCAGTACAGATCTCTAAGATGTAAGTACGTACACATCACTATACATAGATTACACCATTCATATTTATATTAAATTCAAAGCAATAGATCCTGTACTCTATTGATACTACATTTAAAAGAATCATTTTTAAAACACGTCTTTGTCTTGACAGCAGCTGTCATTTAAATGTCATCGAGGGTATGTGATGCCAAAACGGCCAAAATTACATTTTCACAAAAATGAAAACAACAATGGATTTAAAAAAAAATGCCCAGGCTGTATAAAGTGACGTTTGCCACACAATTCGGCATGCCGTGATTGTAAGTGTACATACATATAAAAGAATCTACGACATTGATTTTGTCCAAGAATGTTTATAATCACACTTTATAATGGTCATATTCGGACATGAATGAAAAATTATGTTTTCTGGGAATTTCAAAACTAACATTTAATAGCATTTAGAGCACAAGAATAAAAATACTTCATTCTTCTGCAACTGAAATCGCCTTTCGGATAGGCTACCCATTTAACGATTAGTAACTCATCTTACAGATCTGTACTCAACTCTATTACACTCACGGTGTATTGTAGTTAAATACATTTATGATATATGAATATAGCATGGAACAATATTACTTGCGATATTTTTATCTAGTTACGATTGGTAAATGATTTAGTTTAACACCAACACAATAAATGAAAATTTTGAAATATTTCAAATATTAACAAATCCTCTAAATATTGTTACTGAAATAACCACAGACAGAAAATAGGAAGAAGACGAAAGCCTTAAACTTATAAGTATCTATAGTTAGTTTGTAATTATCTATTTACTTTGAAAGTATGTAGTTACTTTAAGAATAACAAGTTATTTGCAAGCAGTTCACTTGCTACATTAGTAAAAACCAGTGGGCACTAAATTGTCTAGTTTTATTTTAGTTTTATTTCATTCTTATTTAGAAATGCCAAATCTTTAAAAACTAAAATCGAAATAAATCTTTGAATTTAAACTAATATATTTATACTTTTTACTTCCCTCTTCTAAAAGACAAAGGAAGTATTGTAATCGCGAAATCACCTTTCACAAAATATTCAAGGCGAACACCTTGAAAATTTTAATTCTTCTTCCTTTTATAATTTCAATTCTTTAGTTTCCAAACTTCCCTTGCG
This sequence comes from Agriotes lineatus, assembly GCA_940337035.1. Taxonomy (NCBI): domain Eukaryota; kingdom Metazoa; phylum Arthropoda; class Insecta; order Coleoptera; family Elateridae; genus Agriotes; species Agriotes lineatus. The sequence continues at coordinate 157,255,393 of OW679194.1, forward strand.
ACGGATTGTAACACTGCCTCCTACACTGTTCTAAGTGTAGGAGGCAGTGATTGCAAGAATGTAGATAGAAATTTAGTTATAAACCAGGTTTTGATGTTGGTTGCAAATGTAGTTAGCAGGGAAACAAAACTAAAATTTCCGCATATTTTCAAAAAGTTATCGTTAAACTTACGAAAACAACAATGAATCACTTGTTCAGTCTCTTTTGTTACCTTTCTTTTTGGCATTTTGAAGGCATATTTTACAAAACTTTGTAATAACTGATGCAGTGTTCAAAGAGCTATCAAAAGTGACGTTAGTGACATTTTTAAGGTTAGGTTAGTACATTGTATAATATATTAAAAGTCACAGCTTGCTCTGAGTCATGTTGAAAAAAGATAAACTATAGAAACGAGTTCTGCTCAGCTTGGTTATGTTTTGACATTTAGTGTCATTTTTATATAAAATTTAATATTTCACATTTCTTATGAAATGCGGTAACATAGTATACGCAACGCGTTAGAAAAGTGATTTTACTGAACTCGTATGGCCTTTTTTTTAATTTTTGATTCGCCAACAGATGTTTTCATTAAGTCACTAGATTGTAAATACAACAAACCTAATTAATAGACGAAAATATTAAGTATCTAATTATTTATTTGTTGTTAAAGGCAATACAACTTTAGAAGTTGTAATGTAGCCCCCCTCCCACAGTAGTGCGTGAACCTTTATATGCACCCACAATGTTTTATACAACAAACATGAGGGTTACAGACGACTTCTGGCAAACTCAGGACAAGAACTAACTTAATTACTTCAGTAGTAAAAAGCAGTAGTATGAAAATTCGGTACAATCCAAAGAGAAAGTGTTTTTCTATACACTGTGCGACTTTCTATTTGCAGTCATACTTTTATGATTCTGTGCTTAATGGTTTGAAGGGTTTTCCCCATCATGTCATAATCCAAAACAACGTTTGCCGGATCAGCTAGTCTTTGATAAACATAGGCTGAGAGTTACTACCGCACTAAGTGTGATTTTATAAATCATCTTCAGCCACTGTCCTCGAAAGTGGCTACAGCCTAATCTGTTGAATTATCAGGAAGAATGCCCTTCCACAAGAGCACGACCACAAAAGATAGGTGTTGGTATAAAGACGGGAGAGTGTTCAATATAACTGTTGTATGGGTGTGAGGTTCAAACTCACTACCTGCCGACTGGACATGCAAATGCTCTACTAGCCAGCCACATGTTCTCTCTTTAGAAAAAAAAATCCAAAGAAGAACATGGGCTGTAGGATTTTTTTAAAAAGAAATGTGAAAAGGTTCAGGAAATTTAAAACTGACGGGGAATAGCTATTAACATATCTAGGAATGTTATGAGTATCATAACTGCCGCAGATGTTTTGAAATCCGAGCTCGTAGAGCGAGGATTTTAAAACATCTGAGGCTGTTATGATTCATAACATCCGTGATATGTTCAATAGTTTATCGGTTCCTATATGGTTATGATTGCCATGTAGGGTAATATTCCATTACCCTACAGATAAGTTATGACCTAGTTACCAGCCCACTTTTGTATATGTAAACAAAGGCTTAATATCCTGAAACCGGTAAAATATTTACCAGTTGCATCACACCATTGTTAATATACGGGCCCAAACATGGTCAGGAACAAAAATTGATTCAAAAAACACAACTCAAAATGACAAGCAGAATATTAAGAATAAAAGTACAAGACTGAGTAAACAACAAAGAAAACTGGCAATCGTAGACTTAGCAAAGAAATTTCAGCAGCTAGAATGGAACTGGATCATTTATGTGATAAGGCAAGGAGAGTAACGAGCTAAAAAGACAACTATTTGGAAACTGAACTTAATGAGATGGAGCAGAGAGAGACTCAAAATAAGATGTGAGGATCACTTGAAACAAAAACTTGGAAAAGACTGAACCAGGATAATGAGGAAGAGACAGATGAAGAGCGTATGGGGAAGCCTTTGACCGGCAACGCGGTGAATCACCTTTCATTTATAATAATATGCATTAAGTACGTTGATTTATTTTCATTATATTATCATTATACAACAATTGTTAGATACATTATGGAGAAGAGATATAAATAAATAAATGTACTCACGGAAGTTCCTGTATAATCCACTGCTAGACAAGCAGTAAGTAACTTCTGTACTTTTTAACATCATTCTAGACAAGATAATATAAACCATTAATGAGACGAAAGGTGTGGGATGTAGAATGGGCAACAGCAGAATGAAAATACACTGTGTCGTGCTGACTACAGCAGAAACGATGATGACCTACAGCAAACAGCTCTTCAAATTAAAATAGCCATGAAATCGTTAAACATAAAAATTTCAACTGAAAAAGCTTAATCCATGGTAATCTGTAAACATCCGATACGCTGTAAGCTATACATTAACGATAAAGAAATTTCTTAAGTCATGAACTGAATTAAGAAATTAGCTTGGGTTCTATTTTTTTTAATTTATAAATAAATAAAATGTAATAACTGATCTAAATCTAACTCTTTATTTCCGTTTTACCGACGCTATGATTTACGTCTGTGGTGTATTATCTATAGATATATATATATATATTTCTAAATGTGGATGTGCAGATGTAACAAGCCTCGTCGAAAAGGTTCGGGCAAGCAGGGCAATAAAACTGTCGTTACCTACGCTCTATCCCTCGCGTAGCTATACTCACGTTGTTAAGATAGCTTAGGAGCTTAGGACTTGTAGAAAAGTTAAAACGAAAATTGAAAAGTTGACACATGTTCGGCTAAGTACGGCTCTTAAGTAGATATTTCGGCATTGAAACATCCAGCGACAAAAATACTAATCAGCAGGTGAACACACAGGCCAACAATGCCATAGCAGTTTCTGGGTATCTTTATGATATCATTTAGAGGAAAAAACACAAGAGTATTCCAAACAAAGAGCATAATACAGATTGGTGGCGGAAAATGTAATAGGTAATCAAATGTGCTAGAGTACCTATAGTTTATAGACTTTGTTTGCATTGTACAGAAATAGACTAATATGTGATTAACATCTAGTATCCGCAGAATCAAGATGTTTTGTTCTTAGAAAACACTGAATCCTAGGATACTACACGATTTATTTTTTAATGTTGGACACAGTGTAATAGCCTGCATTGACTAATTTATTTGCTTACTTTTGAGCTATGAATAATTACCACTGTTAATGAACTTTTTACTATCAGGCAGCTCAGATGCCAAGGTCCAATTTACTAAATTAGTAGAGGTTGCGGGGACCAACTTACAATTTGCAATTTCATTTTTGTATGTTTCCAGGTTACCTCGGTTCTGCGAAGATGGCTTAGACTTTGAAGATCTTGCACTGGACGTGATTTACCTGGAGGGTTCGCGTTCCAACGACTTCTCGCGAGGGAGGTTGTGATGCAGGATAGCACGATGCTCCACGTCCCTTGTAGCTGGCTGTACTTCTCAGGGTGAAGCTGTATACCAGGAGACGTCTCGGGAGGAAGTTTTTATAGAGGGAACTTACGAACTCAGGGATGATCTGGACTCCAAAACATAGTACTGTGCTCAAAGCTGATTTCCGGACTTCAGCTGGGGCTTTTGTACTTTCTGGAATCTCTGGGACCACTTGGGGGCAACCTAGTTGCGTGGATGCCCTGGCCTTCGACGGTCGGAATCTTCCAAAGGCCTGGATTTCAAATAGGAGCCCTCTATGGACTGGATTTCCTCTTTTCCATACTTGGAATCAACACCCTTCTGGTGGTTTCTAGATTTCTGGTGTTTGACACGCTGGTGGCCTCGATGGGGCAGTTTTCCAACATTTTTGCAGGTAGTTACAGGCGGTTCTAGCGGCGGTAACATCTGGTTCTGGTACATGTCTGTGAACATGGTTTGTACAACATTTAAAATAATTAATTATACTTTAAATAATAACTAATTATTTTTCAAGTAAAACTGCTCGAGCGCCATTCGGATTTGCTAGACTGGCTGGTGAAGCGGATAAATTACTAGACTATATACTTGAGTTTCTGTCTCTGCTCGGGCTGGCCATGTAACAGGCTGCATTGACTAATTTATTTGCTTACTTTTGAGCTATGAATAATTACCACTGTTAATGAACTTTTTACTATCAGGCAGCTGTGATGCCAAGGTCCAATTTACTCTCTCAAGTATATAGAAAAGTACATATAACATAAAAGGGATTTATTTGGGTATAACTATTTACATTGTAACATAATAAAAATATTTCCCGTATTTGGTACAAGAGAAAATCGATTTCTTTCCTGGTCTCTTCGAGGAACCTGGCAGGCAGACAACCCCTTTTGCTTCACGGGTTGGACAGGTTGCGGATCGCCAAGATCGCGCACGTACCGCTATTGTGGCTGGCGCAAACGTCCTCTAGCGGCCAAGACTGCAAATATAAAAATTCGAGGTTAACTTTGTTTATATTTGTCGAACATAGTAAATTCGGGTGTAATCTTGTTTATTTCGGAGGCTGTGACTATAAATAAACGTAGGGCTAAGGTCTGACTTGCCCTAACCTAATCCGCAGTGCCGAATAGCTTCTTTTAGCAAGAGAAATGACAGAGTATCAAATTTCTTTGTAAACGGTGTTAACCTTCAAATTTGATAATTAAACCATGGAGATTGTAATTGTTAAATTAAAGCACTACGGACAGGCTCAGGACGTCTTTAAAACAGGATTCCCCTAGGTGAGTAAAGCTCTGAATTTTTATAAAAAAATTACTCGGCGCATTTGCCGGTGTTGGCCTTGACCTCATGATAGGTTTACGTGGTTAATTTCGGGATTCGAAACTTTTACTTTGACGCAAAAGTACTCACAGGGGTTACATGAAATTAATTACCAACTTTCTGAGAGGCTAGTGAAGCTCTCTTAGGTTTTACGAATAAATTTCGTGTTTTGGCGGCCAACAAAAGGGAAGCTTCGCCAGAGTGGCTTTAAAATAGGGAAAAGACAAGTCGGTATGCTAGGAGCCGTTTCTACAGGTTGAGAAAAATTTATAACAAATCGTTTTAGGTCGATAATCACGAAGCCATCAACGATTTTATTATAACGTATTCAGGAAAGTTTAACAGAAATCGAGATTGATTTATAACAAGTCGTTTTAGGTCGATAATCACGAAGCCATAAACGATTTTTATTAAAGCGTATTCAGGAAAGTTTAACAGAAATCGAGATTGATTTATAACAAGTCGTTTTAGGTCGATAATCACAAAGCCTCAAAAGGATTCTTGTTATAGTGCGTTCAGGAAGGTTTCACAGGAATTTCTAGTCGCAGGAATCAAGTGTTTCGGACTGCATCAAGATCTAGGTCCCAGAGGACCTAGAGCGAGACGCTAGTCAGGGACGGTGGACGCAAGCAAGCCCATCTAACAGCGTGCGTTTTCTATTTATACAATACCATACTGTTTATCAGTGCTGGAAATTTGGGAGGGATGCGCCGAACAACGTCTTGTCGATGCGGGCGCAGAACGATGATTACGCCGTGTTATCATGTTTCTCGCGCTTTGGCGATGTTTTCTAGGTGAATGTGACGAAATTTTAGCGGGACGAAATTTGAACGCATTCCAATGCGTAGAAATAATAATTTCGGCCGACGTTAACGTCACAACACTGTTCTGCTGACACAATTTTGCGTCACTGAAGTGCCTGACATGCGAAGGTATTTACCATGTTGCTGAATTTCCCGCGACCATAAACGACTTTAAAATTAGATGGTATTGTTTGATCAAGTCTGCTAAACATTATCAAAATTGGGTGATTCATCGGGTTATTCCTGCTTTGGACAAGGCTTCTGTTAAATTAGATTAAAACTGCGTAAGGATTTTTCTATTGCAAACTAGTAAAACTGACAACAATACACTAGACATTGACGGTATGTATAACCTCAAACTTACAAAAACATAACCTAATTAAACAGACAGCTTAACTGCCAACTTAAATGCCAAATCTCCATGGTCTTATATTACGCCAAAACTACGTGAACGGAATATATATGTCTATTTCTGTCTAACACATACAAATCCCATAAACTACGTGGCATTCCCATTCGCCGGATTTCGTCTCGCCGGATTTCGTTTCCCCGGATAATTATTTCACCTGAAAGCTATTCGCCGGATTCCGTTTCGCCGGATTATAGGGTGCCTATCATATAACGAAATTCGGAAAAGTACTATGTCTCGTTCTAGCCTGTTTAGGTTAGTTGCAGTCTTTGAATTTTTTTTCATTACCTCGATCTTGATGTCCGGCGAAATGCATTCCGGTCAAAAGACCCGGCGAATCGAATTCCGGCAAATCGAATTCCGGTGTAACGAATCCGGCAAATGGAAACGGAGCCTAAAAAGTTTACATAAGAATCTAGACACATTGATTTTGACACTCAGCAAGACAGCAACAAAGCTCTGATCTAAATTGTAATAAAATCATATTAGTAATCAACTTACTGCTGACATTTGTAACTTGGGTTGCAGATTTTGCTCTATCTTGAATCAGAATGAACTATAGATGTTGTAAGAAATAAAAACGCAATGATATTCTTTCTAATTTTTCCTCATTAATGCCAGCGGTATTCAATAAATGTATAAATGAGCATTAATTTACAAGAACTTTAAACTGCTGTTATTTTTATGTTATTGGGATTTCATCAGAAGTATATTAAAAAAAAACTTTATTTTGATCCCCTCTATAGCTACCTTTCCAGTCTCGTCCGTACGTTATGAAACATCCTGTACAATATCGGCTATGATAAATTAAATGGCTTTTCTAAAAAGAACTCATCTGCAGAGCTGGGTAAATTACTTTAAAAAAGCAATTAATTGATTACTAATTACCAATTACCGCCAAATGGAGTAATTGAATTACTAGAGATTTCAATTACTCACATGAAATGGTAATTCAATTGTCAATTACTTAGTAATTGTAATTGTACAACATCAATTACTTTCAATAGAAATAATTTCATATAGTTGTCTTTAGTAGAACTTTCTTGCAAGCTGCAACTATCATTAGTGTCGTGTCGAATCGTAATCGTAGTCTAAAAATGCTTAATTTTTGTATTTTGTTAACTACAGTATGAAAACTTTATCCTCTAGAGGGCTGTGGAATTATTTTGTCAAAAAATGTTGTTGGCAGTCGTGGTAGTAAAAGTCACATTGGCATATTATATCTGTCAGTTTAAGGTTATATCAGGAATTTCATTTTAACAAATGCAAACATCTTGGTTGAATACATAAAAATGTTAATAACAAAAACAACTACAGCTGTTCAAAATGATTTCCTGCATTTTCCATACACAGCACCACCTAGTGTTCGGTATTAAACATCCAGTAAAAATTAATTTTATCTGTCAAAATTGTATAGGTTATATTATTAAGTACCTCTACTCATCACTGCCAACATAATTCTTTTTAAGCCACAGCCCCTTAGAGGTTAAAAGTTTTGGATCGTATGGTATATTATCCATTCACAAAACTCATGAATGGTCAATTTCAAATGTTTTAAATATTTGCTGAGTGTACTTGGAAATTTCAGTTTCTTTAGGAATGTACTTCGGATCTAGTGATTTCTAGAAATATTTAAAGTTAACGTTATATTACATGTGTCAAAAGTCAAAACTATTTCTCCTTGCAATAATCAACTCTAGCCTTTTTTCCCCTTTTCAATAATAAAACCTAGTGTACAGTTGCGGACACCTCAAAGTGCACGGTTTTTTGTTACTATGGTTATTTTTGCAATTTTTCGGCTTATTAAATGGGGGTTTCTCCAGTGGCGTTGCTCGTGGTTATAAGAATAGGTATTACTTTTTTAATGTTTGTATTTTAGCAAAGTTTCACAAGTAAACAAACTATATACTAATATGTATTTAATAAATATGTATCAGTATTCAATTGCTACTACGCTTTGCAGTTTGTTTCTCATAGAGTTGACCAATGTTTTCATATTGTATCCTTCTCTCAGTTCCTTCCAATCATTTCTTATTCTTTCCCATAATTAATCGTTTTTGTTTGGTGCAAAATCCCTGGTATAAATTTTTGTAGTTAAATAGCCCCAAACATTTTCGATGGGATTCAAGTCCGGACTTCTTGCAGGCCATGGTAATTTATTGATATTATTCTCATCAAACCATCAATAAACAACCCCTGATGTATGCACGGACAGTTATCCTGTGAAAATAATGTTATCAATTACGTTAACATAAAAAAAATAATTCGGTAATATATTGCCTTATGAAAAGTAAATTGATTAGGAAAGACCTCTCTTACAGATGGCAGCATCACATTTTGCAAAATGTTGCAATAATCTTCAGCATTCAGTCGACCATTAATTCTATAGCATGCCCCAGATCCGTGAGCATTGATCGATCCCCATACGTTTACAGAGAATCGTCCACTACTGCTTAAGGGTTGAACATAATATTGCTCCTCAAATCTTGAATTTTGTGGTCTACACACCCTTAATCGTCAATTGGTAAATGATTGAAATACCTTTTCACCTGAGAAAACAGTCGTGTTCCAAAAGTCGTCGATCTCATTCAAATAGTCGGTTGCAAATTGTACTCTGCATTCTTTGTTCTATGGTGTTAAAAAAAAATTCTTGCAGAAGTCTCTGCTGCCAACGATTTTTAATTTTGAAAGTGCAGCTCTTGCCCACATGCAAATCTGTTGCGACTCTAATCAGCGACCAGTTCTCTTCCAGTTTTGTAATAGCTCGCATTTTCTCTGCTTCTGACGAATGTCTGGGAATTTTATGAGTTTTCAGTTCTATGACAGTTGATGATAAACGTAAACGTCAAAACTCGACGTCTATGATTAGAATATCGTATTACAAGCTAAAAATCTGCCGTGCACTTTGAGTTGGCCGCAACGGTACCTCTATATTAATTACTTGATTAATTATCAAGTAATTTAACACACCTCCAACTAGCTCAACGGGGCGGTGGTAAAAATGGCGGCAGTCGAAGGAGGAAAGGAGGCGTTACCTTCTGCTAAACAGTTGATTAATCGGAGAACAATTTATTATAGTTATGATTTTGTACAGATTAACTTAAAACTAGAGAATATATACATATAACCCAGAAAAAGAAGATGGCGGATTGGTGTCCGTGGTCGGATGCTGGTGGGATCCTTCGGAGGCGGCGGCTAAAGGGCGCAGCGTCCTAGAAGCGGCTGGGGCTGCAGGAGCGGGCGCTTGTCGTCCTCTTGGGGGCGGCGGCTGAAGGAGCTCGACGTCCGGGGAACGCGTAGGCGGCAGGTGCGGGCGATGATCTTCCTCTCGGGGGCGGCGACTGAAGGAGCTCGACGTTCTGGGAACGCGTAGGCGGCAGGTACAGGCGATGATCGTCCTCTTGGGGGCGGCTGCGGAAGTGGCTCAGCGTCCGGCTGGTGGGATCCTTCGGAGACGGCGGCTGAAGGGCGCAGCGTCCTAGAAGCGGCTGGGGCTGCAGGAGCGGGCGCTTGTCTTCCTCTCGGGGGCGGAGGCTGAAGTGGCTCGACGTCCGGCTGGTGGGATCCTTCGGAGGCGGCGGCTGAAGGGCGCAGCGTCCTAGAAGTGGCTGGGGCTGCAGGAGCGGGCGCTTGTCTTCCACTCGGGGGCGGCGGCTGAAAGGGCTCGACGTCCGGGAAAGGCGTAGGCGCCGGGTGCAAACGATGACTGTCCTCTCGGGGGCGGCGGCTGAAGTGGCTCGACGTCCAAGTTCCTCGAAGACGGCATGCGGCTGAGTCCAGCGGAGACGGCGGTGCTAAGTCCAACGGAGGTGATATGCTCTAAGTCCAGCGTGGGCGAGAGCTCCGTGAACGGCAGAGTCCAGAAGGGGCAGCTTTCCTGAATCGCCAGAGTCCAAATAGGCAGCTAGTCTGAGAGCAGCAGAGTCCAGAGAGGTGGCTAGTCCGTGAGCGGCAGTCCAAGCTAGGCAGCTTCCTTCGAGGTTAGCTGGAACTCCTGGAGGTGGCTGTTGATCCTTGGATGGCTGCTTGTTCGACCCGCCGAGGCAGAGTCATTTCCTAAGGCCAGGGTGTCTCTATTTAAAGGGCCCGAACCCCGAGGTAGCTGCCTCCCTCGATGCTTTGGTCCGTGGCGTGAAGACAGATTTCTGGGGGCATTCATTTAGGCAATAGTGCAAGTCGTCATGCTAATTTCCTGGCGCGTCTAATTAGCGGTTTGATTTTAGCTGCATCGTCTTACCGGACAAAAAACTTAAATTTTGATACCCAACACGGCCTGATTGGGATAAATATAACTCGCCGCTTAATTACTTGAATTCATTTAATTTAGTGCGTCCGTGCGGGCTTTTTAACCGTATTGTATTGGCCCTTTTAAGACTAAATATGACCTGGTTGGGCCAGGTATAACTCGCCGCTTACTTACTGTGTTGCGATTGAGCAAGGCGCGAACTTAATTCGGTGTTGGGCCGCAGTCCATTGTCTTCCTTGCATTGCGCAATTTTGTATACGCAACACTTGATAGTACAATTTTCGCTACACCAGTAATTAGAATAAATGTGGCCATTTCTGTATATATAATAGTTTGGCCGAGCGCACTTAAGGGTTCTTTTTGCCCGTGAACTGTAAAGGTTCGGATGCCCACCGGCCTTTGTTAAGCCGGCGGGTTAATTTACGATACCAGGGATCGGCATTTTGACCATGCTTGCCTTCTTGAGTTCCGTGAATTATGTATCTTAAGCTTTTGTTTCCCTGCTCTATGGGATTTTTCGAGTAGTTTGTTCTGACGTTTTTCGAAGGAGTCAATTGCTTGAGTTTTTAATGGACTTGTTTTATTACTTCCGTCCGCGCGCAAGAGGAAACCCGGCTTTGTCCGGTTAAGGGCATCTTCAGCTTTGTTAGACTGGATAAGGCGACTGCAGGGGCTCGAGAAATTTGTCATCTGTGCTTGTTATTTTAGAAATTATCAGCTCGCGTCAAACGGACTTCCGAACTCCCGTTTAACGGCGGTCGCTTGTCATAGAAAGGCGAGGCCCGAGAACGTTCGTTTCTTTAAGCTTTGGGAGCAATTTATGGCCCCCTCATAATTTTAACATCGATACGAGTGTTTATGTGCCGGCTTAATTATTATTTCCGCTGACGCTCGTATCAAATTAACATAGAGGTACACTAATAAACCCTCTTTCGTTTTTATTTAATTGCAGTTGAAGTGTAACTATGCACAAAAATTAAAGAATTTGGGAGATTATTTTTTTACAAGGAAGTGTTACACAAGTCAAGTTTTCAAATTTCAAATATTTCAGTGCTGCCAAAATCAGCAAGCAGAAGTTCCAAAACAGAATTTAAAACAAGGTACCAACTTGACAGCGTTTTGACAGTTCACGAGTTTTGTGAATGGATAGTAGTAACCTACATACTTTATCACTTTAGGTTTTTTGATAATTAAATCTTGTAGCTACATGCACCGTGTCATATATCTTTGCTTGCAGCTCCTCGTTGCAATTGTGATATATAAAAATTCTCAGATATAAGAAATAAGCACTAACCTTCTGGAAGTAGGTATCTCTTGTACATGAGTGTATACTATATCAGCTCCTAACTGGATGGCAGTCTGCAAATACCTCTTTTGGGTTGTTCACGACCAAAATAAGGTTGTTGCAGCTCTCTGACCCCTTAAGATCTAGATGTACAGTTCTACAGGATACCACAAACACTCACTTTCACTTTTTACTGGTTTCGAAGTAAAAATGCCACTTGAAATGGCTTTAAACAATCTTGAAATCTATTTTAAATAATAGTTGTGATCCTCAGTCAAATTTTATCGTAAAGAATATTGTATTGCTATTACGTATCAAATATCCAATTATTACTCTTCACAATTAAAAGGAATCTAACCTTTTAAAGTGATAATTTTAAGTCGATTATTATTTTTCAAGATATTTTTCGACTTCATGTAAACAACCACCAGTTATATACATACAACTGTTATCACATTATATCCATTAGATACCTGGATATTATTATTGAATTAAATTAATCATCCACACAGCATGCTTCATTACAACCGTTCACCAAAACGAAAAGTTTTTAGTTTGTTTTGATGTAAGATGTAAGTAAATAAATAAAGTCAAGGATAACAATTATACAGGGTGTCCCAAAAAGAATGAGACACCGATTGGTCGTAAATTCCTTAGGTTATAATATAATAAACCGATTGAACCTAATATACCTCAGTGCAAAATCTCTTCAGTAAGAAGGTATAGGGACTTGGAAGTTGAATTTTATTTTTACTTCCTTTTACTATAAAGGAAGTATTGGATTCACCCCAAAAATTCGAAATTGAGTTTTCAACGGATCTTCACGTTTTAGAGTCCCCTGATCCCAAAAAACATATTTTTTTTTATTGGTCTGTGTGTCTGTCTGTCTGTCTGTCTGTCTGTGTGTCTGTCTGTGAACAGAATATCTCAAAAACGAAAAGAGGTATGGCGTTGAAACTTCATATATAAGTTTTGTATACTATGTAGATGAGACAGCAAGCTTTTGAAGTAAATCGCGTAACCGGAAGTAGGTGTTTACTCTTGTCATTTTTCAGTTTTTTTCGATTTTTTCAAAAACGGCTCTAACGATTTTTTTTAAACTTTACATTTTTCTTACATTTTTAATGTGTATTGATGTGAGATAGGTGATTTTCCAGTTGAATACTTCTAAAGTGGGTTTCTTTTGTTTTTTTTCTATTTTTTTTTATTAACTCCTATTTTAAACAAAACACCCGGTATATTATTACATTTTTGAATTCACCTTAAAATTCTAGAGAAAATTTGTCTCTTTAACTAACACTCGATTTTGTACCGTTTTTGTAGAATTTGTAATTTTTGAAAATTTTTAACAAATGGTTAAAAATTAAAAATTAAATTTTTGACTAATTATAAGATCACTGTAAAAGGAAGTTGTGTGAGTGTATCACACCAGATTTTTTAATTTTTATATTAATTTCCACATCACTGAAGTTGAGCTTTTTATCAGGAATGTAAGTTTAGTTGCCGAGGCCTGTAGGGCCAAAACAAGTAAACCACATGGGGGATAAAAAGAAACTTCCAGTGCCAAGGGGTACATTGTTTTTTTAAATCGAGAAATCGCGAAATTACAACATTTTAATCAACTTTTGTAGGTCATGTTGATGTCGGTTGACGTTTACCTATTACCCAGCCGCATACAAAAAGTCGTAAAACAATGGATTACTTTACTGCCGATTTGTTTATTTATTTATTAACGGGAAACCCCAATTGAATTAATACATAAAAACAAAACGAGTAATAATATAAAGCACCTTAACAGAATAAACTAAAAACTAAAAATTCTCTGCATACACAAAATATTGAATGATGATTTCGAGATTCTTCACTGCCGATTTAAAAAAAATCGAATATGAAGAAATGTCGAATTTCATTTTGGCTAGATTTTGTAATGGTATTAGAAAAAGTAGCACGCTGAATATGTTATAAAAGTGATTTTTCCATAATCGTGTAAAATTCATCTACTCGCTTTGCATCGTTCGCTCGTAAGTTAAATGTTGAAAAACTCTTACTTTTCTTAACTTGTAGAACAATCTACTATTAAATACGCCTAACATGAGGCTGGCTGACGAAAATATGTGACTTACCTAAGTATACAGGGTACAGCATTGGATTTCTTAATTGTTTGACAGCAAAATTCTATTTAAATTTTGTAAAGAACGCTACATGGTGATCCAATTAGCGCAACTTGAGCATTGGCTCTGTTCGAAAATACTTTTTTACCCCTTTATACGAAAGTGACATTTTCTGTCGCCTGTTAGGGGTTTCCTGAAAATATACGTTTGGTTCCCTGGTCGGTTTCCAATGGCAGTGAGAGGAAATACAATACATTGACTCATGTTGCCATTAGAGACGGGAGGCAATGCGATTAATAATAAATCAACTAGCCACTTGATTTTCATATTTAAACATTTTTTAATGCAGCTGAATACAAGAAGTAGTCTCATCATAAAATGTAAAAATGTCATATGTATAACTCTGGATTAAAATGTCATTTCCTCCCATGTATGATTACAATTGATTAGGCACTATTCTCGCTAACGCTGGAGAATTAAGCTAGATCTGCGGGAGGGAATGTACATTTTTCTCTCTAGTAATAGCAAATAGCTATAAAAGATGTGTTCGGTAACTTTTGAAATTTTAAAACAAAATATCAAATTGATGTTGATCAAGGACTGTTGAAAGTTGACAGGTGACTGAAAAACCTAGTTGAAAAAAAACTGCTGATTGAAATAACTATTCATACATCAGATACAAAAACAAATGACATTTGCTCAAGCACGTAACAATGAAGTCATTTTTACATTGAAGAGACCTTTATACCATACGTTCAAAAAGAAATTACATAAGGGTTGAGAGACAGCAATCTTTGGAATTTTTAATCACGATATCAGGGTATAATATAAACGTACAATAATAACAACAGTAATGACAATTAATGAATTCTAAAGCTATCTGTTGACATTACTTTTATATTCCATGGGCAACCCTTATGAAATTTCTTTTTCCTACGACTGCTTCTAAAATCAAGCTTTCCGCCTTGTTGACGTACGTCAAAAATTGATTGTTTTGAATCAGTTCATCGCGGCAGCCGTCACATGTAAGTATATAATCGTGAATCGTAATACATAGCAACATACATAAATTTTATATAAGCTTTCATGATTATATACCTAAGTCGGCTAGTGGTCAGCTATTTGAAAACGTCAAAGTTGACAGCTGTAACTGTGTATTTGATTTAAACCTTTTTTCGCGATTTAAAGTTACTTGTGCTTTATTTTGTGTATTGTCGGTGTTTAAGTGTCAAGAAAAATAAGAAATGGGCGATAAAATATCGAATTCTGATGTAAAAATTTGCACGTTTCTGGAAATTTTAGAAATGGCAAAAAACCCCAGTTTAAACCTATTTTCGAAAATTTTACAGTCGTAAGAAAAATTTTGTATGCAACACGAGCGAAAAATGCATTAGGCGTTCGTTCGAGTTTTTTCGGACTCACGCCTAATGCATCATTTTTCGCTCTAAGTGCATAAATAACTATTTTAACACACCATAAAAGATAAAAAGATAAAATTACTGTCAACGCTCGATAAATAAATTGCTCAGGCTGCTTTCATATTTTTACTTCAAATTTCAAAATCTTATCATCTTTTTTTAGGGCAATAAAATATCTGAAATTACATAAATTAGGTCACTATGCACTACCCTTTTAAAAAAATTGATGGAATTTTGTGTAAATTCATTAAGAAGCTAATATTTAAATGCCTCGTATTTAGCATGGGGGTTTTGTATGTTTTGCCCATCAACGCAGCACCGTGTATAATGTAAATCAGCATGTAAGCATTACAAGGCAAGAAAGCGACAAGAATGGATAATTTAAAAATGTTCAATTCAAGAATGCAGTAAACTTATACGGCATTTTTAAATTGTAATAGTACCATACCCTATACTGCATTTTTGAGTCAATCAGGCATGGAATTTTGCAATTACGTACATGTTATTTATGTGTGCTACGCTATTTAAATGTTGTTATCGAATTTTGGCCGTTTAGTTCAATTTCTCAACCAAAAACGTAATTTTCTAGACTTGACGCCTGTTACACTTGCATGGCAGTATAACCCTATGGTAGTACATTGTTCAAAACAAGCAAATTGAAATGAATATATAATTATTATGAACCAATATCATCTAATGAAGCTATTTTAAATTATATTTTGACCATAGGTATTGTAATTTGTAATGTACTATTGCGGAAAATATATTTCGCACGGTTTGTTTGCCTTGTGTATGTATGGTTTTATCAAGTGGACTAAAGTCACTGAATTGTCAATTGTACAACTGACATTCTGCCATTAAAACTTAAAATGCCGAATCACGTTCTAAGCGAGGCCGAAAAAGGCTTCGTTATCGCAAAGCTAGAAGAGGGATGGTCACTGCAACGTGTGGCCGATGAAGTTGGTTGCGGAAGAAGAACCATTTCTTAAGATAACCTGAAAAAGCTAGTAATTCGACAATAACCCCAAAATGTGAAAAATGACAAGTAGTCAGATACACACTAAACCACTGTGGATAAACCCAAGTAACTAGATTAATTATCGTGTGAAATATTTTTTCCGTAATAGTACTTACATCAAATATCGTTTTAGTGTCTTACACAATAAATATTAGCTTCACTATTGCAACCTACCTATCACATCTACGTACACGGACCAATGCACTCTTTGCTCCTGCACGCGTCGTACAAAATGCGAATGTTGCATAAAAGTTGCTGTTATTCTTCTTGTCAGAGGAAGTTATAAATTAGGCTTATATATGAGCCGGGAATACCCTATTCCAATTTGCTTAATATGTAACTTAATAAAACCTTATCGTATTTTTTGCGTTCTGGAGATTTAGCACCCAATCAAGGTCAGTAATTCAGAAATTGAAGTAATTCAAATACCGCTAGTAATTTCAATTTCCACAGGTAATTCAAATACTTGTAAAGTAATTTAAATACTTTAGAGTAATGTAATTACGCAAAAGTAATTGAATAATTGAATGTAGTAATGAATTACCTTCAAAATGTAATTATCAAGTACTTTTGAACAAAAATGGCAATTCCCAATTACACCGCATTTTGAAAAGTAATTCAATTCCGAGGCAAATAAACAAAAAGGAATAATATTAGTAATTTAATTACAAAGTAATTAATTACTGCCTAGCGCTGAACGACAGCAAGCTTGTTATTCATGTGAAAATGTAAAGTTCTGATAAGGGTTGTGCACAACAAGGTCCTATAGCATACTGAATCGTAAATCTTTAATAAAAAATTCTTAAATTCACATGACGTTGCTGTTTTTCTTTAAGGGCTTAGCGTATAAATATAGGTACTCTTTACCCCTAAAGACAGAGTGCAGCAAACAAGCTTTAAGATTTACAATACCATAATAGTAGGTAATTAACGATACAAGTGCGTAAACCTAATCTTTAGTCACAAGTGGGGCAGAGTGAGCAAGCGTTTTAAGCCCTGCAAGTGACTAAAGATGCTTTATGCATGTGTGTCGTACAATATTTTATCTACGATGGAATCTAGAAAACACGGTAAATATAAAAAAATATATACATATATATATATATATATATATATAATCAAATTCCCTTCTACCCGTAGGTACAATTCTAACTATTGTACATGAATTTTTGCCATTGTTTTTTATTCTGTGCCATTTCTTTCGCTTCACACCATGATTTTCCTTTTCTTTCCAAGGTTTTTGTTATCGCCTTTTCCCATGTCTCTCTAGGTCTGCCTCTTTTCCTCCTTGTTTGTATTCTTGCATCCCATACTCTCTTCACCTGTCTTCTTGGGTTCATCCTCTGTAGGTGCCCCCACCAGCGCATCTGTCTAGTTTCAATGAATTCTAAGATAGATTCTATTTTTAGTTCATTTCTAATCTGATCGTTTCTAATTCTGTCTTTTCTTGTTACCCCTTTTACTCTCCGAAAAAATTTCATTTCAGCCGCCTGTATTTTACTTTTTTGGCTCGCTGTTGTTAGTATCCATGTCTCGCACCCAAATGTCAGAATCGGTCTGTATATTGCACGACATACACTCATTTTGGTTTTTTCTGATACTTCTTCTTTGTTAATAAAGTTTTTGTTAATAGCGTAGTAGGTTTTCATTGCTTTTTCTACCCTCTTGTTAATTTCCATATCTTGTTGTCCTGCATTTTCAATTGTTACTCCTAAGTAGTCAAAGTATTGTAGAATTTCTATTTTTTCTCCGTCAATTTCTATGTTTATGTTCTCTTTTCTTTCATTTATCGCCATCACTTTTGTTTTATCGCGGTTCATTTCCATTCCGTTTTCTTCTAATACCTCTTTCCAAATTTCTAGATTCGCTTTCAGATCATTTTCATTCGCTGCCATGATGACCACATCATCTGCAAATGCACACTCTGATATTTCAACTTTCTGTAAATTCTTGTACCCTACGAGCAAACTTTTAGTTTTTTGGTTGCATTTCTTGATTATATTGTCCATGAATATGGTAAACAGTATTGGGCTTATTCCTCCTCCTTGTCTTAGTCCCTCTTCTGTAATGAGGAGTCTGATTTCATATTTTTTGCTATCACGTAATTTATTGTGTTCTTATACAGGCCGCTAATGTTTCTGCTTAGTTTACTATCTATTTTTCCTTCTTCTACGATTTTACAAACTTTTTGTCTAGGCACTTTGTCGAATGCTTTTTGTAGATCTATAAAAGCGAAGTAGGCTTTTTCTCCTTTTAGTTGTGTTTTAGTTATAATTTGTTTAATCGTGAAAATGTGGTCCTGTACGCTCCTACCTTTTCTAAATCCACTTTGTGATTCTGTTAATGTGTTATCTATTATTTTTGTTAACTTCTGTTCTAGTATTTGTTCATACAATTTTAGTACTGTGCTAAGGAGCATGATACCTCTATAATTGTTGCATTCTTTATTATTGCCTGTCTTGTAGATAGGCAGGCAGTATCATACCTATCTCCCAATATATCGGTATTATTTCTTCTGTCCATATCTTGTTCATTGGGTCTAGCAGTAGAAGTGTTCCTTTAGGTCCCATGTTTTTTATCATTTCGCTTGATATTCTGTCATGTCCTGGTGTTTTCCCGTTCTTCAGTTTTCTTAGTCCATGTTGCAGCTACTCTATTGTAATGTCGTCTTTTTGTTCTTCTATTTTGTGCATTTTCTGCGTTTTTCTATCATTTTCTGATGTTATTTCTTTTCTTTTCGTATTTAATAATTCTTAGAAATATTCTTTCCATCTTTCCATTATTTCCTTTTCATCTGTTAGTATATTTCCTACTTCGTCATTTATCGTTGTTAGTTGTGGTTTACGGTCTGATCTTAAATTTTTCATTATTTTATAAAATAGTTTCTGATTTCCCTTACTGTCTTTCTCTAATTTTTCTCCAAATTGTTTCCATGAATTTCGTTTTGCTGCTATTATCAAGTCTTTAACTATTTTTCTATGTTCTTTGTATTTTTCGTAGTTTTCTGGTATTGTTTTGGATAGGTAGCTCTTCCAGAGTTTTTTCTTTGTTTTTACCTGTTTCTTAATTTCGTCAGTCCACCATTCTGTTTGTTTCTTATTATTCATAGTTTTGCTAAGGTACTATATTTATACGAGCAAGCTCGTCCGCCATTTTGAGTTACTGGAAGTGGCGGCAAATTCAAATTCTAGTTACTTTTCAATTAGCATACGGTAAGTCGGAAAAACAACGATCATATAATTTAATTGTACCGTCTTAAAAAAAGATTGGTTTTTAAACAAATAAAAAGAAAGCAGACAAAATTGAAACATAAAACACTGTTAACTAACACGCACGTGGTTCAAAATAGAAAACTTTAATAATACCTTAGTTCAAGCAACAGTGACGAGTGACAGAACTCAATAGAACTGACAGATACAGTTGACGGCACAAAACAACACCGACACACTGTATATAGATTTAAATAACCACACTTGGATGAAGACTAATTATAATTAGCATCGTAATGGAATGCACCAAGATTTAAATCATCCTGCAGTGGTCCTCTGGATCGAGCAGTACCTACTCCAACGGTTTCTAGTCTTGCTTGGTTGCATAGGAAATATAATCAGATGGTTGACAGACGACAGAACGCACGGTTAGAGTCCCTGTATATACTAAGATAAGAGTCGGGCAAACGCGGTTCAATTTTTGATTGGCTACGATCCACTGCGCATGCGCAGTAATCTAAAATGGAAATTTGAAGGGTGGCTATGGCAATGACAATTAAATGACGTATAGTCTGTTCAGTAAACATAAAAACACAAAGTGGCCTTTGATTTCCAAAATTTCATGAGTGTACTTCCAGAATTTAGCTTTGTCTAAGAATGTACTTACAAAAAGTTACTAAAACAAATAGGTTAAGGGTGTGACATTTACTTCCCATCTGTCATAAATATTGTAATTAACTACTTTTAAGGATATTATACAAATACTGTGTTGTATACCATTGACATGGCGTTTATTAATAAGTATTTTTATTACATTTTATAAAACTTCAGGTGAGAATTTCTAGAAAAATATCTGCTCTGTCATCGACAATGAGAAATACTAATTGTCATTTTTAAATTCAAATCTGCCTGTATGCAGGTGTAGAAACCTTTGCAAAACAAAATACAGAATCCCTAATACAAAAATTATATGAACATGCCAACTTGAAAAAAATTAAAATGTTTTTGTGTTTACTGAATGCCCTATACGTAATATTGTTCGATTCGACGACAAGACAAGTTTTTGGAGGTTATATGTTTACTACAACACCAAAAAACCGCTCGTAAATTACTCAATCCGATCTATCTACTGCAAAATCAGCTGACCACCAATCGGTAAACGGTAGATACCTACCAGTGTAGTTTTCGTAAATGCATTAAGTTTACCATTTATTGACAATGTCAAACTGACAAGTAATTAAATTCATCAAAGTGACACATACTAAGGAAAACAACTCCGGCCTTGAACGCATCATTTATTTTTGGAACACTAATGGCGGCTGACATTTGTGTTTGCCCGACTCTTATATAACTATATACAGGGACTCTACGCACGGTTAGTGGTCAGCGCAGCCAACGGCGTGGCGCTAAAATCCCTGTGACACAAAACCTAGTGGGATAAGCTTGCCTGGTTAATAAAGCACTCTAAGTTTTGCACACCCCACATACTTTTTTGGCAGCATCTCTAATAACTTCCTTGAAACTTGTCCATAACTGTTCAGTATTTAATTCATTTGGTTTAATTTTTCTTCTATCTAGTTCTTTATTTATAGTTTCTTCATATTTTGTTTTAGTAATTCTATTTAGTAATTTATATGATCTTATAGATTCTTGTTCTTTTTTCTTTTGTGTGTGTTTTTGTGTATTATTTCTTTCATCTTGCGGGTCTTCGTTGATTTTAGCTACAAGTAAATAATGGTCGCTGTTGATTTCTGGGCCTCTTCTCACTTTTGTATCTACGACTGCTGCTCTTGTTTTTTTTCTACTAAAATATAATCGATGAATGATTTTTCTCTTCTACTTGGTTGCTCCCGAGTGTATTTATGAATGTTTTTATGCTCAAAGAACGTGTTTGTAATAATAAGATTGTGCATTTGACAGTAATTCAGCATTCTTTTGCCATTATTATTTCTTGTAACTTCACCATGTGTTCCTATAGCTGTGTTATATGTAGTGTCTTCTCTCCCTACTCTACTATTAAAGTCTCCTGCTATATAAATTCTTCCTTTACTTTCTTCGGTTACTTTTGTTAATTCATCCCAAAACGTTTCTTTTATTTCTGCTTTCTCGTCCTCATTAGGTCCATATATTGCAATGATTGTCCTTATATTTCCGTTTTTCTTCTTCATTTCTATTTTCATTATTCTCTCGGAGTATGTTTCCCATTTATAAATTTCATGTGTCAATTTCTCATGAATGATGCATGCTACTCCCGCTGCCGCTCTTTTATTATTTTCTACTCCACTGTATATCATTACATGTCCGTTGTCCAATTTCAGCATACCTTGTCCTTTTTTCTTCGTTTCTGATATTGTTAATATATCGAGTTGTGCTTTTACAAATTCCTCAATTAATTCTTTATCTTTTCCGTATAGGCTTCTTATGTTCCAAGTTCCTAATTTCCAAATGTTTCTCTTTTTTTTATTTTGTTCGTGTTTTTGTCCTGTCCTTTTTAATTGCCGGGTCGTTACATTTTTTTTTCCTCATCTCTTTCTTGTCTGGCTATGAGTTTTTTGATCTGTTATCAGCTTTAGCTACTAAGATCTTCATTTGATTGTTCCATACTTTTACTTCCCCGTTGACAGTTAGTTTTACAGTTTCTCCTTTTTCTCTGTGGTTCTTTGCGCTATCTCTGATAATTTTTTTGTATTTCACGTTCCTCTGTGGTCATATCGTTGTTAATGTAAATCTTCGTATCTCATATGTTCTTTAGTTTGCTTTTATTCTTCTGAACCAACTGCTTGTCCGTGGTGTTTTCCATTTCCAGCAGGCATGTTTTCTCACCTATCCTCCTTGCATTCCTAATTTTTACTTCTATATTCAGATTGTTTTTTATTAGTCTATCCATTCCCTCTTTGATGGTGCCTTCTTCATATGTTGTTATCGGCATTCCTTGTATTATAATATTATTTCTTCTTTTTTCCCTGTCCATTATCTCAATTTTTCCTTTTAGCAGTTGCAGTTCTTTTTTGACTTCGGTATTTTCTTTCTTCAGATACTCATTTTCTTCTTTTATTTTTCTTATTTCTTCCCAAAACTTTTTTTGTTCCTCCCTTAGGTTTTGTAAGTCCTGCTTTATATCCTTTCCAAACTCTCCGATCATTTCCATAATTTTCGTCAATTTATCATCTGTTTTTCCCTTTTGTCCGGTGACCTCCTAGCTTTTGTGCTTCTTCCAACACAGTCCTCTAAATTTCCTGTGTTTTTCTTTCTTTTCCCTTCGTCTGTGGTGTATTCATCGCTGTCTTCCATTCTGTAGTACTATCGCGAAAAAGTCCACACGGGTCAACCCCTCGGATGTTCGACTTTTAATGACTATTTCCTTGATGGTTACAAGCTGACGTATATCTCCTGTATTTATGCCACCACTCAATCTCCACTTTGCATAATGTGTTGCCTATCCAACTCTAATCGAATTGGACGCTGCGCTTGAAGGCCTCTGCTTATCTTTCCTTATTCTATGCAATTTTTGACCTCATTATTATCTATAACCTCTAAATTTTCCACTTATGCTTTAATAACTCACGGTATCCTTTCTTCAATCATCTGCTTTTCTGCACGTCTACTGTCGCGTCGTGTTCAATTTCCTTGTGTTTTCATCTACTCGATACGGCCCACTTCGAGCTTAAATATCGGAGTAATGTCACACACCCAACTTGAACAATGACCTCCTCTTTAATATCTATAAAAAAATATTTTAAATTTAAATTAGGATTACTAGCAACCGATCATAATTTTGCATAGTTAAAAATTTTAAAACACGTTGCAACTGACGATGTGAACTAATAAAAATATGTTATTAAAGAGTCGTTTTACAAACTTAAAACTGCCAACTAAAAATCAATTTTACACATTGTCTTGGATAAAATATTTTACTTACCGGTTTTTATATGTCACTTTACTTAGCTTCACAGTAATGATAAAATATAGTTTGACTAAACCAAATACTAGATTTATCTTGTTTATAATAGTTTAAATAATTTCACCAAACATCAGCAACGAATGATGAGCATTCAAATATGAATTATAATTTGAATTGCACGCCATAAAACAAAGACATGCACAGAAGTTGTCTACATTAATTAATGCTCTGGAACAAGTCTTAACACTTAACTTCATTCAGTCGTTAAGTCGTCACAAGTAATTTTCGTTCAATTGGCAAGCATGAGTGAAATGGGAGTGCATTCAAGCGTCGAACAACGCATTATTAGTAAATTTCTTATCAACGAAGATATCAAACCATAAGAAATTTGTGTAAGACTTCAAAGACAGTTTGATGCGCAATCACTATCAGACATAAGCGTTTACAAAAGGAGTAAAGCATTTAACGATAGCTGCAAAGGTGGCTAGAATGAACCGCATTCTCGCCATCCAAAAACATTGACAACAGAAGAGAATGCTGACAGAGTAAAATGCACTTATTTGAAACGATCGTCGAATTACAGTGAAAGATATTCCTTCTGCATTAAATATCAGTAGAGGTAACTTGGAAAAAAATGCGAGTTCTGTTTGTGTCTTATAGGATAATGCTCAACCCCATTTTGCTATTCACACACTGACTATGATTCAAAGATTGAAATGGACCATGCTGCCCCATTTACCATACATTTCCGACCTTTCTGCATCAGTTTTTTAATTTGTTCCTAGGAGCTAAATATCTAGTAATGAAGAAGTCATTGAAATTGTTCCGAAATGAGTGTCAGCAGCCAAAAGAATTTTTTTTTCGTGGAATACAGAAACTTCCAGAAAAATGGCACCAGTTTATTAAAAGTGAGGGAGACCGAGTAGAACAATAGCATGATATACAGTAGAGTCCTTGTGTTTGTTTTTGAATAAATATGAAATTATAATTTATATTTGAACACTCCGCGTATAATGATGATGTTATGAATTTATTTTGCCTTTAATCTTAAGAAATATTATTTGTATAATTTTAACGTCTATTTTGAAAAGCAATAAATTCGAAAAATTTATCTTGGTCTCTGTATTTCTGAGCTTTGGTAATTTTTAGCAATTAAAGTGTCGCTCCTAAAAACAAATCTCAAAATTTCAGTGTCTGTTAGTGACACAAAAAAGATAGTAGGAAGGAATAAAAGACAATATTTACATTTAAATTTATTTTTACATAAGATTAGGTAGCTGATTGGGTTTTGAACACATATTCTGACAGTAAAACTGCGATGTATAGGTACTATCAATACTTATTTACCATACTTACATAATATCAATAAG
The DNA here is from genome assembly GCA_940337035.1 of Agriotes lineatus. Lineage (NCBI taxonomy): Eukaryota > Metazoa > Arthropoda > Insecta > Coleoptera > Elateridae > Agriotes > Agriotes lineatus. The sequence goes on from OW679194.1 coordinate 157,279,913, forward strand.
TAATGTTATTTTCCTAACACAAAGTGACTTAAATAGCTACTGCTTTGAGTCGTACCACATTTTGAGCCGTAATGTGGTATGACAAATGCTTTGCATATTTATCGCACATATATGCAATATCGTCTACGATAATATCACAAATATGGTAGCCAATAGTGAGATAGAATTATTGTATTGTGTAGCATTGTGTATTTAACAACTACTCAGGTGACATGGCAACCATATTTAGGATAATTTCAACGTGTTATAAAACAATTTTAGAAATAAATCATTTAATAACATTAACATAACATTTTTTAAGTTGTAACAGCTAATACATAAATACATAACAAATATTGCTAGGTAACATGAATGGTTTACTATAAATAACAGGTCATAAATCTACCCAGTTAAATTTTTATCAGTAAGTAATTAATTTGATCACAAATTAGTTTCACGTCAAGCAAAAAATTTTAAGTATTCTTGCTTATAGATGTTATAAATATTTAATTTACAGAATAAAATGCACGCAAGCAAACTTAGGATTAGACAAAATTTAGGCCCTGGTAGAAAATGAAAATAATATTCTTATAATGGAATATTGAATAGGTAGTGATAGAAGTGTGTTATAGTTTCATTAATACAACTCGTGAACATTTGATATGTTAGAATGAAATGCACATCAATTTTAAGTTCTTTTTATTCAAGCAATTACAGTGAAGAATTAGAATATTATTTTCATTTTCAAAAGCTATTGTTTTGTTTGAAAATCGCAAAATTAATTTGTCAATCACAACATTAGGTTACACATAAGGTTAGGTGTAACACATATTCATTGTTTTAATCAGTACAATCGTACTTTATTGTACAGTAATTATCGTTAAACTTATTAATTTAGAATATTCTATTATTAAAAAAAATCATACCACATGTTGATGCAACTAAAACCTAGTGGCATCAACAAGTGAATTTATTTGCGTTGTATCTAAGATGAACTAAAACAAATTGAATTCTAGGTAGTGAAATCTCGTTTTAACACATAAGATTTAATTTCGTCTCTAATACAACTCTACAGTAATAATCTTAACGATACTTCTACAAGTTATTATCTGAGTGTCCGTGTGGGTAGAACACTAGCCAATAATGTTTTAATTCTGTAGAAATCACTAACCAATTTTATTTGAGTACTATGGTGGTCACTAACTGATATTATCATTTAACATTTAATGAAAATCTAAAATGTTTTGCATGCATCCATAGAAATCGGTTATAGAGGAAATTAGCTATAATATATAGTTAGTGACGACCAATATCCCTGACTAATTATCTGGGAATAATTTAGAATTGCTACGAAGTTAAACATTGGAAAAGGTGTAAACTATGCAAACAGAAAAAATTTTCATTCATCTTTAGATAATAACTGTATAATATATACGTTATTTAAAAAGATTAAACTATAAAGTTTTTTCCCAATAGTCGAACTGAATACTTATTAAAATCACATTATGGTTTTGTATTTTCATTAAATTAAAAATGATCTATTTTTGTATGAACTGCAATAATTATAGTGACTATAGTCTTTATTACATAGCAGTAGGTACTTCTTGATAAATATAAGCTTTATTTATATTATTAAATATTTTATAAAGCATATAGTTTCCTTATTAAACCATGTAATACAAAACAGATTATGGGTACATGGTTTACACCTTTGTAATTACAACCATTTACTAGAGATGCAGCTGCAATTTTCTAAAAACTGTTTTACTTAATATCACTAACTTTCTATCACAACGTTTAGAATCATTTGTTATTATTATATTGTGCTATGGTTAACCACCAATCATAGTGCAGGTCTTCATTTTTTTCTAAATTGTTTTAAGTTACCAACAGTCAAAAATTAATATGTATGCAATATGCAAGTAGTTAACGCATTTAATTATTTAATCAGTTTGAAAAATGCAGCAGATCTTAATAATCACCTACAAGATTTTAGCAAAAATCATGTAACAGACAAGTTATGAAAGCCCTAAGGCTGGGAAAATGGTAAAAATCTCAACACATTGCCATTTTCACAATATTACACATTTATTGAAATAAAATAAAACTAAAAAATCAAATAATGTTATTTAGAACTCATATAATGGATTTAATACTAGCGATATTAAAAATTCGCACATTCCCAGCCTTATTGTTTCATGTGAATATTTAAAATATATGTTTTAAGAATAAATACAGTATTTAATGGGTTTATGGCACACAGTATACTTATACACATGCAAAATATAAAACTCAAAACGTGTTTATACATCAATACACTGTGACTTGCACACAAAATCTTCTACTCTGAAAATCAATCAAATCTCACCCTTGCTCACTAAAAATGACATCAAATTTTGATGATACTATAAATAATGAATAACTTCACTAATGTATGATATTACTACACACATTGAGCGACTTCTCTCACTATAAGGTATTACGCTAAGTTGCCTTAGCTCACAATTTGCAATTATTTTGCAATGGATAGCACAACTCAGTTTGAAAAAGTAGCTGTGTAACCAGTCTGAGTGAAACATAAAACACTAAAATCAAATTTGATTATTTACCGCATGGTAGAAATCAGTTATAGACAATAAATTAGTACATTAAATGTTAAATCATGAAACACAATAGCATAGCTTTATGACTTCACATTGATGCGATGTTTTAGGACTATCACAACAGCATTTTGTCACTAACCATTGAATTAATTTCTAAAATCCCTATTTTACTATACCATTTATTAACAATTATTAACATTTTCGTAAATTCTCAACTATTCTTCAAATAATTTTCTATAAACTATATTCAACAAACAAAAACTACATTAACAACACCGAAATTAAGTCCCTGACTAAATATTAGTTTTGAATTGACTTAAAACTGTTACCTTCAAGGTAACAGCCACCAGATTGTTCTTTTATCATTGTTTAGTAGAAATCTTCGTCAGTCATTAAACAACCAATTTGAACTATTCTTAGGGTTTATGTGATATTGTAAAGCACAGTGTGTAATGCAGTGTAAAACTTTTGTCATAGGAACTTCCTCACCCTAAAAGTGAATTACGCAGACTTACGATTTTGATATTTAGGCATTTAACTAATATATATTTTTGAAAAATGAGGAATTATTTATACTGAACAACTGGAGCCTGACGTTTTATAGTTGGACATAATTAGCATATTAGCAATACGTAACATGCACCACAAAATATATTAAAATAATTTTTACTGCATCACACCAAATAATTAGGCAAATATTAAGGCAAACTTAAACTAACGGCCCTGACGTATTTATTAGAGTAAAATTTGGATTTTCTTCGTTTGGAAGTTCCACCAGTGAAAGCTTTACTAATATTTTAATATGTATTAAGCAGTCTATAGAATTCGTTTGTAACTTCTTTTGAAATAGTTTAAATTGTGACATCATTGTTCGTACTTGCCAAAATGTTAAATGGTTTTCGATTACATCAAAACATATTTAAAATTATGATCCAACTGATTTTTTTCTGTACATGATGTCACAATACTATTTTAACAATTTATTCATTTACTTGATATACCTATTTTGACACATTAAATAAAAATACACATTTATACAGGGTGTTTTACAAATTCAACTAACAAAAACAATTGATAACCGTAAAATATAATAATAATTAACGTTTATTATTACTACTACGGCACCCTGTATAATAATAATACCCACCAAATAAACATTACCCATATGAAAAATCAGTTCGTGCTGCGAATGTGCGTGTAAACTGTACAGCGTAGACTAAATATGCTCATCTTGTGTATCTGTCAAAAAAAAGAAAAAGATCTCGATTACTCCCAAAACTAACTAATTCGCTACATCTCGTTACAACATAAAGACAGCGTCAGTCATCTTATTTTGGGAGTACAAGATATTTTTCTTTTGGGGTACATTTATGTTATAACGAGATTTTACCACATAGAATTCACACACTAACACACCTAGACACAACTAAACTATTAATTTATTTAATACTACTATAAATCAGCCAAAAGCTGTTATTAGGTAAACTCTAAAAATAATATTTTTATTTTTAGAATAAAATGTTATTGTAAGCAAATATTAACATAGAATACACTTAAATTAGTTTAGAACCAGCCAGCTAACTCATATTTGATTATTTATATTTAACTCTCACTTATTGTGTCGCATAAAAAATTTAATGTCTTTTCAAACATTTGTCGTGCTACTTTAATTTTGTTTTTAAAATGAGTGGAAAGTTAAATTTTTTATAACTACTTTGAGTGTACATTTATAATCATGTTAATAACTTAATATACAAGGTTATCCTAAAGTAAGGGGTAGATTTCAGCTTATTATATATTTTTAACAAATTAATAACAAGAAGTAAATGAGATTTAGTTGCTTAAATAATGGAATTTTGTATGGTCAAAGCTGGTTACCGAAAATGTTAAAATTAACCACCATTTTGTTGGTGTAAGATTACAAACCTTTCATCCAAATTTTCATTATGTAACATTTCTGGTTGAATTGCACCTTTTTACCACCTAACCTCATCTTTTAATTCTTGCAGTGGTGTTGTAAACACCAATTTTTTTTAAATAGCCACAGCCAGTAATCCGCTCCGTTAAGATCAGGTGATCTTGGTGGCCATAAATTCACAAAATGTCTGCTTAAAATTGATTTTGTTGTGACGTAATGACAACACTGTTGTTTTCCACAGATACAATACAATCCCATTATTTAAGAATTTAGATTTCGTTTACTTTTTGTTGTTGGCTTGATTTGTTAAAAATATATAAGGATTATACCCCTAACTTTATAATAGTAACCCCATATTTTTTAAATTTTGTACACTCATTTAGACATACCAAAACAAATTGACAGTAGTAAAGTTACGCTTTTGAACGAGCCTCAATAGCAAACAACTTGGGTGTTACCTAAAGTTACAGTCTAAATTAAAAATTGAGCAACGATAATTACTGAAACATAGTGTTAGTATTTTTACATTTACTTTGTGTTCATTCATTTAATGATTTTCTTGTCGAGCTTATGATTTAAGAATTATTATTAGCTACGTAATAATTAAAATGTGTTCCTGTGAGTGGTGACATAATCTTAAAATTGTGTTTATATTTGACCTCAAGCAGTTATAAAATTACAAAATGAATGAACATTGTGCAGGTAGTGATTAATTGACTTGGTAAAAATGGGAGGTATAACATTCATATAACTATCCTAAGTGGATTGTCAATTTTGCATGCTATGAAACAGCTATTTTTGGGTTGTACAGTACTTTTATTATCAGCCACTTGGCAAAATGTATATACTTGTATTTATAAATGATGGGCACAGAAACAACATACTTATATGTCAATATTTTTTAATATTTTGGTGTGTAGATACGTATAATACCAAGTATCTTATTACGTCATCTTTATAATGCCGTTTGTGCACTCCTTCCTCTGTGTAAGCCAAGAAAATAAAGAAAGAGAAGTAGAACACAGAAACGATGGATCAACAACTTTCTGGGCAGTTTAAAGGGAAAGGGATAAATGGTCTTTGTATATATGTAATACGTAGATACAAAATCAAAATCTTTTATCAGTTGTTGATAAATATGCGATTATTGAAAAGAAAGTTCTAAAACATCGTTTACTCATAAACATTTATTGTTTGAAATATACTTTAAATAATAAAAATTGCACAATTTTTAATTTGAGCCACTGGTGTATTCAGTCAATTTTTTTTTTTTTTGTAAACTGCAACAATACGAAATTACGAACACAGTTTTTGTGTCGTTTGTATACCTATCAATTAAAAATTGTAATGTGCAATAAATTATCAATCTTGTTCAATCATCAAATCGAGATTTGGATAAATGAAAATATACAGTTGTCATAAATTTCTTGTTTTTCTAAAAAACTTGCAAATGCAAGTTTCTTTAAATTTTTTTATCAGAACAGTTTTATATAATATGTTCTACTGTTTTACTTACGTTAATTCAAACCAAAATATCGGTATCATTCTGAATATTATAATCCAGATTAGGTGTGTCTGGTAATCCGGATTGCACTGTTTTAATAAGTGTTTCACGGTAAGTGCGCAGATTAGGTAGTTATTATTTAATCTTACAGGGTGATCAGACGTGACAATTAAGACAAGTTAGAAGTTATCTAAAAAGTTAAAATTGCTGAAACAGTCTTTTTACTCGCTGACATGTCTTAAGTCACAGAGCTGTAGAAGAGTTGATTAGTGAAGATGGCCAATTTGCCACTTCCTTCCTCCAAACTACCGTGCTATTGCAAATAATGAATACAAATGCCATTAGGTCCAGTGGCGTAACTAAGATTTTGCTCTAGGGGGTGATCTAGATCTAGTCACTATTTTAGTAGTAACATAGTTCGTCTCGCTCGTGGGGAAAGAGTCAAACAGCGTCACTACTACCTCTTCAATAAATTACTGCAACAGCCCTAAAGTTGGTACCATCTACAAATGTGTTTTTGTTTAGTAACTTTCAGTTTTTAATTTGGCAACATTTTACAATTTCGAATTTGAAGTAAATTGTCAAAGTGACATTTTCAATTACAACTTATTTTTCAAGTTTTAAGCAAATAGGAGCATCAATTATAATATTTAAAAAAGAGTTACCCTACTAGGAAGAGAAAAACATACTCTAGTAAAATACTACATTTTATAATTTAAATATATTTTTGACAAATAGCAATTCATGCCCTATAACTTTCATTAGTAACTTGTTTTTGCTAGGTTTGGAGTATATTCCAGAAAAAAAAATTTAATTTGAGAGTACACTCACGAAATTTTTATAAATTTTAACATTGAGGCAGTTGCATTAATTTAGTGAGCAGTACATAGATTTTCCTTCGCACCATTTCATTCAAGTGCTTTTACGAACTTATAATTAATTCAATTTAAACTGACCCCAATATAATATGAAATGAAACAAGATGAGACAGTACAAACCCATTATCGATACTTTGTCACATCGTTAGCATGGAGCGGTTTCTTGCCTGAAAACTTATTCAGTTTTTTTAATCTGTTGCAATGGTTCTTTCAATGTGGTATGGTCGTTATATACATGATCTTTAACTAAAGAGAATTTGGAAAGCCACCAAGAATGAGTTATTGTGAAGCCTATAGTCCATTTACTTCGCTTCCGCACTGTAAGCGTCAAATTAAAAAAAAATTCTTAACTGTACTTATAGAATAACGTGCTTTTTAGAGTGTACAGTAATTATGTTACAAAAATATCAAAGAAGAAAAGTAAAGATATCCTTTAAATATTTAAGTCAAAATAATTAAATTAAAGGAAATCGAGTATACCCTATTCACTCCATTTGTGATTCAGAACAGGCCTTGAATATAAATATTTTTTTCTACGATCACCACTAAAAGTAGGCCTTTTAGCGCTAGCTTTTTTCACTAAAAGTTACGTTTTATAATTTAGTGTGTTTAAAATGAGGATCAGCTGTTTACTTTTAGCACATGTGTTATAAAGTGAAGTGAGGTTATAAAATTACAATTTCGAACTGGAAGTGAGGTTGTAAAGTTATTCTAGTTACTTCTTGCGGTAGAGGTAAAGTGTGTTTTAAATAATTAAAGCGTTATGTAATGAATAAAGTCAGATTTGTACTGTTATAATTACCTTTGATAACTGACTTTGACAGTACTGGCTCCACAAACATTCACCTGCGCGTCAAGGCCATCTCTTTATTATGACATAAATTATAACTGTTATAAATGCAAACCTTTGTTAAATCGATATTTATAGATTAATAACAAAAAATGTAAGGTCGTAGAAAAAATATTGTATGCAAACTCGTGCTAAAAGTGTTATTGCACTCGACATGCTATGAAAATCAGCCTTCGGCTACGTTTCATAGTTTTCATGTCTCGTGCATAAACATCAACTTTTAGCACTTGTTGCATAAATAGCAATTACCAGTGTGCCAAATATTTAGTTACTAAAAGTTACTAATGTCAAAATGACATTGACTTTTTTAACTTGTCATGAGTACTTCAGTTTTAGAAAACGCATTTGTGGCATCTGGCTCAACTGGAGTAATCAGTTATGTTGTTTTTAGCAACTTTAATTCACTTGATGAATGAGAAATGATGTAGTATGAAATCTGGCTTTCGCTTTAATGATATTTTGTTAACAAATGTCACGTACACCCATTAAAAAACGTACATGCAAAGTCTACTCAGAATTAAAAATGGAGTAAATTGTATGTTTTATGTATTTGTACACTTCTGCATGTTACATTACAAAAACTCTATATAAATGTATTAGGAGTAATTAACTTCGAATTTGAAATATTTGACAGAACTTGCGAGTGCTACTAATACGATAAATCAAAAATTACTTAGTGAATAGTAGTAGTGACTAGAATGCATTGATGTCAATTTGACGTGTCTGTCCTTAACAGGGTAAGGACACAAATAGCTTTCTCACTTTTTCAATTGCAGAGTAAAATACTTATTATCACGTTGGCATTACTCTTCAACTGACATATCCATAACCGTTCCAAAAAAAATGATTAGAAGGTATTTTATTGTATTCTATTAATGAAAACTATTTGCTATGCCCTGCATTTTAGAACCTGCATAATAAAAAAGTGCTGGGTATTAGTGTATAAATAAATTAAACGGAATTGTTATAATATTTATTTAATCTATGATGAAGTTAAATTATAGATGTTACACCAATGCATGTACATCCACAGATTATAGAGAGTTATCATGATGAAACATAACCTATCGTTTAGCAATGTCCATTGGCGTAACTAGCGGGGGGGGCCAGGGGGGCCAGGCCCTCCCCAGAATGCCGTCTGGCCCACCCCAGAAAAATAGAAGTTAAATAAATTTAAAAATCTGCTTTTTCTATTAACCCATTTAAACTAAGGGGTTGGTTATTGACCCTCACACATTCTTACATTTTCTGGTTTTATTACTTTTTTTTGGCTTAAAAACTTTATAGTATAAATACCATATGTTGGACGGATGACTCTAATGAATAATAATATACAAGAGAAAACGTTATTAGTTAGCTAATAATTACTATAAAGACACTGCTTTCGTCTGAATATTTTTTTAAGTTAAATTTACACCATTTTTGTTAGTTTCTCTCAAGTTTTCTACAAATAAAGGATCAATTTATGTACACAGAAAAATACAATTGCAATTATTTTATATGCGGGTAAGTAAAGTAGTTGAAAACTTGAGTGTATCGGTAACTACTCCCTGGGCACATACAGCTAGCTGCCTATTATAGGCTCGTCCAGTTCAGACTTAAGGTGACTTGCTATTTAGATGTTTGCCTTGCCTAAAGAGTTGAGTTTATAGCTGTAAAGAGTACTATCCAGAATTTTATGTTTAATAGTGTTTTATGTACCGCAAAGAACATTTTGTGGTGCTTGAATTTCCACAGTTGCTAGCCCAAGATAGAATAAAAACATATCACAATAACAATTAAGAGGATATTGATGTTTTCAAGAAAGCATTTGTTTCCAGGATACGGAGAAAAAAATAAAAATTGTGGCTCAAAAACGTGCAAATGGAAACCAAGTGATGTTTCTCCTGAAATAATATTTTTTACCGTCAACCTCATTGAGTTGCAAGAGGTAATCTATACATTTTTATGTTGTTTATGAACCGAGAAATAATTTATTGATATGCTCCTTAGACATGTAGTATTACGAGAGTAGGTAGCACCCATAATTTCCGCAAACCAATAGATCAAGTGCACCATGAAAATGTAACTTGCCATAAACAAATGTTTGTTGTTTTCTAATTTAACAGTTCAAATTTAGTTACTATACAGTTAGTTTTGAAATAAGTGTTGTGCATCAAAAATGAACATAACAGAAGAAAATTTTAGAACCATGATTTACTATGACTTTAAAAGTTCCTTATCTCTGAAAGAAAGATGACTTCGTGCTGCTTTTGGTAGCCAAGCGTATATTTCTGGTTTAAAAAATTAAAATTTGAACGGGTTTCAGTTAGCGACGATTTTTGCGAAGAACAAATTTCAGCAGTTACTGATACGAACGTTGACGCTGTGCGAAGAATGCTTCAGTAGGACAATCGAGTCACTTATAGAATTATTAAAGCATCTTGGAGCTTAGCATGACTGCAATACACAAGATTTTACATACTCATTTGGGTGTAAGAAAGGTCTGTCTTGGGTGGATACCACACAGTTTAACAGACACACAGAAACACAACAACAGCATGTGGAACGGTATAAGAAATATGATGAAGGTAAATCTAAAGCAGTTTACATCATAACTGGTGACCAAAGCTGGATATACGCATTTAAACCCGAATCTAAGCGGTAGTCAGGATGTTTCCAACAAATCCTAATCCAGTTAAAGTGAAGCGATCTTGATAACAATTGCTTGTTTTTTTTTCTAAATCAGGACCTATCACAACTGTCGTGCTTAAAAATAAACGTAGCGTTACTGCAGAATGGTACACAACTGTATGCCTACCAGACGTTATTCAAAAAGCTTGGCGTCATAGCCCAAAGGGTGAGATCGTTCTGCACCATGACAATGCTTGTAACTAGTCATACCGGACATCAAATAAAATAATTTTCAGAGACCTTCCAGTTAAAATTACTAAGTTATCCCCCATTCAGTTCCAACCTAGCACCTTCCGATTACTTTCTAGTTCCTCCATTAAACGATAAAATGCGTGGTGTGTGATTTGGAACTCCCGAAGATGCTGTGGAAAGCTTGAAAAACCTTGTTTCTAAAGTGACTCAAAAATTGTAGAATTTATGTTTTGAAAATTGGTTTTACCGAATGCGTAAATGTTGAGTTTAAGGGGTATATTTTGAGAAAATAATAAAAACAAATTTTGGTTACTAAACTTTGTTTTATTAGGCTGCAGAAATTTACGAGACTGCCCTCGTATAACGGCATCAAAGAAAAAGCAAATAAATTTATGCGAAAAAGTTATGTATGTACGTAAACTCATGTCTCCATAGGTATACGTAGGTATTGACGATGGTTTGTTGGGGGGCCTGGCCCTCCCCAGCCAAAAATCCTAGTTACGCCAATGGCAATGTCAAGTAGTTAATTATTTTTACTAAAATTCAACAAGGGGAAAAGTATATGTCTTCTTCTAAGGTACTTTTGAGTGAGAGGGGACAACGATCTGTTCGCACCCTGGTAAAGGACAAATACATCACATTGACATCAAGGCACCCTACTGGTGACAACATACCGGCGATTTGACAATGTGGATGTCAAGTAACTGATTGTTAAATGGATGCAATCACTTTACATAGAATCAAATTGGCAATTTATAATTATCGCTAGCGCAGAGAGTGGATGGGGCAGATACTGCTTATAATGTGGCATTTCACATTCAAATGTCAAATGGATGGAAATTTATGCTCTCTGAATCTTTCACAAATTTAAAATAATATATCCGGCAACACAGTTTTGAATTCGTGATTCTAATTTCACTGAGTAGGTACTCACCATTACACCATACTCGCAAAGTAGTTACACGACCGCGTAACGGCTATCAATAGTAACCTGAGTACAAGTCGACAAATACATACGAAGAAAAAACAACCAATCTCGCCCAAAAGCATTTCAGTTCTTTGCACTAACATTCCATACAAACTAGCATAGAAACCATCCTAAGAGGTTGTGTGGTTCTCAAGATACAATGTTTACATCCATCTGGTGAACACCTTCGCTAAACTTAATTTTCCAACTTTCCTTTAATGCCAAAGTGATTGCTGTCTTCACAACAATTGTGTAGTTTCATGAGGCTTTTCATATAATTCTGGTTTGAGCGCGATTGATTGAGTGGTTGTGGCCAAAATTGCAAATTAGTAAAAATGATCGAGTCCGAAAGTAATAACTGATATTCAATTATACCATAATAAAATGTAATTTTAAGTTTTTTGTTTAGGACAAATTATAGTCAGTTATTCATTCCTAAAGCCTCTGAGGGGTGATCCAACACCCACATCATCCCCATAATTACGCAACTAAATTATTTTACCAAGAAAGTTGTTTTAATGCATATTATTTTTAATTAAAAAAACGTTGCTAAATTATGAAAGAGCGTTGATCGGAAATATGCTGTATAACTACTATGCAATGTATGGGTAAAAGTGAGACCCTTGTAGAAGCGCTGGCACAAAATCCTTCCTAAGGAAATATCGAGAGATCCAAAAAAACTGATCCACAGTGAGCTGTGAAAATTCAAACGTATAAATAATATGTTGGTGGCACTGTAAGTCTCTGTCAAATTTGAGGTTAGCAGGTTAGGTTTTGCATCAGTCTGTGTCAAAACTGACGCAAAACCTAATCTAATAACCCCAAATTTTACAGTGCCAACATATTATTCATACGTTTGAATTTCCACAGTCCGCTGAGGATCAGCTTTTTTTTGGATCTCTCAATATGTGTGACAAAAAATTACCTTCTTGTAATAAAAATTAACTGATGTTTCAAAGATGCTCACTGGATTTGGCAAAATCTTTCAGATACAAAAATAAATTATTAGATCAAAAATGATAAAAGTTTATTATCTTATGATGATATAGAAGACAATGACAAAACACCATGATAATGACAAGGTGAGTGGAGGAAAAATATACCATGATATAACGTTCTTGCTTTTCACAGATTAAAAAACGTTCTTTATAATAAACCACTAAGAATTGAAGCAAACAACAATTACAATTTATTTCACAAATTAACTTCTTGTATATACTACTATGATATACTATATAAGATGCTAATTTTTCAACAGAAAATCCTTCAATAATCGAATTTTTTACTAATCTAGATCACCGAGGATTTAATAATTCCAAATTATCAAGGTTCTAATGTATAGTCTACAAACAAATTTTGCAGCACCTTACAATTTTAGCTCAAATCTCATGTAACAAAAAATATATTAATATTTGTAAATTACGGTAAATGCTTTAATATCCCTTTTTTAGAGACCAAATGTGTAAAATAAATTTTATTTCCATCGAAGAACCAATTTTGCAACTATATATAATTTTTGCATATACAGTGTCCGCCAAAAAGTCGGCATAATATGGGAAAATGTTTACTTTTTACGGCAATAATTTGTGCTTGTCTCAAAATCTATTTAGCCCCTATCATATATAACGAGTGATTTTTACTTATTTAGAAAATGGAGTTTTTCGAAATTGTCAAAATCCAAATAGTGCTATTTTTCGGAAGTTAAGTAAGATTTAAAGGAGATTTTTTTAGAGTGTGTTATTTTTAGCTAACTGAACAATCTCAAGGTCGAAAAACCCCTAATTTTTTCAACTTTAGCTAAAAATAGCTTATTAAGTTTTTTTAATATTTTCCAAAATTTCACATACCAAGACTTAATATTAAAATTCAAATTTTTTATGTGAACACTTTAAAGATTTATAATTGGAAAACAATAATATAAAATGTTAATTAGGTCTTTAGATTTTTATTTTTTACCGAAAAGTAGTATGGTTGCATAATTTTTCTATGCAAGGCGCTTTTTAGGAGAAATATTTTTCAATTCTAAGTAATATATATTTAAATTGCTTCTAGAAACTCTAATCTAGCTCTGTTAATGAATTACTGTTACAAAAATTATGTAAATATTCTTTAACAGTTGTCTAAACGAGATTATTCTTTATGCAATTTACATGTTCTAATAAATCTCTTCATTTGGACAACTGTAACAGAACATTTACAGAATTTTTGAAACAGTAATTCCTTAACAGGGCTAGATTAAAGTTTCTTGAAGCCATTTAAATAGATATTAATTACAATTAAAAATATTTCTCCTAAAAAGCCCCTTGCATAAAAAACGTAAAAATTATGCAAATATACTACTTTTGGGTAAATAATAAAAAATCTAAAGACCTAATTAACATTTTATACTATTTTTTCCAATTATAAATTTTTAAAGTGTTCACATAAAATAATTTCAATTTTAATATTAAGTCTTGGTATTTGAAATTTTGAAAACTATTTTAAAAAATTTAAAAATTAATTTTAAGCTGAGTTGAAAAAAATTAGGGGTTTTCTGGCCTTGAGATTATTCAGTTAGTTAAAACTAACACACTCTAATAAAATACTTAGTTTCTGAAAAATAGTACTTTTTGGATTTTGACAATTTGGAAAAACACCATTTTCTAAATAAGTAAAAATCATTCGGTATATATGATAGGGGCTAAATAGGTTTTTACACAAACACACTGTATAAACTGTTAAACCTGTATAGCTTTTACGGCTTCATATAATAATAAAAGCAAGTTTTCTAAAACTGCAATATTTTTAACAGTATCAAAAATATTACTATTCATAATACAAAATTATACTAAAATGTAGCAATGAATTAGTGGATGAAATATTACTCATTAACATTGAGGTATCAAAAATATGAGTGTTAGTGGAATGAGGTGCAAGCGATCTAACAAAGAATTAGAAAGGTAGAGTTGTCCTTATGCCAAACAAAAGTTCAAGGTCACACCAAGCTTATTTCAGTTGTATTGAAAATTCTAATAATTTATATTGTAAATGCATGTAAGATTTCTGTTAGGTACTGAAACTGAAGTAACAGGGAACTTAAAGTTGATCTTATTTTTATGGGTTCTTATTAATTAATTTTGGATTAGTGTCTACTACTTAAACTAGAATCAGTCTACAACCTACCTGGAGTATGCTTAATTGACCTAATCAATTGCAAATTTGGCTTTTGGACCAAAAAAAGTTGAATTAATGTGGTGATTAAAGTATTGACTAAGTTATCGGTTGCTGCATTAAGTGAAGAGTGTAAAATAAAGCACCTACTTGTCTTTTACAAAAATTACAAGTAGCTCTCACTAAATTCTATGTCAGACTGGCTGGCTCTTGATGAGCGTGTATAAAAGGAAATACCACCAAAAGCAGAATCAGAAGTGCCTGCATCAGTAATGAAGTCAGCTACTATGATGTTGTCCTTACCTTGAGTAATTACAGGAGGAGTCAGATATATTCCGCCTTTTCCCGCTTCTTTCTCTGAGAGCCGTTCTTTCAAGAGTCTTATTTTTTCCTCTTTCTGAAAGTAAAAAAACTAATTTTATTGATTCTTAAAATGTCATATGGTTAATGAAAATTATTTATTAAATTTAAATTTTACATTGCATCGATAATACATTATTTCCACATTACACCTCTCGTAACTACTAAAAGATTGGATTTTTTAAAATAACTTAGTAGATTGTCTGCCTCATATTTGTCTCAGAAATGAACCCAGTACTTTAAGTACAACAGCCAAGTGCCATATAGGTACATTTTTATATTGAAAACTATTTGAATTTCGAATATTACCTGCGCTATAAGTCGTTGTAGTTCTTCATTTTCGTCAACTAATTTTTGGTAACGTTCTTCCTCTTCTTTTGAAACGCCTGCATCTGGATTATATTTACTTTCAGCTTTATCACGTGGATGTCTTATTACCTCAATTACCTACAAAATAAATATTTTTAATGCCAGAATAAGAACTAGAAATTCAGTCTTATGTAGGTAACTATTGCCTCAAAGTTTACTATAACTTATTTTTTAACTGCAGCATTTTTACTTAAAAGTATCTGCTGTCTTTCATATGCACAGGGTGATTCAGTACAAAGGCAATACACCTTGATAGATGATTCTCCCATTTATGACAGCGACTAAAATATTTCTAATAAAATACTTATTCTTGTTCATAATCTAACGCTAACAGTAAATAATTTCTTAAGCAAACCGAATATTTCTATAACTTCGATTAATGAAAAAAAATAGATTATCTTCATATTCACTTATACAACATTAACATTGCATCCACCGTATATTAATATCAAAAATAAAAATGAGCTTATGGGTATATTCAGGAAACCACGAACATGTACAGAACCGCCAGTGTTATTATCAAACTGTTCGAAGACTCAAAACCCACTAATATCAAGCGAGGAGTACGACAGGGTGACCTTCGCTCCCCGAAACTATTCACAAACCTGCTGGGAGATGTCTTAAAAAAATTCTAGTGCAGAACAAAAGCAATAAACATAAACAGTGAATACCTCAGTAACTTGAGATACGCCGACGATATTTTGTTGTTTGCCAATAGTATGGATGAGATTGAAACTATGACAAAAGTGCTACAAGAAGCTACACAGGAAGTACAACAAAGTTAATGACAAACAGAAATGACGGGAGACGTATTATTGAACGGATAGCAAATAGAGTTTGCCTCTGAGTATATGTATTTAGAACAAAAATTTACATTAAATGAACTAACCTAAGCGGTAGAAATCAACAGACAAATACAACTCTCATGGTCGGTTTTCGAAAAGCTGAAAACCTTTTTAAGGAACCCTTCACATAAATCCAAAAACAAAAGTATTCAACCAATGTGTTCTTCTTATCCTAACATACACTTCAGAGACTTGGGTGTTTACAAAAACTAACAGAAAAACTGACACAACAGAAAATGGAAAGGGCGATGTTAGGAATTACGCTTTTGGATAGAAAAAATAACACATGGATACGAAGAACGAAAGTCGACAATGTAGCAGAACGAGCGGCCAGACAAAAATGAAGGTGAAAGAAGTATCTGGTACGTAGAAATAATGACAGGTGTAGTAAGAAGGCGACCATTTGGAGACCTCGAACAGGTAAACGTGATAGAGGAAGACCGAGAGCAGGTTGGCAGAACGATGTCGTAATAGGGGCAGGACTACAACGGACATGAACAGCACAAGACCAGACAAAGTAGAAGAATCTTAAGGAGGCATATGTCCAAAATGGTTTTGGTTTGCGGAAAGTTCGTTCCCCACATTTCGTTCCCCACATTACGTACCCCACATTTCGTTCCCGGGATATTTCGTCTCTCCACATCTTGTATCCGAAAACTTCGTTCTCGAGCGAGCTCAATTTGTCTCCTAGATTACAGGCTGCTGAAAAACGAGTGCAGCAATCGGATTGCAGTTAGAAAAATGAAAGATATTTTAATTAATGTATTTATTATAATAAACTTATAAGAACTATATACAGTATGACCTCGGCTTGAGTTTACAAGAGGAAATTAAATTTTATTTTTAGTTTTACATAAAATGTTATAGGAATTATAATTCCTGCTGTTTGTAGAGAATTTTAAGAAAATTTTCAGTTTTTCAAAAGCAAGTCGGCTTTGACAGTTAAGCAATAACTATTTACTTTTTCGGTAAACTACCCTTTTTGTTCATGATACGGCAAAATATTACTAAGAAAAGTTGTCCAGAATAAGAAATTATGGCTCTATACAAAATATCAGGAAGATACTTCGATTAAACCGTCATTTTGAATAAATACAATTTATTTTGTTCTTGAAAGTTTATTATAATAAATAAATGAATTAAAATATATTTCATTTTTAACGGTATTCCGATCGCTGTACTCGTTTTTCAACACCCTGTAATCTAGGGGACAAACTGAGCTCGGTCGGGAACGAAGTTTCCGGGTACGAGATGTGGGAAGACGAAATATCCCAGGAACGAAATGTGGGGTACGAAATGTGAGGAACGAACTTTCCGTATTACGTCCAAAATTGGAGTAGACAACATAATGCTGTTTTATGATGTGTGTTCTTTGGGTGTTGTTGCAGAATATAACAGAAGATTTTCTGAAAGTCGAATTTCACAGCATCGTAGGATGCAAAATCCCTTTTGTAACCTACAGAAAACAGAATCTGTGCTTCAGATGAATGTAGTCTGAGAAGAGATCTGATATGAGAAAAAAATCTCCTTTATCATCTAATACAATTTTGCAAGGAAAACAATCACACAATCATGAACACTTACTTTCAATTGCCCCCCAGGAGATTGTATACCTGGAAATCACCAGTAGATAACAATCAAAGAATAGTAAGAAATCAAATTGACTTCGTCATCATAAATAGCCGATACCGAAACACAATTACGGCAGCAAAAACATACCCAGGGGCAGATGTTCCGTCCGACCACAATCTCCTGCTAGCGACGGCTAGACTACGCTTAAAGAAAGTGCATAGAGGAAAAGTACCAAAAATAGACATACAAAGACTGAAAAAAAGTGAGATACAACAAAAAGTCAAAAAAGACCTTAACAACAAATTTGACAAAATAAGTGAACAAAGCGATAAGAAAACAGAGGTAGAAGAATTATGGAGTGCAGTTAAAGAGTGTGTGGTGTCCCTAGCGGAAGACAACTTGAAATCAGAAAAAGCAAACAAGAGGAAAGAATGGATGACAGATGAGATTCTGAAATTAATGGAGGAAAGGCGACAACATAAAAATAAAAATATAGAAAAATATAACAAACTACACAAAGAAGTAATACGAAAAATGAAAGAGGCGAATTAAATGTGGCTGCAGGAGAAATGCATCGAGATTGAGAGTCTAGATGCAAAACATGATGTATTCCAACTTCACAAAAAAATTAAAGAAATGTCAGGAATTATGAGAACGCAGAACAAGAATCCAATATTAGACCACAATAACAAACCAATCACAGAAACTGATAAGAAATTACAAAGGTGGAAAGAATACATGCAAGATCTATTTGAAGATGATAATAGAACGGAACTCTTATTGTCAAACTACACTGGTCCAGAAATTACCACAAACAAAGTTTATATGGCAATCAAACGACTCAAGAACAACAAAGCAGTCGGACCAGACCAACTACACGAAGAAATCTTGAAACTGCTAGAATACGACCAAATGCAGGTTTTGACGGAGCTGTTTAAAAAAATTTATGACAGCGGACAATTACCAAAGGACTGGCTAGCCTCGATCTTTATACCACTGTCAAAAAAAGCAAACGCCAATAAGTGCTCGGATCACAGAATAATCAGTTTGATGTCACATGCGCTTAAAATTTTCCTTAATATCATTCACACACGTATTTACAGAAAGCTCGAAGAAAATATTAGTATAACCCAATTTGGGTTCAGAAACGGGTTTGGGACACGAGAAGCGCTGTTTAGCATTCAGGTACTTATCCAGAGAGCACGAGATGTCAACTGCGATATCTTCACGTGCTTCATAGACTTTGAGAAAGCTTTCGACAAAGTTCAACACGTTAAACTTTTCGAGGTCTTGCAGAGCAGTGGTGTAGACAACAAAGATCTTCGTGTAATATCTAAACTGTACATGGAACAAAAAGCAATGGTTTGAGTGGAAAACGAGATGTCTCAAGAATTTAACGTGAAAAGAGGGGTCCGTCAGGGCTGCATATTGTCCCCAGCGTTATTTAACGTCTACTCAGAAATGCTGTTTAGAGAAGCTTTTCACAACATAGAAGATGGTGTTGTCAACGGTGAGCTAATTAACAACTTAAGGTATGCCGACGACACAGTATTGCTTGCAGACAGCGCTGAGGGCCTACAGAGACTGATTGACCAAGTTGTAAGAGCATGCAAACGATACGGGATGAAACTGAACTGCAAAAAAACCCACATTCTAACAATCAGCAAAAATAACATAGCTAACAACAATCAGTTCACAGCTAACGGCAACGTGCTATCAGAGGTAGACCATGTTACATACTTAGGTTGTAACTTAAATAAGGACTGGGACCACTCAAAAGAAATCACGATCCGAATTGAGAAAGCAAGAAGCGCATTCAATAGGATGAGGAGACTATTATGCAACATCAATCTTAACATACATATCAGACTTCGAGCCCTTAGATGTTATATATTCTCAGTCCTGCTATATGGCGCCGAGGCCTGGACTTTAACAGAAGCAACAAGCAAGCGCATAGAGGCTTTCGAGTTATGGTGCTATCACCGCATGTTGAGAATTTCATGGACACATCACACATCAAACAACACCGTATTACAACGTCTTGATAAGAGCAAAGAAGTTCTAACAACAGTTAAACGAAGGAAGATGGAATATTTTGGGCATGTTATGAGGAGTGAGAAGTACCGCTTACTCCAACTAATTCAACAGGGTAAAATAGAAGGTCGAAGAGGTCCGGGACGACGCCGTATATCATGGCTGCGTAATCTCAGACAGTGGTCCCGACTGACTACTACAACACTGTTCACAACAGCCGTGAATAAGATTACATGGGCCAGCGTAATAGCCAACATCCTCAGAGGATAGGCACTTGAAGAAGAAGAATCGTTTATAGCAATATCACCTACAAAAACTGCAAAAGGTCTTTATAGCAATATCACCTACAAAAACTGCAAAAGGTCTTACCAGGCGACCATCAGTATCATGTACAATTTTGCATGTTGTTACAATCCCACTAAATTTCATGAATAATTCTATTTACTGCCCAAGCTACATTTATTCATAATGTGATTAATAATGCAAGAAATTTATGGACATGGGCGAATGAAAATCCTCATGCTGTAGGTGAAAGTAATTGTTTTCATAGATTTTATAAAAAAATCATCTTAATGGACCACATATTACTGAAAGACGTTTTACATCTACATACCTACTAATATTTACATTTTTGAACATGATTTACTCATTCTACTGGAAGATGTGCCCCTAGCAGAGAGCTGAAATGTGGCTTTAACAGAATGGAGATTCAGCAACTATGCCATACAAGTTAGGCACTATTTGAGGCATATACGAGGTCTGGCTATTAAATAAAGAGACTGCGCTCGCAGAAGGCGTCCTAGAGGGGTAGGGGGAAACAAATGCAGCATTGGATAGCTGGAAGTGTCTACTATTCAGGTACGAAAGCACGTTTTTGTCCCTGTAGTAGTATTTTTTCTATAAAGGTTGGAAACAAACGTGTTTTTTTCTCGTGCCGATAACAACGTATGATGAAAAACACGAGCAAAGGATCAATGTGAAATTTCTCATTAAATTTAAAAAAACTCCAACTGCGTGCTATAACTTGTTGAAAAAGGCCTATGGTAAGAATTCTCTATCTCGTGCTTGTGTTTTCCAATGGTATAAACGGTTTTCTGAAAGCCGAGAGAACACCGAAGATGACCAACGTCCAGGTCAACCTGCCTCTGTTTCAACTCCGCAAACAGTGACCAAAATCAATGAAATTGTGCCCGGAGATCATCGTATGAGCATTCGGATGATTGCTGAGACTGTAAACGCCGATAAAGAAAGTTTTGACAACACTGCGAGAACGAGTTCGTAAGAAACGGCCGGAGTTGTGGAAAAACAAATCGTGGATTTTGCAACAGGACAAAGCACCTGCCCATAATGCGCTGTCTATGAAGCGTTATTTAGCCGCTAGAGGCACTCCAGTACTCAAACACGCGCCGTACTCGCCTGATTTAGCACATTGTGACTTTTTTCTGTTTCCGAAGATCAACTCTGCCTTAAAAGGCACCGGTTCGAGTCGATTGTAGGTCTGTGCATTTGTATCGATAACTCGAATAATCTATCGAATAATTCGATATATCGAATAACGATATTAAAATAAGTTATTCAAATTATCGAATAAATAATTATTCCAATAAATTTAGTGGAATTATCGACGAATAAATAATTATTCGGATAAAAATGTATTCGAATAAATTTTTATTCGAATAAATTCATACCAAAATTATTTATTGGATAATTCGATAAGTTTATTTTTAATAAATTTATACGAATATCAAATAAAGTTTGTAATATTAACTTCTCCTGTGGTTTTTTCTTTAAGTTTGCAAATGGCTGTTTGGATTTCACACTTTTGTATTTTCGGTAAGGTATTAGGTGTAGGTTCTTGTTTCTTTGATTTTTGTTCTTGGCTTTTGTTTATCCTTGTAGTGTACAGTTCTTTATAATAGTTAGTAGCTATTTTCATTATTTCGTCGCGGTGGTAAGTAGTCTCATTATTATTTGGGTCTTGCAGTTTGCTGATCCATTTTTTTCCCGGATGAAAGTTGCATGTAGACTTTTATTGGTTGAGCCGTTATCGTTAAATATATATATTTTAGTGCTACAATTCAGGCCCATGACTTAAAAATACAAAACAATAAGCAAACATATCAGTTTACACATTTTTCTTAAACTACGTTTCCTCGATTTTCTCCACTATCTGTCTCGAGCAGTTTTTGTCGTGTGCCTTCCGTTTCCCAATTCTCAATTCCCATCATTCTAATGTCCGCTGACACAGAATCTAACCACCTCTTCTTTGGTCGCCCTCTTTGCTTCGACTTCCATACTTTGCTCAGTGCACCAAATACTTTACTGCCTTTTGTTATTCGTTCCACTTCTACGCTTTCGTCTATTTTATTTGTAAGTGTTACTCCCAGATATTCCACTTTGTTCACCTTCTCAAAACTATATTCCCTTTCTTCTATTTAAATCTAATATGTTTGTCCGTTGTGCTGTTCGGTCTCATTTCTATGTATTTTGTTTTTCTTTCATTTATCTCTAATCCGTATAATCTCGCTGTATTCTCAAGTTTGCTAAACACCTTTTCCAGTTCACGTCTTGATCTTGTGATCAACGTCACGTCATCAGCGTATGCAACAACTTGGTAGCGACGCTGGTAAATTATCCCTTCGCATTCAATGCCACTCTGTCGTATTATTGCCTTCAAGACCAAGTTAAATAATACAGTTGACAAACAGCCGCCATCTTGAAAACAATTGAATTTATTTTTTCTCGCAATCCATTGGTCACACAGAAAAAGTTATTGAACAAAAAATGTTGGAAAGAAAATTCTATACATTTTTTATCAGTGCAGCGATACCGAGAACTTGATATTTCAAACGGTAGAAGGCGACAAAGTTACCAAAAATCGGTTTCCGCCATTCTAGCTTTGTGGGGGTGGTTTTTTCCGAAAATTGGGAATGTGAAAGTTGTAGTGCTTGAAAAAATATGCACGAATCTCTTTTAATAATGTGATTGACTTAAATAGTCTCCGACTGACAGCCCTTCAAAGTCCGCGCAGCGTGTAGTTGTAGAGAGAAGTAAATTATTTATATTCCGCACTTATTATAACATTTGGTTAACATAAAGAAAACTATTATCGCTCGTACCATTATCCATTTTTAATCAACAGTAATATCCCAAGTGAAATATGTTAAGTAAATTTACTGCTCAACAAGAATCCCGAGTGCGTAGCACAAGGGATTTTGGGGCGGAAAATTTACGAGATATATTTCTTCGAGAGCAAAACATTCTGACAGATAATCGTCAAAATTTATTGAGGCTAGTTAACATGCATGGGATGTTCGGCGTGATTATTTCCTGAATAAATAGATAAAATGACCAAAAATGTGTAGAATTTCTGTAGGTTTTGAAAACCTATTCACACTGAAACTACTTAAGTGACGTGACGATTTTATCTCGCAAAAGAGAAATGGTTACTTGGCTGTGCCGGAATATATCGTACATTTCTCACGCTGCGCGGACTTTGAAGAGCTGTCACTCAGAGACTATTTAAATCAATCACATTATTAAAAGAGATTCGTGCATATTTTTTCAAGCACTACAACTTTCACATTCGCAATTTTCGGAAAAAACCACCCCCACAAAGCTAGAATGGCGGAAACCGATTTTTGGTAACTTTGTCGCCCTCTACCGTTTGAAATACCAACTTCTCGGTATCGCGGCACTGATAAAAAATGTATAGAATTTTATTTCCAACATTTTTTGTTCAATAACTTTATCTGTGCGACCGATGGATCGCGAGAAAAAACAAATTCAATTATTTTCAAGATGGCGACTGTTTGGCAGGGGGTGGGGAAACGGCTTTTTGGTTTTACACTTGCCTAATGGCCCTGAACCACTGGGCAAGAGGAATCGCAGCGGCCAATTTTTTTTAAGATAAAACGACAATTTTACTGTATTATCTTCCAGTCTTTACATTCATATCTCCTAATATAAATTTTATGTCATAACGTGGTACTTTGTCTAAAATTTTTCCTATCTCTTCATAGAAATCGCTTTTAATTTGCACGTCCTTATCCTCCGTGGGAGCATGTATGTTTAATATTGTTACTTTCCTATATTTACCTCTTATTCTTAACCGGCATGTTCTTTCATTAATGGCTTCAAAATCTCCTATTGAGTCCCTATATTCTTTGCCTACTATAAATCCCACTCCCAGGTATCTATCTTCTGCTCCACTATTGAGGAAAGTATATCCATCTACTGAAATTATCTCTTTTCTCTTTTGTTTGGTTTCCTGTAGAGCAAGGACGTCTATTTTATATTCTTTCATTATATTTACGAGGTTTCTCAGTGCACCTTCATTGTATGTGCCTCTCACGTTCCATGTTCCTATTCTGCTTACTCTTCTCTTCGAGATTCGTTCTTTTGTATACTTTCCCTCTTTTATTTTTTTTTTCTTGTGTGTTAGTCGATTTTTCCAATTCATTGTCCTTGTTCATTGCCTCATTTTCATCTTGGTTCTTCTCAGGAAATTCTAATAATTTTTTGATGTACTTGTAAGGTTCATTGGTACTAATTGTTCCCGCTTACTATCCCATCCCCATTTGCTGCTACCGTTTACGGTCATTTTTTGATATCCCACTTTAACCTTCTTTCCTTACTGTCTGTATTTTCTAGCCTCGTCTCTGATTTGTTTCTGAATGCTTTGTTCGTTGTTGGTTAGGTCGTGTCCGATAAAGATCTTTTCCTGTTTTTCATACTTTAGTTTGCTCTTTTTTCATTACTTTTTCTTTCTCTTGTCCATTTCTCATTACGACTTTGCATATTTTCTCGTTTATTTTTGTTACTGATAATATGTCACTTTTTATCCCTAAGTACTTATCTAGAGTACTTTCTACCTCCTGTTTTACCTGTTCTTGCTCTGTCTCCTTTATTGTCATTCCTGCAATTATGATATTATTCCTTCTGTCCCTCTTTTCTAGCTGTTCAATTTTATTTTCAAGAATTTTCATACAAACTTTTAAATCGTTGTTCTCTATCTTTAGGATTTTAATTTCCTCGTGATATTCTTTCTGGTCCTTTCGTAACTCCCTCACTTCAGCCTTTAATTCTTCCATCATTTCTTTCAAAAACACTTTTATCTCCTCCATTTTTTAAACCCACGTACTGAAATCGCAGTTCACCTATCCAAGAATTTTACATAGGTTTTGTCGTAAACGCACGTTGTGTTGCCTATCTCAGCCGTTATCGTTTAATATTTCAAGTTTTCTTTGTTCTTGTTGTCGTTTTTCGCGTCTTATAGCTCTTTTTTTGCTTATTTTGTTTATTTCTGTGTAATAATAATAATAATAATAATGTTTATTTTACCACGTTATATACATACATATATTTGTAGCAAGTCGAAATAATTAACACATTGAATATTTTATAAATATATGCAATTACATAAATGGTGTATCCATATACTCTTTAGTTGAATAAAAACATAACTGTAATAGATGCCGCTTTACATTAGTCTTAAAACTACTTAATGACATAGATTTTATACGCTGTGGAATATGATTGTACAGGTTCAAATTGTAAGAATTTTTAATAGATTTGGTCAGTCTAAATCGTGGATTGCGTAAAGCATTATTAGTTCTCGTGAAATAATTGTGATAATCACGATTAGTAGAGAACGTATCTATGTTTTTTTGTATTTCACACAGAGTGACATATATAAATAAACACGGTAGAGACATAATACCCAGGTTAATGAACAGTGGACGACAATGGTCCCTACTACCAACGTTAACTAAAATTCTAACAGCTTGTTTCTGTTGACGAAAGATACGTAAAGCGTGAGAAGAATTTCCCCATAAAATCAAAGCGTAAGAAATATTTGAGTGAAATAGAGAAAAATAAGTTACTCTTAGCAATTCTGATGTAACTAACTGTTTTAAATTGCGCAGCAAAAATATGACACTGGTAAGTTTCGCACTAAGATGTTGAACATGGTAAGACCAGTTTAAAGAGTCATCTAACACTACTCCTAGCAATTTAACCGAATCTCCTTTGATGGTATTTGTGGGGGAGAAGATAAGTTTCTGGGTTTTGTCTTGATTGAGCTTGAGTTGGTTTGTACAAAACCATTTTTCTGCATGCTTCTCACACTCAATAGAAAGTTGATGCAAAGTATTTAAGTTTTTTGCGGACGACAAGAGAGTAGTGTCATCAGCAAAAAATAAGCAATTCCTGGGGGTCATATGATGGTATAAATCATTAATATAGATGATAAATAGAATGGGACCTAATACGGAGCCCTGAGGTACCCCACAAACCACAGGTTTAAGCTCAGAATTAATATTGTTGATATTTACACATTGGTTTCTATTTTCAAGGTAAGATTGAAATAGCGCTAGTGAAGAATTTTTTATGCCATAAAAAGCTAGTTTACCTATGAGAATATCATGAGATACGCAGTCGAACGCTTTAGAGAGGTCACACAGCGTGATAGCTGTGTGTTTGCCCTCTTCGAGACTCCCGACTACGTCACCAACCACCTTCAAAACAGCCTGGGTCGTGCTCCTACTGCCACGAAAGCCAAACTGGCACGAATTAAAAAGAGAATTGCTTTCAAAATATTGAATTAGTCTCGACTTTAAAATAATTTCAAAAACCTTAGCAAATGTTGGAATTATTGAAATAGGACGATAATTGTCAGTGTCAGAAGTGTCCCCTTTTTTATGAAGGGGGAGAACTTTCGTTACCTTGAAAGTGTCGGGAAAAATTCCTGTTAAAATACATGAATTGAAAAGTACTGATAAAGGAAATGAAATTAAATCCGCAACCTCTTTGACAATTTTACTGTTCAGATCATAGTAATCAAAACAACTAGAGTTCTTTAAAGATTTGATTGCGATAAAAACCTCTTCAGGTGTTACCATTTCAACATTAAATGAGCATGCAGGGAGTGGAACAGCTTCAAGCAAATTAATAGCGCTACGATCCGATTTTGGTAAGGAAGCAATTAGGTTGCTGGCTATTGTTACAAAATAATTATTAAAATCGTCTGCAGAGATATTGGTATCCAGATTATTCGACCGCTTAGTACTATTCCTTTCAGCGTTAATTAAATTCCAGCATTGTTTTTGCTTATTATCACCACTGACAATGTAACTACTGTAAGCAGCTTTCTTTTGAATTTTTATTTCATCTTTATATTGTTTGCGTAAAGTATTGTAAGTGCGCAAAACATTTGGGTCTTTACTTTCATTATAAATTAATTTCACACATGATAAAGTGTTTCTTAAGTTTCTAAGCGTATCGTTAAACCAGCTAACAAGAGGTTTATTACCATTAGTACATTTTCTTAGTGGAAAATGACTATGTACAAGAGATTTAAAAGTATTTACCAAAAATTCGGATAAATAGTTTACATCGTACCTTGGGTTACAAAAATTTTTCCAATCAATCTCAGATATAGAGCTTCTAAATTTGAATAAACCATGTTTAGTTATCTTTCTCCTATAGATTGGTTTGGATACATCTTTTTGTCCCGCAGTACTACTGTTTACAGTCATTTCAAAATGTATTCCTGAATGGTCCGAAAGATTAGCATCAAGTACTTTTGATTTAAAATTAGCAGCAACCTCGTTAATAAACAAATTATCAAGACAATTGTGCAGCCTAGTGGGTTCTGAAATTGTTTGTATACAAGCATATGACTTTAACAAATCACAAATAGAATTACAATAACCATCATTAGTTGCAAATCTGACATTAAAATCTCCACATACAATTACAATCTTTTTTAAACTTATCTTCCGTAACACAGCGTCAAGTAATTTTAAAAATACATTAATATCCCCACTAGGAGACCTATAAACATTAATTAATACTAAATTTAATTTAGCACAGTAAGCAGCCGCCACCTCAAAATTAAATTCAACTGATTCATTGTTGATTTCCGTTAGAGGCACAAATTGTAATGATGGTTTGGCCAGAATTCTATGTGTGCTGTGATATTTTCTAGTTTTTTTTGTTTTAAAGCTTTTCAATATTCAATTAGATTCTTGGTATTTTCGGAGAGGGATTCTGCTTTGCCCTTGTTTTTTTGCTTGCTTTCATTGTTTGTTAATGTATTGGCTTCTTGTAGCTGCTTTTCCAAGTCATTGTACATTTCTTGTATCGCTGCTCTGTTGTGGCTCCTGCTGTTTTCTGTTTGTAAACTTTAAAGGTTAGTTCTGTAGATTTTTTCGTCCCAATGATTACTTTTCGCATATATTTTGTTATTTTCAAAGGTCTTGTATATTTCAAAGGGTTTATTTATTCTGAAGGTTGTTCTTATTAACCGATGGTCACTGTCATAATCAAATCTACTTATTACTTCGTTATTTGTAGCTGTTTGCTTTTTATTGGTTAGTACAAAGTCTATTTCATTTTTAAACTTAGCATTTGGTGACAACCATGTCCATCTTCTTCCTGCTCTTTTCCTGTAAAGTGTTGCATATTGTTAGCTTGCTACTTAGCTCAAATTCAATTATTAGTTAATTACCTCTGCCGTTTCTGTGTCCATAACCGTAGAGGCCCAGTGCAGGTTCTTCTCCAGTTTTCTTCCAGTCTATTTTACTATTAAAATCACCTATTACGATTAGTTGGTCTTGATCCTTATCGGATGTATATTCATTGGTCGTGTGTTCGAGTGTTTCATAAAAGTTATCTATTTGTTCTTCTGGGCAGTTCTCTGTTGGTGCCTAAATTTGAATTATAGTTAAATGTTTGTTATTTTCAATTGCTACTTTCAATATTGCTATTTTTTCTGTAATGCCATGAAATTCTTGGATATTCTTTGCCAGAGCTTTTTTGACAAGGAAACCAACACCTGCGAAACCTGTCTCTTGTCCTTTCCAAAGCAATTTTTCCGTCAACTCATATTTTAGCATGTCAAACCTTTTGCTTTTTGAATTTATAATTTGACGGTCACCTTACGGAGAACAAATATTTATATATTTGAACAATAATCATGTGGTCCAGTTTTTGTTGTTTTTTGTGACAGAAGAAAAATTGTCAATTTGAATGTTTTGTGTGTGAATTTGTCACAGGACGTAAAAGAAGCTTTTTGAAGAGAGATCTGCTAGGCCTAGCTGTCGATTTAATACCGAGAATCCAAGGTAAGGTTGTCTTGTTAACTTAGTAAACATCTTTAGCAAAAGGTCCTTCAAATTTTGTCTTTTGATATTAGAACCATTCAGCAATATTGACCCATTTTTTCTTTCCGTAATTTCTTCTCCGCTTTTTCTTGCTTCAGCTATTCCGAGTATATCCCAATTTATTTTTAGTAGTGCTGCTTCTAATTCTTGCACGTACTGCGGACGTTCATAGTGCATATTCTTAGATTGTTTTTTTTTGAGTATTTTTTAGTATTTCTGTGTTAGTTCCTGGAGCGTTTTGGTCTTTTACTTCCGTTGTGATCAAAATTCTGGGAAGTAGGTTTTGTGTTTGGTTTTGTTTTGTTGTTTGTGTAAATTCGTTCCGTGGTCATAGCGTGGTTGTCATCGGTCAGTCCTGCACTTTGTTGTTTTAATTGTTTCCGTTTTTTGAGGGAGGGTTAGTGCCTTTTGGAAAATGCGTTAATATTGACTGGATCTTTTCTCTTGGTTTTGATGTTGGAGTCGAGTTTTGTTCTTTCATTTTTTTATTGTTCTGTTTGACTACTGTGTTTGAAGTTGTGTTTGCATTTGGGGGAGGGGGAGATTCCTGTAGTATTCTTTTTTCGCCCTTCCCAGTTGCAGATTCTTGTTGTAACTGTTCTAGTGTGAAGAGCTTGCTGTTGATTATAAACCTATTATTTTTAACATTAAATTTCATTCCTTTACTCTAGGCTACGTTTAGAAATGGTTTTAATTTTTTTCGTGTTTCCAGACTTCTGCAAAACCTATCTTAGTTCCATTTCGTTTCCTTGCATTCTTCAGTATTTAATTTTTTTTTATCCAAGACATATTTTTTCTGTTTTCTTGGTTTCCAATTCTGAAAATGAAATCGATTTTGCTCGTTGTTATGTCTATTTTCAATCTTGCGACTGTTTCTGGGAATAATTCCATCAAGTTTTCAGTTGTTTCATTTGGTAGTTGAGGTAATTCGTAAATTATTAGGTTTTTCCTACGCATTTTGCTTTCAAGCGTTTCAATCTTCTTTTCTTGGATTAACACAATGTTTTTAAGTTTCATATTTTCCTCTTCCATTGTTTTTATGCTTCCCTCTAATTTTGAATCTATTCCTTCAATTTTCGTTGTTAATTGTATTAGTTCCAGAGTTATTGGCTGTGATATCGGATTTGTCCCCCATTCTTCTGAAGTCCTTTGTTTCCCTGTTTAAATTTTGCGGGTCAATCTTTAGTTCTGTTAGTACTTTTCGTAACAGTTTTGCGGCGTTTTGCAGTCAAGGTCGCCGGGCTTCAGCTGATTTTGGGAGAATTGACCTTATGTTATCTGCCGTAATTTATGTAGTGTTGATTTTTGACCCTTATTCTGTTTGTGAGCTGCAATTTTCTTACCAATCTGAAGGTTTTGTTTAGCCTATTTTATTAGTTTAAATTTTGGTTTAACCACTCAGTTTAAACTTTAATTTTTTTACGAACCGGTTGACACATTTGTTAGCACACACCATCACCATAACCATGATGTTATTTACAGATTCTTATTTTAAATGACATTTTGAAATTTCATACCATTTTTACTAATATGCTAGTAAATAAAATATTGTATGCACCACGAGAGATATTCATGTGTTTTACCTTCGGTTGTCTTACAGACCTCGGGCCAGAGACCTTCGGTCTTTAACCATGTCAACCTCAAGGAAAAAACATATTCATATCTCCCTTAATGCATAAATATCTATTAATGAATACCTACAAACAATTCCACAGCCTTCTAAAGGGTAAAAGTATTCAGTGATACTGTACAAGATGCCATTGTAGGAACCTCCTTTACTTGTAACGATAAGAGTAAATGTGTTAATACAAAAATAAATATTCAGTCCAGTAACAGTGTTTTGTTTTTTATTAACCATTACCGTTGAATATCGAACCTCTGTCCACATAGAATTTTTTACTTACAATTAATTATACTATCTGCTCCTCACATATTAACTTTACCCCCTGGGATGCCTTATATAATTAGTTTCCATATATTTAGCCTCCATTTACATTAATACATCGTTGCTTTTTCATATCTGTAGTTGTTTAATTCAAGATCGTTTCAGTAAAAATATATTCACTAATCTCCATTGTTCTAATTTAAAAACATGATTTTGCAATTGCAAATTGTTCATTTCAGATAGCTAATTGTTTGCTTCACAATTTATGATTTCATAATATATACGTAGTAGTATCTATGTGAAATGTTTACGGAATCAGTATTGATAAAGTAAAAAAGTTATGGACAGATTCCCTACTTGGTAATAAAAAGTTGACTTTTTTATAACATTGGGATGTTTAAAAAATGTTACATGTTATTTGTGAAAGAATCGTTGATATGGATATGCTGCTGGAAACGCTTTCTGTGCATCAATTTGATTTGGGGCACAGAAAGTATTGTTTCCTCTTCGTCCTTAAAATGCTTTGTCAAACTGACAGTTAATAAGTTTTGACAAAACAAGCTTATTCATAGCAATTCGTGCTCTTACAACTTTCCCTATAGCTAGGTTGCAAACGTCACTCTTGGTGCAACAAATTCTACTTTCTATGCTTATTATACAAATAACTATTTTCAGTTTTTCAAGATTACCTACAGAAACACCACTACATGTAGCTCAAATTTCTTCACAAATTATAGTTTTTCATAAAAGTGACAGATTTAAACCTGTCTTCTATAAGTACGATAGCCATAGTTGCACTCCAATTTGAATCACCCTGCATATATACATCCTCAGTAACATTCACAAAATATATGCATATGCTATTTTTAAATATAATACAAATATTGCAGCGTCTTACCTTTGGTACAAAAATAAGAGCCATACTTAGAAAACAACAAAACATAATGGCAAGTGCCACAAAGGCAAAACTGGCATCCTGTTGACTGCCAATTACCAATATAACTGGTGCTGTAATTAAACACAGTACCACCACATTATATATACTCATTGCAACGTATCTGGAGTCATTTATCTGCTTCACTTTGAGCGAGCGAGTTTCATAGGCAAGAAACAAACCGAATACCTAGAATATTAAAATAATGTTATATTTCGATTAATCGGTAGTATCAATTTACTTACAAGTACTAATCCTTTGTATCCATAGACAATTCCCAGCCATACAGTATTATGGTAGCTAGCACAATGTTCTAATTCTGGCCTTATTTTAGAATCATCCGATAAAGATGCTGGATTTTCTAAAGGAAAAGGTTCTATGCGTCTTTGTAAAGGGTCTTGGAATTGCCATACTAATAAAATTACAAAATCTACTACTAGAAGCCCTGTTACCATCGAATAGAGTTTCCATGGTTGAACTTTTTTCTGAAAGGAATATTAAAATATCAAGAACAGGTAATAGA
Organism: Agriotes lineatus; assembly: GCA_940337035.1. Lineage (NCBI taxonomy): Eukaryota > Metazoa > Arthropoda > Insecta > Coleoptera > Elateridae > Agriotes > Agriotes lineatus. The sequence continues at coordinate 157,312,316 of OW679194.1, forward strand.
GAGTACAACAAATACCTACCATTCGAACCTTAGGATCACTTTTTGCTTTTGTAGTAAGCCTATGAACTCTCCAGACTTTACTAAACATAGCACCATATGCCAAAGTAAAGCCAATAGTCAACAACCATGCTCTAGCTTGACACACACTAGGATACACTTCTTCTGGTACAAAGTTACCATCTAATCCCAAAAGAAATATACTAGTCAAGCACACAATTACTCCAAAAAGCATGATTGTGTTGCACACTGGATGTGATGATTGAATTACCCTAAAATTGCAAGTAATTATTGTACATAATTTTGTTTAGTGTTGTAGATGAATTAATTTTAGAAAATTAAAATTTGAGAAAAACAATGGTACCTATTCTATAATAACAATGCAAGTCAATTAATATTTGTATCATAGCAAATAAATCTCACAAATATTCTGTGAAAACTTTCTATAATGAATTATTGGACATTAAAATAAAATCCACAATGCTTTCCTTTACGATATTAAAGTTCGAAAAAATAGGTTACTATAGGTACATGACAAAAAAAATTTAAAGGTAATAAGGTAGGTAATACACCTGTCCACAGAAAAGTGATAAAGAGTATAAATACGAGTTTCTGGATTTCTGCTCAGTTAATAATATTGCAATGGAAAATAAAATAAAACTGAGCTGTCATCGTGTAACAACTATTTATTGTTTGCATAAGAAATGTCAACTACTTATACAAGAAAATATTCTTGAAAATCTTCTGTAGTTCCTAAATTTGGAGGAAAGCTGTATTTGTAAATTCTAAACATGTTTCTTTGATTTAATTTTTGTATCTTTTGCACAGAAAAGGAATTTTACCTGAAGCGATTTAGATTTTTAAGCTAGTATATAACATGATGGCATTAGTTTTGAAATTTTTTTGTATATAAAATAATAAAAATGTATTAAAATAGTTATTTAACAAACAAGTATGGCAACGAAAGCAAATACAAGAATATAATATTAAAAACAAATTGCCTAACCCTTACCTAATCTCAAGAAACTCGTAGTTTGAAATCAATAATAAATAATTACAGTTACAACAAATATGAGACCACAGCACAATAGGACAGATAAGTTAAAAATATATAATCTACAATGGCGAGCCACAGTGAGAGGTGTAACTATGTATGTAAAAATTTTCAAGGGCAATACCACAAAAGGTGAACATTTTTTGAGAATTTTTTTGTTCACATGCAAATTATTGCGTTTAAATTTCTCGATACCAAAACTGCGTTAAAAATTCCGCGAGACCGCAGGTCGAGTGGAATTTGAGCAGTTTTTGTTGAGAGAAATTTGCAATAATTTACATGTTGACAAAAAAATTCTCATATACAATACCGCGAGCGGTCGACGAATTGCCGAAAATGTTTGTCAAAGTGTATGAGTGTTTATTGCTTCAATATAAATTGGTCGAGTGCGATAGCACGAGACCAATTTTGAAGCAATAAACACGAATAAACACTTTGACAAAAATTCATGCAATTCGTCGACTGCAAGCGGCATTTGAAGGACTATTCAACGAACAAAATTGACATTTCTTAGTAATTAATCAATTTTATCACGTCCTCTTTGAAAATAAAAATCTGTTGACGTAAAATAAATTGTTTGTCAAATTTGACATTTCTAATATCATATTTGATTAATTTTACAGGAAGTTAAATAAATGTCACAGGAAGAGAAAAAAATTTTCACATATAATCTCATAAGAGCATTAATTCTTTCCGGAAAATAATTTCCGGATATGAATTAATGCTCGAATGCAGATTCGGTAAGAAAATCGTAACGCCACAAGCCCTCACAGTTAAGTTGTTCTACCTACAAAAAATTTCCAAGAAATTTTTTTATTGTCTTGGTTACGGCTCGTGAACTAATTTTTCTATTGGTTATTAATGAGTGTCGTACGATTTTCATTAAAACTCCGCTAGCGGAATTGTTGCACAATTTTACGCTGATTGGTGGCAAATGACATAAATACTAAATTATGATTGGTGAATAGTTAACTTGAAGGGGGTGAGTTGAATAGTCTTAAAAAATTTTGCCTTGAGTGGTATTTGGAAAGATTATTCAACAATATGAGCAGATGACTTTTACCGTGTTCGACAGCACACATTTTTAACGTTTTCCACTATTAATTCTATACTGAAGCTTCCAACACGATTATTATGAGTTTTTAGAACGACGTTGATTTGCAAACTTTGACTTTGACATTTTGGTAAAATGTAAGTCAAAGGCTACTCACTAAATTGAAATCATTAAAACCAATAGGGCTCGCGTGAAAACACTGTGACATTAGGGGCCGGTTGCAGAAAACAATGTTAAGTCTAGTGTTAGCTAACGCGACGTCAAAGTGAACAAAAACGAATCAAATCTCAAATGCTTATGGTAACTAATACATTAGTAAACAAAATTTTATGCGAATTTGTTCACTTTGATGCGATGTTAGCTAACGCCAGACTTAACATTGCTTTCTGCAACCGGCCCTAGGTGTTTTCAATGACAGTCAATTTTGATTGGCCGTTTCTGACAAATTGAACAATTTTCATTGGTTCGTTCATTATAGTGTTGAATAATCAAACAGACAAATAAGGATCATATAAACGGAATAAACATATAGTCAAACCTCGCCGTTAGCAGAGGTTACGTTTCAGAAGAATGCCGCGAAGCCCAAAACCGCGATGCGCAAGTAAACACATAAATGATAAAAACGGGGTTAATTTATTTATACTATGCAACCTCAAAAAACCAAAACTGCGTTTTTTGTCTGGCAAATCTGAAGCAGAAACTTTAAGCTTTGACGACATGGTTTTCCGTGTTTTAAAAATTAAACCCACTTGAATTTTCGGTAGAAATGCTCGAGAAGACACTAAAGTTTGAACTAAAACTCCATACGTATCATAAGCATGCCACTTGAATCTAGAGCTCGAATGTCCATTTGTTTATTCAAGTTATAATATTACAATTTAACGTTAACTTTAAATCGCTGTTAAAATAGACAAAAGCTCATCAAAACATTGGCGCTTTTGACATATTATTCATTAGTAAACAAATTTGTATGCGCTTTTGTTCATTTTAACAGCGAATTAATTTTAACGTCAGATTAGTGGCCTTCATAACCCGGCCGTTAGCGTGTGAAAGTTGAAACAGTTAACGTTGGCAATTCATTCCGCGAACAGCAAAGCAAATATCCGCGAACGGCAAAGAAAAGGGAGCACAAAGATGCTCCGCGTAAAGTCAAATCAGCAAATCGCAAAGCCGCGAATGGCGAGGTCTGACTGTACATTTAGTCATATTTCAGCTTCAGAAAAATGTTATTATAGTCCATTTACTTGACATCTGCACTGTCAGTGTCAAATTTTAAAAAAATGTCTTGACTATACCTCAAAAATAATGTGTTTTTTATTAGACTGTACAGTAATTTAATTGTTAAAATGTGAAAAATAGCAGTGATGCCAACATAATGTCAGTTTGACAGTGCAGATGTCAAGTAAATGGACTAATACTATTGTTGACAAAGTCTGTGTCCTTATTAAGGCAACGATTGCTCAAACACAAAACAATATCAAATATTTCACAATGGTTTAAATTATTGTGTTTTGGACAAATAAGCAGAATTTTTACGTTTGTGTTACGGTCAAATTTATTGTTATTTCAATTATGTGAAAGATATTTCGCTATTCAAATATTGGCTTCCCCGATTATTTTACAGAAAAATTACATTTGGCTTTTTAAAGGACACTTCATGATGATCTGACTGAAAAAGAAATTTACACAAGCACTCAACATTAAAGTCGTTTTTTTATTCAAGAAGCATTTATTTACAAGTAGATAAAAATTATTAAAAATAGTAATACCTATTTCATGTCAAAGTTTGACAATAAATAGTTCAGGTCGCTTTGATGTACTTATTTTAAATTTAAAAGTGAACATTCTAAAATAACACCTATTAGTTTTGAGCTGAGGACAATAAAAAATAGTGAAATTATGCAAATTGATTCATTACGTACTGTCCTTTAAAAAACCTCAATGGATTTTTTTTGTAAAATCATTAGTTAAACCAATATTTGAATGCCTCATAATTAGCATAGAATTTTGTATGTTGTGTCCGCCACTGCAGCACCCTGTATCTATATAGGCTGTGAGACCCTAAATAAGTTCCTGAATTTACACTTGAAATACTGCCGGTACCTACGTTTTGGGACACCCTATATTATATGTAGGCTGTTTAAGTTAATACGATTCCAAAACAAATATGCATCTGTATGATGTATAATAATTTCACATAAAAGGTATCTTTAAAATACACCACACATAAAATGAGAGCGTTCTAGCCTAATTTACCTATATTCGAAAATGCACCCCTCCCTAACTAATCCCCCTCAAAGTTGGATTCATAAATTACAAAATTCATTATATTTGGCAAATCTAAAAACTTTTTACAAAGGTTGTTTGTACGCTTGTTGTGGGCAAGAAAGACAGCATTATACCGAGGCTTTCAGTTGCATTTTTTATTTTTAAAAACCTCACCGGGATAAGAATCAAACTTGTAACCCTTGTATTAGTATTAGTAATCGGGAGGCTTAATCACTAAACCACCACGCCTAGAAAGAGGGTTATTATTAATGTTAATAAACTCATGCAATGGGAAGGTTGTTTTGAGATGGTAGAAATAATAATAACTCCAACATAATATACCGATTGGGCCACAATTATACCGGGTGTCCGTTCTCAAAGTCGAACATAGGCGATTAACATTGTATTGAACGTTTTTGTCGATTCCTGCTCGCCAATTCAACCTACAGGGAAAGTAATGGTATCAATGGAAAGATAAAATTATTCCGCATCAAATGGTACCACTAACAATATTCAAGATGCGATTTTTATTTTAAAATACTAATTTAAAACTTGGGAATTTTTAAATATGCCATGCCTTGCTTTTCAAGTTCAATAGCATTTGTCAAAACAAATGATAATTAGTTGGCGTAAATCAGGTATTTTCTGTCAACGTCTGTTAAAATTATCTACAGAAAAATGAATTATTTCAATGAAGAACGAGTGAATGCACTAATGTTAATTGCCTATGTTCGACTTTGAGAATGGACACCCGGTATATAACAGCAATAAGATAACATAAACAAGAAGATGACATGTATTGCTTGAGTAAGAAAGAGATAAACATAGTAGCAAATATTCGAGAAAGCTTGACGTTTAATTTAATTATGACATTTGTCAACTAAACATGCCTACTAAAATAATTTTTTCGTATGGCCATCTCTTTCTTACTCAAGCTTTTTATTTTGTTATTCATGTTATCTCATTGCTGTTATATACCGGGTGTCCATTCTCAAAGTCGAACATAGGCAATTAACATTCGTGCATTCACTCGTTCTTCATTGAAATAATTCATTTTTCTGTAGATAATTTTAACAGATGTTGACGGAAAATATTTGATTTACGCCAACTAATTACCATTTGTTTTGACAAATGCTATCGAACTTGAAAAGCAAGGCATGGCATATTTAAAAATTCCCAAGTTTTAAATTAGTATTTTAAAATAAAAATCGCATCTTGAATATTATTATTGGTATCATTTGATGCGGAATAATTTTATCTTTCCATTGATACCATTACCTTCCCTGTAAGTTGAATTGGCAAGCAGGAATTAGCAAAAACGTTCAATACAATGTTAATCGCCTATGTTCGACTTTGAGAACGGACACCCGGTATAATTATGGCCCCATCCGTATAGTTTGTTCACTAAACATAAAAACATAAAGTAGCCTTCGATTTCTAAAATTTCATGAGTGTATTTCCAAAATTCATCTTTTGTCTAGGAATATACAGCTGCGGAAATATAAAGCGGGACACTAAAATTTTCCTAAGTTAAATTGTCTGAATTAATTCATTGTTGGTGCTATCCCAAGTTGCTTATATTGCATCAACAAGTTCTTTTTGGTTCATTGGTATGTGGTAGATAGGATTTCATGAACAATTAGGAAGGCAAAATTGCAATATTCAAATTGTGAAAAATTGTCTTACATGACTTGTCCCGGTTTATGTTTCCGCGACTGTACTTACAAAAAATTACTAAAACAAATAGGTTAAGAGTGTGACATTTAATTAGTATCTGTCATAACTATTTTTAAGGATGTTAAACAATTACTGTGTAGGTATTTTATTACATTTTATAAAAGTTCAGGCGAGAATTTCTAGAATAATATGTACTTTGACACTGAAATAATGAGATTTATTGTAATTTTTAAATTTAAAGTCGCCTTTATGCAGGTGTGGAAACCTTTTAAAAACAAAATACAGAATCCCTAGCACAAAAATTTTACGTATATGCCACCTTCAAAAAAAGTTAAATGTTTTTGTGTTTACCGAATGGCCTATAATTAAAGGAAGAAGTGATCAATTTATGAGACACATCTTAAGATGTCTGTGTCAAAACTGACGCAAAACCTAACCTGCTAACTTCGAATTTGACATAGACTTAGTGTCACCAACAATACATTTCAGTATTGCCAAATGATTCAGGCTATCCAGGGCTTGCTGAAATTGAGTTTTTAAAAAATCACTCGGTTTTGGCATAATATGAGGCCATGGAAATTTGGCATTTAAGTTGACAGTAAAACTGTCTGTTTAATTAGGTTATGTTTTTCTAAGTTTGAGGTTATACATAGCGTCAATGTCTAGTGCATTGTTGTCAGTTTTACTAGTTACCAATAGAAAAATCCTCACACATTTTTAATCTAATTTAACACCATCCTTGCCCAAAGCAGGAATATAACTCGATGAATCACCCAATTTTGATCATTTTTAGCAGACTTGATCAAACAATACCATCTCGTTTTAAAGTCGTGTATAGCGGCGGGAAATTCAGCAACACGGTAATTGTTTGCATGTCAGGCACTTCAGTGACGTTCATGTAGAACAGTGTCCAACATTAAAAAGGCTTTACCCAGAACTTCCCTCGTCGACATTGTGACACTAAATAATTTTAAAAATCAAATTAAGTTAGGAGTAAAAATATCTCCACGTTTCTAATAAATTAAATAACTTTTCAAATTTCAAAAAAAAGTTACCGGTGGTCGAATTTGAACGACAGGCAGACCGCGTGTGCAGCCCCAACGTTTTCTGATATTGTAAGGGACTGGACAATTTCTACCTGCGCCACGGAGCACCAACCTTTTGAATTTCTGCGTCGCAGCTATATTTAGTAACGCGCTAATTTGTGCCTCCTTTTTCTATCGTAAAACAATTATTCTGTATCTATTGGGTCCCATTTTTGGTAAGAATAAAGCCTGCACAATGTACAAATTATTACTTGTATCTATTACTTAGTTAAATGAAAAATAAACAATTTTATTTTTTAAGGTGCTCACCCTGTATATATTTGTATGAAATTTGCACGGTTTCATGTGTATGCAAAATATCATCTTCCTTCGACGAATAGTTTTTGAGTTATACAGCCAACAGACAGCCAGACAGACAGACAGATTGACGGAATTGAGAAAACCTGTTTTTCGTCATCTAGGGACCCTGAAACGTGAAGACCTGAAGGAATCTCGGAAGGTGATTTTTTCGTGATTAACAATAATTTTGTCTTTCAAAAAATAAACCATGGCCTCCTATTATGCCAAAACAACGTGAACAAAATATACGCTGAGCCTGGGTGTGTGTGTTCATCATCACAGTCCTTTTCATAATACTCTTTGTGCTATCTAACGACGTGGCACAAAAAGCTGCTATATGCCAGCAAGCATGCTTTCTGTCAATCCGTTGCTTTTGTTTCTTTAAGTTCTACATGTATTTATTGGGTTTTATTATGATTCACAAAGTGAATAACAAAAAAGCTGGTTGGTTAATAATGCTAGGAACGCTCTAATTTTATGTGCAGAAATCCGTATATTTTAGAGTCACCTTGTATAATTAATCGTAGAATATTTTACCTTCTATGCCCATTCCAAATATTGAATATAATAAGTGAGATGGCAACAAGAATTCCCACACTAGAAGCTATACACATACATATAAACAAAGGCAGAGAAACTGTTCGTAACACTTTTCTTATGATCGTTCTATCTTGAGGCACTTTTCCACCTGAAACAAAAAATTAATATTTATTAATAATCATCTAAGTGTATGACTTCTAACTCAATTACCTGTCCACACCTCCCTATCAAACCAAGTGAGATTGTCAGCCTGTGTGTCATAATATCCTAAAACTACATAGTTGCCATTGATAGCTTGTTCTATTTGAGTTAAGGCTATTCTGTCGCCTTGTGAGCTAAATGCCACAATGCCCTGCGTAAGAAATATACATTAAACGACACTGAAGGAAGAATATATTTTTCGCAATTTATATAAATTAAAATATTCTCTTAGGTTTATTGTGGTCTTCTAATATTTAATTTTCATTGAGTATTTTGCCACACTAAATTAAAACTAAATTCTTTGTGGCACATCATATGTTAACTGAGTATCTACCTACCAGAATGTGAAATTGTGAAACAGACACTGAGCTAATACAGGGTGACCACAGGGAGCATTGTCATTTTTAAGAAAGCAAAACAGAAATAAGTATTTAAAAAAAAATGTATTTTACTAATGTAACATGTTTGAGGCAATATGTCATTTACGTTACGTAGCAAAAACATGTCAGAAAGGTGACATTCTCTTCACTATTACAGTTTTCAATCCTGGCCTTGATGCTCCCCCATACTCATTCCAGTGTCTCCTCAGTGATCAGTTCCATCTCTCTACGAATGGCCGCCTTCAAGTCTTCACTATGTTACCCGTGGATCACAATATCTCAACCCATTACTTCACGGTTGGTCGGCTAAGGACAGCTTCATGCTGGTCGACATTGAAATGGAGACGAAATGCTTGTTGAGCCGCTACCACTGAGTCACCGTTTCCAACATATGCGTCTTATGTAAACATGCGTTGTTCAACCGACCTCTGTTCCATTGCTACTGAATACAAATTAGCAATCCATTAGGAGGTGAATGGCCGTACCCCCACCACTCACGCTCTCCTTTCCAGAAGTACCAACCCATCAAAAATAACAATGCTCCCGTGTTCACCCTGTATATGAGGCTTTGAATTTGCCAATTTTAATGTAGGTAGGTATCACTTTTATTGTTGGGTCAATAATCGAAATGTTTTTCTTGGAACATTTGCCTATTAATATATTTAATTTTGTAGGTTAACGGAATGGCCAATTATAGTAATAATTTATATAATAAATTAAGCTGACAAAATTCAACTAATAAAGTGGGGGGTTAGATAAGTTAAAAAAGCTGGACTTTGGAAGTAGCTGCTTGAATTAAAATTTTGTTCAATTTTCCAAACAGGTATTTAAAAGTTTAATCTCTTGATAAGATAGATTAACTTAGTACATTGATATAGGATGTTCTGAAAAGAATGGAATACCATCTAGAGGGATACTTTTCTCATCAAAATAGACTGATACGGCCACGTTTGCTTTAGTAAAAAAAAACTATTTTTCAAACCAAGTTCAAACTTGACTGGATATAGTTTTATTAATTTTTTCAAGTCCTCATCTAAGAGAAATTAGAACTATGAGTAGGGGGTGCTGGCTACCCTCCTTACAGTAAAAGATACTTTTACATAGGTATAGCTACCATATTCTTCCACTTGACATTAGGGGTGATATCTTTTTATCTCTACATAGTTGGTACCACAGGTACGATATTTTAATAGATGTTTAATTTCAAATAAAAAAGTGTACTGAATTGTATAGAAAAATGCCATGGTTGCTGATATATCTAAAGGCATTTAAAGTTATTTTATCCAGCCTCTGTGTAATATTTAAAATTTAAAGACAGCCACATTGATGACTATTTAACTAAACTAAAGCAATAAAATATATGTATCTTAATAATTAATAATAACATAAGTACTTACAGAAATTCCTAAAAACTGTGTTGAGTTTATGGCAGAATAAATATCATCAGCAATTTCTTTATTATTATAGTTAAACTCTTTTAAACTTTTTCCATATTTGTGTAAATGATTCATGGTTTTGTTGAATGCTAAAATATTTTAAAAATTGTTAAGTTTTACTTTGTATAAGTTACTTTCATAAAATGCTAGTAAAATATTAATTTTTATGTATGATTTGATATGCTTCAAAAGCGCTATTTTGAGTTGTATGCGTCTACTTACCAAGAGCAACTGACCACACAGCATCGTAGGCTAAAGGAGCTTCTTGGTATCCTTCCGGATATCGTTTGTTATCAATATCATATCCTTCCTTACGAAGTGCATCATTCAGTCGAACACGAAATTCTTCAGCAGTCATTCCCGAGATTGTTCGTTCATTCAAGTTTTGGTTCCACATTAATGCTTCTGTTGTCAAGTGTCCTTCAGCTGCTACCCTCATTTGTTCTGCTGTGCACTCAATACCTTCTTTTTCCAGATTATTAACAAACCAGTCATCTTCATACCAACCTGTAAATAAATAATATTTAGTATTTCATATTCATGTTTATCTACTTACAATTTTAAATGTATCAGAATGGTATAGGTTAAAGTTCATTATAGAGGATGTGTATAAAACGTATGGTAAAATGTAAGAACTTTGTAGGCATTAACTGGCGTTGATTTATAGTAGATTACGGAACAAGTATAGAAAAGTTATATTTTACTGAACGTTTATGGTTAGTTTGAATACAGGCACACAGGCAGCAATCAGCAGTGTTTAGAGCGCCCCTAGAGTTTCCTAGGAATTTTCGTTAGATGGCGCATCTATCGAAAGCCTTTAAAAAGATTTCGGTTAGGCCACCAACCGAACAGAAATTACGGGGGTGTTTTAATATGCAACTTTGTTTCTGCAACTTGGGGGATCACAGCTTTCTCACACTCTAATATTTATGATACTATTCACTGCACCATGTGTTTAGAATGGTAACTAGACTAAATTTAGTTAGATTTTGAGTAGGTACATTGTAGAATAACATATTTTCGGGAACCAAAACTGTTTGCCAACAAACATGTTTGTCAGGATCTGTGTGTATGATGATAAAGCCATTTTTCTCTTTCAGGAAATGAAGTCACACCTTCGGGCACCATCCAACAGAAAATTAATTCAAGAAGTGCATTTTTATTTTTAAAACATTTCTATGTATACTTACATGTCTTTTCATTAAAAAAATTATACGACTGCTACTAAAAGTATGCCTTTTACCAATAGCTCGTCTAGCTAAAAATGACATATTATATAGATCAGCGCGCTAAAAGTAAAATCAAGTATTTACTTTTAGCACACGTGCTATGAATTTACGCATTTTAATTGGTTCGAGAAAAATAACATTTTGCATAGGTATAGCCTTAGTCTTTTTTCTACTCCCACATATAAATATTCCATTTTCTTCACAATCCACAGAATGGATAAGTAGGCAATTCTAGTTAACTGAACGACTATGATTTCATATCCACAAACCGGCGGATATGAAATACACCAATCACAAACCACGTTAGTCGTGGTTACCTAGGTAACTTTTATTTATTGTTTCATTGCTATGGGCATGCCTTGCTGGTTTGTGTGTGGCAAACGTCTGTGAATTTTGTCAAACAATTCAGCAGGCCGTGGTTATAAGCAAGGTAAAATCAGTGTACATAAATCAAACAAGTAGAGACACTAATGCCAAATGTTGAAACCTGTCTAGAGTGCCTGGGACAGTTACTTAGAAGGTATTTCTAAGCTTGACAACCAGATGGCAGAACAAAGTTCTACCCATCAGAGCCAGTTACTGGCTCTGCTCCCAATCCTGATGTGGTAAAGTAGTGGAGGCATCTGTTGGTAATATCGGAAAGTCCCCCCCCCCCCAGGAGCCGTTCAAGGTAATTCAAATCGGTATTTTGACAACAAAGGAACTGACGCTGAGTGTCTCTACTCGTTTGATTTATGTACGCTGATAAATGTCAATAACCGTAATCTGTCAAACTAATAGTTAAAAATCTGTATAGGGGTTTACACGAAACTTCCCTCGAACGAATTAGATCAATTTGAAAATTGAAAAAAATGTAGCCCGCTGGGATTTGAACTCCGCCGCATCTGCGTAGCGATCGTAACCGCATCGACTTGTACTGCGCCATCCAGGATTAGTGGAACGAATGCGGCGCGCGCCTCTATTGAACAGAACGGTCTTATTGTTGAAACGTTTTGACTCTTGTGACACTATCCTGTATCTGTTGAGTCCTATTTTCGACAATAATGTAAAGCCTGACCTATGTGAAAATTATTACTTCCATCTATTTCAAAGTTAACTCAAAAAAAACAAAACTTATTTTTAAGGTGCTTACCCTGTATATATTTGTCTAAAATTTTCACGGTTTCATGCCAGGTAAATATAACTATAATTTGCATGCAAAATATTGTCATCCCCCAACAAATAGTTTTTGAGTTATACCGCCAAGAAACAAACAGGCAGAGACACGGAATTGAGAAAACCTGTTTTTCGTGACCTAGTGACCCTGAAACGTAAAGATCTGGAGAAATCTCGAAAGGTGATTTTTTCGCGACTACAATACTTCCTTCGTCTTTTAGGCGAGGGAAGTAAAAATCAGTGATTGTAGTGACGAATCGATTAACGGTACTCGGATAGATATTCGTTCAGCAGCTAATGAAACGTACGACACGTTATTACCCGAGGAATACAAGAGTAAAAAATACGAATTTACTTACAAGACGTCCAATAAGATTCTAAAAAAATCATGGTTCCTATTTTTCTTTTTTTCGTTGATAGGTCGTTGAAAAAATATACTGTACAACTCGAGTAGAATGTCCATATCGCTCTCGGATGATTGAGCACTCCGCCTCCGGCGTCGTGCTCAAACTTCATTCTTGTGCGTCTGTGCAATATGAACATCATATCCACTCTCGTTGGACAAACTACTATAATCAAAATTATACCCATTCGGAGTGACGTCAGTTTTGTCTGCCACTGTTCATCTTTAGTAAAATAGATGAAATGGAAGAAATACGAAATAAAGGGATGTCGATTTAAAAAATTATTTTTTTCTACGATCGTGTCAAAATGACAACTTTTTGCACAGTTTCTAGTGTCAAAAGTGACGTTTGTAGCACTCTTAATGTTAGCGCCCGAATTCGGTCTTTTTAGCACGTTGCCATTGGTGGCGTGTTTTAATATTATATTAAAACACGCTTTGCCGTAAATTTGAATGTCAACATAACCTAGAATATCTAACACAATGTGACGGAAAAAGTGTCACCGAACTAAGTTTTTATATTTTTGTTACAATCGTAGAAAAACTAGCATATGATACACGTGTATAAGAACCATTAAAGCACTAGCGACGTTAAAAGCACTCCGCTAGCGCGTCGTGATTTTAAACTCGTCGCACGTGCTCTAAAGCCGTACTTATACACTAGTATAATACTATTTTCTACGATCGTGTCAAAATGACAACTTTTTGCACAGTTTCTAGTGTCAAAAGTGACGTTTGTAGCACTCTTAATATTAGCGCCCGAATTCTGTCTTTTTAGCACGTTGCCATTGGTGGCGTGTTTTAATATTATATTAAAACACGCTTTGCCGTAAATTTGAATGTCAACATAATCTAGAATATCTAACACAATGTGACGGAAAAAGTGTCACCGAACTAAGTTTTTATATTTTTGTTACGATCGTAGAAAAACTAGCGTATGATACACGTGTATAAGAGCCATTAAAGCACTAGCGACGTTAAAAGCACTCCGCTAGCGCGTCGTGATTTTAAACTCGTTGCACGTGCTTTAAAGGCGTACTTATACACTAGTATCATACTATTTTCTACGATCGTGTCAAAATGACAACTTTTTGCACAGTTTCTAGTGTCAAAAGTGACGTTTGGAGCACTCTTAATATCAGCGCCCGAATTACGTCTTTTTAGCACCTTGCCATTGGAGGCGTGTTTTAATAATTGATTAAAACACGCTTTGCTGTAAGTTTGAATGTCAACATAACCTAGAATATCTAACACAATGTGACGGAAAAAGTGTCACCGAACTAAGTTTTTATATTTCTGTTACGATCCTAGACAAAATAGCGTATGATACACGTGTATAAGAGCCATTAAAGCACTAGCGACGTGAAAAGCACTCCGCTAGCGCATCGTGATTTTAAACTCGTCGCACGTGCTTTAAAGGCGTACTTATACACTAGTATCATACTATTTTCTACGATCGTTTCAAAATGACAACTTTTTGCACAGTTTCTAGTGTCAAAAGCGACGTTTATAGCACTCTTAATATTAGCGCCCGAAATACATCTTATTCGCACATTGCCTTTGGAGGCGGTTTTTAATACTAAATTAAAACACGCTTTGCAGTAAATTTGACTGTCAACATAACCTAGAATATCTAACACAATGTGCCGGAAAAAGTGTCACCGAACGTTAAAACCACTCTACTAGCGCGTCGTGCTGTTAAACTCGTCGCAGGTGCTTTTACCGGTCTCTGATACCCGTTTTCCCATCTTGACCTGCAAAACGTTACTTTCTGGCGAAAACATTCTCCAGAAAGTGCATATTTTCTGGGCGTTCGTAACAAAAGCTTTTGCCGGTCCCTGATGCTTTCGTTACTATGGAAACAAGTTTGCGTTATTGTTTGGATAAGTCAAATAATAGAAACTAATGTCATAATCTTTATGAGTTTTAGAAAGTGAACTAGCAAGTTTGAAAGTATGGGTACGGATGTCCTAAAAAATATTGTACGATACATGGTCGGAAAGTGTTTTGCAGGTCTCCCCAAGCTTCCAGGGCTCACCTGCGGCTCGTTCAAGAATCTACTTGGTTCGACCTGCAAAACACTACTTTGCGGTCGTGTAACGTAATAGCTATTTATATATCAAGGGAGCAAAGTGTATAATTTCCTCCCGCGGGCAAAGTTTGCGGCCCGACGCAAAGCGGAGGACCGTAATTTCACGAGGGAGGAAATTCACTTTGCTCCCATGATATATATATGATGTTTTCGCCTCGCTAAAGAATGCGACTAGCTGTTTTTTTTTTAATTAAAGAATATTAAAATACGTGTGGCATTTTGGGTATATTACTAATCAAGTCGTCTATGTGATGCCATCAACAAACAACGATTTGTTGTGAGTGAAAATAGAGTGTTAGTGAAAACAAACAAACCGACGAAACTTAGTTTGTAGTAGATGTCAAACTATTATAAAAATGTGTAGCAGCGGTGACGACCATTCAGATTTGTCCTCTGATATTGCAGAAGAGGCAAATGCTGCAACATTGGATTGTTTACCGGAAAAGTCAAAGGAAAAGTAGCGGTGCAGGAAAATATTGACATAAAAATCCAAAATTGATTGCATTACTGAAGCGTCATGCTGCAGGTTACAGACCAAAGAAACCCGAAACTTTCACGCGAGGAGATCTCAACTAATTTTTATTGGAAGCTCCAGATGAGTACCTACTGATGCAGGTATTAAATACAAAATTGTTATAAACAAGAGTGCCCCGTTTTAAAATAATTTTTATCCGTTACAGCTTGTCCTGGTCATAGGTATCTCAGGTGCCCGTCGGTGTGACGAACTCACCAAATTGAATATCAGCAATATTGGAGCAAAATACGGAATTTTAATTATTCAAATCCTAGATTCGAAAATAACAAATGCGAGCGCCTTTACTGGTTATTGTCTAAGGAGGATTCAGCTACACCTTTAGTGAATGCTTAAGCAAACATTTTAAGCATCAAACGTCACGGGGGATGGAAGTCCACGTCTGTCGCTGAAATTTATGTGGCTTGAGTCAATTGCAAGTAAAGTGCAAGCCTCGAATCAATTACAGGAGAAAAATTCTTAGAATACTGTGAAATAAAGTTTTTTCAAATGCAATTTGACATTTTTGAAATTTACTGCCAATTTTAATTTATTAAATTTAATCATTAACAGCTACAGTTTCTATGGAAATTACTTTACCTCCCGTGGAAATTTTTGTTTACTTTACCTCCCGTGTGAGGTAAAGGCATCCTTTGCTCCCTCAAATTAGGGGGAAAAAGATCATTTTCTATAGAGCGAGGCGAAAATAGCTATTTAAGTAACAAGGAATGTAAGGTCCTATTAACATTTGAGGTAGGAAAATACAAGCCAAGACGAAGTCGCGGCTTGTTGCCTGCCGAAAATGTTAATAGGCGATACATTCCGAGTTATCTTATTATATTTTTCCCGCTGCTTATCGAAATTTTCCTAGATTTTTGATAAAATCGTTTGGTTTGTCACCTGTCACCAGGATTAGTTTTCGTGAGTCGTGTTACCTGTGAGTGTCACATGTCACATAAACACTTGCAATTTATAAACAAAACGTCTAAATCTGCATCTTGCTTTGCTAATTTTATTATCCTAGGAACTTAATAATAATATTAAGTTCCGTTGTCAAGAAAAAGCAGCAAACAAATATAATCACCGACTTACACGTTTTGTTACTAAGGTTGTATCACTGACTTACAAGATCAGCAGCGGGAAAATTTCTATTACTTATTAGTAGCTTCAGCGTACTTATGCGAACGTTTTGTCCGTCCGTCCGTCCGTCCGTCCGTCCGGATCGCCTGTAACTTTCGAACGGCTACAGATATCGAAATTTTGAAAGGGGGCAAAGTTGTTGCTAAGGTCCCGAGCACCTTCATGCGCTATTTGGTTTTGGCTTTCCACTTTGCAAAATTTCCAAGCATTGTAGCACAGTGGCGGTTTGTCCACTTGGCGCCATCTACAGAAGCTCGGTGGTCACGTTTTGAACTACACATTCTGAAGCTACTCGTTAGACCTGTCCTTGAGCAGTTTATTTGTATACCTATTTAGTTTTCGCCTCTTAGTTCCTTTGTTCAATCGATTATTATTTATTTTATTACAAATATTTCTAATCTAAGTGTTGGTTCTAGAATTAATTATCATTTTCGTTATTGTTTCCTAGCTATGATATACTTTCTAGACTTACTACATATGAGTTCGGGCGTTTGAAATTAAAATGACATATGCTATTCGGAGTAAAATTGACTTTGTGTTCCTCGCCCGGACTTGACTGATTCACTTAAATTTACGATCGTCAGTCAAACGCATTCTGTTTCGCCACACAAAGTATCATTTTTACTTTTAATAACATAATATACTATTACGATTTTAACAAATTGTGTAATTATTTTAATGAGGCCGCTTGTACCACATGAGACAACGTCACGCAAAGAAGACTAAATTTCAAATTACTTGGACGGTGCAATCTAATCTTAATTTCTCTTATTTTATAAAAATTCTATCAGGTAGGTATGCTTAAAACACATTTAAATTGATTGTACAAACACCATTACTTTTCATATCCCGTCTAGAGGTTTGTAAAGTCATCTTTAAAATTTCAAACCAAAGCAATTATTATTTAGGCAGAATATCACAAAACACATATTTTCGTTAGTAGCAGTTCAAGAAAAACTTTTTTTTTCAAAAACTATAAAATAGTTAATTTTAATTATTACCAAAGAAAATCATAATAGTTATTTGTATACCTAGGCTGTGAAATGACTCGAGAAAAGACTCTAGTCGGTCTAGTGGCTTAGAGGGCTCAACTTTTTTCTCGTGGATTATTTGTACTTGTACCATAAATAACTCGTATTCAGCTATGACCTATGACTGTTATAACTAGTTTCATAAGGTGGATCTCTTCATGCTATAATTAACGGTTATTAATGTAGTTGGCTATGATATTGTAATCAATTTCTCATGATGAATCCTTAAATGTCAGTCTCTGCTCTACTCTTATGTTATAATATACAGTTGCTATAATCTATTTACTTAAAACGCGAAGCGTTTTCTTTTAGCCCCTATTTTGAGACTTCCACCATGTGTAGGTTTGCACAAAATTCCTAAAGTGCAAATAAAAATAATATCTAGAGAAAAACCAATATATTGCAGCGGGGAAGTGATCGTAACAGGGAATGCTATAGTAGTGAAACAAGTAAGCTCATGCAGGCGGTCTGTGGTGTTTTGCTAAATTTGACAATCAGCCGCCGTACCAGTTAGTCTGTTGCAGTTGATGTATGTATATTCAATTTAAAAAATGTAAACGTTATTCTGATTAGAAGAATACCACCTATGTTGTAAGTTAAAAAGGTAGGTCTAAATAATAGCCCATACGCTTAAACATCCATTTATACATATACTAGCTTTTGATGCTACCACGCAAGTGGACTTATAGCCAAATTGAAATAATTTTTGCATTTTTAAACTTGTATTGATTATTCAACACTATAATGAACGAACCAATGAAAACTGTTCAATTTGTCAGAAACGGCGAATCAAAATTGACTGTCATTGAAAACACCTACAGCCAGTCTTATAAAGGTCACTAATCTGACGATGCAGGAGTAATAGAAGATCCGGGCAGTAAAGTAAATGAACAATGGAACAGGATTAAGGAGAGTATAATAGCAGCAACCGAAGAAACTATAGGTATAGCAAGACCTGAGAAAAGAAACATGTGGTGGGATAGAGAGTGTGAAGAAGCGGTACGCGATAGAAACAGAGCGAGAACGGAACTGTTACAAAGACCAACAAGAAGGAAAGAAGAAAAATATAAGGAAACAAGAAGAATTGCGAAAGAAGTCTGTAGGAGAAAGAAAAGAGAAATGCTGTATTTACAACTACGAAAACTGGAAGAGTCATACCAAAACAAAGAAACTAAGAAAATGTTTAGGATAGTAAGAGAGGCGGGAAGTGAATATCAGCCCAGAACGGCGATGTGTAAGGATAAGAGGGGAGAAATACTAACGGAGGAAGGAAAAGTAATAGAGAGATGGCGGGAACACTTCTCAGAGATTCTAATCAAGAAAGACAGGAACGAAGACTATACTAAAACGGAGCACCACACAGTAGAAGAATGGCTGGAGGAGCCAACGATGCAAGAGGTACGTAATAGCATAATGCACATGAATAATGATAAAGCCCCAGGCGCGGATAACATCCCAGCTGAACTTATCAAGCATGGAGGCCACCAACTCGCAAGGCAGATGCATATACTGATAAAAGATATATGGAAAATGGAAGTTATGCCAGAAGAGTGGAGTAATGCCATAATTTGTCCAATATATAAAAAGGGCGATCGGTTAGATTGTCAGAATTACAGAGGCATATCACTGCTATGTGTGGCATACAAAATCTTCACAAACATCTTAAAAGACAAAATCACAGCATATGCAAATGAAATCGTAGGTGACTACCAGGCAGGGTTCAAAAAGAATAGATCCACAATCGATCAGCTGTTTGTAGTCCGACAGATTATGGAAAAGGGATGGGAATTTAATACGCCAATATACCAGGTATTTGTAGATTTTCGACAGGCGTATGACAGCATTGACAGAACAGCTTTGTACGACGCCATGGAGGAACTGGGCATACCATCCAAACTAATCAGACTGGTGCAAATGACTATGAACAACTCATGCAACCGAGTGAAGATACAGAACAGGGTGTCAGATAGTTTTACCACGGATAAAGGATTGCGACAAGGGGATGGACTGGCGCCGGTGCTATTCAATCTAATATTGGAAAAGGTCATTAGAGATATGAGCATACACACCAATGGCACCATCATGAATAAATCCTATCAAATAGTGGGGTATGCCGATGATCTGAACATAATAGGACGAACCGTGATAGGCATAAAAGAAGTATTTACGAACCTAGAAACGCAAGCTAAGAAAGTAGGCCTTCAGATCAATGAAAACAAAACCAAATGTATGGTAACGAGACCAGTAAGGAGATTGGGGCAAAACCTAACCATAGAAGACCATAACATCGAAGTGGTAAGAGAATTTAATTACCTAGGAGCTCAGATGAACGACAACAACGATATGACGCAAGTGATACAACAAAGAATTATAGCAGGGAACCGAGCCTACTATGCCCTACAAAGAATATTTAAATCCAAGATAATAGGTAGAGGGGCCAAGGTGAGACTATATAAAACAATAGTAAGGCCGGTGACCACCTATGGCAGCCAAACATGGGTGATGACAAAACAAACTGAAGAAAACCTGCTGAGATTCGAACGGAAGATTCTGAGAAGAATATATGGGCCAGTACAGGAAAACGAACACTGGAGGATACGATACAATCATGAACTAGCAGAGTTATACCAATCTCCGACTATAGTCGACCACGTTAAATTACTAAGGCTAAAATGGGCTGGACACGTAGAACGAATGGAGGAGTGGCGAATACCAAAGAAAGTGTTCAGAGCACAGTTCGATACCGCAAGAACAAGAGGAAGACCACGACAAAGATGGCAAGACAATATAAAAAAGGATGCTTCTGAAATACTAAGAGTGAGAAACTGGCAAGTAGCAGCAAGAGAAAGAGAGGACTGGAAGAGGAGAATAGAGGAGGCTCAAGTCCAACTAGGACTGTAACGCCATGAAAGAAGAAGAATCTGACGTTAACTTTAATTCGCTGTTAAAATAAACAAAAGCGCATAACAATTTGTTTACTAATGAAGAAAATGTCATAAGCACTGACGTTTTGATGTGCTTTTGTTTATTTTAACAGCGAATTAAAGTTAACGTCAGATTAGTGGTCTTTATAAGACCGGCAGTTAATGTCACAGTGTTTTCACGCAAGCCCTATTGGTTTCAATGATTTCAATTTAGTGAGTAGCCTTTGACTGACATTTCATCAAAACGTCAAAGTCAAAGTTTACAAATCAGCGTCGTTCTAAAAACTCATAATAATCGTGTTGGAAGCTCCAGTATCGAATTAATAGTGGAAAACTGTAAAAATTTGTGCTGTCGAACACGGTAAAAGTCATCTACCCATATTGTTGAATAATCTTTCCAAATACCACTCAAGGAAAAATTTTTTAAGAGAATTTTTTTCGTCAACATGCAAATTATTGCAAATTTCTCTCAACAAAAACTGCTCAAATTCCACTCGACCTGCGGTCTCGCGGAATTTTTAACGCAGTTTTGGTTTCGAGAAATTTAAACGCAATAATTTGCACGTGAAAAAAAAAATTCTTAAAAAATTTTCACCTTTTGTGGTATTACCCTTGAAAATAGAAAAGTTACCGAAAAATGTTTCAAAGTCTGTAATAAAGAAAGCACACCGCCAGAGTGTTCAAAATTATGTACAGAATAGATAAAAATATCCTAATATTTCTAATACCATTGAAAAAGCAAAAGGAAACACGAGTACTTATAGTAATGCGAATTACTAAAAAAAGACCCTAGTCGGTGGTATTCAAACCTGCGCTCTCAGGTAAAATCCGATTGCCAGTCAAACGCCTTGACCGCTCTCATAAGAACGCGCACCTATCATACTTGGTTATCGCTGCATTATGAAGATCCTGGTGACGACATAAGGAAATATTGCCGCTCACGGAAGCACTGCGTTCGATCGTTGACCATGAAAAGGTGACAGACGAAAATACGCTGATACCAGGCATAACACGTTTATACAATGAGTCCATAAAGTCTTGTACAAATTCATTTAAAATTCAGATATTTCATTATCGGAAAAACGCTTGAACATGTCAATTATTATTTTTAGTTCCGCATTTTTTAAAGTAAAAAGTTAGTATACAGGGTGTCCCAGGTAAGATATATGATGTCATGTAGGTTTTTTTTTTAAATAAAACACGTGTATACGTGATCCGTGTATGTGGTATCCCCCGCCCTCCAGTATCAACACATTTTTGTATTCTGCTTTTTCATGTCAAAAGCCAAACGCCGTTTTTCTATACTATTAAGAAAGTTTAAAATCTCTTTAATCTGCCTTTCGGTAGAAAATTACAAACACAATTAAGTCACAAATAGTCAAATCCGGTGAATAATGCGAATGATGTTCAATTACTGTATTGGTTTTACTGTCAGATACCTGACTTTTATCTTAGCTCTATCGGAAAAAGTATTGTCATTATGAAGCATTAAACCCTCAAGTTGAAGTTCGTTAAGTATTTGACGAAGATAAACTGTAGTGTACCAATTTGCTCTTACTGCCTTCTGATGTTCTAGCTTAATTGAATTCATTAATCCACGGCCATCTTTGTATAACAGATGCCTGCTCGATTGTTTTTGTGTATTTACATAAAAAAGTATTAGCTTTAAGAAAATAAATATATGTCCCCACAATCTTCGGTTTTCATGCATCTCAAAGCATACAGGGTGACGCTCGTCTAAGAACGTTTTTGACAAATACTGGACGAATGATTACCTATTTTTGCCTTACTATTTCATAAATAATTAAAAAATATGGATATACTCAGTTGTAAAAATATTTCAAAACTAAGATTCTGATTCTAGGCGAAGTTTCCCTTAATATTGAGCACTATATACAAAAGTAAGTTTGTTGAGACGTTTCTAATAAGTGCTGATGACGAGTCTTAATTCACTATATGTTCAATTGTAGAAAATATGGGAAAAATAAGAGATACAGAAATCACTTTGAATGGCTATAATGCCTTACTGGTGCTTTTTGATATAGGATACATCACAGCTTCAATAGATCAAACATTGCTGCTATATTTTTGACATACCTATCTCTCAGGTACAACCTGCATAATTAATGAAATTACGATTCTGTTATGAACACTCGCAGTGAATAAGAGTATCGTGTGTTTTCTGTAGGAAATACATTGTCAAATCGTCTAATTTAATATCATATTGATATGGGTGGTAACAATATAGAACGCACTATACGTTCTCAAAGCGTAAATAAAAACCCTTATGCGAAAGGTTGATGAAATTTTTTTGACAAATAGTGACTTTATGGAAAATCTCCGAGTCGATGGCTAAAAAAATTGATCAACTGATAGATACTCGCATCAAAATGAAGACAGGATTGTATCGCTAGAAGAAAAAGTATTAACAGGGGAAAACCTTTTGGAAACACAAGAACAGTATTCCAGAGTAAGTAACTTAAGAATATTTGGAATTCTTGTGAGCACATCTGAAAATACCAGTAAGCTTGTAATTAACCTGTATCGCGGCAAACTTAATATTGATATTACTGAAATGGATATGCATTGCAGTTATCGTTTGGAAAACAAAGTAGAAGATAATATAGTTATTTGTGTATCAAGGGCTCAAAACAGGCGTTTTTGGCTCACGGCGTGAAAGTTATAGCAGGAAGTGAACCTAGGGCTATAACACGATAAGGGCCAAAGATGCTCATTGCACCTGTGGTGCAAACAAAACTTTATGTACGATTAAAATTTAATTTAAAACGAAAACCAGATTATAGCATAATTGCAAATAAAAACAGGGAAATTCTTACAGTTATTTTAGAGTTATTTTAATAAATTTAATACTTGTTTTACGCCTGAAAATGAAGCATACAAAATTCTTAGTAAGTATTTATAGATCCTACGTAAAACCTATTATTGTGAAATTCTGTTGTCGGAGTGTAAAAAGTGATGTATTTCGTTCTGAATCGTGGTTGAAAGAGAACAACATTATGATAAGAAGAGATTTCACCCATAAACGGCTTGATTAAGAAAACAGTGTTCAAATTTGTAAACAGAAATGTATTCACAAACAGTAATATTTTTGTAAAGTAAAATAATACAATTAATAAAGTGATTTCCTTAAATAATATTCAACAACGCCTGGTTAACGCAGTAGTTTAAACTCGTGTTCCGAATTCAATTTCATTTTTACGTATATTTCATTAAATTGCAAAATATATTGAGTCGTAAACTGCATTATAAAACCACAAAAAATTATCTCAGATCCACTTTTATATACTTTTAAGCAAATTGGAAATAAACATAGAAGTGAAATTATTCTGCGATTAAGTAGTAGTAATGTGACGATACAATATACAGGGCTAAGAAAAAGTAACGCAAGTAACGCAATATGGCTATAGCTATAAAAAAGTTGTAGCCATATTGCGTTACTTTTTCCTCACTTTGTATGTAGTAGTCAATAATATTAAAATAACATTATTGCAAAATACATATTAGTGCTTTAAAAAGATGTTACTGAAGGAGTATTATAAATCCTTCGAATAAAGAAAGAAAATATTGCAAGACGTATTTGAAAGGAAGCTTGACAACAGGGCACTTTTCACACGTTGGATGAGCGATATCATCGCCTCTTCAGGGATTACAGATCGCTCAGTGGGCCTAGGAAAATACACGACAAAACGCCAACAAATGGAGTGAGAAAGTTTGCCGCGACAAAAGTTCGAGATGGCTGGATATTCATGCCTAAACGAGCTTGTGGGGCTTATATTTTTTCAGCGAGGAATTTGGTGGAAAAGAGTGTGAATTTGTAGATAGAGCAGAAGTTTAGGGCGGTACGAGTGGAAGCACAAGTTGAAAAATGACTAAAATTATTAATGCAGAAATAACAAGCGTGTCAGTATTAACAGTATATAAATGACTTTCATTAAGGGTTTATTTAGATGAAAGTACCTATACTGAAATAGTTTTTATTATTTAAAAAAAAACATTAGTCTAGGTGTATACATAAAGGCCCCTGATTAACCGATCATATAAGATCTATGATGGGTTTGATGAAGAAGGCTTATACACGATTTAAACAGTCCGGGCGGATTCAGCACTGGAACTACTTCAAGCAATTTAGTAAACTTTAGAATTAAAAATAAGAAAAGATATATCTCAATTACCGATTTACTCATGAAAATCTTATTAATAATTGTATAAGTACTATAA
This sequence comes from Agriotes lineatus, assembly GCA_940337035.1. Taxonomy (NCBI): domain Eukaryota; kingdom Metazoa; phylum Arthropoda; class Insecta; order Coleoptera; family Elateridae; genus Agriotes; species Agriotes lineatus. The sequence continues at coordinate 157,337,032 of OW679194.1, forward strand.
AATTTAATGATTCTGGCAATGATGATCGTTTATCTAATAGACTTGTCTGTCTGGGACGCTGATCCGTCCGGGACGCTGTTTCAGCAGCCAAACCGTATGAGATAGAGAAAAAAGTTATGAAAGTTATATGTTTGGAATGGTCATGTCAGCTCAGGAACCGAATTTCAGTCACGTGACACTTCCGGTTTTCGAGAAATCACAAAAAAGACCGTTTTTCAAATAGAACGCGAATTAAATAAAAATGTTTCAGTGGCCAAACGGAGCTGCGACCCTCTGCGCCTTAAAACGTCGATCGGGTTAGGCAACCACTTTGACACCTTCCAGGTCTGGGTGGTTGCCTAACCGATCGAGGTTTGAAGGCGCGTTAAATGAGACATTTGTCTCACTGGACTGCTAGTCTTACTATAATGATGTTACCAATGCGTTGCCTTTTTATACTTTCCTAAACAGGCAATATAGTTAATACCTGTTTGTTGGAAAGCGTTTTCAAATATAGTGGAAAACTGCTGTTATATATCCAATTGTAAAAGTCAATGCACTTGAAGAATTAAAAGATTTAAGACCAATTAGCATTTTTCCAGCTCCATCACTGCCCAACAATGGAAATGTTTCGGGCTCAAAAATAGCTGATTCTTATGTATTTCCACCTGCTGAATTCAAAAATCAATATAAAAGTTACCGATTAGCTCTTGTTTTGGAGATACACTGATATTTTATATTCTCTATGGTGTACATTTTCAGTATGGGGAAAATTTGTTTTTGGATATTGGCACACCTGTCAACTGTCAAAATACAACAGTAATCTAGCTGTGAGTAGGTTAAAAACGTAAACACTATTGCTTTGACGGTGAATTTCATATTATTTCTGTCGTAATTAGTGCAGAAGTTCTTGTTTTGGAGTGTTTTTAAAGAATAAAATTTGTTACATCAACATACCACGGAAATGTGTAAATTCAGTGAACAATTTCTGTTACATTTGTGGTGAAATAACGTTTTCGTCACAGAAACGCAATTTCACGCCTCTAGTGAAGACTTATTACGAGAAAGGCCTAAAAAATAAAAAAACGATCAATGGCTTTTGCTGTGTCTATGGTTTGGCGGGAGCCTACAAATCATACAGATGACTGCTATTTTTGCTTGACCCCGCCTACAAAGGCAGGATTGTCAATGAAAAAAAGAGGAACGGTTCAATACCCGAATCTTCCATCTGTTATTCGACCTATTCCACATTCAGACAGTTTACCACTTCTTACTCCACCCCAAAATTATGAGTTGGAAGTAGAAAATAAAGACAGTGTGGAAAAAGAAGAACTCAACAAGCCTTCCACATCCCATGACCCTGATTTTGAAGAAAAAGATGTTCAACCGCACAGATTGAGCCAATCGGAGTTGAGTGATCTCATTCGAGACCTTGACTTATCACAGAAGAAGGCGGAACTTCTAGGGTCAAGATTACAGCAATGGAATCTTCTTCAACATGATGTCCGGGTCACCAAGTACAGACAACGTCAACGAGATCTGCTTCCTTTTTTTGAGAAGAAAAACAATCTTGTTTTTTGCTGTGACATTAATGGTTTGATGAAAAGTTTGCATTTGAAGCATGATCCAACTGAATAGAGGTTATTCATAGATTCCTCCAAGCTTAGTTTGAAAGCTGTATTGCTTCGCAACAGCAACCGTCTTCCTTCTATTCCTGTTGGTCATGCAGTTTACAAGAAAGGAAACTTATGCAAACATGACAGCCCCCCTCGACTCAATCAAATATGGTGAATATAAGTGGAAAATCTGTGGCGATATTACTATATTAAGTTTAAGTAAGAGATAAAATAGAATCCCATTTCACAAATGAGAGCTAAATTTGAATAGTGTTGTGCCGTTTGCACATAGCTAGAGTTCTCAGGAGTTTCTTAATTGGTAACGTGTAGAACATGTTTCTGCAATCTAGACACCTCCAATTAAGTTAAATTTTATATCTATTCGTATTCGTTAAACGAAGTATAGGTAGCAATTTTTCATTATTATGGTTTTCGTGATATGTCACTTAAACTATAGTATGAGTAGGTACATAGAATTATCATCAAAGATGCATTTGAAATTTTGCATGTGTATTATACCGATGGGGCCACAATTATAACGGGTGTTCATAAACAGTCGTCATCCCAGTTGCTTTAAAAAACAAAATGTTATGTCTTTGATTAATTCGTGCAACACAATGAAACGTCATTGAGTACTGTCATAGCGCATTTTTTCTCAATTTTAATAGACATACGTTTCTGAAGTCAAAACCTACTGGGATGACGACTGTTTATGAACACCCGTTATATAACAGCAATGAGCTAACATGACCAAGAAAATAACTCGTATTGCTTGAGTAAGAAAGAGATAAACATAGCAGCAAATATTCGAGAAGGCTTGACGCTTAATTTAATTATGACATTTGTCAACTAAACATGAGTACTAAAATATTTTTTTCGTATGGCCATCTCTTTCTTATTCAAGCATTCTATTTTGTTATTCATGTTATCTCATTGCTGTATAATTATGGCCCCATCCGTATAACACCAGAAAATTATACCTAATCCTTGTCACTGACATTTTATAGACAGTGGCTGTCAGTGGCTAGTATCGCAATGTGATCATAACCTCACTTTGTAACAAATACCAAATGACTGCATCATATTTTCTGGTGTAACAATACACATTGCATCAACATTCCAAAGGCACCCTTGATGAAGTTTCTTTTAGATCATACGGTACTTGAAATCTAATAATCGAGATATTAAAAAAGGCATAGAACAAGGTTTAGTCTTGGGTTCTTTGCCTAATACCATATATTCCTTTAACTTATGCGATCTCAATACATTTGTAGAATTGGCAAATAGCAGAAATGTTAATTTTTCTGATATCAGTATTAGAATTAAGCAGTCTCTAATTCCATGTTCGAGCTCTGCCGGAATGTGGGAGTAATTTTTGATAGATATCTGCGATTTCATGAACATATTAATGTCTGTTTCCATACAGCTTATACGCTTATAGTAACCTTAATGGCCCATGGCCTATGGCAATAGACAAGTGCTGAGTAAAAATCCCAAAAAAATGTTACATGATGTCTTAATTGAACTGTTGTGCCGTTCTTTACAGACCTTGTATAGATATTAAGACGTATTCATTGCATAAGAAGCCGTCAGTATATTTCTCATTTGCAAAGTTGGACTGCACTCTTTTCCATTTTTGAAGCCATCTTTGGAGTGATCTTAGATGCTTTTGTACGTAGGCTACTGCAACCGCTGGATTTTCGTGTTTAGCCAGGATAACTGTATCGTCTGTAAACGTGCTTATAGTTGTGTTTTCATTCATCGGTAAATCTGCTGTATAGAGTGTACTTATATAATAGTGGTCCTACAACACTATCCTGCGGGACACCTGCATTTATAGGATTTAGATTAGAATTGCCGACTAGTTAAATACGATTTTATTAAATTGATGTATGTTAGGGTACTTTTGATTAACGAAAATAAATTTTCTAATAATTAAAAAAAAGCAGTTTTGCCAATTTTATCTTGACCTTGAAAATTTTTATAGGAAAAAAACGTACTTTAGTTGCTATTATAGATGAATGATCAGATTCCAGATCAAAGCTTGCCACTGTATCTGTGTATAACGGAGACTTCCCGTTAGTCACAAAAAGGTCCAATAAGTCTGGAATTTTATCAAGGTCAGTTGGCCAGTTGAGATGAAGGAATAATTGTTGTCTTTAATAACTTGTGCTAACTCTCTTCCTTTAATTATCGACAGGCGAGATCCTCACAATGTGTGTTTACTATTATAATCACCTCCTGTTATATATTTTTGGCCTAAAGTTTGCAAGTACGTTTTGAAGTGTTCACTTTTGATGTTGTGGCGAGGTGGGCAGTACCTGTTATGTCATGTGGTATACACTTAACTTTTATTGTAGCTTGGATATGTTTTTCTTCATAATTAAGCAATTCGTAATGTTGAATTGTTTGTTTTATTAATATTGCAGTACCACCGAGGACCGTACCGTCAAGATGGTGTTTTGATATATAGGTAGTTTATAACATGGAATGTTAAAGTAACTACGGTCAGTAAAATAGGTCTCACTTCTCACCAAGATGTCTATTAAATTTTGTGTCAGAAATAATTTTATTTCATCCTTATGTTGACTCATACCATTCGCGTTCCAGAGCGCTATCCTCAAAAATGTTGCCGTTATTGTACTAGCCTACTTAACAGTGTGGTCAGCATGTTAAGTACCATGCTGTCTTGTTACATTAATTGATTGCACATAATACCATACTAACGATATCTGCTCTGAAGCTTTTAAATGACAGGAGTAATTTTTTTGTAGTCCATGTATGTATCAATCTTCAGTTAACCAGAAGGATTTTATGATTGAAAACCCGAAGCCTGAAGAATGATTGCCGAAGCCGAGTCTTCGAGTCAAAATGACAGTCGACAACCCTAGACACGTTTAAAAAATGTATTTACCTCTTCAATATAATTGGAGATAAAGAGAAACCCATTGCCAACTCGAAATCTTGTTGGCAAAATTAATCGTGTAGATGAAAATATGTTGGTTCAATGGATAGTGTTAAAGATTCCAAAATGGTGTCAATGTTGATTTTTATTGGTGTGTTCAATTGGTAATCTCTTTTTTGTCTTGTTTTAGGATGTTAAGTGGTCGTCTACCGGATCGTTGGTAAATTGATACATTTGCTTCGTGTGATTTGGCAATCCATATAAGTATGGAGTAGTGGAGTATTACTTTACGAGCCCTAACAACTATATGTTCGTCCATTTCATAATTTCTATCTAAATATTGTTTTAAGATATACTGTTACCAGCAAAACATATTTATTATTATTTTTGTCATATTTTAGAATCACCAGTACTCTGGCTGCACTATGGTGAAGAAATATAATAAAAAATCCCAATTTATGTTTCTCAAATAGTAATTTACGATATAAGTGCGTAAAGCTAGTCTTTAGTCACGAGTGGGGCAGAGTTAAAACGCGAGTGAGCGAGCGTTTTAAGCCCCGCAAGTGACTAAATTGCTACTGTAAGATAAAATGTCGTATATCACACATGAGCGAAATGCCATTATAAGCTCGTAACAAATTGTATCGCGAGTGCCCCAGCACTCGCGATTCAAAATTCTCACTCGCAAATAATGATGCATTTCTCTCACCTATCATATAATCTACACCTACTATTATCTTTTTTGTTTTTTGTTGTCATGGGTTTATTTTCCATAAATTACCCATTCTTAGTATAAATAATGAAAATTCACTAATGAGTAAAACTTTATTTCAGTCACTGAAAACAGTTATATAATACATGGTAATAGGTGCTACTATATAGTGCAAGACTAGCGACCTTGTACTATTACCCCTGCTACAGAAACGTCCCAGGACGCCCTATGCTCCCTATGGAGCTACAGGATTAAGTAAGTAAGTAATAGGTGCTACTATAAGATAATAGTTATTTACTATACAAGTGGGATAAGAGCATCATTAATATACGTGTGTGTAAACACACATGTATTGTATAAAATTTTATCTACAATTGCATAAAATTGAGAAAATCGCATTAAGAGAAATGTCAGATCTGCCATAAACATAAAATAGTAATTTAGCATAACACAAAAACGATAATCAAAGAAGCGATTTCAGCTCAACGTAAAATTAAAGAAACCGCATAGATTTTAGTTAACAATGATGAATCTATTTCCCCCTATTTTGTCGATGTAGATGAAAAGTTACAGTGAAAGGAAAAATTTACATCGATTTTCATATAAAAAACATGTAGGCGCGGCGGTCATATATCTCTAAAATTTCGTGTCAACCGACTAATGAACCCACTATACCAAATCTCCGCCTCGGCTGTGAAGATCTTTTGGTGAAGACCCCAGCCCACTAGATCCGTCCCTCGTAATGGGGGGTGCCTAAACGTGCTGTGAGGTGTACGTATGTTCTTATGTGTACACGATTCCGATCTCCAAGAACCTTCCTGACGTCTTGGATCTTTTTCATACGATAGGTAGTCCGAAAATGAAGGCAACATCAACTTTTGAGGTATGGTCGAAGGCAAAAAACCAAATATATGGCACTCTCTGAACTTTTTCATACAACACTAAAACCTCGCTAAACCGAATCAAAATCAAAGTCTCCATATACCGCCATCAATTCAAAAATGACCGTTAACCTATTCTAAGTTCCCACGTGTGACCCACGTGCCATAAGTGTGACCCACGTGCCATGGGTGTAAACCACGTGCCATGGGCGTGACCCACGTGCCATGGGCCAAACAATAGTTGCCAGCCCTCAAAATGTCCGTATACGTCCGGTTGTTGTTATTTTCTTTAATAATAATCACATGTAAATATATAGGGTAAATCCACTGATGATGGTGATCTTACATGAAAATCATTACGTTATCTATTAAAGCAAAAATAGACATTTTATTTTTTAAGAGTCAGGTAGACATATCGTATAATGCGCATGCAAAATATAGTCTTTCTCCAATAAATGGTTTTTGCGCTATACGGCGAATAGACGTACGGAGGGAGAGACAAACGAACAGACAGACAGACATGCAGATCTGAAGAAATACCGGAAGGTGATTTTTCACGATTACAATAAAAGTTGGATACGATAGCATAGTAAAAGTAAGTAAACGTATTAAACATTCTCGAAAGGAATTATCGAGGCGGCCACCAAAAAGATGGTGTCAAAGTTGCGTTTTGGAAAACAGAATCTGCAACGGAGTCTAAAAGTGGAACATGAAGTAAAATGTAAAAAGGTAAATTTCCTCTACTGCGATATTGCACAGTAAGTACATGTCGTCGTTTTCCAATTAAATGAATATGTTAAGTAATTTTAAACCATAATTTCAAACGAAAGTTACTTAAAAACGTCGTTGTACAACTTGTGCAAAGACTTGGTGATTACTGCACGCGATGTGAAAATTGTCCCACGCGGCCGGCCGAAACACCTAGTTGGACAACATGTCAAGTGCTATAATACTTTTGCACGTGTAGTATACAACATTTTTTCTACAAACGAATTTTATTACAATAAAGTTGCACTTTTTGCACCCAAAACGATAAAGAAGTACAACAAATCTGGTGTGATACTCGCACACAACTTCCTTTTACATTGATCTTATAATTAGTCAAAAATGTGTTTTACCTTCCCTACTATCCTTTATCTAATAGACTTGTCCATCCGTCCGTCCGTCCGGGACGCTGTTTCAGCAGCCAAACCGTAAGAGATAGAGAAAAAAGTTATATGTTTGGAATGGTCATGTCAGCTCAGGAACCGAATTTCAGTCACGTGACACTTCCGGTTTTCGAGAAATCACAAAAAAGACCGTTTTTCAAATAGAACGCGTATTAAATAAAAATGTTTCAGCAACCAAACGGAGCTGCGACCCTCTGCACCTTAAAACGTCGATCGGTTAGGCAATCACTTTGACACCTTCCAGGTCTGGGTACAGTTTTTATTTAATACGCGTTCTATTTGAAAAACGGTCTTTTTTGTTTTTTTAAATGAGACATTTGTCTCACTGGATTGCTTGTATTGTATAATAAAACATTTCTGAGGTATTCAACTGGATAATCCCCTATCTCACATCAATATTTATTAAAAATGTAATAAAAAAGTAACGTTCGAAAGAAAAGTTTTTGAGAAAATCGAAAAAAGCTGAAAAATCACAAGAGGAAACACCATAGTTATGCGGTTACGCAATTTTCTTCAAAATCTTTGTGTTACATCTAGAGATCTAGATACTACACAAAACTTATATACGAAGTTTCAACTTCATACATCTTTTCGTTTTTGAGATATTCTGTTCACACACAGGCAGACACACACACATACACATAAACACACCGCCACACAGATACACAGACAGACACACATACACATAAACATATATACACACAGACAGATAGACCAATGAACAGAAACATGTTTTTTGGGCTCAGGGGACTCTCAAAGATCTGTTGAAAACTCAATTTCGAATTTTTTAAGTGAATCTAATGCTTCCTTTAGTGTAAAAGAAAGTAAAATGTTTAATAAATTGCTGAAGGGGGTGCAATAAAAATGTTTTTGCACTGAGCGATGAAATTGACACTTTTTGTATTCAAAACGGTACGTGACTCTGTACTTTATTGCACTATTGCAGAAAAATAATATTGTTGAAAACAATAGTAATCGTTTTCTTATCACAGTGATTGTGTTTGTATGTAAGGTACTGGATGATACATTTGATTCTATTGAAGAAAATATCGATAAGCCGAGAACGCCATAATTTATACTTATTATTATTAAAAAATAAAATATCTGACACTATTACACATTCAGTTTTGAAATAAATACTGGAAAAATAAGTACAAGTTAATTGCAGCTTTAATTATGAACAAGCAACTCGTTTTCTGTAAAAAAATAAATTGTAGTGCTCGTTGTTATCATTCACGACTGTATTATAATTCTTTAAATCCATTATAATATTCTCGTTTGTTTTTGTCCGTAAAGCACAATACAGCGTGGTGCAATGTAGTTAGACATCAATCCAATTACAAAACGAATGCAGTACACTTTCAACAACCTCAATGCAATTTGCAAAATAATGACTCCATTTTTTCCCAGCTAAGGAAGCCGAATCACGTTAATGACTTTCAATTGTTTTTTCCTTTTTAACGAGTTTCCAGCGCAGCGGATTGAAAATGAAGTTTTAATTCCTTTAAGTAAACTCTAATTATCGCCAAAACTTTTTCGTGTCCAGAGCAAACAACCCTACAGCTGCAATAACCAGCAACCCCTTTGCAGAGAGATTGACGATGAGCCAACGGTTTTGTGTTCACAATCACTTATGCGACCTTAATGAAAAACATGTCATTTTAATTACGGTGGAAGACATCAAATAAGCCATAAAAAGACCCTGAAGTATGATAGAATGTTAGCGAGGCATCTTGCTTTAACGAGGCTGAGGTCAAGCTCGTTTTTAAATCGATAAATATGGGTTTTAATGAATAACATATTCAGTCCGAATTAATTTTGGCACAGATTGCGCATTGAGCTCGCAGCAAAGCGCTGTCAAAAGAGAAAATTGCCTTTTTTCATTAAGAGCAAACCAATTACCTCGACATTCGAATCCTTTGCAAAGTTGCAAGGGAATTATAAACTTTACAATAAAGTAGAAATTTTGAGAAAATGAGGAAATTGGGATTAAAAAGTTAACAACCATCAGTTTAAATTAGAACACTTGATTTACGCAGTCCCCTTTCCTAAAAATTAGATTCAAAATAATAAAAAAACTCTTACTTTTTGTTACATCACAATAAAACTGATTGGTCGCATTATATTTCCCATCACGAAACTTTATTATTCTGGGCCAACGGATCTTATTAAAGTTGGGAAAGTAAAGTCCTCTTTGATGTAGCACGTTTGGGCAACTTTAACGCGATTTCTGATCTTCGGATCAGTTATGACAGATAATATTTGTTGCATTTTTTAAAATGATTTTTTCTAAAATAAGTAACTGGAAATTAAGTATCACATTAATAAATTAAAATGGACATGTTGAAGTATACATTTTATATAAGTCCGTACGTTAGTAGTTAATTTAATTTTTAAAAGAACGTTAATTTTCATACATCTTTGTTCATTTTTTTTGTAAATAATTGAAATTTGAAAAAAATAGAAAGTTCGAAAAACAAAACACTGACTGAATAATATTGGGTATCAAACTTCTACCAGTGCATTTTTTTTGTAAAACAGATAATTAGTAACAGAGAGGATTACATATAATGTGAATGTATTTTGCTTTCTTCGAATTCTTCGGAATTGAGTTTTCAACAGATCTTCACGTTTTAGAGTCCCCTGAATCCAAAAAAACTTGATTTTGTTATTTGGTCTGTCTGTCTGTCTGCGAACAGAATATCTCAAAAACGAAAAGAGGTATGGCGTTGAAACTTAAGTTTTGTATAGTATCTAGATGCGACAGCAAGCTTTTGAAGAAAATCGCATAACCGGATGGTGTTTACTCTTGTTTTTTCAGTCTTTTTCTGTTTTTTCAAAAACAGCTGTAATGATTTGTTTCAAACTTTTTACATTTTTATTAGATTTTTGTGTATTGATGTGAGATGGGTAATTTTGCAGTTAAATACTTCTAAAATGGGTTTCTTTTGTTCTTTTTTCTCTTTTTTTATTAAAACCTATTTAAATAGAACACCTTGTATATTATTACATTTTTGAATTCAACTTAAAATTTTAGAGAGAATTTGTCTCTTCAACTAACGCTCTATTCTGTATGGTTTCTGTAAAATTTGTAATTTTAGAAAAAAGTTGACAATAGCTTAAAAATTAAAAATAAAATTTTTGGCTAATTATAAGATCACTGTAAAAGAAAGTTGTGTGCGTGTATCATATTTTTATACATGGTACAAACTGATAGTACAAAAAAGTTTAAATTTAAGAGGTTCTTCGTCAACATCAAACGAAAGACGTCTAAACTAAAAATAGCTATTCATGCAACAAGTGCTAAGAGTGAATGTTTATGCACGAAACATGTCGAGTGCAGTAACACTTTTAGCACGAGCTTGCGTACAATATTTTTTCTACGACCTTAAATTTACTGTTATAATCCATAAATGTCGATTTAACAAAGTTTTGCAGTTATGACATAATAAAGAGATGGCCGTGACCGGCGCAGGTGACTGTTTCTGCAGCCGGTAGTTGTCAAAGGTAATTACAATAGTACAAATTTCATTTTATTCATTACATAATGCTTTAATTATTTAAAAAACACTTTACCTCTAACGAAAGAAGTAACTAGAATAACTTTATAACCTCACTTCTAGTTTAAAATACACAAATTCAAATAAAGCTGATTTCACTTTTAGCACGCTGATGTATAACACGTAATTTTTAGTTCTTCAAACTAGTACTGAAAGGCCCACTTTTAGTAGTGGTTGTAGAAAATAAATTTAATCGCGATATCGGGCTTAACAAATTGTTGAACCACGACAAGTTCGCACAGGAAAGTCAGACTACTAATTAGGTCAGCACTAGATAAAACAATAACATTGTATCAGTGCTCGTCGATGCGCCAGGTTGCTTCTAAATAAGTAGTTATTCAAAATCAACCATTTGCGAGATGCGAACGGTAATTAGGTTTCTGAATGCAAGAAACGTTCCTCCGACAGATATTCATCGACAGCTGCGTGAGGTATACAGATAAAATATCAGGAGTGACGGAATGGTAAAAGACGATGGTGTGAACAGTTTAAACAGGGCAAGACAAATGTACATGATGAGGAGGTGGTAGGCCATCGTTAGTCACTGAAGAGTTGATAGTACAGGTTCATGAGAAACTTCGGACCCACAAAACGTTACCCATTTCTTTACTGACTGCTTAGTTACCACAAATTTCAAGATCATTATTGCATGAAATTGACGTCAATCTATTGCACTATAGTAAACTGTGTGCACGGTGAGTACCCAAAATGCTCACGATTGTAACGAAGCACAACATTGATAAGGTTCAGTTTTTGAACTATATAGTGACAGCAGATAAAACTTGGGTTGCACATGTCACAACATAGAGTAAGCAGTAATCCATGCAATAACGCCATAGTGGATGATCACCGACGCCAAAGAAGTTCAAAGCCGCGATTATCAAGCAGAAAATCATGTGTACGGTGTTTTGGGATAGCTGTGGCGTGTTGCTAGTTGATTTCACGGAGTAAGGAATAACTATCAACACAATCAATTTTACTGTGCGACTCTGGAAAAGTTAAGACTGGCCATAACATAAATGATAAACGGCCAAGACTTCTCTGCTCTCTAGTAGTGTTGCTACACGATCATGTAATACCGCATACAACCGCAGACAGAAATTCAAGTAGGAACTTTTTGAGCACTCTGCGTATATCCCGGACCTATTTGCAACGGGGGTCAATATCAGCTTAAGTAACTCAGATGGTATTTCTATGAGAGTGGCATAGAAAAACGTGTGCCACGTTATGACAAATGTTTGAATTTACGTTGTAAAGCAAGTTAAACAGTATGCTAATTAATAAAAATAAAAATTTTAAAAACAATCCTTGCAATATTTTTGCCCAATCGGTACTTAGTTTCTGAACATACCTCGTAGATATCCTTGAAAAGAACGTTTTCCTCTTATATCTAACTTAAAAATTGCATAAATTCACATTACTGATGATTTGATATGAAAAAATTAAGAAAAGTCTCAAAAATTAAAAAGAAGGGTATTTTATAGTAACAAATATCAAATTTTAGGTTTCTTCAGTACAGCATATACATTAACTAATTACTAGAAAAGAGAAACTATTGAATAAACTTCATTTAATTCAAATTGAATTCATGTTCCTATTATTGGGATGGTAGAATGTGACGATTATGCAACGAAATAGTTTCATACTGGGAACATTCGACGAATTTTTCGAAAAAGTAAACATATAAATCTTAAAATTTGAAAGAAAAGACAGAGTTAATTATACTTAGCGATCTCAATAGCAGAACAGGCATTAAGAAGAACAGCCCTGTGGTAGGTCCTTATGAAGAAGAACAGTGTAATACTAATGGCGAAATATTGAAAAAAACGTATACCAAAGCTATGATGTCAAGATAACTAAAGGTTTCTCTAAACATCAAGAAATCCATGTACACGTGGGTCAAACACACCCGAAACTTGAGATCGATACTCCTATATCGTACCGTAGCACAACAAATCACAAATTTATAAATCGTCCGAGTGTACAGGGGAGTTTTATGTGATTTATATCATCCCTTCCTTGGAGCCAAAGTATTATTTCCATACAAAACACCATCAGTCGATCGTGGTAACATCTCTTAAAGAACCCACTAAAATTACCTTAAAAATATACAATCTAAATAGTTTCATACACGAAAGTACAACAAGGCCATATCAACAGAGATTAGGTAATAAATTAAATGACAGAGTAGAGCAATCACTAGAGGAGATGTACAATTACATAAAGGATAGCATACCAAAAGCAGTACAAGCATTAGGTATGAAAAAGGGTAGAAAAAGTTCGAAATTTTGGTAGAATTATGAAATCAAAGAAAAAGAGGATATGAAAAAGAACGCATATCGCAAGTGGCTATCATCAAAAGGACAGCAGTACAAAAAAGATTATTTTGAAATAAAAAGAAACCCCAGAGAAGCAATAGCTAAAGAAATAGCTATTTTTGTATTAAGGGCGTGAAGGAGGCGATTTTGGCCCGCGGCGGAATTATAAGCCAGAGGCCCGAAGGGCCGAAGGATTATAAAACGCCAAAGGGCCAAAATCGCCGTTCACGCCCGAAATGCAAACAAGATTTTTTGAAAAATCCACCATAAAGCTTTGAAAAATAAATGGCACGATTCGTTCTCAAAAATCAAATTGTTGTTGGTTGCCAATGTGATGCTGGTTTTTTAGGCCTTAGGGCGCAAAAGGCATTATTTACGCCCGCAAATTATTTTTAGGCCTTAGGGCGCAAACGGCACTATTTACGCCCGCAAATTAATGCATAAATGACCATATTTTAGTACGATTTTACAAAAACATAATTATGTGGGACGAAAAATTCCAGGAAGTTAATACACATCTAGAAGTCGAAAATTAACAGAAGCATGAATGTTCATCAACAGAGCTAAAGCTACTAATAAAGGTAATACACTTATTGACAGACTACCAATGGCGAAATGGGTAAACCACTACGAAGAACTATTGACAGAAAAGAGACCTGAATATAGCACTGACACACCTTCAGAAACAATATAATAATTACTTAAACGAGCACTCAGTACCAGACGTGTGGAAAATAGCTTACATTTCTTTTATCCACATAAGAGGAAACAAATTAAACTGTTCTAATTATTGAGGTATATCTATAACCAGTGCATTTAGTCGTCTTTACAGTAAAATTTGGAGATATCTTATTGAAACCGAATATAGACTCGACGAGGAGAAGATATAATCAGTATTCAGAGCATGACGGTCCTGCACAGATAACGTTTTCTGCTTAAAGCAAATAGTAGAAAAACATATAAGCACGAATAGAGAGTATAAGGCCCATAACAGCATACCAGTGACGAAATTGTTAAAAATACTAGATGGTACCAATATAAGCTATACGCTGCTTAAATCAATAAGAAATTTATACGACGGATTAATGTCACAGATAAAAATCAGAAACAAACTTTCTAGAAAATGTTACGTCAATAAAGGTTTACGTCAGGGGTGCTGCATATGACCAACTCTTTTTACTTCCCTCGTCTTTCAGACGAGGGAAGTATTGTAATCACGAAAAAATCACCTTCCGAGATGTCTTCAGATCTTCACATTTCAGGGTCCCTAGATGACGAAAAACAGGTTTTCTCAATTCCGACTGTCTGTCTGCCTGTCTGTTGGCGGTATAATACAAAAACTATTTGTCGGAGGAAGGCGATATTTTGCATACACATTATATATATACCTGGAATGAAACCGGAAAAATTTCAGAGAAATATGTACAGGGTGAGCACCTTAAAACAATAAAGTTTTGTTTATTTTTCATTCAACTTAGTAATAGATATAAGTAATAATTTGTACATAGTGCAGGCTTTATTCTTACCAAAAATGGGAGCCAATAAATACAGAATACCTTTTTTACGATACAAAAACGTGGCACAAGTTAGCGCGTTACTAAATATAACTGCGACGAAGGAATGCGAGAGGTCGGTACTTTATGGCGCAGGTAGAAATTGCCCAGTCCTTTACTAATTTCACAAAACGTTGTAGGCTGCACACGCGGTCCGCCTGCGGTTCGAATTCGACCACCGGTAACATTTTTTTTTTAATTTGAAAATTTATTTAATTTATTAGAAACGTGAAGATATTTTTACTCCTAACTTAATTTGATTTTTAAAATTATTTATTATCACAATGTCGACGAGGGAAGTTCTGGGTAAAACCTTTTACAGATTTTTAAGATATACAACGCGTAGGTTCGAAAAAACTGGAAAAAGGAAAGTCGGCCAGTGGAAATCGAACTAGATGATATCATCTTGTATACTCTCCAATTTGCCGATGATCAGATATTAGTAACGAATGACAAAAATGATCTACCATACATAGCATGTAAATTGCAACAGAAATACTGAAAAAACTACCTACCTGCCAGTACGGGGAGAACTAACGAATATTAAATTAGAAGACAGCTAGAAGATTGGGGTGTGTATGTAGAGTACACACTGTAGGGACTGACAAGAGAGAAATTAGAACACGGATTAACCAAGCTAGAAAAACGATTGGATATTTAAATAGCATATTCTGGAGTACGGAGTTGGAAAAAAAAGATTTAATATCTATAATACAAAGATAAAGAGTAGTCTACTGTATGGATCAGAAACATGACGAACAACAGAAGAATATAAGAGAAAGGTGGAAGCAGCGGTGATTGATGTTTTCATAAAATTGCTAAGGATGCCACGCCTGGATGCAATAAGAATTGAAGAAGTTTGAAATCGTATGGGCACAGAAGATACAATATGTAAAGATATGGAGAATGAAGAATAGAAGAATATCTAAAAAGATATTAGATCGGATGTCAAAACACCGAAGTAAAAGAGGAAGACCTAAGAAAACGTGAAAAGAATTACTTGAAAATAAATGAGTACTAGAGGCCTAAGAGATGGACAATAGAATGATAGGGAGGAGTGACGAAAAAACGTCGAACAACGTCGCAAAAGTTTTAAAACCGATTTAATAATAATAATAATAAGTTACAATTGTTTTCACATACCGAGAATATGGAGAAGATACATTTCAAAATGTCTTCGACCTTATGATTGGTTGTTAAGAGATATAAACTCAGTAGTGGAGTAATTTTTATTATAATATTTATAATACAATAATGTCTCGCTTCGAACTGTCAAAGTCAAGTTACTGACTAGTTGAAAATTAAGACTGTGAAGTCTTGGAGAAAATAAGATCCCCTAAAGTTAAATGTACAGTCGTGTTCATCAAAAAGTGTTGTACAGTGCGGCCAAAAAAAATGGGACAGTTACGTCTATTTTCGCGATTATTCCACCCTTCGTCACTGCAATTATATGCGGTAAATTACTTTGTAGTATTATTTTTAATTTGGAATTGTTTGGCAGATGTCAAATATTCAATGTTGCAATATAACATATTAATAAAAGAAATTCAAGCAGCTAGAATTAGACAAAAATCTATTATAAGAGTTGTCCCATTTTTTATTGGTCGCAACTGTACAGCATTTGTGCGTTGAGAATATAAATGCAATACACAAAGTTCAATAAAGTGTTCTATATACAAATATTTTGAAAATGTACATCTTGGTCTACCTAGTTAATTATACAGTGTGGGCCTTTGTTGAGTAAAAACACAACTACCAATAAACTTATAACTGTCTGTGTACAACACATTTTTGAACACCACTGTACCTGTACGAAGTCTTGAAAATTAATTGTGAAAATCATATACATACTTATACTGCGTTCGGAAAGGTACCTCTGACAGCTCTGTTTCCTCGAAATCGTTCATTCATCTCACTTCCACCCGCGCCGATGGCTATTATCGATCTCTTCCTGCGAATGATTTCGAGAAAACAGAGCTGTCAGAGGTACCTTTCCGAACGCAGCTTTACTAAAGTTATTCACTTAACCTTTTGCTTGACAGATGACAGGACACAATTATATGTCCATGATGTACGCCACTGGAATTGTAATAGTAATAAAATAAGGTAGGTACCGTATGACCGAAAACTTTTAACCTCTAAAGTGCTGTGGCTTTTTTTTAGTTGAATTTATGTTGGCAGTGATGAGTAAAGGTACTTAATAATATAACCTACCTATACAATTTTGACAGAAAAATTTGACAGAAAAATTTAACTTTTACAGGATATTTAATACCGAACACTAGGAGGTGCTGTGTATGGAAAATGCAGGGAATCATTTTGAACAGCTGTAGTGGTTTTTTTGCACTTCCGGGACTAAAGTTGATACTTTAGTCCCCGGGACTAAAGTATATCATTTAATCCCTAGGGACTAAAGTAACTCATTTAATCCCTAGGGACTAAAGTAAAAATGATACCGTAACTATGGTAAATTTATGTACACACGAGGTTAGTAGGTTAGGTTTTGTTTGTCATCTGACACACACTGACGTAAAACTTAACCTGCAAATCTCGAATTTGACATATACTGACAATACACTTCAGTACTGCCAACTGATTCAGGCTATCCAGGACCTGCTGCAATTCAGTTTGTAATAAATTATAATTGTCAGTTTCTAAATTGACAGATTCGAAATTTTGGAAATGTTTGATGATAATGTTCCCAAAAGTGCAAAAAATAGCGTATATACCTCGGGACTAAAGTGCCTAAATCCCTTGAGTGGTTATTGCCCTCGGGCTTCGCCCTCGAGGCAACAAACTCCACTCGTGGGATTAAATGGTGCACTTTAGTCCCTCATGATATAATATACTATTGTTACTAACATTTTGATGTATTCAACAAAAATGTTTGTATTTGTTATCATTACTGATATAACCTTACACTGACAGATAGAAAATGCCAATGTGACTTTTACTACCACGACTGCCAACAAATTTTTTTGGCAAAATAATTCCACAGCCCTCTAAAGGATAAAAGTTTTCGATCATACTGTATTTCAAATTCTCCTATTTAATTGTCAGAAATTCTCGGTATGTGAACACAGCTGTACGTATATAGCGGTTTATAAGAAAAACGCGGCTTTGTTAAACATTTTAATATTTAATAGTAGATTAATTTCTAAGGTATAACCCCGTAGACCGGTACAGTAGAAAAATAAAGCTCGAGTATATACTGCATTCAATTTGCGTCTTGTAATTAATATTCATCATGGCAATTGCCAAGTAGGTAGGTACGTACTACACATTATCAGGTCATACCCTTTATAGTTTAAAATTTAATAAATCATGCCGTCAATGTGAATTTTCCTTCTTCGCCTGATGATCAATAATCTATTAGACATATACTTTGTGGGCTAATAATAGATTAATGCAAGTCGGATCTCACTTCTTTTTAGTATTATATTTTCAGTATTCAGAAAAGCGTTGCTTCCTAAATTTTAAGTACTAATAGTTAATATTTTATTTTGAAAATTCTGCACCGATGTTTTTATTTCATGTTCTTTTCAATCTAGTATGTGCCACAAATTTATTAATATATCCACTGCGAATTATAACACGATCGATTAATATTCATAATATACATTGAATAATCTCTATTTATTTAAAATTATATTACTAACTGACTATTCTGCAGTTTTCTTCGCATCAACGCCCTTATGTGCCTTCCATCTATGCCATCAATTTAAAGAATTGCAGGTCCCAACAAATTCCCATATTTCAGGGGCGATAAACGGTAAAACGAAATGCAAGTAGATGGCACCTTTATCCATTTCACCCTTCAATAACTTGGCGTAGATGTCCTAACTGGAATTAGAAGGTTTTCTATTTTCATTAGTGCCCAGCCAACGTAGAAACCCTTTTGGATTTTACGCACGCTTTCTAGAGATTGTTTCGGTGACCGCTAGAGCCTGCTGAGATCGAAGACCCGAGCGAAAATGTGGCAGTGGTGCCGGATCTTCATAAATTCTGGAGATGCACGGTAACCAATAAAACGCTTCCATTTAGAACTCGATCCACGCAAGCTTAGTTGTGAAGGCGCGAAATATTTATGGGGAAAATAATTCTGCTTCTAAGCTGCGGGTATAAATTTACGCTCTGAGATTTTGCAAACGTTTGTATGAAAACCAAATGGATTAAAGCACAATGAGAATTTTGTTATGAACAGAAATTTTTATTTTTATTTTGCGATTCGAAGAAAAATTAACGAGTTTTTGTAATTTACTTTGGGCTAACTGAATTTGTGACAAATAACGTTCCAGTTGCTAACAAGAATGGCGTTTTTCAGTAATTATCAATTCATAATATGAATGTTAAAATAATTTCTAAAACTATAGTTAATGGGTATATTGAAAATAGATGCTGATGAAATAATAATGCTTTAGCTGTAAATTTTCTCCGTTATTCCCTTTGAAAAGGATAAATTAAAGGATTAGCTCCAGTTCGCTTAACCCTACATCTCCCAAACACTTATTTTTCAATATCGACGAAAATAACGTCACAAATCAGAGGGACTGACATTTTTATTTCTCTGGGAGGATGAGCCAAATTAATCTGCACAAGAGCAAGTTAGCGGCAGAAAACTTTCTTACCGAAGATGCTAAAAGTAATGGTGGCAATAACTTCCTTGTTAGTTAATCCGTTTGTTGGCCAAAATAAATTATCGTTGCATTAAATAATTGTAATTGCACATGCTCGTTGTGAGTAAGAACAAGATGTCCTGTGGAGGTCCTAATAATCGAAATATATCTGTAATTAGGTTTGCAAACAACTAGAGCTAGCGTTTGAAACGCTGTTTAAAGAGACGTTTAGAGTTTTAGTTTTTACCAAATGGCAATATGTATAAAATAACATCCTACTAGCGGACAACTTACTTGTGAACGATAGTGCCCATCGTAAAACTACCTTTCTCTGCGTTTTATTGTTATTAGCGAGACCATGCTACATTGTGTTTTGAAATATCCACAATATATAATATTTAAGATATACTATTTACTTTAAAAATAGATAAAATTACTTATTTATACAAAACTACAACGTGGAAAAAGCCCACCCATAAATTATTTCTAAATTATGAAAAATGAGACGCAGTGCCTCTCAGTTACAGTATAAAAATATTGGCAGTATATCATTTTTTTATCGTTTCTTCCAACACAATTCGGTGCAATATTTTCAGCGAACACCATCTTTGGAACTTTGGTATTAATAAAAAAGACGAATTACCTAACGTTACGGATCATTTGTGAACAGTTGCTTGGTTTGTTTAGTAGCTTGGGACGAAGACCGACATACATTTAATAGTTACAAATGTAATCTAATGTAACATGAGAAGGCTACATAAAATGGAATACTCCCATCATAAAAATGATAATGTAAAAACCTTGTTACGGCATGTAAATATATAACCGTGGAAAATCAATAAAGTAATCCTTGTTTTTGTACCCGCCACCTGCCAAGTTACTGATAGTTACATACTTGTTTATTATATGTACACATTGTTAGTGTGCGTGTGTATGTCAAAAGATTTCACTTATCGTTAGATTTTTCACACGAATACGCGCCAGCCGAGCTTCCTTTCAAGAAGGATCGTTACTCAAAAATCCCTTTACCCTAGTCAAGAGCAGATTTACACCAGGGTTAGGTTAGAGACAGTCCAGGATCTGCAGTGACGTTTTAAGGAATAAAAATCAACGAGTGAGTCAGCAAAACAAATGTGAAAGTTTTAGAAATTTTGCGGTTAATGTAATTAATATTTGAAATCTTAGAATGTATGACAATTACTCATATATTTACAACGACACACTCGTATTTAAATTAAGTGGATTCCAAATTACAAAAAATAGATCTCATTAGAGACATTTTCTATATTTTTAATTCCAAAGTTGTTTTGGCGAATAGTATGACCTCGTATGCGAGTTTTATTATATGGTTATGTTGCGTTATATACAGAGAGAGAAAATATTCGTAATTGAGTAGTCTAGAATAGATATTGTGGAGTGTCGTTACATAATTACCATAGCAAACTTGGAATTACTATTGCTCAGTTAAAATAATAGAACTGTCAAATATTTCAAATTGAAGTTCAACTAATTCATTGCCAATTTATTAATTCATCATAAACTATTTTAGTCATGGAAGAAGCGGATAGCAGCAACATGATAAAGCGAAAGAGAATTCGCTTAACTGCTAGAGAGAAAAAGTCAGTAGTTAACTATAGTTTAGAAAGACGCGAACTTACACCCGGCCTTTTAAATAACGATTTGTATAAACTAGCTGCTAACATTTTTATTCGTGTTCGAGATTGGATTCTAAGCAACAAATGCAAAATAACTTTTTTCGGATCGGCTTTTGTTTTGGAGATATCGAGGCATGAACTTTTTTGAACTTATTCAATTTTTGTCTATAAAATTAATAGTAAATCATGGAAATTGCTTTAAAATAAAAAACTTATTTACTAGTTTTTGACAATTGTCACAAAGATATACATTTTGTCAAGAATACAGTTCGGCAATGAAGAATATGCCGACATTATTTAGTGGTTTTACGTTGCCAGGCTTGCATCGCGGCTGGCGGTGGACTTCTCGAACATGAGTTGTAAGTCAAAGTAATGGTTTTGCTTTCAGTGTAACCGTTCAGTGATTAAATAAAGTTTTAATATGGCCTACTATTAGTTTTTTGTGAAACTTAAAATTATATCTTTCAAAAGTTTGAAATTCGACATCTCCAAAACAAAGGCCGACCGGAAAAATGCTATTTGGGATTTTTTGCTGAGAATGCAATCTCGAACATGAATTTCCATTTTTCGCCTGAAAAAGGCTAAATTCATATAAAGGAAGAATACCTGAGATGACGAATATTATTTATATTTAAAAAAAAGAGCTTTCGCGTAAGATATACTGCGCTTATCATGAATCAAATGAGCATTTCACTAGTGGACGTTCCACCCTTTACAAAATTATTAAAGCTATGGGATTTTGATACAAAAATTATAACGGGAGAAAAATTTTGTGAGCAGCCCCATGTTAAGGCTCTGCGATTAACTTTTCTTTAAAAATATTTACAACATTTACAGTCTAACGAACAAATGACTTTAATGTTTCTTGATTAAACATGGATTGTCCAAAATTGCAGTAACGTCCGGATGCAGATACACGAATCACATTTAAGAGCAAATCCCAAAAGAGGATTTTGGAGACAATCACAAAACGATGAACGGGAATCAATTATACCCGGCGCTACAGAAAATTAAAGGAAAGTGTGTTGTTGTGATGGACAACGCACTATATCACTCGATACAGATTAACAAGCCTCCAAATTATGGTTAAGAAAAAAGATATGATGAAGGAATGGTTATCATTAAAAAATATTTGTTTTGATGAAGGCTTGACTAAAAATCAACTCTGGGCATTAATCAAACATTTGGCACAACAAGAAAGGAAATCTTATGGTTTAGAGAATTTATTCAGTAATAATGTATTAAGGGCAAATTATTTTGCCAGTAAAAATGTTTTACGAAAGTGTTTTTGTTTTGGCAATGTCGCAAGACAAACTAACTTGATCAAATTCCCGAGCCGAAGGCGAGGGAATTTGCCAACGTTAGTTTGTCGAGGGGCATTGCCTAAAAACAACAAATCTTAAGTAAAACATTTTCCGAGCAAAATCATGAGCCCGAAATACATTTTGTGGACTATTTCCCAAAGATCGGTTCATTTTGACAATTATACTGATGCACAATGACAGTTCAAATGACGTTTTTGAATTACCACCTGGATTAAAACAACATATTTTGTGGTTACCATGGATATAAGTGGTAAAAGAAAGTGATAAAATCCCAAGGGAAAATTTGGATTTTTTTGCCACTATAAAAACATGTGGTTGGTTGAATTTTGAAAGATTCATGACATTCGATTGGATAATAAGAGATACGGGAAATAGTTAGTTCAAAGGGATTTGACCGCTGTGAAGTTAGCACCACAAGTTCAAAAAATGTTATTTTTTTCAAGAGTTCCCGTTGCACCCCAAAGAGTTCTAGAGTTCTTTGCTATTTTTAAAAATAGTTCTATGTATTTAAGACAAAAAAAATTTAATCGAAAATTTGGGGTGCTAACTTCACTTTTTCCGCGGAAAAATAGCACTATAACTCTTTTTCAGTTATACTTATTGAAAAATGTCACTTTTCGCCGGGGTGCTACTAGAACTCTAACAAAAAAAAAAGATTTTCGAAAAACAACATTTTTTATGAACCGGAAAAAATATATTTTTAATAGTTCTAATGGGAGTTCTAGTAGCACCCCGGCGAGTTCTATCGTTAACTTTAATAACATTTTTTGATAGCACCCGAAGTAAAAAAGTTACGCCCATGTTTGAGTTAGTACTTTTACAAAAGGACAAAGTCCTGAAAGCAATTCTTTAAAAGTTCCGGTAAATCTAGTGCGAGTTCTAGTAGCACCCTGGCGAGTTCTATCATTAACTTTAATAACATTTTTTGATAGGACCCGAAGTAAAGAAGTTACGCCCGTTACTGTGTTAGTACTTTTACAAAACGACGAAGTCCTAAAAGCAATTTTTAAAAGTTCCGGTAGTGCTAGTAGCACCCCGGCGAGTTCTATCGATAACTCGAATAACATTTTTTGATAGGACTCGAAGTTAAAAAGTCGACGAAAATACGCTCGCGAGTGAATTGGGTTGTATATTAAAACTGTATAATGAGAGTAAATTGTCACAAAAAACATTACGTACTTGAAATTTGTTGGCAACCGTTAACCATGTTCAAATTCATTTTAAAATTTATTACGGAAATTATAGAAAATACATATTTATTAAACCTTATTAGCCAATACACACTTTATTAATAATTATATTTTTGCACATAGGGAATTGTGTTCGTTAACTGGAAGATAGTATATGATGAATGTTGGATATATCGGGGCCACCCAGGTAAGCAGTAGGTTGATGATACTCGGGGGCGGCTAACACAATGGCTAACGCGATGGTCTCGACTCTCATGTAATGAAGAATGCTTACAACAGACACACAATCAAAGGCTGCAACTAATCTAAACAAGTTACAACGACACAGAGCATCTCCGAATCGAAATTCCCAAGAAATCGTCTTTTTGGGGTGACCCTGTTAAGTAGAAGTTCTCCCCCCCCCCCCCCACTGTACATTACTCTACTCTTCCGATGAACCGCAAACGACAAAATAAACTTAATAAAATGCTTCTACCACGCCATCGACAATATAGAAAAAACTAATTACTACATAAATTATTATATAGACTATCATTAACGCATTTATCTCTAACACTTTCTGTATTATACACAGAAATGCTCCAAATTTTCGCACAAACTTTAAAAACTATAGAAAGAAGATCATAAAGTTTTCGAACTGAGCTCACTGTAAAATCAGACTGAACTGGACATTGAACAAATATAAGAATATAGTTAAAAGAGCCGGTCATCACTGTTGAAAATAACTTGCATGTATTTAGCGAACCTATGAACGAGGAACAAAGATAAGAACCTTTAAAATCCCATAAAATTATTATTTCACTTAAGTTCCTTATTCTCCTTCAAAAATAACGCAAAATACGGTACTGTAGAGCCTCACATAGCTTATAGCAATAATGCGTCCAGCACTTCGTCGTTTTGCAAGAATAAAACACAAAAATGAGCGTATCTTTTTTACTTCGAGTCCTATCAAAAAATGTTATGAGAGTTATCGATAGAACTCGTCGGGGTCCTACTAGAACTTCCATTAGAACTACCGGAATTAAAAAAAAAATGCTTTTAGGACTTCGTCATTTTGTAAAAGTATCTACTAATACAAAAATAGGCATAACTTCTTTGCTTCGGGTACTATCACAAAATGTTATTAAAGTTAATGATAGAACTTGCCGGGGTGCTACTAGAACTTCTATTAGAACTACTGCAACTTTTCAAAAATTGCTTTCAGGACTTCGTCGTTTTGTAAAAGTACTAACACAAACATGGGCGTAACTGTTTTACTTCGGGTGCTATCAAAAAATGTTATTAAAGTTAAGGATAGAACTCGCCGGGGTGCTACTAGAACTCCCATTAGAACTACTGGAACTTTTAAAAATTGCTTTCAGGACTTCGTCGTTTTGTAAAAGTACTAACACAAACATGGGCGTAACTGTTTTACTTCGGGTGCTATCAAAAAATGTTATTAAAGTTAAGGATAGAACTCGCCGGGGTGCTACTAGAACTCCCATTAGAACTACTGGAACTTTTAAAAATTGCTTTCAGAACTTCGTCGTTTTGTAAAAGTACTAACACAAACATTGACGTAACTGTTTTACTTCGGGTGCTATCAAAAAATGTTATTAAAGTTAATGATAGAACTTGCCGGGGTGCTACTAGAACTTCTATTAGAACTACTGCAACTTTTCAAAAATTGCTTTCAGGACTTCGTCGTTTTGTAAAAGTACTAACACAAACATGGGCGTAACTGTTTTACTTCGGGTGCTATCAAAAAATGTTATTAAAGTTAAGGATAGAACTCGCCGGGGTGCTACTAGAACTCCCATTAGAACTACTGGAACTTTTAAAAATTGCTTTCAGGACTTCGTCGTTTTGTAAAAGTACTAACACAAACATGGGCGTAACTGTTTTACTTCGGGTGCTATCAAAAAATGTTATTAAAGTTAAGGATAGAACTCGCCGGGGTGCTACTAGAACTCCCATTAGAACTACTGGAACTTTTAAAAATTGCTTTCAGAACTTCGTCGTTTTGTAAAAGTACTAACACAAACATTGACGTAACTGTTTTACTTCGGGTGCTATCAAAAAATGTTATTAAAGTTAATGATAGAACTTGCCGGTGTGCTACTAGAACTTCTATTAGAACTACTGCAACTTTTCAAAAATTGCTTTCAGGACTTCGTCGTTTTGTAAAAGTACTAACACAAACATGGGCGTAACTGTTCTACTTCGGGTGCTATCAAAAAATGTTATTAAAGTTAAGGATAGAACTCGCCGGGGTGCTACTAGAACTCCCATTAGAACTACCGGAACTTAAACAAAAATAAAAAGGTATTTTTTCCGGTTTATAAAATTTTTTTTTCGAAAATATTTTTTTTTTGTTACAATTCTAGTAGCACCCAGGCGAGTTCTATCGAAAAGTGTTATGACATTTTTCAATAAGTATAACTGAGGTTGAGGTTTTTTGGGAAGTTGATTGCGAAAATGGCATTTATTTTTAAGTCCAAGATGATTTAATTGACAATTAAAACTCTATACTGGCGAAACGGGGTTTCAGAGACAAATTATTTTTGGGCAGAACAACGTTTGCCGGGCCAGCTAGTCTTCTTATAAATTTCTTCCAGTTACTCATAAAATTAATTTCATTCGTAAATTCAAAACTTCATACACTAACAG
Organism: Agriotes lineatus; assembly: GCA_940337035.1. Taxonomy (NCBI): domain Eukaryota; kingdom Metazoa; phylum Arthropoda; class Insecta; order Coleoptera; family Elateridae; genus Agriotes; species Agriotes lineatus. The sequence goes on from OW679194.1 coordinate 157,363,160, forward strand.
TGTATAAATAGAATAACACCGTCCGGAATATCTTCAGTACTCTACTAATTGTTATGAATTAAGAAATTAGTTGTGTCAAAGGGTTTCACAATTTTTTTACGTAACGTTTCGCTAAATGTATTATAGCTTCTTCATTTACATTTAGCGAAACGTTACGTAAAAAAATGTGTTTGCTTTTCTTTAATATGTAACCCTATGTAACCCTTTGACACAATTTGTTACTACACAACAGTTAGTAAGGTAAAACAAGATTCACTATTTTAGCTAAAAAATTCTTTTACTGAAAAATAAAACTAAATCAGTTTTATTTTTCATTCTAAATTTAAACAGTACAGCTGTAAACAAAATTAATAAATCTTAAGTACTAAAATAACGTTAGGATAATGCAGTACATGTGATTTTAAGGAAAGAAAATGTCAACATTTCAAAAATGTAAATGATTTAATAGAGCCCGGTAGCGCAGTTGGGAAAGCGTTAGACTTGCACTAAGCAAGTTCTGAGTTCGAACCCCCTGGGGCCGAAATTTTTCTGCAGCCATTATTAATCTGTCGCTGTTCAAACCCGTAGATCGATCGTTGCGTGTGTTGCTAGCTATTATCCACAGTTCGGCACCAAATTAACTATGCTTTACTCAGAACCACAGGCCCAAGAGATAGAGTGACAAGGTCAATACATTATCAAGAAGCACACATCTCACAGAATGATTGCTGAGCAAGCATAAAAGGCGCGCTCCAACTTTGTAACTCGAATCTAGGGCAAATTGAGCATTGTACCGCCAGACACAAGCGTATAAAGCACCAGCCTCTACATGGCTAATACAATAAATCATTAGTTCAGATGTATCAGTTGACTTTTCGTGATCATCTCTGCAAAAATGTAAGCATCGTTATAGATACGTCACTATAGTTTACCCTTTTCCAACATGACGTAGGCTGTGTACTACCCTAACTTTAAAAATAGCATTAATGTCACTTTTGACAGCTGTTTGAACACTGCAAAAATGATTGCAAAAGTTTTGTAAAATATACCTTCAAAATGCCATAAAAGTTAACAAAAGAGACTAAGGGCCGGTTGCAGAAAGCAATGTTAAGTCTCGTGTTAGCTAACATCGCGTCAAAGTGAACAAAATCGCATCAAATTTTGTTTACTAATGTATTAGTTGCCATAAAGATTTGAGATTTGATTCGTTTTTGTTCACTTTGACGCGATGTTAGCTAACACGAGACTTAACATTGCTTTCTGCAACCGGCCCTAAGCAAACGATTCATTGGTGCTTTCGCAAGTTTAAAGACAAGTTTTTGACAATGAGCAGAAGTGTTAGTTTTGAGTTACGTTGCTACCTTCATTTGTAACCAACATCAAAACCTGTTTGTGTGTGTGCAGCCATGGCGTGCTCTGAGCCATGTTGGACAAATATAGACTATACGTCACTCACTAAAAGTTGAGCATCTTTGTAAGACAGCTAAAATATTTTGAATTAGCTATTTTTAAAGCACTACTTTTGATGATTTATGTACTTTTGCATTAGATTAAACTAATTGCGAAAGCCCATCATCCGTAAGGTTGTTCAGAAATAATTTGGAAATGCTGCTTCAATAGCATCGAGCTTCAACATTTACTGGTGGTAAGTCAAGACTGCAGGACGGACGGGTCATCAAATTTAACCCTAACGTAGTCAAAACTGTATCTTTTGTGTCACACCACAGTGTCTATCCGTTGCGAATAGAATATAGAAACCTAACGTAAAACCATTAAATTCTAAGTCTATCAAAGTACATTCCGGAGAGACTAAACAAAGTTGGGCTGCCATTAACGGGATTAATTAGCGAGGTATGTTAAACATAACAATGTTCTACTTTAGGGTAATATACTGTAACCTAGTCTCAATCGGGTAATTGTAATTGATATTTAGACATAAGCTAAATGTGAAGGGAGGTATCTAGTTATTGAAATATGATGCACATAGATAAACTTATAAATACTTACCAATGAAAAACCAAACATTAGATCTTCCATAAAGCTGCTGCTTGTAGATTTCGCAAAGGACTCTGCGAGCAGCGACCACATAGAACAATCCAACTACAACTCTGGCATCTTGCCTCCTTAAATTACGAACAGCATCAGTGGGATCTGAGAGGAAGGACTGACGAGTGACTATTTCTATTCCGGCTTCCATGCAGCGCGACTCCAAGTCTTCAACCGTCGATATGAAGACTTCTTCTGCTTCTTGAAGGATGGCGACTCGAGACCAGCCAAATTTCCTCATTAACGTAATGCGTGTCGGATTATGTACAGTTGCTGATGGGTGGGTACGAAATAAAGTGGGAAAGCGGTTACGATCTGACAGAGCTGGCGAACTCGCTCCATAACATAACTGAAACAAAAAGCCGCTTTAATACCAGGAAAATCTGACCTATTTGATCGGATTTAGCTATTTGAGAAATTCAGATCCTTTCAGATACGAGTCATAAAATTAACTGGCTAGGTGTTGCATAAAAGTTTGGCTGCACACAAATGGGCTATTCATGTTCTTCGTACAGCATATAAAGGCCCCTTTATGGGAATCTGAAAATTTACACAATGCCGCGTTAATTCGACGATTTGTATGTGCGAAGTGCAGACAGAAAGTTTCCCGTATAGCTCTAATATCGACTCCCAAAAGCATTATTGCTTTACTTAGGTCGTCGAAGTGCTTTAAATCCATCAAACGAAAGCAGTTAAAGTAGTTCAAACAGCAGGGGATTTATCCTTTAGCGAAAATGATGAAAAGATGCTCCCGAAGTGGTTAATCCTTGAATAATAAAACGCTCCTTTTCACGTGCCATAGTCTCAATGGACATAAAAAACTGCGTATAAATAAAAAACTTGATAAGTAGATGCTGACGTCATAAATTTTTATTTCCTCTTCGAAAATATTACCAGGCAAAATTCTCTGTTGTCGGGTTGGTTCAACATTTTTTATCAAATTTATTAGTCGAGAAAAGATACAAAATAAAGTGTATCGCCGCACTTTAAAAATAACAGATTTTTCTTCAACAGAACAATTAGAAATCATAAGTTTTTGTAGAAAATGTACTCTTATAAGTTTTCTCGTAGAGACGCACGTTACAAAGTTACTGGTAATTTTTCTGATAGTATCCGATAACAGCTTTATTAATAAATTTGATCGGGAGCCTGTAAACTACATATTACTTAATTTCTTAAATATTGAACCTGTTACTTGAATGAGAATTGATGTTAAAACCTCAAACAATTCAAAGAGAAAATAATTATATATCTGGGTGTACATGTATAAATGCATCGAAATTTTTTCTCAAAAAACATTTCTGTATTTCTAAATGGAAATTTTTAAAAAGCCCAGTTTTCCACCAAGAATAGTTTCTGGTTAATCTGGAATTCGAATGGAGATCATAGTAAAGCACTGGACCAAGAAGTTATTAAAATATGATATGCATGACAGGGAAAACCAAAATTCTCGCATTATTTGTCAAAGGCAGGGTGTTACCTCTCCAAGGATTCTCAGAGTAGGTATACATACAATTTAGTGTTAGCTTAGGATTCAGTATTTTACCGCCACTTAACTGTCACTTAGGTTAAAAGCAACTTAGATTGTGACATGACATAACACGGAATGCAGCGCTCCAAGTTATCCAAGCGACTTGCAATTGTAATTCGGGAATTTGGGGGTCTCCACCTCAGATCATATTTTCCGGTGCTTCCTATTGTTAATTATATGATATCTAAATGAGAAGTTGGGTGTTATAAACTGCGTTTACATAAGATAACAGTTCCAGTACTGAAAATCAAAAAGAAAAAACGAAAGGTTGCTTTCGAAGAAGTACATTATCATTTGATATTCTTAATTAAAACTAAAATCAAAAAATTGCAATACAGCTACATATAAACTGATAAAGAATAAAGGCATATTGTAGAATGTGAATGCAGGAACAAATTAAATACAGAATAAAATAAACTTTACACACTTTCTATCACAGAATACACATTTAAGCATTTAGTGTTGATTCAAGTTTCCATGAAATTCGTCTACATATTTAAAACATTAAAAATTAAAAATTAAATATGTATACTACTGTCGAAATTTCACGCTGCTGAAGGGCCTTTTATACAACACTATTTTATTAAATGGAAGTTTTTAATTTTATTTTGACGATATTGTGTATGATATACCTGGAGATGAAACTTTTATACAGAAAGTTGACACTATGTCATTTAGATGAGTTTGGATTATACTAAATGTGTACCCAGTAGTTTGATAGAGAAGTTCTACAATAATTTCATCAATAATAATGAAATTCCATATTTCAAGGCAATTATTTTGTTATTTATAATACTGTACGTGTACGGTATCTCTGCTGTAGTTTAAATGTCTAATAAAGAGAACTAACCATACATTTAGGAAGACTGCTAATTAGTACAATTTAAAATTGACTTTTCAAAATCTAACTTGGCCGTAAAAAATACGACATTAACTATTCATTTTCATAACTTTAAATATGTTTTTCAAAATACCTCAATCAGTTTTATCTGCACCCCCATAATGAAACCTTTGCTGCACACAACAAAGAGGGTTTCTTTACAAACGGATGAGTAGGCAATCCACTTTACAAATTTGTACCATCTTTTGTATTAGCATTTCAAAGAGATTGAATAATTTAGTAATATATTCCCAGACCGATGTGTACACTTACATTTGTTGGCTTTGGCAGCTATTACAATAATTAAGGGCAAAGAAATGAGCTTTCATTTGTCGGATGTAATTCGAAAACCATCATAGTGAAAATTTTAATTGCAATCTGTAACGCGAGTCGTTCATTACTATAGTATCAAGGAAATATAAAAGTACGTACTGTGTAGATACAAATGGTTATTTCTGCTTTGAATAAAAAAAAATTAAAAACTAAACATGTGCAACTGTTTCTTCTAGAACATTTTATTGTTAAAGTTTTTTAACCATATTATAATCAACGAGTTGTAGCCTTTGTCGTTAATTGTTTTGTTATTTTACATTTTTTTAATTGCAGTTTTCAATCATTAAACATTATAATAAATGTTTACGATATTTTAGAAATATTAAGGTTTTTTTCTTTATGTCCGATAAGTTAAGCTAATAAAATAGAAAAGCAAGTAAATTAGCAAGGCAGCAATGTATGGTTCTAATTACACCATCTGTATGGAGAGTGGTATAATATTTCTTTAAATACAGCATAAACTAATAAATAAAACCTGTTTAAAGCTATTCTTCAATTCCAAATACATAAAAATAACTATAAATCATAAGAATAATGCTTTTAATGTCGGCGTTTTACTAATAGGCTCCAATATCAACTACAGATTTTATATGAAGCTTATACCATGTGTTCAAAAAGAAATAACATAAGGGTTGGCCATGGAAAGCAAAAGTAATGTCAATGGCCAGTTTTAGGGACAGTAAACTTTGGAATTTCCATAGCAGATTATAGTAGACATTTCTGACAACAATGACAGTTAATGAATTATAAAGCTTGCTGTTGACATTACTTTTAGTTTCCATGGCCAATGTAATTTCATTTTGAACACATAATAGATTATGTATTTTAAAATATTTTATGATACAACTGATATAAAAAGTATAGAGTTACAAACAGCACGTCTCGTTTTGTTGCTGTTTCTGATTTTGTCATTGTTAAAAATGTCTATATAGATATAATTTAATTTGTGGATTCGCTGATTTTTCCTAAGTTTAGTAATCATAGAATGGCCAATAGTTTGCATAATTTAATAATTAACATTTATATGAATGAAAGGTTGTTCTTTAAAACAAAGAGATATTCTTTAAATTAAACTGGCAACTATTATTGCACACCAATTTATTACATTTTTAAAAATTCTCTTTTAGTGTTCAACTTGTAACTTAAAACATTGTAGATATAGTAAAATCTAATGTTGCGCTCCCAATAAAAATTATTTGAAATTGCTAAATTGTTAAAATTATCCACTAAAAATTTCTACAAAGTTCTCTATTGTGCTTGAATAGAAAAAGAAACAAATGTTTAGTCTCTCAAATTACTTTCAAAACAGCACACTGAAAGTTTCCATAAAAAATCGCTGAGTTCTAAAATAAAGTTCTCGAAAGAGAAATTATGAGTTAATGAATGAAATTATTCATTAATTCAAAAAATCAGTTTTCAACAAGTAGCAGCTTAATGACACAGAAGTTAGTTTTGCCTACAAATTCTTCTTCAACAAGCGCTTCTCTGTTTTTCGTTTCCTCTGGAGAGTTTTATTTCTGGGCTCTCGTGGTAAACCTTATTACAGTGTCATTTCAGGAGCAATCTCGTTCTAAGTGGTATAAGTGCTTTTACTGTGGGTCGTTGCCAGTATGAACTTCCAGAATCTACTGTAGATTTGTTGTTACTTAAAACAGGAACTGATTACTTCTAAAACTTAGCTTGAATAAATTAAGGCATTTATCAAACTTTTACTAACTGTATAAATATAGCCACCTATAGATCGTATTGAGAGTTATTGTGTCTCTTAGAGGCATATGGTACTATTTATGTATAAAAAATAATTAACTGAAAACATAATTTAATATGAGATAGTAATAATTAAGTAAGCATAACTATATGGGAGATATCTGTAAGGACAACATCGGGGCTCTCGAGAAAACCTTTACAGATAGGAGCTCGCTTAATCCTAATTTTTTTATTGAAACTCTACTACACCCATAAAAATAGGAGTGTGGACAGCTATAAGTAAATAAGGATTATAGGGTTAATATTTTTTTAAAGTAAAAATCCTTCTCTAACTATTGATAGTTATATTTGACAATTTAGGAATTCTAAATGCTGAGAGATATTTGTTAGAAATATTGTCTCTCTTCATGAACATGTTATGTGATGACGAATAAGTGTATCTTCAAGAAGATGGGACACGGATTCGCACTACCCGAGTAATCCTGAATGTCTTAGCAGAATTCTTTGATAATCGTGTAGTAAGTTTAAATACCCCAGTGCCATTTTCATCTTTTCCACCTCGGTCTTGTGATATAACTTGCTGCAATTTCTTCTTATGCCCACATATAAAAAATTCAATAATTGCAACTCCTGTTGTTGATATGGAAGATCTTAAGGAGAGAATTAGAAATACAATAGAAGCAATCAATACACCGACAATGATAGACAATTCTATTAATTGTGTTAACAAACATACACCATCTTGTTTAATTCAAGTTTATTTATTTAATATTTATCTTACATTTGTGTTAATTTTTGTTTGCTATTTAAATATAAATATAAAAATTAAATTTTTTCTATAGCAGATGTTAAAGTGCTACTTTATCAACTCAAAATAGTAGATCAAGTAGCACTTTAACCTCAAGGGTGGATAAAGTAATATTAGAGTAGATAAAGTAGCACTTTAACATCAAGGGTAGTACTTGGATTTTTGATTTTTATTCGTATTATCCTAGCAACCCAATCTAGCTACTGAGATTTTAAAATGTGATTGACTTTCCTTATTTTCTTTTGAAATTGTTAAAGTTCTTGCTATAGAAATTTTTTTTGTATTATACGACGATAAAGTTATGACTATCCACTCTTGAATCATTAACGTCTCGACTTGGTCTCGACATTAAACGATTCACTCGTGGATAAAATTTAACTTTATCGTCGTGTATAATAAATTACTATTATTATCACTGTTTAAATTAAAGTGTAAATTTAATTCCTCAGAAGCTCTATAATAATACACTGGTGGAAAAAAGTAAGAGATATCTCAAAAAATTATGAGTTTAAGATACATTTGCAAAGTAACGTATGAAATATACTCTCCATTGGGTTTAATATGACGTATAATTGACATAACACGCTGAATGTGTAACAATTTTATTATACAAGCATTTTTTTATATCCCTGATTTTTTCCACCAGTTTAGTTGCAAAAAGTTATGCTAGTAGTTCTAATACTCCAACTTTAGTCTGCTTTAGTCAAACACATAAGTTTTCTGTTTTTTCTTGATATAATTTATATATAATTTTCTCCCCCCAGCAGACTGTTATATATTTTTATTAGGTTGCATGTGAATTGTAATACAAGTCAACCTGCGACATGAAAAAGCTATGACTTTTTTACAGCTGTTTCATTGACATTGTTGCACATTGAATGTCAAAATGGCTAAAATTATACGAAACTAGCTTTTCAGCACACCACATAGGTGACCTTACCTTAATTAAAACAGTTTTTTTTCATTTTTTAAAATTGAATTGTAACTATAAAAGTTACAGAAGAAAATGTTTTAACATATTTAATATAGAAAGTAAGAGTGCTCAAAATCATGTACTAAATAGTTTAAAATATCTTAAAGTTGCTAATAATACTGAAACAATAAAAGAAAACACTTCGTAATGCTACTTTAATTTATTCGGAAAGCAAGAAAACTCAAAGGCGGTGGGATTCGAACTTGAGCAATCCGATTGCTAGTCAGACGTTTAACCGCTGGCCTACGAACGCCCACCTATCGTGCTTGCTTGACGCTGCATTATAAATGACACACTGACGGCTGGGCCGATCGCGGACGAAGTGAGCCCGATCGGTGTCGATGAAATATGACGCAGAGACGCAGACATGCAGAAACTCAAGCACAGCGTATGTTTATATATAGTCATTATAGTTAACCATATAACTGGCAACAGTGCAAGTGTTCAAAAATCATAACCATACATTGAAAGAAAAACCATATCTCGTTATTTTGCATGCCGATCAACAAAGGTGTCCCCTAACACAAGGAGGAAACATTGTGAGTGAATTATGGATTGATATTCATAGGCGTAGCGCCATGTACGACAATGATTTTCTAATAAGAGGCTACTATTGTGACTTATCGAAGTACCACGGTGTATATTATGACGATTATTTTTTTCATTTCCAAAATAATGCGTAATCGCCATAGTTTCTGTCAGTTTAATAATGACAAAAATTCAAACGTCAAAATTCAACAGCGATTAAAAATGTGTTAAAATTTAATCGCTTGTGAATAATTTTAAAATGCTTATTAAATGTGCTTCACCAACTAAAATTTATCTATTTATTCAGAAAATAATCAAGCCGAACATCCCGCGTGCATGCAAACTAGCCTAAATACATTTTGACGATTTTCTGTCAGAAGAAATAAATCTCGTAAATTCCCCCCCCCCCCCCAAATCCCGAGTGCGCGGCACAATTATTTTCATCTAGTATGGCTGTGGAATACTTTCTAATTTATGAATGCAACTACGTTTACACATAAATATCAAACTTGACATTTGATTTTTAAATGAGTTATAGTTGGATTCATAAATTCGGAAGTATTCCATGGCCATACTAGATGACAATAATTTTTGATCATACTATACTTATCAACTACTGCTTGTTTTTTAAGAATACATTTTTGCTAGTATTTTGGGTATTACACGATCTTGAATTGCACGCATAAACACAGTTGTTTCGCTATGTAATGATCCTTGTTCCTTCTATAGATATGAGTTGTCTTCATCAACTATGTCTTTGTCAAGATAGTCTGAGTGAGTACCGCATACCTTCTTTTGCTTCCACTTTTGAACCCTATTATTGATAGTACTGTTGGTCTTTTTCCATTCAGTCATAATGGTGTACTGTTGTTACCTGCTTTACAAAAAGATTAATAATATTTTGATCAGCTTTGAAAATACTGTCTTAGAGCGATGGTTTGAGATTAATGTAGGCGTATACCATTCCTTCTAAATGAGATACGTTCAACTGTTGGAGTATTGGCATTCGATGCTCAGTCATTCTTACAAGTATTATTTCGGATATTTCATCATCGTTTGCACATACAGTGAGTTCCAATGAGTAAGTATTGCACTAGCGTATATGTTGCTGACTTTAACTTTATTGGCAGAGCTGACCAACATTTTACATGCCAGTTTTATAAACTGAAATAATTTTTCTATATTAATTGGAATTGTAAGATTCCTAGGTATTTATAGTTCTAGGTATTTTATTAGTTGTTATTTAGCATCGAATCGCAGGCTCCCCTGTTTAAGTTCGACAGATTTAATTTATCTAGTCAAAATTCCATTCGTATAGCTGTGATGTTTTAGTAATTTATGTATCTGTGTAGTTTAATTTGCATACACTTTTAGGTCGTCCATGTAAAATAGCTGATTGATGGTATAGCTGTTTACGTTTGTATTTTTTATGTTAAATCAATAAGTTATACATTTAAGCAAATTTAGATTGATACAGAACCACAAAACGCTGGTCTGATGATTCTTGATTATATTCTAAGTACACCTTATGCATAGTATAACGCTCAGTTGACCACTTAGCCATTAGTTTTGCAATAATTGTTGGATGTATTTTATAGATATTAGACTATTAGTTAAAAGCCTTTTTATAGTCAGTGTAGGCGATGTTTAGATGTTTCTGTTTTTTAATACCGGATTAACTATTACTGAATCGACAATAATTTGATCGTTACAACCTTTGCATTATTTATAGCACCCTTTCTGTTCTTCAAAAATTACGTTTTTGCCTTCTAAACCGTTTTGCATTTATTAAATAGTTTTGCTATTGTATTGCATGTTGAAGGCAATACTTTATACAAAAAATTGTGAATCTGATGATGCCTGCAACTTTGCAATTTCCAGTTTTCTGTCACACCTTACTGGCTCCATTTGAATAATATCCTTCGATATCTGTATTATAGTTGCATCCATTGGAAACCTTCCTTATGTTGCTTTGATGTTTTCCATATGCCTGATCAAAAGTTTGTTATATCATCTATTGCTAGCAGTCTTCACTGTAGTTGGTATTTTTTGATAACTCAAACCTATTAGGATGATTTCTTCGTTAGTTTGTGTGGAATATTAATGCAACTAGCTAAAAAAAGTTGAGCGAAATCGGTCGTTTTTCCCTTTGCATATGTTTAGGGACTTATATTCGAGCTACCAGTAATAGAACTACACTAACAGAATGACGAAACGCCACAATTCCGGACTACCGAACCGAGTTCGACTGTCGGTCCCCGTCCATCCTTTTTACCTTTAAATCTATAATGCCACAATATTTTACTCGATTTTAAACCGATTTTCTCCGTCTAGACTTTGTAATAATTAGTTCATGTCCAGCGTGGTGCCATTATGTATATAAGATAATATGATGACGGCCATACCACCGGTTCAATAGATTACGAACGTTGAATGAGTCTCAAAGAGCGTCATGCCAACCCTGGTGTGCTAAAATATCACTCCTTACTGAGGAGTTGAGTTTGCGCCGTCTTGTCTTGTTTCCCAATCAGTGTGAAATAGTTTATTTATATTTAATTGTGTCTACAGCAACTGATATTGTAATTTTTTACATAATATTTGTAGGAGATTCGTATTTCATGAAAATATTGTATATTATCGTAATTAGATAAAAAAGTTTATTTTAAATTTACAATTTTAATTTACAACCATATTCCCTTTAAGTAAGATCACTAATTGTAGAATGTAGGTAGGAGTATATAAAATAAAACTGTTGAATATCATAAAAGTTTCAAATGTTTATATCTCATGCTTCTATGAAAACAAATTACTTGAAATTTACAAATAATTGACTGAGAAGGGTGGTTGCATTCTATTCTAAGTAACTAGTTGTAGTGATATAATAAATAAGTGCTCTATTGCTAAAAATAGCTTCTATTTTTAGTAAGTCTGTAAAACAACACGACAATCCTTTGCAATTAGTATAATGTAACTCAACCGTAATGCGAAATAGGATTTTCTATCGCTGTGGACATGTTTTCATTACCGTCTCCTAAGAAAGTTCACCCTCATGTTAGCAATCAAGATGTTATTCAGAATAATAGTATTCGTTTTACGATAACACCATTGCGTGCCCTTCCTTTCACGTCCACTTCTTTTCCCTCCGTTTGTGTTCCCTCTTCTCCTTACCAAAGCATTCTGTTCTAAACACACATGCATTTATATTTTTTCACTAGTTAATAGAGTGTGACACTTAGATATACTTTTATATGTTCTAGTTCAATTAGATAATAATTTGCGAATACAATAAGATTATATAAAATCGAATTATGCCAATTTTTAATATCGTACACAAGTGTGCTGAGTTAAACATTTCAACACAATTTTATTTTTATAAATAGGAAAACAGTTTAGGAAAGTTATCGCAAATCTATTCATGTATGTTTATTGTAAAACTTCAAACATCTGTGTATGGGTCAGTCTACAGAAAGTGGTATTTTTCGGTAACTGTACATTTTCATGTAGGATTTTCATACCTCCAATAGCAATTATATAATAGTCGGAAAGTCGGATAATCTTCTTAAACTTTTTTATCCAATACCTAGTTATAAGGCTATTACTAGATCGATGATAGACCTCTAAAGCTCTAAAGTACTCCGTTATCCACTAGTGAGATAAAAACCATAAGCCATTAGTGAAATAAAACCATGTCACTTACTACTGCATTGTTGGTAGCACTCTCAAGCTATGTCAAATTCGAGATTTGCAGGTTGAGTTTTACCTCAGTCTGTGCTTAATAACAAACAAAATCTAACCTACTAACACCTCAAATTTCACATAGACTGAAAATACACTTCGGTACTGCCAAACGTATAACACGAATCACACTCTCCGTACTTTATAAATTATCACTATGACTTATCACGGCTGTCATTACAAAATTTATGTTTTTTTATATATTTATGGAGTTGTTGTATAAAACGTTATATTGTATTCGTGTTTTAGTTGCGCTTTAATTGCTTAAGAAAATTAAATGCTCGAACGTTCTTGCATTTAAACATTTTTTCGTGGATAAAACGCCTTCTAAAAAACATACAATAAATTACTATTAGCTACTCCACTGGGATAAGTAACTCCTTACGTCACTCATTTGACACTATTTCCGTTAGGTAATGAAGTTCATTACACCATTCAGTTACATAAGCTTATATAACTCGTGCTACGCACTCGTTTGTAACTTACACACACGTACATTAATCATACTCATTACACCACCTCTCAGGGTTTCACCCGGAGTCTCAGGGTTTCTACATCTCGTCTCCGGGCTCCGGATTTTGTTACAATTTCTCCGGGTTACACTAATTTTGTAATAATGTCTAAAATTAACTTAAATCAGTTATATTTATCAATGTAAATAAAATATGTTTTATATTTGCCTTGTTCTTAAATTATATTAAGATTTTATTTGGCATGCAGCCCTTTAATACTTAAAAAACAAGGAGAAATATTTGGAAATTTAATATTATTTCTATTGATGTTAAATAGATGTAATTTACTTCAGTATTTCTTGTTTTTTCCGTGATTCTTATCTCTTGAGTCAATAATAGTGTTATTTTTAAACCTTGTTTTTTGTTATGTTCGGCGAACATGTTTAACTTATTATTTTTAAGGTGTTTATTTATCCCTTTACATAAAGTAGGTATCTTAAAAAGGCTAAAATTGTTTGTTTATGTTTTAAATCGCATATAATAGAATAAACGACAGAATTGAGCGATATGAAATAAGATATTAGAAAAAAGATGATTAGAAAGGGTTTAAAAAACAGAGATATACAGGGTGTTCCGTTTAAAAAATTCCAAATTACTAAATTTGCAAATTTTGAACACTATGTATAGCATCAACACTCAGAGGCACTATTTCTCACTATTAAGGTACTTCACAAAAAAACATAATTGGTTATGGTAACGTATTTTTTATTCAATTCTTTCCTGTTACTTAAATCAGCTGCCTGAAATTAAGTATTTTTTAAATAAAATCGTTATTATCTCCCAAACCGTTAACTTTAGACCCATAGAACTTTATATTATATCTAACTACAAGAAATTCTATTAAAAAAAAGAGTATGTTTGGTTCTCCACACTTTTGTGAGCCGCCATGTAAAATAAAAACATTTTCCTATTGTGAACCATTTTACTACCTACAACTTTTATATAAGCGCATTTTATGTAACTCTCATAGTTTTAGAAAGATCTTCCACCCCCGCATCGTTGTCGGACCCTGTATACATATATAGTGTATAACTGACATGCTTGACCATATTTTACGTCACAGATTGACAATTCTTAACCTTTGCGAAGATATTAGAAAGGGACTAAAATTGGATTTTTGTAATTTTACTGAAAACTCGGAAAGTATATTCAACTGATTTGGCAGATCTTTTCTGCCAATGAAAGTCTTATTTATGTTTTTTTAAATTTTTGTATGGGTTTAAGGGATTGAAATTAGCAATCCAGAATGAATTTTACTTTTTGTACAAAAACTATTGGTTTTACGAAAAAACTAAAAAGAGCTAAACACTTTTTTAAGTAATACATTCTTTCCAATGCATTTTCTAACAAAATTTTTGTCCGTTTAAAAGTTCGAATAGAAATATTTATTATTTTATTAAAATTAACTAATACGTAGAAATTAAAAATCAGTTCATAAATAAGCTTTCTATTGGCAGAAAAAATGTACCAATTTTAATTTGAATATTCTTTCCAAATTTACAGTAACATTACAAAAACCTAATTTTAAACTCTCTTATATGAACCGTTTTGGTCAATTTGTGATGTAGAGTCCACCATTAAAATATGGTCAAGTATTTCAGTTACACCCTGTATCGTAGTGGCTAACCATTAATAGAAATGAATAAAAACGTTATTTTTATTTGCTTGATTTTTGTCTTCTATAAACATCCTGTATTTCCGATTGAAGCCAACCTTTGTTTTTACTCGAGAAGAATGTCAGGGTTTGTATAAATTGAAATCTGGTCACCCTATGCTCATATCCCACTTGTATATTAAAAAACTATTATCTACTCCAGTGGGATTCGTAACTTATTACGTCACTCATTTTACACTATTTCCGTTATGTAATAAAATTCACCACTAGTCGTGTAATAGCTTCATTACCTAACGGAAATAGTGTCAAATGAGTGACATAATGACATTTGCCTAGTAAAATATTTTTGAAAATGATAGATCTGATTTTTCTCTTAATGCACTTTTCTCAATTTAAGGCAGTTGTACATAAAATTTTGTACAATGCATGTGTGATAATTCATCATTAATATACTTGTGTTATTACATAACTCGTGCTAAGCACTTGTTTGTAACTTATACGCACGTATATTAATGATGCTCTGATCCCACTTGTATAGTAAATAACTATTGTCTACTAAAATATTTTTGAAAATGACAGATCTGACATGTTTCTTAATGCACTTTTCTCAATTTTGGGCAGTTTTCGATAACATTTTGGTGATAATGCATCATTAATATACTTGTGTGCTTACATAACTTCAGGTTTCTGTTGACAGTCCTGTCAAACCAAAATAAAAAAAGACTTGCATGACTAACACGGAGGGAAGAAATACTGATTAAGCCAGGCCAAAACTGCGAGTAAAGAAATCACCCAGCTGAAACAGACCTGATGGAAAAAAGGGAAAGAAGACAAAAATTATAAGGCAACCGGAAACAAGAGATCAGCTGAGAAGAAAAGAAAACAGCCAGCCTAGCTACGGGAAAATTCAGAGGCATATGAAAGAAGTAAAGAAAACGAAAAACAACATAGTAGAAAAAGAAGAGAGCAGAAGAAAATCTTAAGTATTGCGGATTTGAGTGAACGATCAAAAATAAGGCAGCGAAAACAGTTGCGAGAATGATATAGGCACCCGAACAAAATTAAAAATGTAAAATTAAATACCTGATTTTAATATTGAAAATATACAAGAACAATCCCTGGAAAGCAAAACGGTAGAAAATTCAGAAGAAAGAAAGTGTTAAGAGAAACCAGAGAAACAACGAGAAATAAATAGAGTATCTGAGAAAAGAAGTGGAGCGCCAGAAGACAAATTTTAATCGATGCAAACAAAAGCCCTACAGACTGAAGGAGTCTATCAAAGAACCACCATCTCGAATAAAAAAGCGGAAATTGATTATGAGAGAAATTATGACAACATCATCTCTGCAGAAGTTAACTGAAGACACCAATGGTAGGTTTGTGGCTTGCTGTTACGTACGACGACAAGCGATTTCCGAGACAAGCTAAAAAATGGATGAAAATATTGTAACAGTAAATTGCATGCATTACTCCGGACAATACTTCTTATGACTATCAAAATCTGTCAAGGGGTTTGCATGGAAACTTCCCTAGCTCGAATTTGATCAATTTGCAAATTTAAGGAAATGTAGTCCGCTGGGATTCGAACTCTGATCTCCGAGGCGAATATATCGACCAAGTTTGTTGTCCACCGCTAAAATATCTGAGCCATGGGCGTGTTCCGATTGGGCGAGTTTCTGCTGCGTTATAAAGCATCATACTATTCTGTTCCATTTGTAATGTTTACCCTGTATGGGTTAGGTCTCATTTTCGACAATGATAAAGCCTGAGCTATTTGCAACTTATTACTTTTATCTTAAGCAAATAAAAAATCTCTTCGTCTTTTAGACGAGTGAAGTAAAGCTGTAGTAAGCTGGGATCCGCACTCCGCGCTGCGCGGCTAAAATAACCGAGCCACGGGCGTGCTTCAAGAGGACGAGTTTCTGCTGCGTTAAAGAGCATGATACGAATCTGTCCAATTTGTAATGTTTACCCTGTATCTGTTAGGTCTCATTTTCGCCAGTGATAAACCCTGTGCTATGTGCAAATTATTACTTTTATTTAATTCTCAGGTAAAGCAAAAATAAGCAGAATTTTATTTTTTAAGGTGCTGCCTTGTATACAGGGTGATTCAAATTAAGAGCGCACCATTGCTATTTTTGTTATTATTGATTTATACAAAAACAATCGAATAACTCAAGGGCGACAAAATAAAAAAAAATATATTTTTGTAAATAAAACACCCTGTATATTTTTTAAAAACTTGAAATAAAAATGAATTTGTGATATAAAAGTCTTAATACACTATTGTCTTAAAATGAATACTAAAGAAGTTATCGCAAGTTTCAGTTTATAGATAAATACATACATTATTCTACTGTAACAATTCATTGCAGGCTTGTTTTAAGTTTTTAATTGAAATAAATAAACAACACTAATTACTTTCTACAACCAAACGTACGACAAATTGATTTTGACAGTTCTGATGTTTACGTTATTGTTTTTGTTTTTAGTAGCAGCCTACTATGAATTTTTCTTAAGTACGGTGTATTGTTGATATAGATAAACTAAAATCTCCCCTAATTTCTTTAATATTCATTTTAAGACAATAGTGTATTAAGACTTTTATATCACAAATTAATTTTTATTTCAAGTTTTTGAAAAATTAAAAAAAACTAAAGGTTTTTAATTTTGTCGCAAACTCGTTATTCGATTGTTTTTTTATTAATTGCATAGTAATCAGCGCCAAAAACACTACTAGTTTGCTAATTTAACCTACTTTGTAAAATTAATAATAACAAAAATAGCAATGGTGCTCACTTAATTTGAATCACCCTGTATATTTCTCCAAAATTTTCTCAGTTTCATGCCAGGTAAACATATAATATGCATGCAAAATATGGTCTTCCTCCAAGAAATAGTTTTTGAGGTATACCGCCAACAGGCAGATAGACAGACAGATAGACAGACCCTGAAACGCGAAGATCTGAAGAAATCTCGGAAGGTGATTTTTTCGTGATTATAATATTTCCTTCGGCTTTTAGACGAGAGAAGTAAAAAAGACTGTCAGACTGTAAATACAAGATAATTCTGTGCAAATCATACCCACCTATTACGGTCAATTCTCGATTGTGTGCAGTGAAAATGTTGATTATGTTGATAGCCTCTTAAAATCATTTGTAGATTAAGTATTTTAATTCTTTTCGTTAAATAAATTTAATAATAATAAACTTAATAGCTTTTCTTGCTTACTATTTGAACTATATTTACAATGATACGCGATATTTCACAACGGTCGCCTACATCTCACGACCGTCACACATACTTTAACTTGATAATGAAGAATAGCAACTAAAATTTATATTGCAGTGTAAAAATGTTGACCTCATCATTTTTTCTTGACCGTTTCTCATCTAATGCCAAAATAATAGTAATTAACGAATTCAAAATCGGACTTTTTCCAAGATTATGGCTTTCTCGAACGCGTATATGAGTACTATGACATTTTATTATTTTGTTCGAAATGGTACACCAGTCGGAGCCGGACATTTGGGCGCGGCCGTTTGGGCGCGGCCGTTCGGGCGCGGCCGTTTGGGCGCGAAGACACTTGGGCGCAGAGCCACTTGGGCGCGAGACATTTGGGCGCGAGGAAATTTGTTAACGTATATTAGTATTAGCTAGCTTTACTATTCATATGTCTGAAAATTTATTTTAAATAACGAAAATTACCTAAAGCACGTCCAAGGAGGTGGCGGGAGGCAAAAATTTAGTATAGAAATATTAATTGTCAAAAATTAGAATATTATTAAAGCAAGTTAAAAATTTTAACTTTCCGGTGAATACTAGCAAATCTTTTGGGGAGATTTATTACATTAAAATAATAAGTAACAAAGAATAAATGAATAGAGATTGGGTACAAACACAGCTATTGATGAACCATCCAACCATTCGGAGATTCATCGACAGCCTGAAAACTATTCAACGAAGGAGAGATGTTGCTTATGAACAGTTACTTGCGGGAAATGAGCCCACTGAAGAAAAACAAAAATTTATCCAGTCTGAGAGAAAATAAAAAATTTGGTTAAAGATTATAATAATCAATATAATCATGTAGACGGCGTAAACAATAGGGACATTCTAGAATTTTTAAGAGGCATTTTGTACAATTATGAAATAAATGCGTGGATACTTCTTGTTTATATTTTAAAAAATTGTATACATTTACTTTAAGAATAATATGTATTATAATGGTAAAAATGTCAAAAATTAATTTTGATTATTAAAATTAATCTTTTTATATGATTATTTATTATTATTCTTATTTCTGCTTTTATCTTCAGTTAGTCGGTTTATAACATAACGAAAATAATTGATTACTTTAAAATTTAAGGTTTATTGTTAAGTATTATCATTATAAACAAAACTCGAAGTCGACTAGTTTCGGTCAAAACAGAACACATATTAGAATCATATTAAACATTAGAACCATCAATCGATTAAATATAGCACAGCATTATTCATTTACCAGCACAATAAGTGAATTTTTATTTAAAATTATTTTCAACACCTATATATAATCTATTTCCATCTTTATTACAATTCAGAATTATTATTTCATATCTAACATAGGTACTGCCTTTTTTATGTATTCAGAATTATTTCAAAACTAATCTAATATTCTACCTTCTTTATTTTTATTAGGATTCATTTCGAAATTTATCTAATATAGGTACATACTACCACCTTATTTAAAATTTAATCTCATAACGGTTTCAATAAATAATTGGATTATTCTTTTAATATTGTTTGATTAATTACATTAACTTCTCAGGATAAATAATGATTTAATAAATGTTTGTTTATTTATGCCAAATTGAAATTATTCACACTTAATGTGTTCCTCAATCTCAATGTTGACCCTTTCTCGCGCCCAAGTGTCTCGCGCCCAAGTGTCTCGCGCCCAAGTGTCCCCGCGCCCAAACGGCCGCGCCCAGACGGCGGCGCCCAAACGGCCGCGCCCAAATGTCCTAGACCGGACCGGAGCCGGACATTTGGGCGCGGCCGTTTGGGCGCGGCCGTTCGGGCGCGGCCGTTTGGGCGCGAAGACACTTGGGCGCAGAGCCACTTGGGCGCGAGACATTTGGGCGCGAGGAAATTTGTTAACGTATATTAGTATTAGCTAGCTTTACTATTCATATGTCTGAAAATTTATTTTAAATAACGAAAATTACCTAAAGCACGTCCAAGGAGGTGGCGGGAGGCAAAAATTTAGTATAGAAATATTAATTGTCAAAAATTAGAATATTATTAAAGCAAGTTAAAAATTTTAACTTTCCGGTGAATACTAGCAAATCTTTTGGGGAGATTTATTACATTAAAATAATAAGTAACAAAGAATAAATGAATAGAGATTGGGTACAAACACAGCTATTGATGAACCATCCAACCATTCGGAGATTCATCGACAGCCTGAAAACTATTCAACGAAGGAGAGATGTTGCTTATGAACAGTTACTTGCGGGAAATGAGCCCACTGAAGAAAAACAAAAATTTATCCAGTCTGAGAGAAAATAAAAAATTTGGTTAAAGATTATAATAATCAATATAATCATGTAGACGGCGTAAACAATAGGGACATTCTAGAATTTTTAAGAGGCATTTTGTACAATTATGAAATAAATGCGTGGATACTTCTTGTTTATATTTTAAAAAATTGTATACATTTACTTTAAGAATAATATGTATTATAATGGTAAAAATGTCAAAAATTAATTTTGATTATTAAAATTAATCTTTTTATATGATTATTTATTATTATTCTTATTTCTGCTTTTATCTTCAGTTAGTCGGTTTATAACATAACGAAAATAATTGATTACTTTAAAATTTAAGGTTTATTGTTAAGTATTATCATTATAAACAAAACTCGAAGTCGACTAGTTTCGGTCAAAACAGAACACATATTAGAATCATATTAAACATTAGAACCATCAATCGATTAAATATAGCACAGCATTATTCATTTACCAGCACAATAAGTGAATTTTTATTTAAAATTATTTTCAACACCTATATATAATCTATTTCCATCTTTATTACAATTCAGAATTATTATTTCATATCTAACATAGGTACTGCCTTTTTTATGTATTCAGAATTATTTCAAAACTAATCTAATATTCTACCTTCTTTATTTTTATTAGGATTCATTTCGAAATTTATCTAATATAGGTACATACTACCACCTTATTTAAAATTTAATCTCATAACGGTTTCAATAAATAATTGGATTATTCTTTTAATATTGTTTGATTAATTACATTAACTTCTCAGGATAAATAATGATTTAATAAATGTTTGTTTATTTATGCCAAATTGAAATTATTCACACTTAATGTGTTCCTCAATCTCAATGTTGACCCTTTCTCGCGCCCAAGTGTCTCGCGCCCAAGTGTCTCGCGCCCAAGTGTCCCCGCGCCCAAACGGCCGCGCCCAGACGGCGGCGCCCAAACGGCCGCGCCCAAATGTCCTAGACCGTACACCAGTACACTTATTCCCACAAAAAAATGACAAAAACTAGCGAATATAATATATATCATGATCATGACACATTTTGACGTCTGACGGTCGTAAGTTTTGTCTGTACAGTCGCTGAATTAAAAATCCGGGCGAGTCTTATAATGGATTTTTGCAATTTTTGGGTAACGTAAATTGGGCTTTGCGTTTCTAGGTTAGCAATTGACAGTTAAACAATGAGGCATGCTGTCATATACGAGTAATTATTTTGACATTGACTAATTTCACCAGGTAACGTGATAAGTAAAGTAAAGTAAGATATACACTGAATCATTTTAAGTGCCCGAATTTTTTATTCCGCGACTGTACATTCTGAAAGAAAAATTACCGAAAGAAATTAAAAAACGGAATAATTATGTATGATAGGAAATAAAGTTTAATGACAATATTCAACACCAAAGACCCTCTGTGTTTGCATTTGAATTCCTTCAGAAGCAGAAAAATAATTTGGAATACCTGTTCCTTTAAAGTTCTAATTAATAATAAAACCAACACCTACATGTTTATTCTATGTTGCTCTAGAGCGTATAAAGTTGCTAAGCAGTATAACAAGCACCGACAATGTAGTATAGCCACACCAACAATCTGCATAGAAACCATAGCATACTAAAGATTCACACAGCCAGCACAACGATGGCGCAGTAGTCTGTAGCCAAAATAATGAATCCTTGAATTTTTTCAATTTTGAGAACCAAAATGATATAAAACGTTATAGGTATGTACCACGTGTCTAATCACGATTATAGCTCTCGGGAAATTTAAAGCGCTCCGCTTAGCGTCGTGCTTTAAACATTCCCTAGTGCTATAATCTATTGATTATGCCCTTAGTACATAAATAGCTATTATAGTTTTCAGTTTTATTTATAAGTGTATCAAAATAAAGCCCTAATTACAGACATTAAATTGCTTTTAATAATGATTAAGTTTTTGTAGTTGTAAGGATCCTTTATCTAATAGACTTGTCTGTCCGGGACGCTGGTCCGTCCGGGACGCTGTTTCAGCAGCCAAACCGTAAGAGATAGAGAAAAAAGTTATGAAAGTTATATGTTTGGAATGGTTATGTCAGGTCAGGAACCGAATTTCAGTCAAGTGACACTTCCGGTTTTCGAGAAATCACGTGATTTCCGTCCGTCCGGGACGCTGGTCCGTCCGGGACGCTGATCCGTCCGGGACGCTGTTTCAGCAGCCAAACCGTAAGAGATAGAGAAAAAAGTTATTAAAGTTATATGTTTGGAATGGTCATGTCAGGTCAGGAACCGAATTTCAATCACGTGATTTTAAAAAATATTATTGTTTTTATTTAATAGTTGGATAATCTAGCAATTACATCGTTCTACTCTACTTCTTAGTACGTATAGTTAACTGTTTTGAGAAAATATAGAGCTTCAGGTTGCATATTTTCAAAACAAATATACAGTTATTGTTCTACCAAGATATTTTTTATTTGATTTGCATTTACCTCTCTTGTGTTATAACATTTCCATTGTTTAGTAAACTAGCGAAATAGTGAAATCTTTTTGACAGTTGAGAGCTATATTCAATTAAAAATTATAAGTAAGTTGTTGATCATAACAAGAACCTAAGAGAATATAACGTTGAAATTAATTATTTGACTGTCTGTGTTTAAGATTGCAGTCAATTTTAAACTGATATTATGATATTCTGAATGTGTCTGTTATTAAAATAATGTAGTGAAACAGAATAATTTCTAATATTGTTATACCGGTTTATGCTTCTCAAGAAAAAGGCCTTAACATGGCTGATACAAGTATACTTTTGGAAGTTAATAGGAGGTCTTAGGCCCTGTGAAGGAGATGTACAACACTTGTAAATCCATATTTCAAATGCTTAGTCGACTTACTTTATACCTCTCCTTAACTATAACTTCAATTAGCATGATTAAAGCATGACGGCATCTTGTTTTGCAATGGAATATTTATTGCTTTGACGCCGGTCATGTCACTGTTGCCGGAAGGAGGAAATTAAAGTTTAAATGCTTCCCTCTTCATATTCGCAGCTTGACTAATCATCGTCACTATGGATTTATTACTCCAATTTGCAAACTTCCATTGCAATTTCTCTAATTTTAATTAAATATACTAACCTCGTCCGTATTTTGATTTGAAAATTCCCCTGCGTGGGTGTTACAATCTGCTGCAGTTGCCAGAATTCGAAATTAAATTATGAGCCGTCAACCAGCCATCGAAACGAAATAAAAATTTCAAAATTTGAACAATTTTACACGGACGTTTTTGTAAAAGCGTTACTAACGTGAGCAAATACTTGACTCGCTTAAGTTATTTTCAGTTAAACCTATTCCCTTTAATTCCTTAATCTTAAAGCAGAATGGTGTATCGAGGTTACGGTTGCTCGTGCGAACTGTGGGGGACTACTCGAAAATAAACTTTCATTAGCTAAATGTACCAATTTCGAAGAACATGAAAAACACAGGAATCTTCCAGTAAAGGGATCTCAACGTTTAATGCTTAATTGGTCCACATGTTACTGTTACAGTAAAGGGCGTAAAATTTGCATCATGCTTTCATCGTACCTGCTCAATTTTTAGTCTCAAAATTCGCATCAACGGAAAACCAATGTAAATTGAGCAGGTTCAAATTGGATCGATCTTACTCTGATGACATCAAATGGTTTTAGTTCGTTACTGGTTCATTTTGCAAACGTTTTAAATCCAGCCTTAGAGCTTTGTCTACAAACGAATTGCGTGCTGATGAAATCGAGGCAATTAAGCTTTCGTTTTTTCTCTTCTATCTGACGTTCCAAATCGTGAAATGGCTTAATTTAGTGAAGAGGATATGATAATGAGAGTGTTTACTAATTTCATTTTGTTACCAATGTTAAATCCATATCGGAGGACATAAATTTCGAGTTATCTGGAATGGCTTGGAAACAAATAATTAACACGGAGAAAAGGATTAAGGAACAAATCTCCTAAAAATAAATTAAAAGCTATCAAAGACCGCTTGCGCCTGCAGTTCCACCTTGGGGTTGAGTTGAAGCAAAGCAAATAGACGACTGAAACCTTGGTTTGAAATAACGAAGGAAAAGAATTTCAATTTGCGATTTCTACAGGAAATCTCCTATTAAAACAACAATGAATAATTAGATTTGTAATTAAAAAGTACTTATAAAATTAATTACTTCCAAATAAAGGGCTGCGTCGGATTTCTGGGAGCAAGGAGAGCATAACAAATCTTTATATTATTGCGATTGTGAAAGGAATCAATGGCGATATTTAAATTTTAAATCAGAAGTCGAGATCAGTCCTCATTTTATAACCGTCGTTTTTTCGAGCGCTGCTACTCAAATTTTTATCCAGATGATGAAACCCTCGTTCCAGGCACAATTTTCGGAATAAAATTTACTACGAACCGATTGCCTATTTGTCATTTCTGGCCGTCTAAAAGGAATCAATGCCTGCTAAACGCATTTAGAGAGCTCGTGGACATTGACAAAACAATTTAATCTGGAGATTTCCTCAGTTTAATGAGAACACTCAGTCAAAGCACCGCCTAAAGGGTTTCCAATTTAACAATTACCTCAGATGTAAAGCACAAAGGGTTTACATTGATATCTGTTACCTAGATTTTGTGGTATTAGTTAAATATTATCTGCAAAACATAAAAACAAAGTTTATTCAAACAGTCTTACATTAAAAAACATCTACTTCCCTTCTTTCGAATTTCTAATACGATTATATCTAAGAACACTTGTTCTTATATACAGTGCATTCCAATTAAAACGGACCACCCCGTATAATCCCGTTATTTTTATATTTATAGAAAAATCCTAAAATACGCCAATTTTTCTTTTTAGGGGGACACATTTTTGTGTCAAAATTTACTCGTTCAGAGTTAGCTCCTCCCCTCACCAACACAAACGTCAAAAAGTTCAAATAGGAAAGGGGGTCGAGTGATACCTCATCTTAAAGGGTATCGAATTCTTTCTTTAATGCTTTTTAGCTTTTCAAAATCGGTTCAGTAGTTTCACCTAAAAATGGTAACCCGCAAAAAAGTAATGTTATGAGCTCACACCTTTTATACCCTTCTCATTTGTGAGTATGATAATTTTGACAGAAAAATGTGTTCCCCTAAAAAGAAAAATTGACGTATTTTAGGATTTTTCTATAAATATAAAAATAACGAAATTTTACGGGGTGGCTCGTTTTAATTGGAATGCACTATACATATAATTTATACTGTATTAAACTCCCAACTCTAGTTTCATCCACATTATAAAAGAGTTTCAATAGAAAATCCTTTTCTATATTTTAATTTCATTCAATTACAGTTAATATTCTGTTACCAATTATTAAATGATTTACTCTTTTTACTTTAGAATGTACATAATGGCATTTTATCAACGACAAAGATCGGTAAATTCTTACTGTAATTGAATAAAAAAAGATCTTCACTACTCATTTTAGGATAGCAGGTTAGGTTTTGCGTCAGTCTGCAGTTTTGACACAGATTGACCCAAAACCTACCCTGCTAACCTCGAATTTAACATAGACTTTTACAGTGCCACCAACATATTATTCATATAACAAATATTTCAAAGGGAACGTGATGGAAAAGCATTTATAATCACCCGGTACAAATTTTACTTCATGTCCTACAACGCCTATAAAAATTCAAAATTTTGCAATTGTTATCTCTCATGAAAGTTAAGAATGGGGTTAGCAATAAAATAAGTTAATTTGACTAGTGAGCTGCGTTTCTGCGATTTTGTTTTGTTCGATAAACTATATATAATATTAACCTTTGGCATGCTATTTGTCTAATCACTAGAAATGCCGAAATTATATATTGCCAGATTAACTGCAAGATTATTGAGCTTTTTTTTTAATAAACTTAGATATTTCTTTTATTATTGCCACTCCAAAAAAAACTAGGTATGCAATTACCTATATTTAAAGAATATATTGTTATGATATTGGTACAGGGGTCTAAAAAAATTCAGAAAAATGAGATTAAAAAAAAATAGTAATTGAAAATAATGGGGAGTGAATTTAGATGTGAATTAGATATTAAAATTATTAAGATGCATTTAGTAAAGAAAGGAAATAGAATTTATAATTTAGTAAAATGAAGCTGATTGAGAAACAGAATGATTCTAACTTAATTTAATATCTAAAATGAAATCGGAAATTGATGACAAATACTTTTTCGAAATATAATATTGAACATAGTAAGTATTAATCAAATAATAAAGCCTTTATAGTGTGTTGGATTGAAAAAATAAGCTAAATCGCTAGGAAGATGTATTTATTGATATAGAAAATTTTGAAAGGAAAAGCATGTAACTGAATTTTGTTATTAGAAATTAATAAATAAACTCTTTTAAAAAGTTTATAAAACATGTCTGGTGTATGGAAGGGTTGGAGTTTAAGATAAAATTAGCGTGGCGTAAAATCTAATGTTTTAAATGGATAGAAGGTATGCAGACTATATGGAGGAAGATAAAGAATGTGGGAATACTAAACTAAAACAGTTATATTCTACAAAAGCAAATAAAAGGAAGAGGAATACTGAATAAAATTTATTGTAATATTAAATTTTGTATTTGCATCGATTGAATTGGATAACAAGGAACGATTTACAAGGAAAGAGGATCGCATGGAAGTTGTTAGCAGAGTGAGCATGGTTGTGGTTTGTGGGGCTTGTCAAGTGATGTCTGGTGGCTTGTCTCTGGTCAGGATTCTTGGTGCTAAGCTGTAACGTACTTCAAATGAATAATTTGGATCGAATATTAAATATGTAACTATGACTGGAGTCTGTTTGAATCTGTGCTGTGATGGGCTTGTGTGTGCTGATTCATGAGACCTGTGTAAATCTGGATCCTGAAATTTTTGGCAGTTTGGTTGTCAGTTTAGGTCTTCACAGTGGTTTTGAGTGGAGCGGTTGTGGTGTGATCAGTTACAGAGTTAGACGAATTGGATTCAGCAGAGGAGAGTACTAAGTTCAATAAAAAGTAAATGAATCCAGGTATTAAATAAAAACTGATAGAAAATGAAGATGAAAGTATATTAATTTAATTAAGGGAGTGCTTACTATTTGAGATTGTCGTATGACCAATGTAACGATGAAGTATTTGTCATTGAATTTTTCTAAAACTAGTTTGACATCAAACTTCAGAATAAGCAATCTAGATAAAAATAATCGGCTCTGATTTTCAGTCAAGTGTATCTACAAGAGCTAGCCGAAAATAATGTTTTTATATCCAAAATAAATAAATAGGGCAATTAAATTGATTAAAATTTAATTATAAACATAAAATAATAGGCAAAACAATGTGCAGCCTTAACCTTAACAATATATACTTTGAAAATATTACGCTGAAAACTACTAACTACTACTTACAACAAAATTAAACATGCAGTAATTTTTATTATAAATGCTCACATATTTATTTCTCTTTAATGTTTACATGAAATTATTAAAGCTTTTCGTAATATGGAATTGATTTTCAATATCAAAGTGTTAATAATATAGGTCATATTTTAAAGAGACGTCTATTGCTTTGCATTAGTAGCTTTCAAGACGATTGTGCAATAAAAATATTTATATGGCTGCAGTTTTTAATTGGTCTCTAGAAATATTCCTTACCCTTAGACTGTTGCTGTGTATATGACTCACATGGTATAAAATGTTAGAAACTTAATATTCTTAAGTACTGCAGTACCCCGATAACTTTAATTAGATTTCCAAACATAATCTTCTGCGGCTTGGAATTTCGTAGTTGATATTGAACCAATATTAATAGCGGTTGTTCTAACATTCAAGTCCCTAACCCACTTTGCTTACATAGATCATGTGTTGAGAACCCCACTCGTTCAAGTCCAAATATTGATTATACGCAACCGTGCTATTAAGTGTTGCTTATGTTATATGCATAAAACCCTCACGTTATGTGATATCTGAAATGGCTCTTCACATGCCATAAATAATTTGAAGCTCTGATTACAGGGGGATTACGCGTTTTCTTGTTCGTATTAAATATTTTTTTGTAGCCCGCTGCTAGATACACAGGGGAAAGATAATTCTGATTTATTTCACTCGTGTAAAAATGTCGGAGCTTTATACTGTTGATCCGGCTGGCTACGAGTTCTAGTCCTACGTTAACTGGTATTTTTCTTAGAATGCCCCAAAATAGTAGTAAAAATCGATTAACATTAATCTAACGATTTATAAATGTTCCACTCTTCGACAAAACGTATACAATCGACACAGGTAGATTTATTCGTGAAAGTTTACGCCCCCGGTACTCAGACACAGAATTTTTGATGTTTTGACTGACACGTGTCCCACACACGATTTGTATAACAAAAGCCACTCTATTTTTCAAGTTATATGACACGTAACACATGGTGGAAGCATGTATTTCGCTTTTGCATAAAATAGCTGAAAAATGAAGGAGCCACCTTCCAGATGCAGTGCATGTGAAGAATGTTCGCATAAATAGTGTTTAATAAATTACGAAATGTAAATTAAAAGGCTTCACTTTGCGCATTAATTGATTTTTAGCTTAAGAGTCGCTAATTGGTTGTTTGCGATCTTGACTCTAAAGTGATTAAGTGCTGTTTTTATGCTAATTGTATCAACGGCAGATTTGTTAACTCTGTTACGGCTTTGTATTGCTTGGAGTTAATTTTCGCCAGAGACAGTTAAAATGAAAGCAGTAAATTTAACATTCGCAACTAAACCTAACCTGAAATCTGCGGCTTTTAAGCGAACTTTGACTTTGATTGCACGTAGTGAAACAGGTTTTGTTTTAATTACGAATATGAAGCGGTAACCTGTGTTCGGCTTAACTGTATCTAATTTATCAGATTGCTACATCAAGCTATTTAATCTTCGAAATGGAAATTCTAACCCCTATTCCGATAAACTCCGCTTGATGACTCCGGTTACAGGTTATTAATAAACAATTTGCTTAAACAACAGTTAATTGAGGAGGCAAGCTGAGTTTATTTTAAAAAAGTATATGCCAAGGGTAATTATAAAATTTCAGCAAATTTCGCAATTAACAAGAGAAAGCGGGAGCATCCTTTTGTATTGAACAATGAACAATAACGAGATAACAAAGGGCGAACTGTTTAAAAAGGACGAACCCTAACGCAGACTCCCTATCCAGTTAGTATTGCGACCTACGGAAAGGAAGACCAGATGTCTGAAAAATAAACGACTTGGAATGTGTTAAATGTCAAACATGAACGTGGAAAACTGGAAACCGAGAAATTTCAGCAATGGATCGATTTCGGTAGCTACCCTTATTCTAACTTTCAAGAACGTGCTACTTGTTTAGGCATTCCTGAAATTACGACGTTTCTAAATATTGTACGCTTTCTGTGGCCAAACCAATACAGTGTAACATGTAGTCAACTTTTAAAGATAAATGAATTACAAAGCCCTTTAGAAGTTAAAATATACGTACCTGTAAATTTTAGAACGCTTTATTTCATGGTTGTACAGTATAGTACATGTTCATTAAAAAAATCCATAAGGGGCGGCTGTGGAGATTCAAACGTATGAATAATATGTTGGTGGCACTGTAAGTCTATGTTAAATTCCAGGTTAGCAGGTTAGGTTTCGCGTCAATCTGTGTCAAAACTGACCTAACCTGATAATCTCGAATTTGACATAGACTTACAGTGCCACCACCGCCATTCATACGTTTGAATTTCCACAGTCACCCCTTACGGACTTTTTTAATCAACATGTTGCATATGCTAAACTTATACCACTGGGATATCTTCTTTAAAACCAGGTTAGATGGAAGATCAGTCTGGTTAATTCCTAGTTGAATCTGTTATTATGTTTCTCTTCAATAAAGACATTACTAATTTGTTTTTTTTTGCTAATATTGTTATTGTAATCACCATTTGGAGACAATGAGGCAAATGTTGAGAATGAACGATTTCTGCATGGTACTGAGTAGAAGAAGAGAGAGTGGTGAATGAATGAAGCACAATATCACTGGTGGATATTTCTACTGGAAGTATAATAATACTACCTTGCTTACTGTTGTGGACTGTTTTCTGAATATTGTTAGAGTTTGAGTCAGCGATGTCTATTGGGAAGGTGTGCTTAGAGATAATATTGACCAAGATCATATCTGATAGCATAGCTATATTGGTAGGTGTACATTTGAGAGTATAAATTGTGATTATTCGCAATGTAGACGGCCAAGCTGTAAGGAAGTCGCTATCAGTACTATCACTACCTATACATTCAACTTTCTAGAGTAACTTGTGCGTAATATGTTACGTGTGGTTTTGTTGTTCTTCCTCATAGGCTAGTTTTCTGAGGAGAACGCTGATAATTTTACCCCAACATCGAATAGATATCCGGCAGGTAATTTTCAGACGCATTTGCGTGACAACTATGTGCCTGCAATCGGCATTTGTAGTTAGGTAATAATAGAGCCAATAAAATTAACGTAAACTGCACAATTACAGAGGCATTAGATGTCTACAGTTTACTCACTTCTATTTAAATCTTGTAATAATAGTTCTTTATGGTACAAGTAGCTAAACCGCAACTTATTTGCACGCGTCAGAAAGTGCACAAAGGAAGCTTTAGATACGAGGTTTATACATAATTTTTTGACTACCGCCTATATATGCTAAAAGATATTACAAAACGTCAACGTAATTTCCAATTGAAAACTCATTAAAAATCATGTTATGTATGCTTTCATTGTTTTAAATTGAAAACTCTCACATTTAATAAATAGTTTTGACAGAGGTGTGCAATAAAGTGACATAAGTGTGCAATAAAATGTTTAATGCATAGTATACAATAACAGCATGCTTTTGGCATATGGAGTGTCAAATAATATCCTCCTTTATGAAATGGTAGTCGAAAATAGTTATGTATGCTACAAGTAAATAAAGAGACAGTTTATCCATAAGGGGAAAACTTTAGCTCACGAAGCAAACGAGTGAGATGATTTTCAGGAATGGATAATAGTACCTAGATTATATTATAAGTGAGAGAAATGCATCATTATTTGCTAGTGAGAATTTTGAATCTCGAGTGCCCCAGCACGAGCGATACAATTTCTCACGAGCTCATAATGGCATTTCGCTCACGTGTGATATACGACGTTTTATCTTACAGTAGCAATTCTTGTGCCTAAATAGTTTGCGCAGTCAGAATATGTCGCGAAATAAATTTATAATTATTCGCCTATGATTTCTGATATACGTTTGACAGTACTGAAGTGTATTGGCAGTACTGAAGTGTATTGTCAGTCTACGTCAAATTCGAGGTTCGTAGGTTAGGTTTTGTTTGTTATTTAACACAGACTGACGCAAAACTTAACCTGAAAATTACGAATTTGACATAGCTTGGCAGTGCTACCAACAATGCAGTAGTATAAATAATGAAAACTCACTTGTGAATAAAACTTCATTTTAGCCACTGAAAACAGTTGTATAATGTATGGTAATAGGCGCTACTGTAAGATAAAATCCCTTTATTCACGTGTAGCGTATATTGTTTTTCCAATACCCACAATTAGTCATATCCATAATGCATAAAATTGATTAAATAATTTTAAATAAATATCATATAACTTGTTTTTGAACTAGTTACCACGGTAACAGGTATTTAATTTGTTAGGTGCTATGGATTCTGGACTATTTTATTTACTAGTGAATAAATTAGCATTTTATTTACTCTCATCATTAAATGTTACTTTGCCATGGATGCTTTTATAGATAAAATACAGCTTTACAAGTAGGTATCAGAATAAAATTAAATGATTGTCAAACTAAATACCGAAAATTATAACAGGAACGGCAAAAACCCAAATTCAAAAGGCAATAGTTTAATTAATATATTTCCGGTAAGAATGTTGGTACTGCAAGTATATCAAACAAAGAAAATGATAATGAATAATTTGGAATTGTAATAAAAAAATAAATGTTTACTTTGAATACACTTACACTGTTGGCTAATGCTCGTGATAATTTAAAATGTAAAAGCGGGAGAAATACCTTACCTAAAAGTATTAAAAAAATTAAATACGTAAACGAGTGGAAAATTCTCTGTGATCAGAAACAAGTCATAGCATCGAAAATTCAATTATTGGGAACATTTGTACTGTTTAAAACGTGCACTGAAAAAGTAAAATTTGTGTATCTTGATAAAACGTGGATCTACCAAATGCGCCTACAATTCGGTGATGGCTATCCGAATCAGATATCACAATTAAACGCGTTGGTAAATGATTTAATTTTCATATTTTTCAGTGCGTACTGTTCCAGTGTTTGAAAGGATTTTGAATAAATGTATACCTATTTAAGAAAGAGTACTCCTTTTGTATTTTCAATACAAAACTCTAGTATAAGTAGAGCAATATCAATCCCGAAATTTAATAGTTGTAAAATATAAAACTCCAACTTTGCGTTATTTATTTGTTAATTTACTTATTTTTTGCCTTTATCTCCTTTGCCAATCGATTATTATTCATTTTATTGTATGTATGTATTTTATTGTATCGCATGTAGCTTTCGTAATCTATTGAACGATGCTTTCAATGTGGAATTGTCGTTATCGTATTATGTTATATGCATGATCGTGGCGTATGTGCGACGATTTGGAATAAATAGAATTATCAAATGAGGCGGGAACTAATAATTATAAAACCTAGATGATGAAAATTGGTTTAAAATCGAGTCTGCCATTTATCAATACCATTATCGAAGAGTACTCATGCAGCAGACAGCACCAATAATGTGTCGTTTAAGATTTCAAAGTGAGAAGAGATGGAAATGTGCATCAGCGCCTTTCATTAATTTAAGAAAAAATCTTGCCTTGACCGAGATTGGAACTCACGACCTCAAGCTCACAATTCACGAATGTTTTACTAAACCAATGTGACAGCGCAGTTAGATGGCCATTTAACTTCTATTACTGGTAACATCCTTACATAGAAGGAACAAATCAACCAATCTCACCTAAAAGCTTCTCAGTACCATTACCTTAACATTTTACATAAATTGGCGCAGAAATTATTCTCATGCATCGTTCTCGAGTTATGGTGTTTACAGTCATCCGGAATGACATACTTGTCCTTTATTTATTTTCCGACTTTCTGTTAATTTCAAAGTGGTTACTGTCTTCACAAAAGATACGCAGTTTGACGTAACCTATCATGTAATTTTGGATTGACGCAATTTATTGAGCGGTTACTACAAAAATTATAAATTTGTAAAAATGGGTGGGGTGGAAAGCAGTACTTCGGCAGGTTGTGCCTAAGTAATAAAGCTGAAACTACGACAAAATCTAACAAACCTTGTCTCTTTGTACTTATATCAGAAGTAGAAAGAATAATTTTCAAAGAAATTACAAATGTCGACATTTCTAATAGCACATAATAACCAGAAGAATCAATAAGAACTAAGTGCATAGACAGCAGGCAGCTTAAGAAATGAAATTTATTAAAGTGTTTGTGAGACATTTGTAAAATATAAAAACATGCGCTTTTGACGTAGTAGTACTTCGTGTATTACTACATGTTTGGGGCTAATATAATTATAGTTACTCGTCTTTGACAGACTGAAACAAAATGATTACGTAATTTACCTTACTATCTGTGCAAATTGTCAAACGAATGAAAAAACTGACGGTGAGTATTGATTTACTATATGCATATTATACCCCTTAAGAGAAAATGGCATATAACCAAAAGTATTTACAAACTTCAAGCATGTCGATTTCAGCTGTTAGCAACACTGAACTGCCTTCATCAATTTATAGTTTCTATTAAACACTGCAATTTCTTACAGATACATTATAACAAGAGCTTCAGAGAACTCGTAAACCAACTAGTGCTTTTAATTCCCGATATGCATTTCCAATATATAGTATCATTAACTAAGTCTGTAGCGGACAGTTGCATAGCTTGTAGATAGTTAGTAGTTCAGATGAACCAAATAACACAAACTTCTGCTCGTATGTTTCGTAGAATATTGACAACTTAGTGGTGAGCAACTTTACGTGTAACCAGGGGCGTCTCTAGCATAGTGCCGCCCGGATGCAAAGTCTCCAGTGCTGCCCCCTATAGGTTGTAGATTAGGTGGTTAGGAAAGGTATGTGATGTGAGTTGAGTGAAGTTAAATAGAGACCTATTCCTAATATAAACAAAACACTTTTATTTATTACTAATCTCACAATTGTATAATATTAAAAAATCGATTACAATATTAAAAGTGATTTCTAATATTTTTCAACTCAATGTTATTTTCTTATTGCAAATTCTTATACAATGTCATTTATATCTAGGTTAATGCTGTTTTCAATACTTATTATAGCTTGATCTTAAATAAGCTTTTATAATTTTTAACTTTGAAAATGATTTTTCACCCTCAGCAATAGTGACAGGTAATGTTAAATAAATCCGTCAAGTAATCGATAAATTTGGGAATGTGTGAATTGTCATTTTTAAATAAATGTTTCTATTGACGATGCGGTAGATTGTAGATACGTCGGTAAAATTTCTATTTCATTCGTAAGTCGTCTGCATTTATGTCCGAATGATTAATTCCAAAATCTGTCAATTTGTTTTGCAAATCCATGCAGTATTTTAGTTTATCATCCGAATTTAAGTTTTCTAACGGGTCAAGGCTGTATAAAAAAGAGAAATAACTTTTGTGATCGCTTATCAATTCGAACCTTTCATCTAATTTAGTTATGGCGGTGTTTAATAGAAAAGAGTAAAAATTTTTTTCTGGATTTTCTATAGCATCATCGTCTCTACCTTCGTAATCAAACATAGGTCTCCTTTTCCTCGGTCGCACAGTACCGATTGCTAGAAAACTAATCTCACAATCGAATTCTTCATCAATCGATTCATTTAGCATTTCTGTATAAGCTGAGTCTGTTGACTTAAGATTTCTTTTCTTGTAACATTTTAATAGCCTCTGGAAGTATTATAATAGATTGCTGCATAGTTTTACTTACAATATTAATTTTTAATAAAATATTATACCAAGTGACTAATGAACTAACAACTTTATATGACTTTATTTTTGAATCAAAGAACTTGTCCCTGTTTGAATGAATATAAATGAAAAACAAAGCATCATACATTTTTCCAAATTAAAACGAATGACTTTTACGGCGTCAATTCTGCTTTCCCATAGTATACGGAAAAGTGGCTTTAAAGTTAAAGTCGAAAGTTCCTTTTTTAAGATTTGCCACGCCGAAAAGAATATCTAGAGGGTGGTCCCCTTTTTTGTAGCAGGACTTTAATAGTAGACAGAAAAACTTATTTCAAGGCGAAAAGTTCATATGAACATAGGCCCTGAAACTCGTCGTTTTAAAGATACAGGCTGATTTTGTTTTTCATGACACACTTTTCTTTACAAAATAAGGAAATGCTAGCCGTTTTTCGTACTTATGCTAATAATGGAGGAAGAAATTAAAAAACCTTATTTTCAATGTTCAGTAATAAGTAACAAGGCATGTAACTTATTTAATTAGAATATTCTACCCCAAAACTAGTTCGAGTTTATTTTGAATAAAAAACATGAATTTGACCAAACTATTGAAAATTGCAACGTAACCGTGGGAGATATGGGAAAATGTGAAGAGACATTTTTTGTAGAGAATTAAACGCTTTTTTTGAAAAACGAAAAACAATTTCGATTTTTAACAGGGTCGTACTAGTGAATTTTCAAATTTATTGGTCGCGAAACCCCACATCTCCGCCAATGGTCGATCGAGGGCCTTGATATTGTCACGGAATGTAGTAGCATTTAGGATAGAGTTGCATACCAAATTTAGTTTAATTGTCTCAGCTGGTTGGGATACTGTACAAAAAAAATTTTTTTTTCGAAAATTTGTACGCCCTGTATCTTTAAAACGAAAAGTTTCAGGGCCTATGTTCATATGAAATTTTCGCCTTAACATCAGTTTTTATGCCTACTATTAAAGTCCTGCTACAAAAAAGTGGACCACTCTGTATAGTTCTTGGGCAATGGCAAAACAATTGGTGACTTCTAACGCATGGTATATACAATGCTCTGGAATTGATATTCAAAATTGTCGTTTGTAAGCAAATTATTTTACCTTTCATATTAGCACCATTGCCATAGCCTTGTCCGCGAATATCAATAATATTAATATTTAAGTTTAAAAAAAAATCAATAAAAACGTAGTCAATTCCTATCCTGTCGTGTCAGTAATAGAACAAAATGGAAGAAAATGCTCCCTTATCGCAACATGATTTGTTAAGGGGTACAAGTAAACACATCTAAGAACTATTATAATTTGTTCCTCATACAATCTAAAATAATAGAATAATATTTAGAATGCATTACTGAGTTGACATCAAATTTTGAAGTATTTTACCAATTTAACAACTTTTCTGTACTCCCTCTAAAAGCTAAATTTTGTCTGGCTAAAAACTGAATGACTTATATAATTTTTTCAATAACCGCCATCTACCTCTTTTTTCACGATTTATTAGGGCCTGATTTCTAGAATCTACGGTTGTTTCTTTCTTTATAATTTATTTTCAGTTTACAAATAGCCTTAATTTATTATTATCTGAAATAAGCTGTGGTAAAAGAGCACAATCTGTCAATGCATTGGCACTAAGTTGCGGTTCCGAAGTGCTAGAATCAGAAAGTTCAGCGACTGATACTGAGGGTGATACTGCTGCTGTTAATCTTGCTGAACGGCCTTGGTCAAGCTCGTAATTTTTCTCGCATTTTCTTCTTTGTCCGTTTTCGGCATTGAAAAAGTCTCTTCTTCCATCAGTCATAGGCAACCATTGAACAATTTTTTACTATTTTACATAAATAACAGAAGGCAATATAACTTATCTTTTATTTTACAGTTGATGGCACTATTGGTAGATACCTCGTACAACAGTTTTCACTAACGCTATAACACTGGCACGCAAACAAATGTGCGTACTAAGAGACTAATACAAATAAGAGGGCTTATTTATAACCTCAGGGAAAGTGTTCAAATAAATCCGGAAATTACCTACCTTTGTTGCACAAGTCAAAGAGCTTCAATTTTTAAAAGCTAGTAAGCGAAATGGCCAGGAAAAAACCTGCCTTCGTTTAAGTGTTTTTAAAAAATCCGCTTTCGATTTGCAATTGTAAATACAATTTATTATTGTGTAAGAACTGCATATTGTCGTGGAAGTAAAGTTCTTATTTTGACGGCATCTGGAGACCCTGCCAGAATGTGGTGTATAGTATCGAATTATAGAGTGCAAATTCAACTGTTTACGCTTTGTGGTAGTTGAACTATGTTTATGTTTTGTTGAATATTAATATAGATTTTTTCGCATTTTGTATAATAATGTGCTATTTTACTAAATTCAAAATCCATTAATAAAGTGGCACTTTGGTACATAGAAATGTCACTTTACTATATGGTAAAGTCGCTGTCAAATTCGAGGTTAGTAGGTTAGGTTTTGCATCAGCCTGTGACGGAAAACCTAACCTGATAACCTCGAATTTGACATAGACTTACAGTGCCACCAACATATTATGCATACGTTTGAATTTCCACAGCCGCTTTTTTTAATAAACATGTAGTGTAATGCTTTTATATAAATGTTTATTTATAAATATTAATACAAAATGCAAAAAAATAGTATACACACTTCGTAAGAAAAGCAGTTTCACTAAAACTTTACTTTTCTAAACTTGTTGTTTAATATACTATTATCTTACTTTACATTACAGTAACCAGTAGTCGTCTTTTATCAAGTATTATAAACATTTTTGTATCTTTCTTGAAATTTCCCGCCGCCCGGGTGCCCCCGCCCCCGCTTAAAACGGCCCTGTGTAGCTAAGTAAATGTCACGAGTGCCATGAGATAACTGTAATATTTGACATGCATTCCTAGTATGCTCAGTCGAACTGTGTATAATCTAATTACATGTAACGCATATGCCACCACATGAATTGGCTGTTAATTTTCCATTCATCCAACAATTATTACATTTCATTTGTGTTCGTTTGAACTTGTGAAACTAATAACTAATATCTATATTGCCACTGAAAAAAGTAACCAGTTACGATTATAAAACTTCAAATTATTTTTATGAATTTTCCTCGTAACGATATTTATTTTTTAAAAAGTTTCATCTAATTGAAGAATAATAGTGTGTCTTTATATTTAGATCTTATAGTTTATATATTCAAAAGCAGGGTATAATAAATAAACGCGTTATCATACCAATAACCTAAAATTAAATCCCTGTGTCTTTAAAATGCAAGAATGCCGTTGTTATGATTGTCTACGGCATGTTTCTGAAATTAAACGATTATGTTAATTCCTATTGCAGTAGAAAATGTTTCAGTATACAGTTGTGAAAGTGTGACAGGAATGACAACATATTCCACGTTTCAGAATATGGCATATTCAACGGAAAATGAAACATCACCGTATGTATAAAAAATAGGTATACGTTACATAAAATATTTGCTCAGATAAAAGTAATAAATCAACTCGGAATTGACAAAAATGTTATATAATCTTTACCTTTCGAGAAATCTCTTTCATACGAGATTCAGCTGTCTAAAGAGTAATATCCACATCTTTTATTCACCGAGAGCGACTTTTGTATATTTGCGTTTTTCTTCGATACCAATTTTCCGGTAATTGAATGCAATCTCTTTATAAGACAGAGAGTTAAAACCAAATGGAAAAGTTCTGTTTGATCATTTTTAACACTCTCAGGTTCTTCTCTGATTATACGGCAACGTTTGTCAGATTTAACATTGACTAAAATAACAGATTCTTCGTTCTGCTTCAATGAAATTCTACCCGAGCGCTTTACTTTTTCTTTGATTG
Source organism: Agriotes lineatus (assembly GCA_940337035.1). Classification (NCBI taxonomy): domain Eukaryota; kingdom Metazoa; phylum Arthropoda; class Insecta; order Coleoptera; family Elateridae; genus Agriotes; species Agriotes lineatus. The sequence goes on from OW679194.1 coordinate 157,402,214, forward strand.
CGCGGCTTAATTCCTTTTTTATTTGATGAAATTAAAATCAAGGTTACGAGTTGAATCCGGCAATAAAACTCAAATTAGAGGGGCGTTTTAGAAATTAAAGCCCAGAGAAGATGCTACGGGAGCATAAAGAACTATCCAAGTATTCCTAAAGCGGATACCATGTAATTGGTAGGTTAGGTAAACCATTACACAGTCTGTCTGGAGTTAATTAAGACTAGTTGTACTAGAGGGATGAAATTTCGGGAGACTCCAGGATCAATTACTATTAACTGTTTTGAGTCGGCAGCTGGAGAACAGATATAAATTTGTCTTACTTATCTGTGCGAGGCGCCATTAGTAGTTGATTACAAACTCTTCTTAATTTTCTCCTTTCCGTTGTTAGTTTAATGCGTTTTAGGGTACGGTGCTAAATTCAAGTTTAGTGGAAAGTGCAATTCTTTCGCGTTTCGCTAATTGATTGCTACCGTTAGCGTTTTACGTTGCTGCGTACATGTTCTTGGCTGTGTTCCCAGAATTACTTTATATGTTTCACGATATTATTTGTAGATTATCTGAAGCTTAACAATCAAAACGAATGTGACTTTTCCGTCTTCTAGTTCATGCTGCTTATGATTGAATATGAAGTGATAAATCTAAAAAAATCTAGGCATAAAATCATTATTCATACTAATAGTTATTAATTTAAAAACGCTGTAAGTTGTGTCTATCAAAATTTTTAAAATAAAGAAAGTCCAAAGATCTTTAACAGTTAAACATTATTTTTCTTCTTATTATTAACGTCGGATATAAGTAATTGGTCAAACTAACATCAAAATATTTAAGTATCACATGTCACAATGCAAATCTACGGATTTATAAAATTCCCAATAACAGAAAAGCTTTAACTTTGTAATTATATTACTCTATGTAGCATTACTTTAAATTTAATTTAATTTTAAAGTTATAGGGATTCATTATCTTTACAAAGTTTTTATAATCGATGTTCAACTTTCCAATACAATTTGCTACCGAGATAAGGTAATATATTGTAATCACCCTGCCCTTATATTAATAAAATACAGGGGTTTTAAAATAAATACTGACAAAGTAAATTATCACTTTCTAATTATTTAGTTTCAATCGAAATTCACCTGTCATACTCAGAGCAAATTAAAAGAGTGTACCAAAATTACAACAAATAAACGGTTTATTGCCCTTTTCTAAATTTATCTATTTGCATTAAATTCGGGACTAGCTCCGTAGACATGAGGCAACCTTGTTTCAGGGTCGTAGGTTCATAAAATTTCGGAAAAACTTGGTATTACAAATAACTTGTTGTATGACAAATGCTGGCATCTATTTCGGGCAAATGCACCATTTCATCTGACATTTAGCTAACCTATACATTTGACTCAACTACAAGATGCTTTATGGTGCACAAAACAGCGTAAATTGAATTTTAAAATCCACCAAAATGGCAATGACACGTTAGGTAAGCATTAATTCTGTGACGTAGCAACTGCTAAACTCCTTTTGTTTCTAGCTGTGACGTAGCAAGAGACGCGTGACTGGTTTTTGTTTCATATCCGGCACAAAACTGCAAAATGCGGCGTCATTTCGCATCTTCAAGAGGCACTACTTAAATCTCTGGAAACTGGACGGCTCTGAACCACTGGGATATGGTTCTCCACCTTGTAGACGGTCCAAACTTGCAGCAGTTCAAAAATTATGAACCTACGCCAACGTTCTCCCTGTGAAAACCTAACCTTGTCGGAGGCTTCTCGGACGCCAGACACACTTCCAAATGACGCCAAGAGAATTCTGGACTTGGGAATTGCTTGCTGGTTGGGATTTCTGCTTAAACTTGTTCCTGAATGTCCTCCCTACTCGTAACAGGCGCTATTCTCGCTGGGCGAAGCTGCTCACATAAGGAACTGGTCCTTCAAAGTCACTCGTACTTGGACGATTTATTCTGCTAGCTTCTCTGCTCCACCTGAACCTCCTAACACCTGGCAAATTACACCCACGGATGCACATGACACTTGTGAATAACTATACACACAATTGAAGTAACTAAGAACTTTTTTATTTATGATTTTACACGATACTTCGGGAGCTCAATCTGGCCCCAATACACCATTTTCAAGCTTGTTTGGTTATTATTAATAAATGATAGTCAGGTTCCCTAGCAACCAGACTTTCAACTTTTTATAAAGAAAATTAGGATTGATAATATTTTAAACCTTATGGACTACACTTTTGATGTCATGTCTTTACCTAACCACTAATATTATCTTTTTCTTGAAATAATTGTTACAATACTAGCTCTGCTTTTAAATCAATTTTGTTTATAACGCACTGATACACATTGAGTGTATTTAACGTTGTCGTCGTTGTCGTAATTGTCTTTCGATCGGTTGCTTTCCATTTTCATTGCTCTTTGCAATAATTATTTTGCTAGCACGGTTTCGTTTATCTTTCAGCTAATCTGCCTTTTGTTGGTTTATTTGTTTTACTACATAACACTCACATTATTTCTGTAATTAACAAATAATTTTGTATTATTCTATTCACATTATGACTGACATTAATAAGCTCAATTCCGTCAGTCACAAATTAAATTGCATTAGCCCTTCCGAACATTTATCATATCTGAACCTGAATGTTACTCTTCTAAAACCTGCTTTGTTTCATGCTAACTTATATCCCTCAAATGATTATTTACTGCTGCTCACATCAAGTGCGCTTATTAATGTAAAGTCTTGATTATTTTGCAACAGATAAAATATTTAATTCTGCGCTAATGTTGACCTTATTCATTTAGTTAATTCGGCAATCAGAATTTCTATGGGCAGTGAACCATTCCAATATACAACACTTGTTAAAAAAATTAAGAGCAGAATAAGAACAAAAGTTCATATGCATATGTGCCCGACTTTGTTTTATTATAAGGCGACAGCCTTCAGAATAGGGAGGGGACATGATTTGGAGATATTTCAATTTCTATGAATAATTCAGTTACCATGAGCGCCAGAGAAGGCAGCATTGTAAAATTATTTTGAAATCCATGGTTTCAACAGTAAATAGTTCGTTTGACCATGTATCTATAGTACTGTGCAAAGAATCAAATGCTTTTCGTGGCCATGTAATGTGCCGCCATGGCCTTTAAATGTTATTTTGATTAAAATACAGTTATACCTTGACACAAACACTCTAATACTATTCCTTGATTGTTATAGCAGCCCGTTTTTATGTAACCTTCTTTTGTTTTCTGTTAACGTAAATGAGGCGGCTAAACCCTTTATCTATTTCCTTAGAAAACCAGAGACTTGCATGTTCTAGGTCAATGCTGCAAGCAGCTTTTTATCTTTAACTAATGGCAAAATATCAGCTAATCTGACATAGACAGCTTTCTATCTTTAATGTATGCAAGGTGTGCAACATAACTATAACAGAAAGAAATGTCTACTAAGTTATTATTTTAGGTTCAATATTTAAAAGTTATACCTTCTTTATAATAATAACATTGAACTTAGTATGAATTTTACAATCTTATAATAAAATATGTACTCTTTTTCCTTGCGAATTAAATATGTGCTGCCCATTTTTGAGCAAAATCTTTCTCTTTCCATTTCCACTAACTCACTTTTGATTATCGCCTCTCTAATCCATGATTTCTTACAACCTTAACGATATTATACGACCAACTTGTTTATAGATGATCTACACTTCTTCTTCTTCTTGCTCTAGGTCTCCACGTCATAGTTTTCATGCTCCATCTGTTTCTTCGTCTTACAGTATGTCCAGCCAGCTTTATTTTAGCTTAATTCCAATTGTTTCTTATGTTATTTCTATATGTAATATCTAACTTACCAAGTGCATTGTATTATTTCCCTTCTCTGTATTAAAAACGTAGGAAATACCCGCGCGTAAAATGATTTTAAAAATATATCTATAATTTAATTTACAAAGAGCACTAAGTAATTTTTTATATAGTATGTATTAAAATTTTCTCGGAGCATACGGCTATGCAACCAGCTTACTAAACATGATAAATACATTAATCATTAGTATTGGTCTATATTGCCTTCCTTGATGGGTGAAAATTCAGACTCTTATTCTTATTTTGAAATGTATGTTCCTTAGAGTAAATTGTCAAGGAAAGTTTACAATTTTAAACAGATTGGATAAATTTCAACCGACACAGTTTAAATCATAAATCGCAGCAATACAATAAGAATCATCTATGTCCGCTCTTCGACAATCCAGCAAAGTATATAAAGATTATACATATATTAAAGTAATAAAAGTAAACGCTCTAGAAAATGCTTTAGAATTGAAGCAAGAAAGAAATTCATATCAATTGTGCAAACCTCTCCTGACTTTACTTTGTAGACAGTATTACTGGAGTTACAGACATTTAAGAAAAATGGTAGAAGAATTGAACACCACAAGAAAACTATTGGATAAATCTTTGTGTATAACGAAAAAGGGACATTGGTCCAATACCAATGGTATATAGTACGAAAGAAATGCAAACAAAAAAGTGGGACAACAGTACACCTACGCCGAATAGGGTAAACGTATTTAGGAACATTTAAAAAAATCAGGTATGCTTGAAACTGTTCTGGGGTCTTCTTGTATCCTCCTACTCTATTCATCCTACCCATGTATACTCTTTTACATTTTCTTACTGGCACGAACTCGGTAGAATCTTTCTGTACGTTTTCTATGCATTTATGCAGAGGCCTCGCTCTGGCCCCTGTTCCTTGGAATTGTGCCTTGTATATACGTATATCCCCTTTGGTGTTCTTTTATCTAGCATTCTGATCGTATGTTCAGGCCACTTCAGTCTTAGTGTACGTTACCAAGTCTGGGGATTTATAAAGTTGTGTTAGCGAAAGTGATATCTGATCCTCCATCATTTTTCTTTTGATATCGGATGCATATTTTTCGACGGTACAGGATGATCTGAAAGTGGAACCGTCAGAAGAAAAGTGTTGGGATATAAAACGAAATGGAGAGAACATGTGAAAAAAACGGACAAAAACAGAACTCCAAAGAAAATGTACAAATACAAATACGTGTGGAATAAAGTATTCTGAACATTATAACCTTTTCTAGTATCAGGTAATAGTTGGGTGTCAGCATATCTTCTTGTCGCCGTCATTTACTCATATAGAAGATTTTATTAATTTGTTTTGTATTTTTACTTAGTTAATTTGATGAAATTGCGCGGTACTCTATATTTTTTCATTACAGCGTATAGCTCCCAGTCTACTCTATCGTACACTTGCTTGAAATCAACAACGAGCTGATAGATGCAGTGTAATGTTCCCAATATTTTTTAATTTATTGCCGCACTATGAACAGTTGACCTTGAAACGGGATTTCTACAACCCTCGTCGATAACGACGATTTTCATAGTTAAAACCTAAGTCAACCGTATATGTATTTTCTTATATTACATTTAATATTGTATTTTAGAATTATAAATGTTCTGAAAGAAGGTCCTGGATAATGAAAGCATTGTGAATTCAAATTTGTGTTGGTGTCGCGAGAAATGCAACGTTCAGCATGCAGCGGGGTGAGGATAGTCTTAAAACGGGCAGATTTCATGAACAAGCTGACAGAAGGTGCGAGCTTTTGCCAAGCGCATACGTGCCCTTCTTCTGGTGCGGTGCCGATGACAATGTAAATTTCGCCAAACAAAAGAAAAGTTAATTAAAAGCGGTCGGAACTGGCCTGCAGTAAAGCGTACACGTGTACACGTAAGTACACCAGTTGTACTATATTTCACACATTCTTTCAAAGCGTCCATATGAAGACATTAATTTGTGCCGCATCTTTAGGTGTCTTTGTTATGAGTTGTAACATCATTCAGACAAGCGGCGCCCAAGGTACCAATCGGAGGTTCCCCATTATCACGCCAACCAGAAGCGGGCGATGCAATCGAATACGTGCCGAATTCAAAGGTATAGAGCAGAGTTTCAGGTTAAGTGTTTTCGGTTCAGCTTGATAAAGTTGCGTTCAACAGCGAGCTTCTGCAAGCCCAAAGAAATGTTTTATCAGCGAATAATGTGTGTAGCTTGCACATAAATTTAGTCAGTTTTCAAATAAGTGTCGGCTTGAGGCAATTTTGAGATTGGGTTTTGTTAAAGACATTTGTCTTTTTCGTTTTTAAAATGCAATTATTCCATCGCTATTTTGATAAGTTTTTTTTTCTATTATGTGTGTTTTATATGTTTAAATGTATACGGGAGTAGATCCAGCTCTTGCACGTAGATTGTATTAGGATTAAATACTGTTTTTATTTGATTTGGTATGTCAATATGTCAATAGATTGATGTAAATAAATTGGATTTTCTGTGTATTCTTTAAAGTCAAGTTTTAGGCGACACTTGAGAAATAAAGAGTTTTATGTTCACTAAACTAGCTAAGGGATAACAAGGGCAAAAATAATTATTCGAATATTAAGGTGTCTTGTCCAAATTTAACGTAATCACGGAGGGGTAAACAAAAGGTACCATTACAATTTGGTGCCCAACGAAGAGGCTAAATAAACGCCTCATTTCAACCTGCCTTTCCTAAATCTAATTTGATACTTCCCTAGCATTTTCTCAGCGTATTCTAGTATACGTTTTCGTAGTGTATTTGTAAGAATATTGTAAGTATTGATAGTTGATTTGATCTTTCTTCTTGTAATGGGGGAAACAGCTGTGTTTCATTATAGAAAAATATCTTCTGTTATCCAGATCTCATCTCAACTAAGCAGAGTTGTTCTGCAATTTTGTACCATCTATACTTATACTTAAATAATTCAGCTGCTATATTATATGTTTTTCATGCTTTATTGATTTTCATTACTGAACTTCGATTTAGCTTTTAAATAAAAAGCGTTCTTTGGTTCTTAATACGCAATAATTTACAAGTCTACTGTGTCAGAGTTATTTTAAAATATAAATTTAACCTTATGACGTTGTACACAAATCGGAAAGTGTTCTATTATATGCTAAACTGTATTGCATCTGATTTTGTGTAAATGTGGATGAAGGGCATTTCGATATTGCACTATTTTAATTTTCCTTGCTCGTTTAAAGGAGCCCGAACAGTTTAAACTTTCTTAATTGTAAAGTTCACCGGAGCCGAACAATTATTCCAAAGCTTAACTAAATGACACCGCGGAAGAAGCGATTTCCCCTCGAAGAATCTGAAGCTCTCTGTAAACGACCGGCGATTAAGATTCTGCAAGAGGAGTCAATCTGCAATTTTCCTATCTCGATTCTCACACAGTAGTTTTGATAAGTATACTTCTTAGTTAACTGTCTAACAAGTTTTAATTAGGGCACTGGATAAACAGGAGATTTATTGACTCCGTGACACTTAAAATATTTCAAAAATTCAGATCTTTCAGATCTCATTCAGCGAAAATTTTCCTGAATAAACATTGCAAGTTTCTGTTTCTGACGAGCGCTGAACCTTCAGCTTGAGTTGTTCGCTCATCCTTAGAAAAAATCAGCAGATTCTTTTGTATGCAGGACTTGTTGCCCTTGGCAAATAAATAAACCGGGAAAAAGGCGCCCCTTATCTTCGTTTATTACAATAACGCCGGGTCCCAGGTAATTTAAAAAATACATTCCAGGTGGATCACAACGCTCAGAGCTTAGCTTCGTTCGTTATTTCTTATTCGTTCATGGTCGAATTGCGTAGCTATATCTTAAATCTATCAATAGCTTTGATTTCTCACACCGAAATTTGCTTAAATCCGTATGCGGAAGTCTGCAACCCTATCTTGCACGCAAATCAAATCACTTTAAAAATGCGGTTTCAATTACAGTTTAAATTGATTTTCCTAATTTTAACCTATATTTCTAGGTAGAAATGCGCATAATTTTGCGGCAGATTCATATAAATGCAGGTTTTGTTGTTCTACCGAAAAACGCTTGAGTGACTTATATTGATAGTTCGGCTGATTTAACGAACTGTTATAAATCTTGTCAATTTGTGGCATTTTATTAGAACGAAAAACACCTGAGGAAAACTAGACCGGATACTACACAACGGAAACAGCCGATAACCTACAAAACCAACACCACTGACAGTATCAAGGATAACCACAACGTTTTTGGAAGTACAGAGCGATCAAAATATAAGATTTGTCGTGGGTGCCCATGAAAAATACTGTCTCCACTGCACTTTATAGAACTAAGTACATTTGAACTAAAATGAACTGATTATTAGTTAATGTGACTTTAACACAATATAATAAGCTACACAAATATGTAATTTAAACCATATTTATACATTAAATTGATAGGTAACATTAAAATAACAATGGGATAAGTTAAACAACATGTAAAATGTACAATTCTATATCAGCAAATGACATGCTACAGATTAGGCAAGTTTTATTATTTTCAATGGCTCCCGCGATCAAGTTTATTTTTGATCTCCCTGTATAATAAAATATTCAACATAAGTTTATAAAACTAAAGCTTCAAGCCAACTAAGTTATCGCAAACGTGTGATAAATATGGTTTTGTAAAAAGATCTCTGAAAAGTTTTCTAACTGAAATGAAACAATAAAAGCAGAAACACAATGTTTAATAGTGTCAGTAACCGTAGAAAGCATTAAAACTCGTTCCCCTTTAGGGCGTTATGACGTCACGTGGACTCTTTAGCGTTAGTCGCTGTAATGGAGTTATTTATTACTGTAGCTTTAGTTAATCTTCATACACATGTATAAGGTGAAATATTAAATTAGATATGATATGAGCGCAACATCTATACCATAAAATCGTTGGTCTCTTTGTATGTTTGTTCGCTATCTCCTTCGAAGATACTGGACCGATTAAATTGTATGGTAGCTTAAAATTTTGCAAATTTTTAGACTTAGATCATAGGCCGGTTTCTATTTTCAAAAAAGGTAGGAAAAAGTAAAGTTTTAATGAAATCGTGTAATTAGCGAAACTAAGCCTAGCTCGGGTGATTTACTATATACCATTATAGCAGCGCCTTATTCAACGAAGCATCGTAGGTCAGTGCTAGAATGCTCGCCAGCCACGCGGGCGGCCCGTGTTCGATTCCCGGCCAATGCATTCTATTTTTAATTTATATTAATGAATCGCTTTTAAATTAGCAAACCGAAGCGTAGCTCGGGTGATTCACTAGTTTTCAATAAATGTGTAACTTGTGCATGTACAGTGGTTGAGTTTTTATAGTAGAACAGTCAGTAATGTTTATATTCTTAATGTATTGATATAATTTTGAAATTTATTATATAGTAATAACACAATAGCATACTCATTCCACATCTATGTAGCTCAGTTGAACATCCTGCTTATAAGTATATCAAGTCAACTACTTTTTAGATTTAAAATATTGATGCATCAATGAGGGAACTACAATTTGAGGCAAAAACGAGTTAAGCGCACTATTTGCCTATATCTATTGTTTTACATATATTTGGTATTCTTCTTCTTACTTTTAATTACGTTATATGATTGTATAATTCCAGTTTTCATCTGGTATATACGCTGTTTTCCCAGCACTTCTTCTAACACTTTTCTTCTCTATGGGCAATTTATTTCATACGGGTTCTGCTAAACAGTGCTGGTTCATTCTGTTAGTCTGATCGTTTTACTTATGTCTCCTATCATTTGATCATTCACATAAATCTGTTATGTTACATATATTTCGTATATTATATGTTGTTAGAAGACCGGTCGCAACAAGGAATTCTTAACTTTTCAATGTAAATCAAATAGCGAGTTGATAATACCCTTTTGCGTTCAACGGGCCCCACTAGCTAATACGCGGGTGCAGGGATGGGTTCCCAATAATCTATATACTAATTTAAAAAGGCGCCACCAATTTAATTACTACATCAACTCCTAAACATAAATTGAAAGGTTTTGTCATAATCTTGGCTATTGTGGAATGTTCTCAGATAAACTATAGTTAGTTATGATAACAAAATGTGAATGCGACGTAATCCAAGCGATATCTATTTACATCGATACAAGTAAGTAATCAATTAAATAATTCTTGATGGTGTATTTACACTGGCAGCTTTTGCCATTAATTCAGTTATAAAATGTATCCGTGACTTAATCACGCTGTTTATATCTAGTATCTATTATTTTACATTTTGATTAATTAATAGATAAATACACATTATAAATACTCATCCATTTGTGGTTTACCATTGCTCATTATAAATCAATAATATCGGAGTAATATACTTTTTCAAGATTATCTTATGCACTTTGAATTAGGATCACGAATAAATATATCCAAATTACAAAATAACTTCATTCGCTTATCTGATTTCTCTAGCATTGACGATGCCCCAAGTTCGCTCTGGTTCTGTAGCGACACGATCAAATCAATCCTCCAAAGACAGCACAACAAAGAGTAGCAAATCGCCAAGTAGAAAAGACGAAAAACACAGGAAATAAAAAGCTCACAGTAAATGCAAACCGCAAAGGTAAACAGCAAATGTCAGCACTAAAGGCAGGCAACGAAAGCAGCAACAAAGGCGCTGTAATAATGTTACGTATTCATAAACAACTTTGTAGTCGGTGATGTACCTACTTCAGTTAATTATCGGCCTATTGTTTTATAGTCCCCAAATATGACCAGCCCACGACACAAGCTTGACACAAACGCTATCTCGTCGCACATCTTGAGGAGTTGTATCTAGAATATGACTACATGGTAAGTAGATTCGCCAACCCAAATAAGTAACTTACCCCAAAACAACGCCGGTCTCATATCAAATCCATTACAGTATAGACGTTTCCCCCAAATTCACAACAATACAACTATACGAATCCGAGAATAATTATGAGAGATAAATCTTCATTGGATTTAAAAAGCTGGCAATCAAAGCGGTAGAAGACGAACTTCAACAACAACCCTGATGAAGATGTTTTTTGAGGTTATTTTACATCTGCGGGGTAGTCATTACGCATAAACAAAACCAATCATTATAAAAGTGCGGCATACTCGATATTCCCTGGAGGAAAGTATGCAACCGGCTTAATTCCAACGGGCATATTACGCTTAAGTATGTTAAATAAGGCAAACCAATCCAAAACTTTATAACGAATAAGAATAATCAGTAATAATTCTTAGAGGTGCATTGCCAATTCAAAACATTCTGGCGGGTCCACAGCCACTACCAATGCAAGCGTTCAACTTAACCAACCAATTTTAAAATTCCCTAAATATATTAACCTCACGAATGTCAAAGGAAAATTCAAAAGACCCGGGTAGCAGTTTAGTCTTAACACTGTATTTAGGATTTGATCTCGAGAGTGTTGCTTGGTATGCGTTTTAGCATTTTATTTTTTTGTTTTGTTTTACGGTATCCTATTTTATTTATATGTTATGATTGGTCTAATTACTGCTTTGTAAATTCTTTCGTATCAATATGAAGATCTTTGCTACTTTATACGTATTGTCGTGTTTAAACATCTTATGATCCTATTTGCTTTTAATATTTATTTTCTAACTATCGCTGCGTAGTTGTCCTTGACTTATTATTGATACGCTTACGGCTGAATGAATAACCTTGACGTGCACGTTCTTCAAGGGGAATCGACGAATGAAACCCTCTTTGTGTTCTAACTCCAGTCGAGTTTCGCCTCTGACGTGGTTCACACGTTGTGTTACCGTGCTCTTCTGTCCCTTCCCTTGCAAAGAGTTTCGCCTCTGGCGTGGTTAACGTTGATCGTTACCGTGCTCTTTTGCTTTTTTCCTCCTGATGAAGCCCCTTACGAAAGTGGGCGAAACTTTGAGTTCTTCGATCTCAATCATGACTAAAGCTGATATTATATGGCAAATGCATATTTTGTATAATTCATATGCCGGGAAAGCTTTTTGCATATGTATACTAATTATGTGAAAAAAAATCGTGTAAGTCAAGTTTCATTTTGCATATTTTGCATATTTATACGTTTTTGAGCATACTTTCTGGATTTTGCATATTTGGCAATAATTTGCGATGTATGAAATTTTGAGATTTTTTTGTAAAATTTACTATTTTATTAAATTTATTAATACAATTTTTCTGTGCAACTGAGATATATACCTTAATACCTTCACTTTCTGCCTCTGGAGTGCAGTGCTCGTATCGAAATAAGCAGAAAAAAGGGACAGTCGCTGTTAAAATCTTCGACTATATAAACATAGACTGCCAGTAATCCCTAATTTTTCCATAGAAGCAATGTATAAGGAAGCAGCCAACATAGAATCCATTTCAAGAGTCAAACTTCGAGTGTTAGATGAATAATAGTCTGGTGGGGTTAGGGGAAATCTCATTTCTATGTTGGCTTATAACGTGAAGTTGGCGTTCGCAGTCCATGTTTATATAGGCAAACGTTAAAATGAATGACGTTTTTGAATAAAAATTACATAATTAAATATATTCATACAAAATAATTAAAATTTTTATATTATCTAGAATACTTCTACTTATTTTAAAACAAATTAAAGCATATTATGTGCATATATTGTACTTTGGGTGCATATACTCAAAAAAATGTGTGCATATACATGCACATATTTTCGTACATGTGAGTGCATATAATTATCAGCTTTACATGACACGGTCCAATCCCGGAAGGCGTTTGTTACTTAAAGCTTATGTATTATTTGAGGTTAAGTTAATAAACTGACAAATGGCGTTTAACCAAAATTCGAATATAAAACAGAAATTCCATGGCACTCTCTGTCCCGTTTTTAAATGATCTCACGGTATAATACGAATCACAAACGTTTCTTAATGCTACCGACGTAGGCCATAGTTAGTTTGGTTTGTAAAGAGCACTTTAAAAGAGCCGATAAAAAGGATGATAAGATGAAGAGACTTGTTCCGAATACGATGTCACTAGCTTCCAAGAAAGTTATTTTGAAAAAATACTGTTTTACATGAAGTCAAAATTAGCAGTAATTTATTTGCAATGGAGAATTAGATACCTACCCATTAGGAATTGCTTTTAAATAGAATATTACGGTGAACTGGCGCACTACGATGTAAATCAATGATTTTAAACATTTTCTTTAACTGGCATGCATAATAATGACAGGGACAGTGCACTAATATATTGTCCATTGAGTGACCAAAGCTAGTAATTTTTTGTAAAAGTTTGGGAAAGCCATATTGCCTGATTGTGGTAGGCCATTTCAAAGGTCACTTGATAGGTCCAGTGTCATGGCCTAGAACAATATACAGTGAGGTCGTAAAGTTTGGAATAAATTCAGTATTTCCTAACATGTACGTTTCCGGCTAAAACGCTCGGACCCGTCGATTTTTATTTTTATTTAAGCATTTTTTGAAATAAAATGCATATATACAGGGTGTATGAGGTATGGCGTTATCGATGTTTTTTTTTAATGGAAACTCCCTTTTTTATTACGGCATCTGAAAGAACGCATCTTTTTACTTACGGTAAGCTGATTTTTGAGTAGGTTGAGGGGGTTCCTATTTAAAAAAAAACATCGATAACGCCATACCTAATACACGGGACAGCCTATATGTATGCATTTTATTTCAAAAAATGCTCAAATATAATTAAAAATCGACGGGTACGAGTGTTTTAGCCGGAAACGTACATGTTAGGAAATACTGAATTTATTCCAAACTTTACGACCTCACTGTATATCGCCTTGGTATTTGTCATTTGTATAGTATATTTGTGCAACAACAATTCAAGTCTCTGCATACGTGGTTGCATAAAGGCCGGTTCTGCAAAATATGCCCTTTTCTTGCACCAAAACCAGAAATTAAGGGTGGTGCAACAACGGTGCATCTGAAGATTTCCTGTGACATTATAAAAACTTGAAATTAAATTGACTGATGGAGACGAATGATTCACGAGACACGTGGAGGCAATGGAGGTAATTCTCGTTGTCTCGTTATTTTTTTTTAAACGAAATATTATTTAGACTTATGTCCGTAGCTGTAAATGTAATTAAACTGTTTTTGCAATAATTATTTAATTTTTATTGCACATCTCTATCAAATAACATATTTCTAGGTTTTATATCCCAAACTTTTTGAAAATTATTGTTACTGTGAAAGCGTTAAAATGCGTAAATTGAAAACTTTTCGAAAAAGAATGTTCCAATGAAACAGTTTTTGTGTTCTTTTTTCGAAAATTATAGGTGTTCCTACTATATTTTTGCAGCAACCGTCAATAATGTACCTGTATGTTCTCTGAATGTCATTTTTTGGCAGTGGTCTATTATGATATGTTTTTCGGACTTTTTCCCCTGTCTAGGGTGTAAATCACACGACAAAACTCCCGAAACGTTGTGTGATTTACACGCTAGACAGTGGAAAAAGTCCGAAAAACATATCACAATGTACCTGTATCCCAATGTTGCTCATTTGTTCAATTAATCCGTTTCATTCATAATTATTGGCAGAATAAATAAGTGGGTATTTTATAAGCACGTAGAAACTATGAATCAAATGTGATATTTCTTTTTGGGCCAAAAGGCATTGTTACATAAGTGCCCAACGTTCATATTACGTATTTATATTATTCTTCAAAATAGTTAGTTATGAAATAGACTGAAGATTATTTTTCGTATACGCAAATCGACTTCTATCGGCGATTATCCCAATACGGAGATAAAATAAACCTAATGGCGGATAACGGAGATAGAGGAAAAGTGAACGGAAAGAAAAATAAATGGACTATACAAAATAAAAAAATACGAGAACGGAAGTTAGTTTACAATAACACAGCTGATACAAAAATTGTTAAAAAAATTAGAGATAAGCAAGGTGAGCTGCACTCAAAAGAAGAACACATTATGGAAAGATGAAGACAATATTTAAAAGAAGTTCTAGAGGATAGTAACGGAAAACAGAGAGAAGAAAAGTTGAAAATAAACGAAACGACACAGCTGCAAATGATGATGTACCGTAGGTGCCGACCTAAACGAAATTATAGGAACACACCTGGAAAGGATGAGAGTCGCCAGAAATGATAATACACATTTCATGTATTAAGGCTAATGAAGAACACAATAAGAGAAGAAGAGTGCCACTAGACAGTTATAATAGTAGTTTCACTATACAAACAAGACGGTATAAAAGACTGACCACAGCAAAGCTAGAGTACTATATATAACGGGAAAGATATTGACAAGAATATGAGAAACAAGATTAAGAAAAGCATTAGAAGTCACAATAGAATATACTCAATGTGGTTTTAGAAAAGGAAGGGGTTTGCAAAATAATATTTTCACACTAAGGTAATCGAAAAAATAAACGTGGAAAAGAAGAGACACCTATCTTTTCTAGTCCTTCAAAGAGCGTTCGACGGTATTAAGATATGTGGAAACCACTAAAAACAGTTATAGAAACAGGAAAGAATACCAAGAATAATAAAGTAGGAAAAAGTCTAAGAACTTCTATATGCAAACGATATAGTGACAATAACAATCTTGTACAGAAGAGAGAGAGAGAGAGGAAAAAAGACATTATATAGTAATAGAAGGAAACAAATAGAACGTAAACCAACAAAAGAATAGACTGACAAATACAGAGATAAGGTTCTGACAAAAATGAAAAGAAAAAACCAAACAATACAAAACTGGGAACACAATATACAGACACTGCCAAGGCAACAGAAAAAGTGGTAGAAGAAAAGCAACTGAGATGGCTATGATATTTACACGGCATAGTAGCAGATGAAATGGTGAAAGAAGCATTTGAAGCTAGACTAAAAGAAACGCACGAGCGAGAAAGCAATAGAATGCATTGATAGACCAGGGAAAATAATAGAAAACAGGAGAGTGCTAAAATAGAGAGCAAATGCGCAAGATTGAAAACGGTGTTAAAAAGTTCCAAGAAACGAAGTGTGACAACCCAATCGACATCAGGCCTTGCACCACACTGTAGAAAAGACTCATAATTATGTACGTATGTATTTATGTTAATAACTTTAGTACTACCAAAAGGAACTGTAAACGCGTGCAGCGCTATCATTGTTTGCCACGACGCGACGTGACGTCAGAAGCGCAGTGTGCTAATTCCCCTTAATATTAATTTATGCATATACGTCTTATCCTATAACTGACATTAGTTATGAATAGAAGTGATAAACAACGCGGAGATATTTTTATTTAATAGCTTGCTCAAACACGCTTTTGAAATTCGCAACAAAACGAAGGTGATCCACAAACGAGTGGTTTTAGCTTAAAAATAGCTATCGATTAATTAAGAAAACGATAGGAGTGCGTGCCAATGGAACATCAATGCCCATCTAATGAACTGTTACCGGATGAGTGCCCGTCAGGTTACTGATAGATAACAACCATCCTAAACAAGTTCATTACTTATCTTTATCTAAAGATAAACACGTTCATCGGAATTGATTACACAACTGACCGTCGCCTATAAATCTCTGGCGATAACAAATTCCTCTAGCTTTTGCATGTTCTTGAATTAAATAAAAGTAATGTCAGGAAAAGCCTGAAAATTGCGTTGTAATGAAATTACATAGCTTATCAGCCAAACGCAAGAAATGTAAAATTGTGGATACGTAGTGGAACCCTCATAATAAATCTTTGATCATTCCGTATTTCATGCCCAAAGGTTCTTCCCCACGCGGATTCAGTTTCTCAAACGGACGAAGAAAAAATTACTTTTTTATAGCTTGGGGTGGTTTGAGATACTGTGTTATTAACTAATTAATAAGAGCATTAATTTGTGAAGTTTGAGAAAAATTGCTCTGGGCAGAGACGGAAATTTAGGATTACTAGGGAATTAGCGCGTCAATATCTTTTACACAACTTTGAATTCATAAACGCAAGAGGGAATGTAATAATAAAGCACTTTGACAGATTATGTTATTTACGTTTGAATAAAATTAGGTTAATATTAAACATTAATTGAAACTAACTGAAATGAGCTTGCACGTATACTGGAATATAATGCACTGTTTTGATTATTTAGTTCACCTGACATCTGTCAATAGGAGACCAATGAAAACGTCAGATTTTGAATTTCATAGCCAACCAAAATCAATTATAGTGGCTATTGTACCAGTACCGAATTGCAGCGAATATTGTACTAGTACTCAAGTGACTATTCTGAACAAATTACAATATTTATTGAAGATGTTTACACAAATTACTTTTTAATATGTGTATCTAAACATTGAGCCTTTTTAATTTCAAAAATGGGTTTGCTTTACTGAATAGTCCTCTGAATACTATTCGTAGTCAAAGTTAGGTACACTATTTTTGGGGTGGTATCATTCATGTCCATTTGTACCCACACGCAATGGACCTCCGTGATACCTACTACCCCAAAAATAATCATAACTGTAGTACTTATAGTATTATATATTAGTAATGATGTCGTCTAGATCTAGACCTTTTAGACTCTTGTCTTGTCTTGTTTAGATTACCAAAATAAGGCTAACCAAAGTCCTATCTAGAAAATTCAAGACAAGAATTTCTTATTCTAGATCAAGACTTTTGACAAAATTCTAGGCAATTTTCAAGACTCTAGATTAAGTAGTAAGTTGTAGGTAATATAATTTTTTTATTCCAATACATTATCAGGTAAGTACAAAGTTTCAATAAAGATTGAAAGTATTCCTATCACTTAAGACCTTCCCTTACCAACCTACTTAATAATTGTAAAAAAAATCTGATTGTCGTCACAGATGATAGATAAAACCAGTTAGGCCCTGAACACACGGGGATTCCGTATCCGAGATTCGGTATGCGGCATACAGAATCTGAGTCTATTCAGACACGGCGACTGAATCTCAGACGCGGGCCTTCAGTCACTTGCAGTGCCGTGCTGTTATGGACCTAGCATTGTTGTTCTTTGTTTCTGTTGAATTAGTCTAGAAGTGCTGTATTTAAAGTCAGGGATTGGGCTCTACTAAGCTAATAAATTTTTCATTGTCAAATAATGTACGCTATATGATCGTTGTATAGTAAGGAACGCCCTGCTTATTCGATTTAAATAGAAGTTGAAGAAAATCTGCTACGCCTATGATATGATATCATATGTTCTGGCTAGCAAAAGGCGTGTGCAGGCTCTGGTACACGTGGACTCATATGCTCCATATGCTCCAATGGTAAATCGGTATCCGAGATACAGAATTTGTCGCCGGCGGCCGAAATGGAGAGATAAGGAAAATCGGCCGCCGGCGCCGGCGAAACATTCTGTATCTCGGATACCGATTTACCATTGGAGCACGTGTGCCAGGGCCTGGACACGCCTACTTTTTCCAGCCAGAACATATGATATCATATAGGAGTAGCAGATTTTCTTCAATTTCTATTTAAATCGAATATACGACGATCATAGAGCGTACATTATTTGACAATGAAAAATTTATTAACTTAGTAGAGCCCAATCCCTGACTTTGAATACAGCACATCTAGACTAATTCGACAGAAACCAAGAACAGCACGGCACTGCAAGTGACTGAAGGCCCGCGTCTGAGATTCAGTCGCCGCGTCTGAATAGACCCAGATTCTGTATGCCGCATACCGAATCTCGGATACGGAATCCCCGTGTGTTCAGGGCCTTAGACTGTTATACCTATTTAAAAATACACTGCAATATTTACTTTGATAAACGAATATATTGAGTATTCAAAACATGATAACAAAATTATATCAATGACATGTAAAAATAGCGGTAACAAAATAAAGTCACCATCTCTCTAACAAAAACTTTAAAATTTCAGAAATATAATACGTAGCTCGTTCCACCCGCGCCTGAATCAACCCATTATGATGAGCTTGCATTAAAGTAAATTGAATACTTAGTTAATGAAGAGTCTTGAAACAAGCTAAAATCTTGATATCTGACAAGACAATAAGAAGACTCTTTAATCTAGACTTAATCAGGTCTTATCCAGAAATGTCAAAAAATGCAGTCTGTGTAGACGGCAACGCTAAGTTTGAGGTACTACTGTTACAGTAAATAACATTTTAAAATTTACGCAAATGGCAGTATCTCATGGTGCTACCATTATGTCTACAAGATCAGTAGATATTGTATTTTAGAAAAGTGTTTCCTAAAAAATGCAAAATACAACAAAATTAAAAATATATAAGGTATTTATAGTATATTACATAACAAGCAGCGAAAGTTGAAAGTTAAAACATTATCGTACGATGCACTTTCGAGCGCGTTATGAACGCTACTGTAGATTTTCAGTAGCTTTTAGGTCAAAATGGCATGTTTTCAGTAGTTTTTAGGATAAAATGACATATTGTTAGTAGTTTTTACGTTAAAATAATAAATTTAGCCCATTATATAACTGTGAATTGTGCATTATTTTCATAACAAACACGTTCATCATAACGAAAAGGTGAATGATATTGTCTTTTTTCTTGGCTACTTGACTGTATAGAAACTTCCACTTTCGTATGTGGGCGTGGGAAAAGATTTTGCAGATATGCATATCAATGACTAAAGAGATATACCGATGGGGCCACAAGTATCATCAAAAATTAATGTCATCTAGTATGACTATGACAGAACAAATTGCTGCCTTTAAAACTGGCTCCAATATATTTTATTTTTAGATTAGATTTAAGTTGAAGTGTCATTCGACCGGTGCAAGCTTATTTGTTGGACAATTATATTACTTTTACGTGAAAATTAATTTATTTCAATATAATATTGTAATAAGAGGGATAAAAATAATATTTAATAATAAAATTTGACAGTTTAAATTAAAGGTATGTAAGCCAATTTTAAAGGCGTTGGTTTGCACTTCCACAGCCGTACTAGATGAGAATAATTTTTGATCTTAGTATATAACAGCAATGAGATAACATGAACAACAAAATACCGCGTATTGCTTGAGTAAGAAAGAGATAAACATAGGAGCAAATATTCGAGTAGGCTTGACGCTTATTGTAATTACGACATATGTCAACTAATGATGCCTACTAAACTAGTTTTTTTGTATGGTCATCTCTTTCTTACTCAAACATTCTATTTTGTTGTTCTTGTTGTCTCACTGCTGTTATATATAATTGTGGCCCCATCCGTATACTAATTTATTTGTTTCTCACTTGTAAACATCAGTTTATCAAGTCACTGTATTAATCAAGAAAATCTATTTTAACAAGTTACTAACTTGTAAAATCTTTACAAGTTAACTGTTAGTTTTACAAGCGTGCTCATAGATAAATGATAGCGTGAAAAGCCAGAGCTTTCTTCCTTAGTATGTGTCATATTGATGAATTTAGTTGCTTGCCAGTTTGACATTTTGATAAATGGTAAATTTCTAGTTATTTACAAGTGAGGAACAAATAAAATATTCAACAACACACGCAAGGTAACAGGTTTTACTGGCTCAAGAAGATGACTGGCTCTTACCAAGCTAGTAATGTTAAATACTATAAATAAAACATGGAGCCGGAAAAATTAACCCTATATAAAATGGCTACGTACCATGGTGGACATTAAATTTAGGCCGGAAAAATCGAAATTGATGTTAGGTGGACAAAAGTAGTAGTAATAGTAGATGTCATGCGAATGACAGGCCGGCTTAAATTTATTATCCGCCATTGTACAAGGAATATTGAATGTAAACAGAAAATCAACAACTTTGAAATAGAGAGGTTGGTTTGCAGTACAGTCCAAAAACGTTTACTTACCAAAATGGAGAAGAACTACAAAACTGCATTTGTCTTAAGAAACTAATAAGAAACTTGTCACAAATAAAGCCACGCATCTTACATTTGGTGTCCCTACCTTTAAACCGTGACAGGAGAATATGTAACAACAAACACGTTTTCATAGAACCACTACAAAATGTTTTTAGAGTTGACCTGGTATATTTTGATAGCGATATTTTCCGTAATGAAATGACCCAGACAAGTTTCTGTGTGTCTTCAAGCTTTAAGGTGGGTGCAGCCTAAAAATTAACACTAAAAGTTCGTAACAAGATGCAAGGTGTTTTTCACACGAAGTAATCTAAGAACTGAGAACGAAGTTCGACAATAAAGATAATAGACGATCAGGAAAATCGATTCGGGTCAGAACAATACCGGCTGAAAAACAGGGCCTCAGTTCTCCGGCTTGACGTCAGCACCATAAGGCCGAATTGGTCAAGGAGGACCTCTTATTTCGAAGCTGGAGGCGGCGGAGTAAATTCAAATATAATAAAATCATTGGCCAATTCGGCCTCCTTGGGTTGATGCCAAGCCAAGTGGATTGTAAAATATCCAACAAAGTAATATATAATTATTACACAATAGTTGAGTTTAGGTTACAGTGTAGACTGCTGAGATTCGCCAGAGAAATATATAAAAATAGAAACTGGAGATGGACGCATTAGAAACCTCCAGAATGCATATAATAATTACAAATATAAGAACAGTACAGCATATATTGAAGGGAAAACAGAGAAACAATAACTGATGAACTGGCAATCATTAAATCACCGAAAGAAAATAAACCAAACGAATTAAAGAAACAGGAAAAAGGTGTGTGTAGGAATCAGATAACGATGGAAGGCGTATTAAATCGAATATAGTATGTAGTGATAATGAAATATGTGGCTTTCAACACAAGAAAATGTAATCGCCAAAACGAGCCATCTAGTTGTTACAAATTTGAGCCAACCGCTTATACAGCCACTAATCGACATAGATGGGGAGACACAGTAAGAAAGACTAGAACGGCTATCACTGACATCTAAATGGAATAATGGAACACTTTTATCAGGATGTTATGGTAATGGAGAGATAAAAAATGAAAAGTTTAAATGTTAAATGGACACAGTAAATCGAATTGTAGCTGTTTCTGCTGCACATTTTATGCTACACGTAAAAATAGTTCTGTAGAGGCAAAGCACTGAATAGCTACCAAGTTAGTGAAAAAGCGAGGCATTAACATTTAATCTGCGGTTGAATGGTAATGAAATGTGAAGCATGTAGCATGTGGCATAAATTAGATCAAATTTAAATACAACCTTTCGAAGGAACTTACCACACCTTTGTTCAAGAACCTCTTAAACGAAACCAAGTTAATTTTGGAATTGTTTGTAATATATATTTCTTCTCGAATGGATGTCTATAAATTCCACTTGGTCTTCTTGACATAAAAGCCTTTTTGTGTCATAAAAGTTACCGCTGCACCAGTATAGGGAAACAAATGCTGTGCAGTTAACAGACATATGGGTGCTAATTTCATTCTGTCCGCAGACACATGGTATCAATTTACGAGAAAGAAACAAAGTTTTTCGCATCGCATGATGCTATCGCGCCACTTGAAAGTAATTGCTTCCTGACATGTCACACCACAACCAGGCAGTTTTAGTCACTTTTACGGAGCTGCGATAACTCTTTTGGAAAGATAAACTACAGTAGCCGTTTAACTGCTTATCGATAAAACAAAATTTACGCTGGTTTCACCTGACCGCCTGCAAGTAATTGTATGGGGCTGTAAATAAACGCCACAATACTCTAAATAAGCGTAACTGTCACACTTTGCGTTTACCTGGTTTGTTTAATTCTAAATAAAGAAACGACTTGCTAAGCAAGTGCTGATCGTCTCCGGATAAAATGTTAACGTTTTAATTAGGACTGGCGGTAACTAAAGTTAAAATATGTGTATATGTTGTATTGCTATACACAGGGTGACGTGTAGATGAGTTCAGCTGATTTTACTCAATTTTTATATATGGTGGATTAACGATGACGCATATAAAAATAAGCATTTCTTTGAAATCCCCGCGGAAAATTACACAGTAGTAGTTCTTCATGAAAAGCTGTGGTAAAACTCTAAAAATACCACACTCAAGACGGTTCCTTATACCAACAAACGTTATTCTTAAAATGTTGTTAGTCGCTGAACCCTCTATCCAAACCAAACCAGGACCATCATAGCCAGGTAGAGAATTCTGAATACCCAAAAATTGCCCTGCGACCATTGCGTTCGACAGGGCCCACTAACTAAAACTTCGGTAGTGGGGTGTGCGTTAACACTGAACTGAATTTAAATAAATACAAGCGCCACTAGTTTACATAGTCAACAATGCGCATATATAAACTGGAAAATTCTCTGATATTATGAGTATAGTTAACTTGCAATGATTATGAAATCTTAGCAGTTGTTGCCTCTATGAAATGTAAACGAACTAATAAGCTATACCTTCTTAAGAAAAAAACAAGATATAAATGCGGCACAATGAAATTGAGAAATATGCTATTATTTTATGGACAGGTTTTGAATACAAAAGAGGTAGTTTCTCGTACTGATAAATATTGAGATGGTTTTAATCTCACAATTCAGCTCTGTATGCAGTGCTAAATATTTAACAAAGTCGATTAAAGCACAGAGTTAAAATATTTTATGTAATTGCAATTTAAACAGTAGCAACTATTAAAATGCATAGGTAATGAGATGCAAGAAGATTTAATTAGAGAGGATAAAGGGAAGCATAAGCAAAGCGAATTTCAAAGGGTTTGAATTTGAGACTTGAGTAAAATAATTAAAACGATTTGTTCATATTTAAAGCCAGACCAAACGAAATTAATTGTCACAAAAGGTTTGTTATGTGCATACCGAATGAGCGTAGAATTATGAATAAAAGTACAGGCCAGTGAAAAGCAAGCAAGCTGAAAGGTAGTTGAAATCGAAAGAGGATAAAATAAAAATTGCATAGAGCAATAGAAAATAACGGCAACTGAAAAGAAGAAAAACAAGTGACATGTGCTAAATTATGAACTCAAGAACCAGTGCATTAATAAAAACGAAGTGCTAAAGCAGAGCAGTGTTTTAAAAATGGTCGGTATGTAACGAGAAAGAACAATTTTAGTTATAAGCAATAAAGACAATTTTTAGATTTAAGCAAATGTCTATAATTAAGAAAGATGTTATCAAAATTAATTTCCATTTACAATACCAGATCGCGATGCTTTTTTGTTGATAATAAAAGGGGAACAACTGCTGTAAAATTAATGAAGCTTGGGGCAAAATTTGCGCTCCCTTGAATTAATGTTTTACAATAATAAAAGCAGCTGTGGTAACGTTTGTGGCAAGTTCCCCGACGTAAAATTATAAAATTTCCAAAACCATCTCCGAGTGGACAACAGCAGCCGACACCTGAAATCTTCAAGCTTCGACTACGGCCCATTTAAGCAGCTGAACCTAGGGGACTCTTTTTCTATACATCAGGGAGGTGTGTACAAGCAGCCCAGAGCAGCATTTACGGCCAGGAGAGCGACTCCAAGACCAGAAATCGAACAGCGTCACCTGCGACCATCTGCGGGCTAAGTTCGGCAAGAACGTTCAAAGTAGGATCTGTCTAATTATTTGAGTGTGGGGGTTTTGAAAAGCTGTTGAACTCCGAGAATAAAGCCTGCGGAAGAAGTCCACCGCATTTTCAAGCGTCCAGCTACGCCTTAATCTTCGTAATCTACACGGCAACATTAGAATTTGCGGTTTTGGCCTGATTTTAAGGCCATTACAGAAAGTAAGACAAAAAAGCATCAGGCGTCGATTTACGTCACGGTTAAAACAAAATTGAATCAGGCGGGAATGTAAATCAATTTACCTGACGTTTCCTTGCTGAATGTCACTAACGCTGTTTGCACTGACGAAATTTCTGTGTTCAAACGTCAGTTTGTGAGGTTAGGAATAATACGTACTAGAATCGCGCATCTGAACTACATCTAGTAAAATTCTCTAAAACTAATTTTCAAATAAACTCGAATTCTGAATCCACCTGAGAAAATCAGTTTTGTGTTCTGCCGGAGCTAAAAGAATTATTGCAGTTCAATAAAATATAAAAAGGGGCAATTAACTATTTCAATTGAACAGTAACAATTACATTCATTTTTAACTAGCCTAAATTGCTGACAGGCAAAGTTAGCACAATTAAAATACCCTGAGAATTGTAGTGATTTGCCCTAACTATTATTTTCTAATAATAAAAAACCCTTATAAGTTAAGGCACTTATTACAATATATCTATATGCATATATGTAATCCTGAATTTATGTCATTTAACAGTACATATCAAATTCGCGACGTGATCACAATGAGCTCGCAGTAAATTGGTTATTATAGATATATGTTTAATACATACATAAATATTCCAAATTAAAGGTACGTAGAAAATACATATCAAACATTAATGTGATTTTCCACATTACCTTAATATAATTTAAATTGTGACCAAATAACGTACAGACAAAGTGTTAGCTTATCTGTGGCTTTCAATGTCGATCAAAGCCAAGAAAATCCACAAAAACCCAGTCCCCAACAACTTTCTACAAAAAAGACTACCAAAATCGGCAGCAAAAAGAAACTCATCCATACATACTATCCATCATCCACAAAAAGTCCTATAATAAAGATAATAATTTCACAGGAAATCTTTCATTTAAACAACTTATTCGAAAATAAAGACGGCTTTAGTGCTCCCTCTCTAGTCCTATGAATAATCCGTCTGAATGATATTCCAAAACTAACTATTTACAAATAATAATCTGGAACAATAGCGACCACTCAGATTGTCCATCCAAGTCCAAATATCCCCCATTCAGAATTGGAGACGATATTCCACAAAAACTCGATAGATTGTTTGTTACCTTTCTGCCCCAAATGGTTATATTTTAGTTTTTATCCCTACGCGACGATGTGACGCAATGACACTAGAATACTTAATCAGAAGTAGAAGTTACTACACCAACCCATCACATTGTACTGCAACCAACCTCGTAAATTCACAAAGCAGGTGCACAACACTACGAATCTCAACAGAAAATTCGTATGGGCTATGACAATTTAGAAATATTATTCATACATTTTCATGGATAACCTATATTAATTTTTAATTAACATCAGCGCTAAGTTAGAGTTACTTTTATGATATGAAAGGCACAGCCTATCTTCAACCTTTACATACCTAATCATCAAACATCAAAGTGAACAGATAAGTAAGCCGTTCAATTAAAATTAAGTTTACCATCGTTTATGTTTCTATGTTGATCGTCCCTGTACGATTTGTAAATACGTTTACCATGATTACTGCCACGAAAATTGAGTATCTTTAAAGGTAAGAGAGAACGATCATGTTAATTACTGTATTATTTACCTTCCATTTCTCTTATTTTTAACATATAAACTTGGACTATAAAATTGTTTTGCTCTTGAAAGAAAATCTTTATTTGTGAAATTGTTACAAAATAGAATCGACAAAAATATTAATTTATTTGGAAACTGTACTTGTACATTCAGCACATTGTATTAAAGTTATTTGACATGTAGGAGAATGCTTAATAGCATAATCATATTACAAGCAGGCTTATAGGCTTTTGTAACTTCTGAATAAAACTTATAAACTATATTTAAAACTAAAACTATTCTAAGATAAATGAAAAATCCGATAGGCAAATCGCTTGATAAATATTTAAAGACTTAATTAATGAGATTCAGTGCTAAATTGTTTGGATATGCATCTGTGTACTAAGTGGAGCACTATATTGTGAACTGTAATTACGAATTTCTGCCGACTGTTAGTGTTGGAAGGTCCCTTAGGATAACCACATTGGTGCAAACCATGACGCGTTCGTTACTATGTGCAACACTTTGATTGGAAAGGTCCTAGAATTTCTATATTTGAGGTGGAGGACGTCGTAGAGCTAGTTGGATACCTTAAGAACAGACTACTTTAGTTATCGCGCCGTATATAACAGGACTTGTTTGGTAATTGTGATTTTCAGACTAGGAAATAGTTCAGTGGGAGAAGTAGACGTAATTTATATAGAAGTCCGATATTCCAGACCTTGTTGAACGCCTGTGTAACGCCAGCAGAGCAATTTTGTTTGCTATCAAAAACTTCATTAGTCTTTTGGTCTACCCGGTGTATATGTTCTATTGTAGAGTGCATTTATCTGAATTGGTGATTATGTATTAGCTTGTTATTTTTAAGGGTTGGAAAAGGCCTTTTCGGTAGAATTTTTTCAAGAACTTTGGATACAGTAGTATTGGTTAAGGTATTTTAATTCAATTTTAAGAAATTGTTTAAGAATTTTACCAGAAATTATAAAATACCCCGTTGTGTTTTTGGGATGTACTGTACTAATGACTTCTTGAACATCAGTCATTTTGAGGTGTTGAGCTGGTGGTTCAAGTTGGAAGGGAGTCTCTAGCATTTTAATAATATGGGTTTCCTCTTCGGGTTCATATTTTGCGGCATGGGACTGAAAGACGTTAGTTAGGATCGTACTTTTTCATCTTGGCTTCTTGCCCAAGTTTCTTGTGTTGCAAAGCCTTTTTAGCCTCTTTTAGTTTTTCTGTCGTTCTCCAAATGGAATGAGTGCATTCATTTTTTTTTTATATCCAGGAGCTTCTTTAGTTACTATGTTGCTGTATTGAGTAAACATTTGCGTTTTGGTGTTCTCAGTCTGTGCCACTGTCTTAAAACTCTTAATTTTTCTCAACTTTCTGCTTAATTAATATAGGACCGTTGTAGGTTGTAGGCGTTATTGATTTTTCTGAAGTTGCATTCCACCACGCCAACTAAATTGGATCGCTGGAAACTTGACAGCTGCTTCGATATCGTCTTGTTTTGAAGGCGCGTTTAGACTTCGCCCTTTTGCGGTTAGTGTGACCAAGACAAGAGCATAGTTTGATGATAAGTCGAAATATTATTTCTCTGCATCGAATCTTGAGGGATACCTTCGGTGATGCAAAAACCAACTAAATCAGGGAGTTTATTCCTGCTAGATGGCCAGAATTTGGATTCTCCTTTGGATATCTGTTTCAGGCTTTCAGGTTGTTGCTTTTTAAAGTTGCTTTCTATAGTTCTCGTCCTTTAGGCATAAGTGTGGATCTCGAGTCAGTGTACTTGGCATTGTTGTCCCCGCCTATAAGGCGTCGTCCTAGGGTGCTATAGAAATCTTCGAATTGTTCCTGTTTTACTGTGTATCTGGGAGGAAAATAAAATGCCGAAATAGTTAAGAGCCCGACCGAATCTTGAATTTGGAGATTATATACCTCGATGTTATTTCTATCAATAAGATGCACTCTTCTAACCAATCAAATTTCAAATATTAGCAGGTATATGGTATATCCTCGATAGCGAGGATACGGAAGCTCTAACCTTTCGCCTTGCAGGCCAAGCTCCTTCATGGGGTGTTAGTGCCTCACCATTATTATTATTATTATATGGTATATCCGGGTATACACATGTTGGTACATTTCCATGGTAACACACATGTGGCAATAGCATTATCACGACTCGCTAACTTGTTTGACAAACGTCAAAGTCACGTTTCTTACACAATTCAGTAGGCTGTGAGCATTATAAACTCCTCAAAAATATACTTAGCTATCTATGAATACCGTTACACAAATTGTTTATAAAGTGTAAAATTTTCACTTTGGCTTTCGCTTGAAAAAAACTCGACAAAATGTTGTAACTGTCATTCTTAAAAATACTCTAAAAACCAAAAAGTACAATTGGGACCAATTCGAGAATTTTTGCAATAACCGGAACTACAAATTAGAGCAAACACCTCTGTTGAAGAAAATGGTGAAAAATCTTAGAAGACTGAGCATATAACATGATTATCTTGGTACTAGTGAGTCACCCGAACTACGCTTCGGTTCCCTAAATTAAGAGAGATTCATTAATATAAATTTAAAAAAGGATGCATCGGCCGGGAATCGAACCCGGACCGCCCGCGTGGCAGGCGAATACTCTACCCCAGGACCAACCTGGGTTGTTTGAATAATGCGCCCTTATAGTGATATATGAACATATGTATTCACCCGAGCTAATAGCACACGGTGACAGCAGCTGTCACACCGTAGCCCACGGCGACAGGCGCTGCGCTCCGCTGCTTAGAGGATCATAGCCAACTCTGTCCCAAAAAGGTCGTGAACGGCTTATAGTTATAAGACTGACATATACAGACTGCCCATTTTATCGTGTAACCACTGGATAGGCAACACATTTAACAAGCTCATGAGATTTCACAGATAACTCTTAATTAAAAATCCAATTTTCTAACGTTGGAAAATCAGTGGTTTCACTCCGCATACGTAGACCTTGCCCATAACAAACAAACCAACAAAATTAAGAGTTAACTATGAAAATTATGAGCATGTTAAATGTGTTGCATAACTCTTTGTTAGAAATAAAATGGGCAGCCTATAGTAATAGACTAGTAATTGAAAATCTATTGCATAATTCTTATATGTACTATCGTGTGTTTAAAAAAACTCATTCGTAGCATGCCATGAACACACGACAAAATAAAGATAAAAACAAAAGTATTCGAAATAGCTGTTGATGTTTCAATCAACAACATACGTACCTATGCAAACTTCTTGCAATTAAGAAGCAAAATGCAAACTAAACAATTTATTTCGAAACGTTACTATTTTTCAGTTTCGTAATCTAATAAACCCAGAGCGACATTCCAAACTGCTTGTTAACTATGAAGGCTGTTTATGAAATCTTACTACGAAATCAGAACTTGAAACTTCAGGCGTAACTTTTATCAACTTAAAAATACGCTTGGAGTTCCTAGAATTAGACGAAAGTCGCGTTCTCAGCAAAGTTCACAGGTGCCATCAAAAGTAACGACTTACATTTCGCTGGTTTATTGGAAATCACAAATTTGCTGTAATGAATCGATGCACACGGCACGGAAAAGGAAATATTGCATCGATAGTAGAGGCGGAAGCACCACCTGTATGTAAAATTGCTGTTTATCTGATTACAGCTTTTGTAAATCCTGCATGGGAACTGAAGAGTACCTACTTGTTTAATAGAAACGAATGATTATACAATATGTACTGCTGGACCAACAATAGAAACACTTTGTTATTATTAAGTAAATACGTATATATTGTAGTTTCAATTTGCTTTTTTACGTTAACGGTTAAACTAATATTAGCCTCATAAAATTATCTGACTATTTTTTCATTAAATAAACACTTTTTTATTCCCCTCTTCTAAAACACCAGGGAAGTATTGTAATCGCAAAAAAATCATGTTCCGAGATTTCTTCAGATCTTCGCGTTTCAGGGTCCCTGGATGACGAACACAGGTTTTCTCAATTTAGTCTATCTGTCTGTCTGCTTATCTGTTTGTCTGTTGACGGTATAACCCAAAAACTCCGTGGCATGAAACCGTGAACATTTCTGACTAATATATACAAGTTGAGCACCTTAAAAAATATTTTTGAATTTCTGGGTTAAATGAGAAATAGATAAAATTAATAATTTGCACATAGGTCAGGTTTTACCCTTGACGAAAATGGAATCCAACAGATATAGGGTATGCCATGAAAGAGTCAGTTTCAACAATAAGTCTATTCTGTTAAATACAGCCGTGCATTGCAAAGTCGGGAGAGGCCTTCGACGACCCGGTAGATGAGAAGCCGGATTTAAATTCGCTTTTGCAGGCGTTGTAGTTCAAATCTCGTTTTGGTTTTTTAAATTTGAAATTGATTTAATTCGCATTGCCATGTGTTTCCTTTTATTCAGTATTATTACAAACGAGAAGCCATTTTTACCCTGAATTTCCTTTGATTTTTGACATTGTTTAGTGCCACAAGGTCCATTTGCGAGGGAAGTTCTGAGTAAAGTCCTTGGTAGATTTTTTTTAGGTACACAAACTACACCATCATATGTATTGGTCTTAATATTGACAAGTATATTAAACACCCGCATATTATCTTAAGCCTTATTTACAATTTATAACTGTAATATATAAAGAAAAGTTCTGACTCACTCACTGACTCATCAACGCCCAGCCTAGACCCTTGGACCTAGAAAGCTGAGGTTCCCTTTCTGATGTATACAAGGAATAAGGAAGGATATTTCAAAATTCAATCCCTAAAGGGGTAAAATGGGGGTTCCAATTTTGTATGGAAAAATAATATTAAATAGACATTTCGACTTGAAACTTCGTAGGAGTACTATACTCCTAAAAACAAATAAGCAAACACATATATCGTGATTTTCCGAAAATCAACCCCTTAGGGGCTGAAATGGAGTAAATAAGCCTAAAAATCGATATGGGTGTCGTTATTGATTAATTTTGGGCAGAACAACGTTTGCCGGGTCAGCTAGTAATTGTATATAATTTAGTTATCCAAACCGAAGCCTCATTTAGTTTTCTATTAATGTGAATTTTCCACGTTAGTTTACGGTCCATGTGAAACTTTAAGCAGTTGACTGCCTGATCACGTGAGTCCCCTCAAAGTGAAAATGTTTACTTTGCACTTGCTGGCATTTAACTGAAGACACCATTTTGTGCGCCAAGAGGTGATTATATTTATTTTTTCTTGTAGATTATTTTTGGCTCATCATGTGATCACTGCAGTGTCATCTGCGTATATATGTTGAACAAAATTGGGCCTAATATTGATCCTTGTGATACTTCTGCTTCTATGGGCCTGCCGTAGATTGCTTCGTTCCAACCATATATCTAATACTTACTATATTGCTAGCGGCTATGAGTGGGAAACTCGCCAAGGAAGTGAGACAGACAACCAACTCTTAAATGTATAATGGTGAGCTGTGTGCAAGCGCGGCGGCGTCGTCCGGCCAATGGGGAAGTGGTCTAGTTTAAAATTCGCTTCTAAAGGCGGAGTTCGAATTCTCACGCATGCGCACGAGACGCGTTATACTCTAAGTGAGACTATGTCGGCGCCGTAATGATTTCTGACGTTCCGAGGCCCTACTAGCAATATATGTGTATTATATATATGGTTCCAACACGTATTTTGAAAGTGCATGATGCTAGGAAGGGTCTTATTATAAGTAATAGGTACTTAGGTAGTTTGATTTGCACAAGTTTATAAAGAAGCCCTATTAGACAAACTGAATAAAAAGCTTTGCTTATATCTAGGAATGCGATAATAGTGTGTGCTTTATTCTCGTAACCTTGTTCTATTTTTTCTAAGATTCTAAGCAATTGGTGGTTAGTCGAATGCTGGTCTTTAAAACCAAACTGGTAATGTGGAACCACTTTTCGTGCTACCAGGTGTTCACTTACTCTGCTTGTATGACTTTTTCTAGGATCTTTCCAAGTGTCGGCAGGAGCCGTTTTTGTATATAATTAGCTGGACTTCTATTGTCTTTACCTGCGTTACGGATTATTATGATGGCTTCTTTCCATAAGATGGGAATATAACCTATTCTCAGGCACATATTGTGGTCAAGTGAGCCATAGTTTTTCGAGTCAGTTTTTACAATACGACGTAATTAAATCGCATCCCGAGGACTTTTTGAGCTTTAAAGTGCTAATGTAATTTTTAAGTTTCGCTGAAGAGGTTGGTTTGATTTGCCGGAGTGCTTCTCTTACATAATCGTCTTGTGCTCTTGTGCTCGTTGAGCGTCGTCTAACTGCAGATTGTTTAGTTGGTGGTGAAGGTGTTTTATTTGATGTTGATGTAAATATTGGATTTGGTTGTGTTAACATGCTTCGGGTAGCTCTTCCGCTTTTGATTCTTCTATATATTTTTGGTAAGATCTTATCATAGAACTTTATGATCTATATCCTCAGGTGTGTTCATATTATTTGGGCACTCTAGTTCCCGGTTGAGATTATCCTGAAATTTTTCCCAATCTATAGTACCCTTTATTAGTGGAGGTACTTAGGCAAACGGCTGCGGGTTTTTTCAAATGTAATTAAGAAGAGCAGATAATGTGAGTCAATTTCTATGAGAACTTCTTAGTATTAAAGTTTGTTGATTTTTTTACGAGTATTATGTCCAGAATATCTGATGTTCATTCTGTAAAGATGGTATGTGAAATCATTAGGAGCTACTATTTGTATGGCGTGTGCTGCCGAAAAAGAGTAATCTCAATCAGGATTATTTGCAATATAAAATAAAGACATTTTGGACGTCTGCAGTAAACTGAAGTAAACTATTGAAATAATCTGTTTCTTAATGGATCTACCAAATGTACATGTTGATAAATATCTATTGTTTAATTATAGTACCGTATTGTTTAAGATATCAAATGATAATTTCTAAAAAAGGCGGAAGCCTATAGTGTGCCGTACCTCTGCTTTAATAATTATTATACGAAAAATACAAATTCGAGCTGTTTCATCCACGGCAACAATTAACCTCGGAAAAAGGCAGTGATACAAGAGCTCGTTATTTACGGTTAACGAATGAAATTAAAATCATTTGCAGGGACCAGGCTTGACTTCACCCCATATCCTGTGTTATAAATCCCTATGTAGAGTATGCAAAGTTATTGAATTTATAAAGCATGCATATTGATTTTTAAAAAGTAGCGCCAGGTTGGTGGAATTGAAATATAATTGCAGTTGTCTAAAAAACCAAAATTTTCAATGATAAAGGTAAAATCTTTGTTATTGGGTTGACGTTGTAAGATTTAAAAGGAATAAATAAAAATTAATATTAATAAAAAGATAAATTATTCAGGAAGCTCGAACAGATAAGATTATTTGATATACAACCGTTTTAAGTTAAAATAACTATGTATTATTATATATTTTTAATTTCAAGATAAAATTCAGATAAAATTAGTACTAAATGTATATATAACTCATAACACTATTTTAAATATTAATTTATGAGAAATATGTTGCAACATTTGGCTTGTTAGCATTATTTGTAAATAGGTTGTGTAAATGTTAATGATTCGTTTATTTTAGGAAAACGACAATCTATAGTAACTTAAAGACTCCTGTTCATTTTTACGTAAAATTTTGAAAAAAATAAATTTTATTTCATCTTTAAAAATAACCATTGCAAATAGCTAAATACTGATGTTAATAATGTTGATTTTCAAAAATTTTTGATAAAATCAATATTACTTAATGTATTTCCATTTGCTTATAAGTACTATTGTTGCGAACAATACACCTGCAAGGTAATGCTATTTACGTGGTTCGTGGCAAAAACGGTCTAAAATATGTAACAAATGACTTCCGGAATCGGACCATGTCATTATTGAGATTGAAAAACTCGACGTTCCACGCACTTTCATAAGAGGCTTCATCAGAAAGTACGCAAAAGAGCACGGTAACTTAACGTGTAAACCACACCAGAGGCGAAACTCTTCAGAAGAGGTCTATCCCTTTTCTTGTGAAAGAGTTTCACCTCTGGTGTTGTTCACACGTTGAGTTACCGTGTTCTTTTGCCTACCTCCTGATGAAGCCCCTTATGCAAATGAGCGAAACGTCGAGTTCTTCAATCGCAATAATAACACCATCTAATCCTGGAAGTCGTTCGTCAATAATGACTTTGAAATCCTCCGAAATCATCAAGGTGTAAAATACTAAAGTTATAATAATTGTAAAGAAAATAATTATATTATAAGGGTGTTATTCTACTTCGTTCTCTGTTTTTGTGTCCGATGTTACGCTGTTCTTATTAGTTAAAACTATGACCGGACATTTGCCGTTTTGACTTAGGGGCGCTTTTCAGTCCTAGAATTGATTTTGTTTTTAAATCTTGCAGTAACAAGTTAATAAAAATAGCCCTAGAGCAAAAACTCTACAGATGTTAAGCTTGGACTTCGCGATGTCCATCCTATGGAACCTTCTCTTCCGATCTTTCTATTGTTTTTTAAATCTTTCAATAATAAGTAAAAACGATAAAAATAAGAATAAAGCCTGAATCCCTAGTTTAACAGATCAGATTTACGAAAAAGCTAAATGCGATACGTCTATTCTGAGAGATTGTCCAATCATTGGCATCTTTTTCGTAAAGCATTTTTTTCATTTCATCGTCGGCTAAGAGAAAATGGAAACTTCAAGCAAGAAGGAGGCCCAGTTCGCCCAAAAACTGTACGCTCTGTAAAATTTGGGGTAGAAGTGCTGCATCGAGTAGAGAAAGAGCCTCATATGTGTATCCCCCAGTCAACAGTATGGCGTGCCCTGCATGAATAGCTATTGCACCCTTATCGTCTCCAAAAGTACAATAGTTGGGAATGAAGAGTACAATAGTTGGGAATGCGAGACTATAAACCTAAAATACATTTCTGCTAATAACTTTTACATAGTCTTGCAATACAGCCTGATTTTGGTTCTATCATCGTACCTACCGATAAAAGGTGTTGTGTTCGAGACGTTTCTTCAATAGTCGAAATACCAAAGGTATAATATTAAAATACTTATCTTTATAGGAACGAACACGTTAGCAGAGAGAGTTCGGAAGCCGTAGGACAAAAGAAAAGCAGGGGTCACTTTTATGAAAACTGTGAACTTGCAGCAGCTGCAAAGGAATTCTAGAAGTGGAAACTTGATAGCATCACGTAAGGGGACTCCAGGGGAGTTGCTCGGTTGAGACAGGCATGCTGTAGTATATTCAAGGGTAATACCACAAGCAGTGGATATATTTTTGACAAATATTTTGTCGTTTCCATGTAAATTATTGCGTTTAAATTTCACGATACAAAATCACATTAAAAATGCCACGAGCCGAAGGCGAGTGACATTTAAATGTGATTTTGTTAAGTGAAATTTGTAATAATTTCTATGGAAATGGCAAAATATTAAAAAAAAATATATTCACTTCGAGTGGTATTTGGAATGACTATTTAACAATATTAATACATAACTATTCACTTTATTGAAAAATAATCCAACAATTAACATAATTATTCATTCACAATTTAATTCAGCGGAATACTTCCAAAACATATAATTTTAAAATTTTTAATGCAAGCCAAACTTTGTTTACATAGTTTGTTGGTGTTTAGTTTTACGTAACCTAGCGATATCACTAAGGACAGAACATCGTTGCTAAGCGATATTTCGCAATAAGGCTACTTAGTTTTTGAGTAGGTACATTGTTTTGTGAATATTTGGCATGGTGCCCAATATTCAGTGATATACTGTCCCTATTGGTTGAAAGAAGCAAATCTCTGCAATATGATTGGCTTCTATATTATAGCGTTGAATAGTCAGATATAAACGGGGCTGCGCGCGCTATTGCGCGGTCTATCCTGATGTATTTTCGTATGCGCTGCTTAGCACATTTTATGTGTCACCAATGAGAAGCAGTTTTAAGCTTTACTCATCATTTTCAAAAAGAAACGCGAATTGGTTAGGGTCCTTTTCTAAAATCGCATCGATTTAATCACAATTCCGCTCAAATAACGCTCCGCCCCTCTCCAATGGGGGCCTTCGGGGCTTCGCCCCTCTCCAAGGGCGCTCTCGGGGCTCCGTCTCTCTCCAAGGGGGCTCACGGGGCTCCGCCCCTCTCCTAGGGGGCCCTCGGGGCTCCGCCCCTCTCCAAGGGGTTCTCGGGGCTCCGCCCTCTCCAAGGGGGCTCACGGGGCTCCGCCTTTCTCCAAGGGGGTCCCGAAGCTTCGCCCCTCTCCAAGGGGGCTCACGGGGCTCCGCCCCTCTCCAAGGGGGTCCCGGAGCTTCGCCCCTCTCCAAGGGGGCTCACGGGGCTCCGCCCCTCTCCAAGGGGGACTTTAGGGCTCCGCCCCTTTTAAGGGGGCCCCGGAGCTTCGTCCCTCTGCAAGGGGACTCACGGGGCTCCGCCCCTCTCCAAGGGGGCCTTCGGGGCTCCGCTTCTCTCCAAGGGGGCTCTTGGGGCTTCGCCCCTCTCCTAGGGGGCATTTGGGGCTCCGCCTCTTTCCAAGGGGGTTCTCGGGGCTTCGCCCCCTCCAAGGGGACTCTCGGGGCTTTGCCCCTCTTCAAGGGGGCTCACGGGGCTCCGCCCCTCTCCAAGGGAGCTCCGGGGCTTCGCCCCTCTCCAAGGGGGCCCTCGGAGCTCCGGCCCTCTCCAATGGGGCTACGGAGCTCCGCCTTTCTCCAATGGGTTTCACGGGGCTCCACCCCTCTCCAAGGGGGCCTTCGGGGCTCCGCTTATCTCCAAGGGGGCTCTCGGGGCTTCGCCCCTCTCCTAGGGGGCATTTGGGGCTCCGCCTCTCTCCAAGGGGGTTCTCGGGGCTTCGCCCCCTCCAAGGGGACTCTCGGGGCTTTGCCCCTCTTCAAGGGGGCTCACGGGGCTCCGCCCCTCTCCAAGGGAGCTCCGGGGCTTCGCCCCTCTCCAAGGGGGCCCTCGGAGCTCCGGCCCTCTCCAATGGAGCTACGGAACTCCGCCTTTCTCCAATGGGCTTCACGGGGCTCCACCCCTCTCCAAGGGGGCTCACGGGGATCCGACCCTCTCCAAAGAGGCTCACGGGGATCCGCCCCTCTCCAAGGGGGCCCTAGGGAATCCGCCCCTCTCCAAGGGGGCTGACGGGGCTCCGTCCCTCTCTAATGGGGCCCTCGGGGATCCGCCCCTCTCCAAGGGACCATCAGGGCTCCGTCCCTCTCCAAGGAGGCCCTCGGGGATCCGCCCCTCTCCAAGGGAGCCCTCGGGGCTCGCCCCGGTCACGAAATCGAAGCGACGGCGAAATGCAATCAAACGCAAATGGGGGTCATCGCGTCTGCAATTGTCGTGACGGACACACACGTTTGGATCGTTCTCCTTTATTTATATGATGATTATATACTTGTAGGACAACAGGGGTTGAAAGAAGATCTTCAGGAATTTTTATTAGCGTGTCCGTAATTTAGTTACCAGAGGGTGTCACCATTTAAGAAACCATACCGTTACTTTAGATACGTTCATCTGGATTTTGTACATTTACCACAATGCGGTCGATTCAAATATATAGTCACTTATAATACCATGAGTAGTCAAAGTTATGTCGACTATTTTTGCGGTGGTGTCACGAATGCTTTGGTACGATTAGGACGAGTGCGCCAGCACGAGTCCTAATCCCAAGCGCAATGGACATGAGTAGTGATACCACCGCAAAAATAATCTACTTAACTTTGACTAAGAATGGTATTCGAGAGACTATTTAATGAACCAAACTACTTTTTCAAATTAGTTTTCAGTAAATCTAGCAACAAACTACGCAATTTCTATAGTAACAGAACACTAATATTGACTTTTTCTAATAAAAATCGCATTTGTTAAAAATAGTCACTTGAATACCTTCTAGGAAGATATATCCACTGATATTTTTTTGATTGGTCAAGAAACGTCAGAATTCTGGATTTTCATTGGTCACTTTTTGACAGATGACAGGTGAATTGAATAGTCATTATTATTACTCGTTTTTCTAACGGGTGTTCATAAACAGTCGTCATCCCAGTAGGTTTTGACTTCAGAAACGTATGTCTATTAAAATTGAGAAAAACTGCGCTGTCAGTACTCAATGACGTTTCATTGTGTTGCACGAATTAATCAAAGACATAACATTTTGTTTTTCTTGGCAACTGGGATGACGACTGTTTATGAACACCCGTTAGATGGTCTTGAGCATTTCCACTTGTTACTGTCACTACAGAAGAGGTAATTACCGTTTTGATAATGCTTGGATCTCTAGTTTTGAAATTCAAAAAATTTTAACAAATAATAACCCTGCATTCTTCTTTCGAAATCCTGGCAAAATTTTATTTTATTGCTAGGGATCCAAAACGGTAGACGCAGTAGTTATCGCACCCTATCAACCAAGATATCGTTGAAAAATTCAACAAAACCCTAAAGCTGGCCATTTCTACTACAGGCGCTTCTTCCTGAATTAATAATATCCCATGGATTCTTCACACTTTAAAGTCAACAATCAAATCTGGGCTTCTCAGCGAAGGTTCTATACGGGTCTGTCCTCCTATTATTTGCCTAACAATTTTTTCGAGGAAGAGGTTATTCCTTCTTAATCATTCATATTCTTTTGTTGCCAATCATAAATCGCACAAAACACTTTACACATAAAACAACATTCTTTTCTAAATGTTATATTAATAATGACCTCGATACATCCACTCACGTGCATTTACACAACAGTACACAAACAAAAAGCCTGAAATATATGTATTTGGGCCCTTTTAAAGTCATTAAACGAACCCAAAAATACATTGTTCTGCAAGACTTTCCTGGCTCAGTAAGCCAGACTGCATCAAGCCCACTTACCCCTCTGTATAATCCAACGCTCTCCGCTTGCAACGTTCTTTTTCTCTAAAAGACGAAGGAAGTATTGTAACCCCGACAAAATCACCTTCCGAGATTTCTTCAGATCTTCACGTTTCAGGGTCCCTGGATGACGAAAAACAAGTTTTCTCAATTCCGTTTGTCTGTCTGTCTGTCTGTCTGTTGGCGGTATAATTCAATAAATATTTGTCGGAAGAAGACGATATTTTGTATACACATTATATATATTACAGGGTGAGCACCTTAAAAAATTTTGTTTCTTTTTAATTCAACTTAGTAATAGCTACAAGTAATAATTTGTACATAGTGCAGGCTTTATTCTTACCAAAAATGGGACCCAACAGATACAGAATAACTTTTTTACGATACAAAAACGAAGCACAAATTAACGCGTTACTGAATATAGCTGCGACGCAGAAATGCCAGATGTCGGTGTTTCGTGGCGCAGGTAGAAATTGCCCGGTCCCTTACAAATTCCACAAAACGTGGTGAGCTGCACACGCGGTCCGCCTGCCGTTCGAATTCGACCACGGGTAACGTTTTTTTTTAATGTATTTAATTCGTTAGAAACGTGAAGATATTTTTACTCATAACTTAATTTGATTTTTAAAATTACTTATTGTCATAATGTTGACAATGGAAGTTCTGGGTAAAGCCTTTTACAGATTTTTTTATTATGTTAATGCTTTCTCCTCACGTTTTTTTTTTATTTCAGCTTTTCCTGTCTCCATCGCTGCCCGTATCTGCTGCTAGCCACCCACCAATAACCTAACAGCCATTCTTTCAGCGTTTAAATATGTTTTGCATTTATGATTGATATTTCAACGTTATTACTTTAAGTTCCTGTTGTTAGGATTATAGATTATTGATTATATGTGAGAGTTTTTGCAGCTGGGTACTACTCTTTATTTAATTTCTTTTTATTCCGTACGAGTTGTATACAGTTTCTCTTCTGATAAATAAATAGTTTGAATTCCCATATAATACCAATTAGGCGTGTTGTTATTGAATTCTTAAATGTGTAAGACTTACTAGTATAGAAGCAGCCTTACCACATTTGTGGCGACCTAGACGTGATCCTCAACCACAATCCTCACGCCGTCTTAAGAGATACTGTTTAATTGCACCGTATTTGCTGCCACCGAAATGGCCACATTTATGTGCAATCTCTGCAACATGTTTTTCCTGGAGTTCATGATTGATAAATAATTTTTTAAAGAATGACTTGTAGTACCATCGAACGGAGCCATATTTAAATATTTGGAGATCAAATCTGTGGATCCCAAGAGGTGGACGACATCATACAAAACCATATTGATAAAAACTATATTTTCTTCCTAAACATATAAAAATTCGAGTAGTTTGACAAATTGAAAATTGTCTAAGCAGCATAAATCGTAATTATCTATATTTTTTAATAGCATTATTTCTATAAATAATTATGTTTTGTTAAATTACAAGGGTTCAACATTTTTCGGGTAGCCTTGTGCGCAATATTTCTTTTTACTTCCCTCGTCTGAAAAACGAAGGAAGTATTGTAATCACGAAAAAATCACCTTCCCAGATGTCTTCAGATCTTCACGTTTCAGGGTCTCTAGATGACGAAAAACAGGTTTTCTCAATTCCGTCTGGCTGTCTGTCTGTATGTCTGTTGGCGGTATAACTCAAAACATATTTGTCAGACGAAGACTATATTTTGCATACACATTATATATATACCTGGAATGCAACCGGTAAAATTTCAGACAAATATATACAGGGTGAGCACCTTAAAAAATATATTTTTTTAAGTTTCTTATTCAACTTAGTAATAGATAGACGTAATAATTCGTACATAGTGCAGGCTTTATTATTACCAAAAATGGAAGCCAGTAAATACAGAATAAAGTTTTTACAATACAAAAACGGGGCACAAATTAGCGAGTTACTTAGCTGCGAAGCAGGAATACGAGAAGTTGATACTTCGTGGCTCATGTAGAAATCGCACGGTTCATTAAAATCCCAGAAAACGTTGGGGCTGCACATGCCGTTTGAATTCGACCACCCGTAACTTTTTTTTATGCGTACATCGCATATACAAGCTTAGTTTTGAATATTTCTCGATGATTCTTAAACTAGTGGAAAGCTCATTCTTTGTGTATTCAGATGATATCAAATTACTCTCAAAATTACTTTTAACAACTGCTACAGAAATTGTTTAGATAAAGCGTACGGATAATTTGGGGGATAAACTTTAGCATCGACGTATTTTGGAAACGATTACAGATAAGTGTATACATCCTGCGTATGATATGTTTAAAAATGAATAAATAAATTTTTAGTGAAAGAGGTCTGCATTGGTTTATTGATGTAAAAAATATAATTAATTTTCCATTGTCTGATTTAGGTAGTTGAAACGCACTTCGCACACGAAGCTTAAAACATGCACGGCGTGAAGGTTAATCCTGCTGTAACGCAACTATATCAACAGGACTTCACAGTTTACAAATTGGTGAACGCACTTTTTTCGCAGTCGCAAGCGCCGCGGTTCAAATCCCTCCAGTACCGGATTTTTTTTATTTGAAAATGTATTTAACTTATTTGAAACGTGAAGATATTTTTACTCCTAACTTAATTTTATTTTTAAAATTTATTATTGTCACAATGTCGACGAGGGAA
Source organism: Agriotes lineatus (assembly GCA_940337035.1). Lineage (NCBI taxonomy): Eukaryota > Metazoa > Arthropoda > Insecta > Coleoptera > Elateridae > Agriotes > Agriotes lineatus. The sequence goes on from OW679194.1 coordinate 157,443,818, forward strand.
GTTCTGCGTAAAGCCTATAGATTTTTTTCAATTAATATCATTACCATTTCTGTAGATTTAATTTGCGAGCAACAATATATTCGAAAATATAGTATCAAATATAAATTTTGTATGGTCCGTATTAAATCGCATCAGGTATAAAAATAAAATAGTAGTGTATTTGATTATACGTTGCGCTTTATCAGACAACGATTTCATCTATCACACCGTATATGGAATTTTGGCATTGCAACTGCTGCTAATCAAGAATTTCACGTATTATTAGCAACAATTTTCTTCATTGTTATCCTACGAACAGTGTCATTTAATTAACGTACCTACAGCTAATTACTGAATGTTTCTTGTTTGGTTTCCTATTCTTAGTTGGATAATAATTATCGGGAGAAATTTATAGCCGTCTCTATATTGGGTTAGAAGTCGCTTGCGCTCAAGTTCATGCAATTAATGAAATTAGAGGAGGAACGAGCCGAATGCAACATTCCGCGCAATTCCCTTTAAAAGCCAGTAGCATCAGAGTTTCCCGCAATTATTCAAGAACTGTAAGTTTCTGAGCTAAGCAATGGAACGTGAGTACAGTATTTCGAGGGTAACAACTCAAAAACCTACTATAGGAAATGCCACATGCTACGTGCAGTTTCAGCAATAAGTTTCTATTTCCTCGACTAAAATATGTAAATAGATATCCTCTCGACATCCCAGTTGCAACCTATATTCTACAATAAAAGTGGAAAGAACAGAAAATACGAGGGCCTCAAGAGGCCAATATCCAAAATTCTTTAGACAGTTGTCGGTTCATACGCATGTCTTCTAAGGGAAATCTATTGAACAGTTTAGACAGTCGTCCTTTATTATAAAAGCACTTTCAATACGAAGCTGATAAAATCATATAAGTTAATATTTATGACGTTGTTTGGTATCTGTTATAAAAGAAAGTTATTATAAAAATTACAGTTAAAAGACTTATTTACATAAACTTACAAATAATTCGACACTATGAATTAAAAGAAATTTACAAAATACAAACACACAAACTAATTCAATAGCTAATTAACTTATTTGCACCCTCACCTGATTATTTATTTCCAGTTCGTGTTAATACTGATTAACAAGCGATTCATAATTCACAAATTCGTCGTTTACATATATCCATTTTCCAAAAAGTGACATCTTTTGTATTTCAGCATTCTAACATAACCCTACGAAAAAAACAAGAGATGACAAGTAGATTTATGGTACACTTTACATTACTTTCTGAGTAAATACCCGAACATGTTATTCATGTATTTATCTACTCCAGTGGGATACATAATTCATTAAGTCACTCATTTGACACTATTTCCGTTAGGTAATGAAGCTCATTACACTTAGTATCAAATGAATGGCATAATGACATTTGCCAACTAAAATATTATTGAAAATGACAAATCTGACAGTTCTCTTAATGTACTTTTCTCAGTTTTAGGCAGTTGTAGATAAAATTTTGTACAATACACAATACATGTGCGATAATGCATCATTAATATACTTGTGTGCTTACATACACGAATATGAATGATGCTCTCATCCCACTTGTATAGTAAATAACTATTAGTATAGTCTGCACGTACTTATTAATTGTTTTTAGGCACCCGTCTTGAAAATCAGGCATTACTGTATAATTTTTAGGCCGGAAAGTATTTTTTACGGGATGATTTTGACGTTTTGATTGGTTTGCAATATTTGTTGACTGTAGTTACTATGGAAATCAGCTACAAATATCTCTAGATTTTTACGAAGGTATAGTGAATGTATGTTTGTTAGTTATTATAATGTTCCAATATTTAGGCAAAATTAAGAAGAAACGGAGGTGGCTAAAAATGTTGCACGTAACCCATCCGGAAACGCCCTTTACAGGACTTGTAGGCTTTCAGGCCTCCGGCATCAACCTGAAATTTTCCTACGCGTCCTGTAAAGGTGATCTTTTCGGACTTGTTACGTAAATTGCTATTGCAATTATCAGATTAAACATAGGCGTAGATCATTTTTTGAGAGCTAAACGACCTAAGGAAATTAATCCCTTTCTGTCCTCAAAGTATTCCGAACTTCGTCGTATATTCATTCATCTGTAATTAATTTATATTGAACTCATACATTTATAGAAAAGAACTTAAATAACTATTAATTACGCTTAATAAGTGTGACACTGTTTAGTAAAAAATAAATCTACAAACTATTACTGATATATTTTCCTTAATTACCTATACTTACGACCCTTCATGAACCGGTTCGTGTTTTTTGTTTTTTGTCTTAGGGTTTAAAGCAAGAGACATCCAAGGTAGGTGGTGAAGTAATTTGTTAGACTTGTTTTTGTTGTGAATAACGAGTGGCGCCCAATTGTATTTATTATTATGTGTTTTGTAACCTTAAGAATCGCTGCTTGGTACTAATTCACACCATATTCTGCGACTGTGCTATTTGTTTCCAAAGGCTACTTGTTTAAATCGTGACAATTGCGAATTTTTGATAATACTTTTTTTTACAAATTTGCTTATAATTTACTAACGGAAGAAGATAGCATTTTTTTTTCTTCACAAAATTAATTCAAAAAAATTAGCTCTTTGTAAATATGCCAAAATATAGGTATGTTTCTGGGAAAAACAAATTCGATGACGTCATTACTTCTGTTTCCAAATATGGAAAAATATGAAAATTTGGCTTAAAATGGACCTTATTCAAACCCATTTAAAAACCTCTTTTCAGATTTAGTCTATCGTTTTTCCTTTTCTTATAATAGAGCTGAGACATCGAGTTTCGCTCACCCTGTACTTAATAAAAAATGTTTTTAATTGCACAGTTACTGAAACTGAATTTATACGTAAAAGTTACTAAAGTTCTATTTTCTGTTCTGCTTAAATATGGCAATTTTGCATTTGCATGTGCTTTGACATGTTTTCTAAGCTAAATGCATTTGGAAACCATAACCTCAAATGTAAACCTCGTTTAAACATAGGAAAGTAATTTTACACAGATAAATTAGGGAAATGTCCACGGCCAACTTTCATGCACGAAAGATGTGAATAGAGTATAGTTACCATTTTTCAACAAATGTAGCACTTTCAATGCCATTTTATGGATTTTCTAGTAATCGTACGTGAAAATGAATACAATCTTTTTTGTAGACCATTTTTTGAGGAATAATATCTTATATAACTATTTTTTCCATGGAAGCCGTATTTACGAAGAAAAATCCAAAAAAACTTTTCTAGGGAAGCTTTAAACCCCCTAGCGAGGAACGCTCCATCTTTAGTTATAATCCAGGTTTTCAAGTTGGTTACAAATGAAGTTAGCAAGGAAACATAGAACTAAAATTTCCTTTTGTTTTCAGAAAATTGTCGTTAAACTTACGAAAACAATAATGAATCGTTTGCTTAGTCTCTTTTGTTAGCTGTTTTGGCATTTTGTGCGTATATTTTACAAAACTTTGCAATACCTGATGCAGTGTTCAAACAGCTGTCAAAAGTAACGTTAATGACATTTTAAGGTTAGGATAGTACACTGTAAAAAATATTAGAAGTTACAACCTGCGCTGAGTCATGTTGAAAAAAGATAGACTTTAGAGATATGCCGATCTCCAAGTTCCAACCTCATGCAATCATTTCCTATCATAGTTTACCTTTGTCATACCTTGGAAGTTCCCTGCCACCTATTAGTTAATAAAGTGGGTTAAAACATATATTAATGTTTAGAGATTCATTTGAAAAACTACTTGCATTCAGTAATTTCCAAACCGAAATTCCAGTAAAACAGAACCGCAGAGCGGGAATATTCTACAAATAACGTTTTAAAGCGACATACATCTTCATTTAATCTGTCGGAAACACTACATATATTACTCGCCTGGTTAACGATTAATTTCCAGTAAGCTTCCTGATACAAAGGTTATGCACAGAGCTTTGCCGTGGCTAGGTTTTGTTTTGTGTGCTGTACCTTATTGCAATTTATTTTCGCAATCACTTTCGGCCCTTGGTATAAGTCAAAGCACGGTGCTGCATTCGTGCGTTTTGTCCTGAATTTACGATCGACAAATCTCCTCTACTTTATAATCTGGAAATTGTATCTCTCGAAATTTCGGCGAGTCCGTGATGCTGATAACAAAGAAAGGAGTCGACGACAAGTACATACGTTGTAAAGTGTTGATTTGTTTCCCGTATCGTTTTCTGTCTTGCCGCCGCTGTATGGAAATAAAGTGCGGAAAAACGGGGAAACTTTGAAGAAGTCGAGCACCTAATGAGAGTTTGAGTTTCAATTTCCATCGCATCCAGTAAATTACTGCTTTGTAATTATAAGTTATTTTTAGGCAGCGCCTTTGTTTAGCGAGCAAATTTGAGTTGAAATTAAGATTTTGAAAGGTCATTTGCAAAGATACTGTCATCCATTAAATACTAAGTTACCTGCCTTTCAATATATTTCTTTTGCGAAAGGTAACTGGACTTGAATACAAAATGAAGGATGTTTACTACTTTTTCTGTTAACCAAGTTAACAAGGATTTAAAAACTGTTTATTTGATAAAGGGCGTCTGCATTGTATTTTATTAAAATATTTAACTAAATATCTTAAGATCACTAGTCAGCTGGAAGTTACTCTTGCTAGTGTAAATCGTTAGATTGTGTAGGGAAGAAAGCTAAACAAAGAACTACAAAAATGACGATAGTATTATTTGAATTTAGCCATTTTTCCGTTATGCATAGGTGAATAATACTTTCATAGACTTTCGTAGACATTGACAGAGAAGCCGAAAAGGCAGAAGAGATTACGATTGAAAATAAAACAAAACTTACGCCCGTATTCATAGTCGTTCGCCAGCGGATCGCCGGCGACTCGCCAGAGTTTCGTTATGAATAGTATGTTGGCGGCACTGTACGTCTACGTCAAATTCGAGGTTAGCGGGTTAGATTTTGTGTCAGTTTCTGTCAAAACTGACTGAAAACCTAACCTGATCACCTCGAATTTGACATAGACGTACAGTGCCGCCAACATACTATTCATAACGAAACTCTGGCGAGTCGCCGGCGATCCGCTGGCGAACGACTATGAATACGGGTGTTAGTGTAGTGGTAAACCTACTTCGAATTAGGGATGGGCGCGTGACGTGAAAACAGTCGTGTCACGTCGTGTCACGGCGTGTCACGTCGTGAACGTGACTAATATTTGAAAATCGTGACGTGAACGTGAGTGAAAATTTTCAAGGCGTGATTCACGTTTCACGTTAATTTCACGTTAAATATTTAGCAACGAATAAAAAACTGCAGAGTGCAGCAACTTTTAAATTCATTAAATCACAAATTGTGCCAAACAAGTTACATTATGTGGCTTTATTTTTGGACCCTAATTATAAATCCTTAAAGTTCATACCTTCACATAAAAGAGAAGATTATAATGCAAATAAAACTATAGATGATAATGATGAAATACATAGCAAACGACTCAAAACTGGTACATCAGCATCAGATTTTTATCTTTCTACACTTAGAGATAGCTCTGACGATGAGACATGTAATTAGGATGATGTCGAAACTGAACTAAATTAGAATGTTAAATTAAAATTCGGAAATGTAGATGACATGTTAGGATTTTGGAAAAACAGTGTAAATACGCCACTGTTAAAAAAACTTGAGAAATTTTAAACATACCGGCAAGTTCCGCTACAAGCGAAAGAGTATTTTCTACAGCTGGGCGAATTTTAGAAGAGCGCAGAATTCGACTTAACGCTGAAAATGTTGGTTACATATTATTTCATCATTTTAATGTTTAGATGAACTTATTATTCTAATAAAAGTAATGGTTTGTTTTTTATACTCGGCTAACGCTGAAAATGTTAATTACGTTTTATTATTAAACCAAAAATGTATTGTGTAGATGTGTAGATGAACCTATTTTTAGAAAAGTTCCTATTGTTTTGTTTTGTATACTCGACTTAACACTGAAAATGTTGACTAAGTTTTATTTTTAAACCAATTTATTGTGTACTTGTGTAGTTAAACTTATTATTCTAATAAAAGTAATGTTTTTTTTTGTATACTCGCCTTAACGCTGAAAATGTTGATCCTTGTACGTAAAAGTACTTTCAAACCTACGAATTAAAAGTGTTGCCTAGCAACATAATACCTTCTGTACTCATACCAATAAAGGAAACGTCAATTCCAATGACAGCTTTTAGTATTAAAAGTAATGTCTTTGAAGACAGCTGCAAGAAATATATTTGCGAGAAATCAGTTATTGTAGTAAATTTTCATTTTTTTCTTTTTATGTCAACTATTCTGATTGCAACATATCACGTAAATTATGTCACGTGCAAAGCATATTTTTAGTTCTTTTTAGGGGTTTTTTCATTGGTTTTAAATTTGAACATTCTGTTATATCTGAATTTAAATAAAAGCTGCGTGTCACGTCGTGAGTGGCGTGTCACGCCGTGAACGTGAGTGAAAGTGAGCGTGAACGTGCGTGAACGTGACTGTTTAAAGCCAGCGTGAAACGTGCGTGACGTGAGCGAAAAATCACTCACGCGCCCATCTCTACTTCGAATATAAACCTTGCAGAAAAAATATTGAACCGATTAATAAGTTCACGTATATAGGAAATAATAATTACAAAGCGATGCTGTAAGTGTGAAGTACAGGAACAGGACAGATAAAACTAGGAGGGTATTCTAGACCATTCATTTCTGATCAGCACTAAAAAATCCACAGGAATATTGGTGGGAAACGGAGTTTTTCAAAGGTATCTCAAAGTATGTCTGCTTTCTTAACATCGTCTCTTTTTTATTAGCAGCTTCTCCTGAATGTCTTTTGAAATCATTAATTACAATTAAAGTAAACGGCACTACTGCGGATGTATTAGTGTATACTGGAGGTTCGCAAACTTATATTTACAAAGTTTTTCTTTCTGCTGCTAAAATAACATTATTTCCTAATGGCATCTACAGCATTACAGTCACAAATATGTGGTGATTAGATTATCTGTCACCTAGGACTTGTATGCAAATATAATCATTGAACATGATATACTCCGCCAACACTCTAGTTTGAAGTAAATTTTGGCGGACCAAAAGCATCACTAACTATTTGTAGTTTTGTATTCGGTAATGTAGAACTCCAGCACTCTTTGAAAATCTGTCTCAAAATTATAGACCTATATAGCAACAACATCCTGTTGGCATTCATGTGAAGATTTATAGCACAATGCGCAAGAAAGCCTCTTTATGAAGATATCATCGAAGAAAGTAGATCTTCCTGCGAGTACAACTTCTTGTTACTAAATATTAAAATTATGAAAGGAGAATGGTAATATATTATTCACAAACAATCGATGGATGCATATCTTTTACATAACGTCGATACAGTTGTAAGTGCTATAGCAAAGTTGTAGATAGCACAGTCGACCACAAAAGTGCCACCACCACGAGGTGCCTATACCAGATGAAAAATTATATACAGCTTTAGAAGCCTATTTGGCATAAGAATGTGTTATAAATAATATTATCAGAAATAATGGCCTTAAAGGAAAATTTCATATTTGAACGATATAACTGTCTGTAGGGCTAATTAAGGCGAGCATGATGAGAATCTTCGAGAGCTTTTATCTGCAGTTAACAAACGATGACAAGAGTTTTTATTTACCCAGAAACCGAATAAGTTACTAGGATATTTAATTGAAAACAAAACTATCAGACCAAATCCCATTAGACTCGTCCCTCTTAGATATATCATTGCCCAATGATTCCTCGTCACTGCGAAGAACTATCGGTATGTTTGCGCATTATTCAAAAACGTCAATTTTCAAAGCGGAATTTTGACACTCTCATTGGAGTAACTTCTTCATTTGAACGAACTAATTTTGACTTCAAAAGACTGCTACCTTCTACAACTACTAACAGATATCTCTTAACAATCATCGATGAGTATTCACGTCTTCAATTTGCATATCCTTTCCAGAATATGACTGCCAGCACGGTAATTAAATGCCTTAGTAATTTATTTCAATTTTCGGCATGCCTTCTTATATTCATTCAGACCAAGGAACGTTTTTATAGTTAATGAATTAAAATCATATTTGCAATCCCATAAAATAGCCAAACTGAAACACATACTGGAATAATCGGGAAAACTAGAACACTAGCACTACGAACAAAATATCTAAAACCTCAATGGCAGACGGTTTTAGAGAATGCTCTGTATTCAGTTTGTTCCCTTTAATGCATTTCTACAAATAGTACTCCTTATGAACGAATGTTTAACCACAGCCTAAAATCCTGGATGGGAAATAGTATTTCTTCATGGCTCACTACATCAGGTCCTATTCTGATAAAAAAGCTTGTCATATGTAATAAATATGAACCCTTGGTTGAAGAAAATTCTGGGTATGCCCTTATCCGACATTCAGATGGAAAAGAAGCCATTAATTCTCGAAAACACTTAGCTCATCGTGGTGATCTTGGTCTTCTTCCTGAGAATAATGATAATAATAAATCGGAAAAAATAAAATCAATATTGGGCACTTTAAAATTACAAGAACCTTCCAGTAAAAGAGAAATGGCAAAACAAAAATGCCAGAACAATTTAGACTCCTCCAAAAATGTGTCACAGAATGTTTAGAAAGTCCTCTGTCACAATGTACTCCGGAGCAATCACATCTTGCTTTTCAGCGTTTCACAATATTGAGACGGCCATTGAAATATTTGGAAGATTACATCAGAAACTGAACTTAGAGAGAATGTGGTATTTATTAGCCACATTTATTTTGTTCATTAAAGGTTTCCCTGTCCATTACACTTCTTCTATTTCTTTTTTATTCCGTTTATCTTCGGACTTAGCCCTTTCCCAATGTGTTCCAGTTTCTAGAGCTAGTCAGTAGGCAATGTACCATTGCACATTAAAAAAGTGATGATTTGAGAACCTTTAGAAAGCATATTTCCGTTATACTGGGTGATCATAAATATTCGTGATCGCATTACCTTTGAAATGAGCAACGCTTTAAAAACTGATGAATCTAACTACCTAATCCAAATACCAAATGGCATTCATATTATCACAACTGACATTCCTACAGTGCCACCAAGCACACAAAAACCCCGAGTAGGGGAGGCTGGCGCTAGCTGCGTTTGATAAGTACACTCCGCAGATTGTAAACATTCGTAAACGCGGGAAATTCAAACCTTTATTTTAAATACGCTTTTTTATAATAATAAATTACAACAATACTAAGAGGTTATACAAAATAAATATTATGTTAAATTGCCTAATTATCAATTATCCTGAAGGTTAATGTAAAATACTACGAAATTTCTAAACAAGGCAAAAATACATTAAAATAACTTTTGTAATCTCCAGGTTCATCATCTGTTTTTTGTAGGCACCTATACTTGGCGCAGCGAACAAATAGAGTGACTTATGCAACCCAAATAACATATTTCAAAGCTGACTGGATCAGTATTTGAATAATAATTACTAAAGAATCAGAGATAGCGGTTCTCATGATTAGACTTCATTTCATCTGACATTAAATAATTGTGTGAGGTTATGATGCAAATAGAAACTTCGACCAATTTAAAAAACATACCATTTGTGCACGTGTAATATGAACCATGTGGCCTGGAGCTTGTTAAATCTCATTATTGTCTACATATTACAAGTGTACAAATGTCATGCTTTTTAAGTTTCTATTTGTATCATAACCTCAAAAACTTATTTAATGTCAGAAGAAATGAAGTCTAATTATGAGAACCGCCATCTCTGATTCTTTAGTAATTATTATTCAAATACTGATCCAGTCAGCTTTGAAATATGTTATTTGGGTTGCATAAGCCACTCTATTTGTTCGCTGCGCCAAGTATAGTTTTAAGTTTTCGTTAATTTTCTTTAAACACCTGGAACGCCACCCTACAATGTTATTCCTTTCCATCAGCGATTTGCTTTTGTCACAACATTTTTATAATGAAAGCCTTTTTTCTTTAGATGTTTTCTCAAGATTTCTCGTCCTCCAATATAGTTAACCTTCATTTTTAAACTAATATATTTAAACTCGGTACTAGATTGCATTAACCTTTCTTCGCAAAATTTCCAAATTAAAATAATTGAGTACGATTTTCTTAGTTTTTCTTTAGTTTCTTTTTCTTAGGACATGTAATAAAAGTAGTTGCTAGGGTGCCTTGACGCCAATTTGACGTATTTGTGCTTTACCAGAGTGCGGACAGATAGTTATCCGCGTAAAACCCGAAAATGTGCGATATGCAGTGAATTCGATTTGATCATTTTTTGAGTACATTTCAAAAATATGTACAAATAAATATTATATTAACAACTCGATTTGTTTGTATTTTCCCAACTGAATGGCGTCTCCATGGAAACAACATGAGTTGACAAAAGTGGTTTACTGCGTTGCCGAGTGAAGCTACTCTTGTATAATCGATTTTGTATTATCGAAATTTAACAAGATAGCCTTCTAATTGGTTGGTATCAGAACGAAAAAATAATCCGCATTATGTTTTAAATAACAATACTGAGAAATATTTAATTTTTTTAAGTATTACCTGATCTAGCATACTCCTGACGAAATTTGTTTATCAAAGAAGATGATTTCCCTGTTGCTGCAGCTGCTAATTCTGTAAATCTATAACAGTTGCATTCAACTTCTTGCTTTGAAATGCACAAGTTTTCTTTCTTTACAGCTCATTGAAACCCTGTGTAAGGCGAAATTTACGTAACATAAATATATGCTTACAAAGTACTGGGATGTCAAAAATTATCTTGGTCAAGAGTGGTCATGAAAAATTATGTCTACACTGCACTTTATAATAAAATATTTGAACTACAATTAACTGAATTATTAGTTCATGTGACTGACTAACAGTCTAATCATTAGCTAGACGAATACCCAAAAATATGTAATTTAAACTAAATGTATACATTAAATTGATAGGTAACATTAAAATAATAATGGGATAAGTTAATCAAGATGTCGAAAGTGAATTTTAAACTTAAAAAAAAATTCTATGTCAACATAAAGCATGCTACAGATTACGCAAGTTTGATTGTTTTCAATGGCTCCCGCGATCAGGTTTATTTCTTCTTATTTATTTTATTTCTCCCGGTATTATTAACGTATTCAAATATACAAATAACTGCAACTTAAAGTAAGATTTTAGAAAACAAATACTAGAGGTTATAAAACCAAGCTGCCCGAAATTAAAAGATAAATAGAATTACAAACATATATAACGAAGGAGAGCAATACTAACAACAACTGACAAAGAACTACAAAACTAACAACAGCACTTGAAAACCTGGAAATTAAACACTTTGATCTGACAAATTTGGGAAGTGACGTTTGTGTTTTTTGCTAGAATATACCCCGCCGTGAAGCTTGCGTTTTATTGGTTCTTTGTTCCTCTTATTTGAAATTTAGATTTATTTCACATATTTTTCGCATTCTTTGTGTGCTTGGTGGTACTGTAGTTATCTCAATGATTACAGATTTCTACATGTTATTATTATAATTGAAATATAATGCTAACCAAAATTAAGCCGGGGTCGGTAGCTCAGTGGTAAGCATCCTGACTACTGATCTAAGCGTCGCGAGTTCGAATCCCGGTCCCGGTGAGGTTTTCAAAAATAGATGAAAGCCTCTACAGAATTCCATCATTTGGAAGTGATGTAAAGCCGTGAGTCCCATGTTACTACGATGTGTAGCATGTAAAAGATCCCTTGCTAGGGTTGGAACTCCTTAGTCTCGGCAAAATTCTAAGTAGAACTTTGACCGTATGACCAAAGCAGTCGGTGTCTAAGGTACCTGGTATTCTGCATGCCTACACCTTGTCCATTAAGAAACAAACAACCAAAATTTATAAGCAACTCATTCCATGGCTACTGGGATTACAGATAAGAGATGTATGGTCACCCAGTATGCTTACAGATAAAACTTTAATTAGGTACTTCTTTTTATGCAGTATTACATAGATACCTTCGGCATCAACTGCTATAGTAAGATAAAGTAAGTAAATGTATATAACAGTAAAGTTCTAACTCCAGCTAGGTATATTTGACATATTAGGTATCATTAAATCTTTAGCGAAATAGTACATCTTTGACATTTTAAACCACATTTTATTATTGAATACCTTCCCAAGTATCGAACCCGCAACCTTCGTATTAGCCGATCGTATTTTACTTTATGGGTGAATATATGTAATTTTCTACAGATGCTATTCTTAATCAACATAATTTATATATTATGACCGTGTTACAATCATTGCCAACAAACTAGATTCTACTTCTACTAACTTTCTACTAACTTTTTCTGTTTTTACGGTAGCCGTACTAAGAAAAGAAAAATTTCACATTGTTTTAGTTTCAGGAAAACCGACGTTAACGTTTTGGAAGAAATGTTACCTAACACTTTAATTAATTGAATACATATTACAATAAACAATATTTTAAACTTTCATCCATAAGAAAGTTTTGTTTTTATAAGAGTAGGCTATGAGGATGGTGTATTTGAAATAGTGATTCTGTAGTGTTCATCAATAGGGAATGGTTAAAAATTACCGATAAAGACAGTTATTTAAAACAATGGCAATTAACCAGTGGAGTTCAGATTCGATTAATAACACAATTTTGCTATAGATTTAGAAAATGCAAAAAATAATTTATGCAGAAGCAAACAAAATAGCGAAAAAGTGCACTAATATATTAAAGAAAAAGTTCTGTAAAGTTTAATTAAAATGTGTCCGTTATGCAAAACTTCTGTTGAATTTGCAGTAGATGGAACACAATACGTTTTTCAGTTATGTTTTATTCATTTCTTGTCTTTTCAAGACATTGACGTCAGTTTTATATTACTAAACGCTGCATAATATTCGTAGATACACGAAGGAATATTAAATCAAAACCCGCTGCGAATTCTATCATATTAAAAGCAGTCTTCTTTACCGTCAACTTCCTTTGCCTGTATAAAGGCCTGCCAAGTCAAGTCACAAATATAAGGAAGTAGTGCAATTTTTCCTCTAGAATTTTGCAATTTTAAAGCAGGAAGAGCAGGTAGTGCCGGTAGAATATATATTATTCGGATGTCAACATCTTTCTCCGACAAATATTATTTGCGCTTTAAAAACAAAAGTTATCAAAAACAACAAGCAATAAAATTACTGTACTTATGGGTAGACATTACAAATTCAAATGGTGGGAAATAGCCATAGAAAATGAAAAATTGAGCTACATCTAAAACCTCGAAAAAGGTGAAGTTAACAATAGAAAGATTGTTAATAGAATCTGCAGATGATATTCCGGAACTCCTATACTCGACTTAACTGTTCGGTTATTCTCGTTTAATTTGATAAATTTTAAACAAGTAAACCTTATATTAAAAATTAAAAATACAGTTGGCAAGAAGAGGAAAAATTGATTTCCAAGCTTCTAGGATTCAAAATTACGTAAAGTAGTAAGTTTGTAATAGTAATTTACGATGCAAGTAACGTTATCAAGCATTTTACATTACGAGAGAATAGTTTGAATGAACGAGCGAAGTTAGGAGCGAGTTCTTTAAAATTCTCGAGTAATGTAGAAAGCAGATAACGTTACGTATATCGTAACACGGTTTATTTTATCCTAAAATACTAATCTTTTTAAAAAATCTGAAAAATGGTTATTAATGACTTATAACAGCGAGTGGTGGTATCACTAGTAAGATAAAAACTCAATACTGTATTGTTGGTAGCACTGCCACGTTATGTTAAATTTGAAATTTTCAGGTTAAGTTTTGCGTCAGTTTGTGTCAAATAACAAACAATACCTAACCTATTAACATAGAATTTGACATAGACTGACAATACACTTCAGTGCTGTCAACATGTGATTAAATGCTAATAAAGTATCATTATGTTATTTTTCTTAACAACAATAGTGCTCTTAAATGCATCTTAACGCAACTCGTTGCTAAGGAGTTATTGTCATAGTAACATAATAGGATAAAATAAAATAATTTATCTACGACCACTACTAAAAGTAGACCTTTTAGCGCTAGCTTGTTTCACTAAAAGTGACGTTTTATAGTTTACCGTGGTTAAAGAAATCAGCTGTTTACTTTTAGCACATGTGCTAAAAGTGAAGTTATAAAACTACAATTTAGAACTGGAAGTGAAGTTGTAAAGTTATTCTAGTTGCTTCTTGCGTTACAGGTAAAGTGTTTTTGAAATAATTAGAGCATTATGTAATGAATACAGTTAGATGTGGAAAACAATCGCCCGCGCGGCGTGGCCTACTGTTTATTATGATATAAATTAAAAGTGTCGCAGATGCAAACCTTTGTTAAATCGATATTTATGGATTAATAACGGTAAAATTAAGGTCGTAGATAAAATATTGTATGCAACGCGTGCTAAAAGTCGTTTATGCACGAGACATGTTATTAAACTCAGCCTTCGGCTTCGTTTCATAATTTTCATGTCTCGTGCATAAACGTCGACTTTTAGCACCTGTTGCATAAATAGCTATTATAATGACAGTCGAATTTTGAATAGGAAATAATGTAAAAACCAATACCGAGGAACTGCTGCCTTAATATGTATCTTGCACTTAATTTACAAACTGAATGCTTAGAAAGCAGCAATCGCCAGTCTAATTACACATAATCATTATTATGGAGGTGTTTCATGGGACTCCTTAAGTGTTAATACTGTTATTCGTTTATACAGCTTTCTTACCGAATGCATACATACAATGACTTTTGACGTGCAGCTACTTCTACTTTTTTCGCAAAACTAGAAACAATATTATTTTTTTCCAATGAAAAAGTGAAGCATGTTACATTGTCATATTATGAATTTTAATTAAAGTAATTTTTAAGAAAATAAAAACCTTGCTCTAAGTTCTAAATATGCAACTGAAAGTGTTTTATACTTATATTTTAGTTGATGAACAAAATTTTTGTTACAATTTCTATTAAAACTGACATCCACAATATTTTACGTGTATTAAGTGCACAGGCGACAAGTAATAATACAACAACATTGCATCACACAGTGACAGCTGGTAATATAAACGATAGCAGCACCTCTGTGGAGGCTTGATCGTTAGCGGTGTTTTCTGTTGAACGTCATTCATGTCAGTACTTTATATATCAACCGGCTTTGTTTTCTGAAAGTTAATTAAAAAGCTCTGACCATACCTGAACCATAATTACACAGATATTAATAATGCCATCTCATGAACGTTGTAGATTATTAAATACAGTATATAAACAAGATTAGTTTAGTGGTTCCACAAAAAAATTTTGATTGTTTCTGTTGATTACATATAGTTCTTTATACTGATAGATAAAATGTCAGTATGAATCTTTCTAGTTCTTGTGAAGGCTTCCTCTGTTGTGTCATATACTTATTTTTCCACATTTGCAGTTCGTACATGATCAGCAGTAAGAACTTTGAGAGAACCAGTCTCTCGATAAAAAAATTGTTATTTTCTGGTACAAATGGTGAGTTTCCATTTGCCCGTTCATATGTAAAGTGAATATCTATGAATTCAGCGTTCCTTCTAAATAAAATTAAAACGTGTAATGGAACAACAATTATTCAAAGTATTACTTATGAGTAATAATAGCTCATAGTGACAACAAAATTGAATTATAAAATTAACTATTTCTGAATGTTAGGTATTCAATTGCTGTAACTCAAAGCGCCTTCGATTTCCAGCTTTTGTTTTCGAATTTTATAAATTTTTACAATTTGTTTAACCTAATCCCAAGTTCCATACCAATTATTTCAGGACCACCCTATAGAATATGTTTCTGTAAAATTACGAGAAATGCATGTCTGTATAATATATGTAAATTTCTAAAACGAGCTTGTACATCTGAAATTACTAATGCCATCGAAATTATTCATTACTAACAAACCATTTATTTTTTATAGTATATTCTAGAAGCTTTCATATTATTAGCATAATAAACATTAAAAAAAAAATCAGCTGAAATAATATTCAAGAGGTAGTTAAGCAAATAATATACCCATTTTCTCAACATCGCCGCATGTCCTATTTTAATGAAACTTTACTCTAGTTGCAAACACATTAAATAAGTTCGCATGCACACGTTTCAACCGTAAATATAAATGTAAGTGCAACCCTACCAACTGCTTACTTGCTTGTTGTGTACAGAATGCTACCGCATTGATCGAAATTCAAATATTATTCATGTATGGCAGTAACGCGTAAGTAGTCGTACATGTGCGGTTATGACGAGTTTACTTTAAGAGAAAACACCTAAAACAGGGTGATAATCTACAGGAAAAATAGAATAATAAATTTTAGGGGTTCTTTTGAATAAGCGATCGGGTTTAAAAGTTGACTATTGTTTTATTCTAAAAGTACAGAACGCCATCAAGAAAATCCACTTTGCGCCTACAAAAGCGTTCCGATGTCGCTTTCAAAAACCTTCCCCAAACGAGGGCTGCTTAAGACATAACCGTGTAACAGGTTGATCCCTTTAAACTGAAATTTAAGTTTAAGCGCTTACCTACAAGTTTCGAACGTTTCTAAGTTTCGCGTTAGCATTTCAATTCAGGGTACGTACCTACTTTAGATTCAACCCTATCGACTGATGACGCCAATAGTCAATTGCTGGCTTTAACTTTAACAAGTGACTCCTATCTTAGTTAATGCCCGACTTTTGAAATAAAATTGAAATGTGCGAATCAACCGTAATACCGTGTAAAATAAAATAAAACATTACAAACCTTTTGGAATATTTATTGATTAATTGTAAAGTGCGTTTGAAGTGGAACTAACACAAATTGAAATTAAAAATTGAGCAAAATTTCTATGCTGAGTAATACATTTAAAAAGCAAGAAGTTCAGGTTCTCTAAAAACTATCTACTTTAAGAGGCGCTCTGCTTTATTATGAGTGCACTTTCGCGCTTAACAAAGAAATTATTGCATATAAAGTCCATGAGATAGATGAATAGCGAGTGGTTTTTGCAAAAGGCGTTGTAAATTGCGTTTGTTAATTTTATTACTGTATTTCAGATTAAATGCTCTGAGGCAATTCCATTATAAACTGTTCAAAAAAATTAGCGGACGACTGTAACAATCGCGGAAAATAGTATATTGTTTTATTAGGACTAATAGTGGCACTTTATTTGACAAGCAATTATGTTTGCAGTTGCAAAGCGAAGCGCAGCATAGCCGAGCACACACAAAAATTGCAATCTTATCTCACGAAGAAAAAACCGAGCATTTCAAAAATGGCGGTAAATTGGTGAGGTGAGGCACAAAATTTACACAGCATAGAAAAATTACTCAATACATTTTAATATAACAGAAATACATAGTTCGTTAGAATACCTCGAACTATGAAAAGAAGGCAGAATTCAGCAGTTTGCTGCCCAGATGTACAATTAATACACTTTGAACAATCGAGAAGAAGGCTTCATTACCAGGTTAGCGAGATATGACCATATGTGACGAGAAGATACCTAGGCAAAAATGCAACAGGAAGTGGTCGGGCGGCGTGGAATGTAGCCAACTCAATGGAGGGGCGGTAAAGTCGATAAGGTAGAAAAGCCACAAAAACAAAAGAGTATATGCATAGCGCAACTTAATAAATCCAAATTAAATCGAGTTGCTCTGCAGCTGATAATGTTATGTTTGAAAAATACCACAGTTGCGAATTACAACAGCGTCGCCACTTGCGACAATATTTATCGCGACAGAATGAATAGTTTTCGGCTAAATTTTCATAAATAACCAAGCCGCTGCGCGACAGCTTGGGGAGTTAAAAGCGATGCTACATGCTCGCTAGAATGGTGGGCCTCGACTGTGAGTCAATAAACGAAGTTGGAATCCAAAGTCTTCATCACGCGGGGTGTAATGGCAGAAAACAGTAATTTTTCATTAAACTATGCAGACGTCAATTGCAAGCAATGCGGTATAAGCAGAGGCGGACTTAAACCAAAATGGCCGAGAAGAGGAGCGTTAACTATAAAGGCGGTGAAAATTAAAAATAACATAAGTAGTTTGGAGTAGCACTCAGAGATAGGAATCGTAATGAATGGCTGCGATAAAATAAGGATGTAATAGAAATAGTTGCCCGACAAAATGGAGCTCAACCGACCAAATAATAAGCGCAGATGAGAGATGGACGAACGTAATCGTACATTAGATAAAATAAACGATGGAAAACCAAAGAGATGGTCAAACGATATAAAAATTAAAGCAACCGATGCACAGGCTCTATAAAAGATCGGACACGTTAAAGAGGTTAATGGGAGAATTATGTCTACTACTGAACCAAAAAAAAAATCTGTAAAAGAAGCAGACGACAGAATCACATAAAATAAGAACATTCTATAGTTGCAGGTATAGTGCTATTTAAAAGTTTATATGTACCGTTGTAAATACAGCTAAATTAGAATTGTCGATAGTGTTCCCTAATAAGTCACCTACCTACTTCTTAAATCACACTAGGCCGGTCAACAGTATTCTTTCTTGTTGGGGAAAATTATTTTGCTAAATTATAATAATAGTAGATTATGCAATAAGAGAGAGACATGCATTATTTTGCTGAGGTACAATTTCTGACTCGAGAGCGAAGCCCGAGAGTCAGAAATTGCACTGAAGCAAAATAGCATTCTCTCCGAGTTGCATATACTGTTTTTTTCACGTTGTAGGAAGATTTAAAACGAAAAACCCGTTTTTTTAAACGTCAATTACTGACATTTTAGTTACAATTATTTTAAAATTAGTAGCCTATGGAAAATTTTAAAGTTGGCTTACTGTAAGTCATTATGAAAAGAGCTCACAATTATGTCAAATTCGAGGTTAGCAGGTTATCAAACTGACGCAAAACCTAACCTGATAACCTCGAATTTGACATAATTGTTGTGTCAGTCATATTGAAAACTCCCTAGGGAAATTTGTGTCTTATTAGTCTCTAGGGAGTAAATGTTTTACTTCTGTCACAATTTCGATGCTATAGAAACCGACTTCTACTCCCGGTCGTGGAAAAATATCTTTCGACCTGTGTGTTAGAATATTAATTTTAAAATGCAATTATAATTACATCGCAAATTTTACGAAAATAGTTTATCTTCATTTAGCTTCAAACATTGGGATAATGACAATAACAATCTCATGTAGCTTGTAGTAAGAAGCTTAGTGTCACAGTTTTCAGGTTGAGCTAGCGTCTCTAACGCGACAATATGCACAATTTGCCACAAAATGGCGGCCAATGGCCTACTAACTTTAATAAATTGAACGTTTTTGAATGGTCATGGTTACACAACGTATAAATAATATGTTGGTGGCACTGTAAGTCTATGTCAAATTCGAGGTTATCACGTTAGGTTTTGTGTCAGTTTTGACACAAACTGACGCAATTGCATTCGAGCAATTTACCTAGAACCGTGTTACGTTACGTTACAGTGACTTTATATGAGACAGTGGCGACAATAGAGTGTATTCTTTTTTATTGGTCGCTCGAATCGGCCGCCATTAAGAGGCAAAGGTTGTTGATGCTTTTGTTTGTTTATACCAAATCGAGGTTAGCAGGTTAGGTTTCGCGTCAGTTTGTGTCAAAACTGGGTTCTAGTTAAATTGCTCGAAAACGAATTGCTCGAAATCAGTTGCTCGAAAGTCAATTGCTCGAATGTGACTGTGCTCGAATTGCAAGTTTTTCGAACAGCAGTTTCTCGATTATGTGTTGTTCAAAAAAAAAAAGTTGTAAAACAGTTTTAACTCGAATCAGTTGATATCTAATATAAAAAAACACAAATTACAAATATTAACCTTTATTAATAAAAAATAGGTATAGGTATGTATTACATTCCGATAATAATCACTTTTGTGTCTTAAGAAAAACCTATTTAACATTATTTGTAATAACAACAAGCTCATTATCCTGATTATGAATACCCGTAATTGGCGTAATTACATTCCAATGATAATCACTTTGCTGTTACAAGAACATAATACTGTCTTTGGCCACTTACTACAAAATATTTTGAAGATTTTAGTATTGAAGCATTATTTAAAACCACATAAATTCGAGCAAAACATTTTCGACAAATTGCGGTTCGA
The DNA here is from genome assembly GCA_940337035.1 of Agriotes lineatus. Lineage (NCBI taxonomy): Eukaryota > Metazoa > Arthropoda > Insecta > Coleoptera > Elateridae > Agriotes > Agriotes lineatus. The sequence continues at coordinate 157,463,919 of OW679194.1, forward strand.
GAAACTTGCATTTCGAGAAAAGTTATATTCGAGCAATTTGATTTGCGAGCAATTGATTTCGAGCAATTGCATTCTAGGAATTTGCCGGAGACGACGTAACACTGTCACTGTTGGAATAATTATGATGTAGTTTTTATGGTTTCCTGTAATTCAAAATTATGAAGAAAAGTTACAAAGTGGGATTTTAACATGTACATTTCTTCAATAAATTTGTCTATGGAAAATGGAGTCAGTGTCTTAAACTACTTCAAATAATTAGATTTAATTCAAGTGTCAATTGTATTTATTTTGCAACAACATATCGAATTATGTGAAGTCTCACTTATGGAGCTAATACAAAAAATAATCATTATGATATTTTACATCATTATGTACTGTTTAGATAAGGTTATCCAGTATACAGGGCGTTTATTGAGTTAACCATGTCGCTTGTGGAGGTACATTGTCACACAAAACGAAGTATAAAAAGTGTTTTGGCTTCAGATGGTAATTTAAGCAAAAGTTTTGAAAGCTGCTGTATTAGCAAAATACCATGTTTTTGAAAGCAGGTGGTTAATAAAAGACTTAAAATCATCTAACGTGATATTATAATGTAGTGTTTGCTTGACACTTGTGACGTCATTTTATAAAATTACGTAAGGTAATTGTTAAGATTTTGTTATCCGTGTACATTTAAGAACATGTTGTTTTACTACAAATGCAGTGGCTCCCCAAACTTCTTTAAATTTTTAAGGCTTGTAATGTTACATGCAATCTGCATGTCACATGTAAATATACATAAAAGATATCCAGATAGTTAATTTAAAAAAGTTTGTGTACAGTCGTTGGGTTGTGAATGGTTACTGGTAACCAAAAAGAAATAATAAACAGAATAAAAAAGTTCAATTTGATATTCGACTCGAGACGGTCATGTTAAAACCGATGGTCGTTCAATCCCAACCAATTGGTATTTCTAACTGAATTTATTTGAATAGTTATTGCACAGGAAGTAACTAGTAATAATATAAAATAGACATTCAGTAAATTAAACTGTCTAAGGAGTCGATATAATTGAAGTGCTTTGATTTGAATATTGAAGTTATATTCTAAAGCAAATAACTTGCGATATAATTAAAGTAGAGCCAGTGATTACGTGTGTGTGGTGAAGTTAAGTGTGAAATTCTATCGGAAAGATATAAATCATATACAAAGAGCTTTTTGGATGGGAGTTAGAGTTTCAACTATCCAGGTTCCTGTTAGCTGTCCAGCTTCTTTTGCTGAGGGGATTACATAGTCTGCTGATCAGGTACCCTAAAGCGGCGCTAAGGTCAGTGACTGTTTTATAACTTTTAACGAACAATATTTGGAATAATTCAAGGAAGATTTAAATTGCGTATATATATATATACATATATATTTTTTTAATAGCCCTCATTCATATATTTCCCCGCCTTACTTATAGAAGTATCGAGAGATTAAAAAAAAACTGATTCTCAGCGTACTATGGAAATTCAAACGTATGAATATGTTGGTGGCACTGTAAGTATACGTCAAATTCGAGGTTACCAGGTTAGGTTTTACGTCAGTCTGTGTGAAAAGTGACGGAAAAGTTAGCCTGATAACCTCGAATTTGACATTGACTTACACTGCCACCAACATGTTATTCATACGTTTGAATTTCCACAGCTCGCTGAGGATCAGTTTTTTTTTATCTCACGATAGCTCGAAGGGTTAAGATTTGTTTTTTATTTCGTGACTTAACTTCCAATATGGCTAAAGTGTGCTGTGATAGCAATGATTTCTAAATCCTCACTATATATTTTTTTCTCTAATTTTATGTTATTTCCGTTTATCAGTATCAATTTTTTCTTAAGTTACATAAAGACTTTTTTGTGAAAACCGCAACAACTGGATACAAATTAACTGATCTGCTTTTTTTCATTTTTAAAATACGTAATTGAAAGACAATTTAATTACAGTTGTTAGCTTTTACAGACACCTCAATTCATACATTGCAGATCCTTCTCATAACAAAATAATAGTTTTAGAAAAACTTGACTAATTAACCCTTACCCGGTTTTAGCGGAAAGTTTGTCTGTATGTAAAAAAAAATATCGATGAAAATAGAAACTGAAACTCGCACAAAATAAAGAAAAAATAGATGTAGTGAGCCATTTAAAGAAACGTCGTTCATGTCATAGCTTCACAATTTTAGCACATGCAATCAATATATCTTTATAATCTTAGTGGTTAATATCACACCAAAAAAGTCATAACTTTTATAATCTTTGAAGTTATATAAATAATAAAATTAATGAAACCGTTTGACAATAAGTTAAGTATAGTCCTTTATTCAAAAATATGAATGTAGGACATGGATGAACGTTAATGTAGTCATTTGATATAGAAAATTCAAATAAAACAAACGTACATTTCTCCATTAACTATATTTAACTTCCTGACTTCAGTTATTGTTAAGTAACTTGCACAGGCAATATAATAAATAGGAAACAATAATATAACTAATATATAACCAAGATTTTTGTCGACATTGCTTACGAAATTCAACGGGTCAACATTAAACAGAAGTAAACAACAAAATGTCGGATTTAAAGTTTACATTAGTATATATGTTAATTTAGCTACCTATATCAGCAGCTAAAACTAACAAAAGCTAGGCATATTTACGTTTATATACATATTTATATTCTAGTATGAGAACTGGCGTTTGGCTTCATTGTTTGTAGTTTGCTCTTTATGTTTTCCAGGATTTTGTTGTAAATTATGAATATTCCTATTCTGTTCTGACGTCTTCTGCACTAGAGAAAAAAAGATGTTATAATTTTAATAAAAATATAAATCAAAGTTTATTCAAATTTTTTAACTAAATTTAATTAAAAACTCGTAAATATAAAATAATTTTATCACTCTGGATTCTTGTATGTAAAATTGCAAACTTAAACACGTCTTTACAAAATTTAGTGCAAACAAAAGTTATACAAAAAAAATGGACCCGTGTTTAGGGCTTTTTTTAAATACTAAAATTGCAAGTGCAATGTAAATAAAAGGCGATGACGAAAATTAACCACTTTACTAGAACTAGACCATTTCTACTGGGCACATAAAACAAATTGTAAATACTTCCTGTTTGTCTTCTCGTTGTGACTATAGTTTCCACTGGCCAGAGAAGCAAACATAAATGTAATCAAATCGCAAAGCAGGTCAATGATTCTCAGTGGACTTAAAATAGTAAACTGACTGGAAACGAAAAGAAAATGTTGGTCCCTAGCAGTATCCAATATCAAACGGGATAAGAATTGCCTAATGCAAATCAGCAGTTCTTTTAGAGATTTGTGAAATACTCACGCCACTACCATAAAATAAAATTGCGCAAATTTATGCCAAGAGCAACCTAGTATTGGAATTATACAATTTTATAAATAAAATTAATTTAAACTTTAATTGAATAGCCTTTAAGCAGACCTATTAAAATTACCTTAAATCATCACAGATTCTAAAGAAAATAGCTTATTCGTTTTGAAATTTGTTAGTTACAATAGAATAAAAATAAGATGGTAAGTTAAAACTATAGCTGGAACTGTGACAGTTGTATCGAAAAACAAATAAAAGTGACGTCGATTAGAAATGTTCAAATGTTCCTTCTTCGACCGTTGCTCGGAAACCAAAATTAATATTCAAGTTCTATTTTCCCCACCGTGTTGACTCCATAATGTGCTTTTTCTTCTAGCTAGAGTAAGTGTAGTTTCTCAATTTTAAGAAATTTTATTGCGTTACTGAAATATAAGCTCAGCCTTTTAAATAATCACAATTAGATAAATTATCGTTAATAAAAGTAAAGAAATTCGTCTAGTCGAATTATTTCGATGGTTCGACTGATAAACTTTATTTCAGTGACTATTCAACACTTATATACACATATACATATTATATATATGCCAATCATATTGCAGACATTTGCTATTTTCAACCAATAACAGTATATCACTGAATATTGGGTACCATGCAAAATATCCAAAAACAATGTACCTACTCAAAAACTAAGTAGCCTTAGTGATGTCGCTAGGTTACGTAAAAATAAACATCAACAAACTGTGTAAACAAAGATTAGATTGCATTAAAAATTTTAAAATGTTGGGTTTTCCATGTATTCCGCAGAATTTAATTGAGAATGAATAACTATACTAATGGTTGGATTGTTTTTTAATCAAGTTAGTCGTTATGTATTAATATTGTTAAATAGTAATATCAAATACCACTCGAAGTCGGTATATTTTTTAAAAATATTTTGCTATTTTCATAGAAATTATTGCAAATTCCACTCAACAAAATCATATTTGATATGATTTTGTTTCGTGAAATTTAAACGTAATAATTTACATGGAAACGACAAAATATTTATAAAAAATATATCCACTACTTGTGGTATCACCCTTGAATATAGCATTCACTATATTGAATTGGAGCTTACAAAATACAAATCCAATTCTGTCGGCATAGCTATATGCATTTAAATCAAAAATCACGATAGGGATGAAGAGGTTTCAGTTAAAAGTGTATTAACAATTTACATTAGAAAAAAAAGACAACCATAATTCAATTAATTTTTTAGACCCCACTTTATTTAGAAATCAAAATGGCACAATAGATACAAATTGGTATAGAAAACCAATTAAATCTGACAGATACTTAAACTTTAATTCTATTACTACAATTAAATATAAAAAAGGCTTAATAAATAATTTGGTTGATAGAGCTATAATGCTTTCATCAAACAAATTTCATTTTCAAAATTTATAAAAAATTAAAACTATGTTAATAACTAACTATTAATGACCCCTTATCTTTTATTAATCCCACAATAACAAATAGACTTAATGAAATCAAAACTAAAAACCTAAAAATTCCATAAATCTTTAACCCAACTTCTTTGGTAATGAATTTAATAATATTAATGTTGATAAGCCAAAATATATAACTTTGACCTTTATTCCTAAATTATCTTTACTTTTACAAAAAAAAAACTCAAGAAATATAATTTTCAAATTGGTTTTAAAAATAATAATACTATTGAACAATTATTTTTTAATAACCTTAAAGATAAAATTAAACTAATCAATGAATCAAATGTTATTTACCATATAGATTGCAATGGCTGTGACGCTAACTACATTGGCCAAACAAAACAAAGATTGATTAAAAGATTGAATCAACATAAAAACTCTATTAAGATAAAAATGGTTTCTCCTAACAGGCCGAACACTGCGTTATCTGATCACGCTGTAGATAAACTACACAATTTCAATATTTTCACACAGAGAAAATAACTGATTGAAATCAAAAAAGTCCCAAAGTAATTAACTACAGAACTGACATAATTTACCACAACTTATTTTAATTCATTGTTCATTTGTTTTTTTGTATTGTTTCTTAATTAATTATTAGTATTTTAGTTTTCCTTAAATCATTGTATTTAATACTAAATTTAAATATCATTAATAAAAATTTACTTAATAAGAATAATCGTGCCTTATGGGATTTGTATTTCTGAAACCACTTTTAGCGCATGTGCATATTAAATGACCAGCTCAGTTTTATCTGTAAAGTGCACTAAACTTTTCCTTCAATGTCGCTGCACAAAATATGTATGCAAGATTCGTGCTAACAAAATTTGCTTTTAATTGATATGTATCTGTTTTGTAAGTACAATTAACATTACTTGATTTTCATTATTTAAATTTTGATCTTTCTATTTCAGAAATTTCCCCATAAAAAATGCTACGTTTAGTTAATTGGCCAGTTTTATAAAAACTAAAATGGGGTCACGATTTACAACTATCGATAACGAACTTTTAAAATTATTTAACTAAGTAACCGTAGGTAAGGTTTCTTTACGGTATTTGATTATGTTTGCTTTGTAACCAGTTGAGCATTATTTCCTTTTGAATTTTCCAGATGTACGTAATAATTAACTTCAAATTGCTTATCTACATTTTATTTTTGAAACTTGTCAACATGGTGGCTTATAAATGGTCCGCGTTTTTCAACTTTTGGAATTTTCATTTTGGTTTTAAAGTAACACCAGGAGAATTATAAAACTTACTTAATTTTTATCAAATGTTCTTAATACATTTAAATTACAGATACTCTTCTCAAATAAGCAGAAACTCTTTTGGTTTTTTCTTATTTTGCCACTTTATAATTAAATGGGGAGGAAAATGATATATTTTTTTATGTAACATCTGCCTTTTTAAATATTGCAATGTAAAAATAGAGACTTGAGAAAATTATGATTGTTCATTAACCTATTATTTCTTCTCTTACACATTTTAACGTGTTGTTTTTAACCATTTTATGCTATATAGACTGAAGAAGGCACTACATTGCTGAAATATATTTCTACTTTACAATTTTGACCTATTCTTTTACCTCAGGATGGATTTCTACTGTAAATAGCTGCGAATTGTCCTTAACATGTTTGAATATTAAACCTCAGCCAGCTACTTATGTATTAATTATTTTTATTAACAATAAAGTTCATAGACTGTTATCTAATTAATTTTTTCACACCACAAAGCTTTCACACCAACGTATGCTTTGTACCTAAAATTAAGATGACTTAGTGATGCGTTACTGTTTTGTAATTGTTTGATATTTGCGCATGCAGCAATTAGTAAATCATATCGGAAAGTCGCGCTGCAATTATAATCTTATTTTTGTTCAATCTTAAACAGTGTAAAATTGTTAGAAGGCTTCGAATACCTAAACAATCTATATCTGATGGCATTTCTCGTTATCGTCAGTTCGGATCTCTTCAGGATCGACCAAGGAGCGGTCGACTACGTTTTCTCAATACTCGGAGGAGTCATCATATTCTGTGAGAGCGAATTAGTCGTAAACCAATAATTTCAATGAGAACACTTAGAAAATATGTAGGAATGGACCGTGAACCATTCGTTTGATAGCCAAACTAACTCTCTCATCGGGCTAGCACTGCTCAAGATTGGTGTAGAACCAGTTATCCTAATTTGCTTTGAAGGATTATTTATAATTTTTTATATAATTTTATTACAACACTGCAGTAATAATATACCTACACTAATAAATAGAAAAATGCGAAAAATATTACAATCGTAGCTCCCTAGTTTTATCCTATTCAAGTGTTCAATGAGCGACAAAGAAATTCAAACTGCGACCTTATCGTATTTGTATCGCGTACGAATTAAAGAGACGGGATATTAGAAAACAACTAAGATGTTGTCCATGGTTTCGTATTTATCAATAAAAATGTTGAATAAGGTGGTTTTCAGAGATGAAGCATGATTTCATTTAAGTGTCGATGGGCACAGTCAAAACAGCAAAATCTGGAGCAGGGAATATCATAATGTGTTTCAGGAAATGTCATTATCTGACTAAAAGTTTGGTGTGCAATTTGTTACTGGCGATTATTTTTCTAAAAGACCGTCGATGGTGTCGTATACCGTGATTTAACGTAATACCCCAGTTGTTAGAAGAAAAAGAGTGACTTGCCATACCTCCAACGAAACGACGAGGTTTTCGGAGATCTTCTGAAATTAAAAATGTCCACCTAGATCGCCAGATTTGTCTTGGCCAGATTTTTTTTATGGGGATATTTAGAAGGAGTGGCTTATCTGCACACATCATAAAGAACAATCGCATTGATTTTCGAGAAAGAGGGATACAAGATCCAACATTTATTGTAAGTTTCGTTTTGAAATATCCTATAATTGTAATTGTTTAATTAAATTGGCATAATAATGTTTGCGTGAATTCTGAAACACTCCGTATTATAATTAAAATTCCATTGTTGTGCTTATAAAGTGTGCAATGGAGAAAATTTATGAGCTGTCAATTAAATAATGGCTTTAATACACCTAATCACCACTGAAAAAGTAGAAATTATTTTTTTTAAATTAAAATGTTAATATCAACAAGTTTTGTGATTCTGAGCAAGTTTTGTTAATAATTTTCTTCTATAAAATTAGATCTACCATGATTTTCAATTTTTTAAAATTTTGTTTCAGATTGCAGCTGGCTGGTTTGTAATAAAGTTTGAAATGGAAATCTGCATCTCATATCATTGGAAGTGTGTGCATCTATTAGTTACTACAATATCACTCAAAACCTATACCAGTTTCAGCAATAAATATGGTAATTAATCAACAATTCGGCAACATTTGCATGATTGATGACAATTTTCGGACTTTGGGAATTTCACGTTTGTTGCTATACTCAGCATATACCTATATGAAATCAATATGTATTATACTCGTAGTACTTGATATCACAAATGCAATGACGCTATCTATGTAACAGTTGCTTTAATTAGTAACTCATTTTTCTGATATGTGTTACCGATTGGAAATGGAATGTTTCTGTAAATTCTCCTGGTAATAAATCAAAGCGTAAAAGAGTACTCAACATTTCAAAGTGTTAATAAAATATTTAACATTGAGACTGAACAGTCAATCTCTCAAAATTGATTGTTTGGTATTCCGGTTAAGAATCGATTAAACATGAAATTACTAAGAACAACGCTTGCGAATATTTCAGTCATGAATATATTCACTCATAATGTTTGTGTACGGAGATATTTCGCATTTAAACATATTTCTTTTGTAGGAAATAAAGTGTATTACTTTGTATAAGTGTCTTTATTACTTTACTACGCATTATGAATTTTGCATTATCCCTTCCGGTCACTAACCCGTATAATCGTCTGTCTCTACTGTTCATTTAATATAAACCATCGTTTGCTGGTGATGCCATGTTTGTCAAATATGTATAAAATATGCTACACGTTTGGTATACCATGTTATTAAGCTTTTAAAGTTTATTTATGTACTAGTACATTATTTGTTGTTTATACCTGTGATATGAAAAATATAAACAAGCCCAAGACATGAGCGGGCAGTATAATTCATAACGTCCGTGAACCATTAGCGTTTCTGACCAATCAAGTAGCTTGATGCGTCGATGCGTACACAACAGTAGTTGATCATCTAATAAAAGCTTTTTGGTCCTTTATTCAGGTTAGTAAGGACCACTAGTAAGACATAACATTTTGTATGCACCACGAGCATTACTTAATGTTTATAACCCTCATGCACATCTTTATAATGCCCTTGGTACATAGATAACCACTAATCATGCTGCCAGCTTCTTTACAAGTATGCTTATCAATACGTTAAACAAATGTTATTCGCGGTAAACATGGCATCAACTAAATATCGCAGTACCATATTTAGTAGATATGTTGCTATTGTTTTTTCAACCGTCTTTGTATCTAGTTACCGGGTGTACCTAATACCATTACGGTGACTCAAAGGTGCACGCATTTTTTTTTTGTAATTTTGCCTTTTATCGTAGGCGTTACCAACTTTTTTAAATGCCACTGTTAATTTATTTTTTTATTGTTCATTGAAATGTTAGTGTTTAACATGATCGCGTCCTCGAATGTTAAAATGCATTTAACATGCATCCACTCATTTAACATGCATGCACTCCCGTCCTCGAATGTTAAGATACATTTAACATGCATCCACTCATTTAACATGCATGCACTATAGCAACATCACACATATTCATGGTAGTCCGATTTTGATTTAACAGTTTTTAGTAATTAGTATTGATTCAAAATTATTGGCTCAATGAACAATAAACTAATGGACGCATTTCGAGGGGTAACCGTCTTAACATTTCTCACATAAAATATGTTAAGACTGGGTTACCCCTCTTAATATGTTAATTACTAAAATGATTTGAAGAAAGAAAAACCAGTTAAAGGTATGGAAAAAATTAATAAATTTCCTTAGTAACGAAAAACCGTGCACCTTTGGATGATCGCAATTTTACCTGCAGACAATCTGTATACAGGGTGTCCAAAAAATGGAGGATTAACTCTACGGTGCGTTACTGAGGGATGCCTAATGAACCCTGGAAAATTATTTTAAAAAATCCCTGGGCCGTATTTTTCGAAATATTTCGAAATTAATAAAAATAAATCTGGCAACATTGATACTGCAACAATTTCTCAATCAAAAATGTATCCATAGTAAGTTGTTAATATGTTGGTGGCACTGTAAGTTTATGTCAAATTCGAGGTTAGTAGGTTAGGTTTTGCGTCAGTCTGTGTCAAAACTGACACAAAATCTAACCTGCTCACCTCGAATTTGACATAGACTTACAGTGTCACCAACATATTATTCATACAAAAAATATTTCAATGCCAAGCTTGATTTCGTATATTATTATTGTACAAAGCCTGTTTGCCATATTTAGTAATTGACAAACTCAACAGGAAATCAGTTTTTTAAAATACCTAAATATTGAAAACAATTTAGTTAAATTCCAAGAATATTAAAATAACAGATATTTTAACAAGTCCCAGATATATTTTACACTATAATTATACACTAGTTATTTAAATTAATGGATTTTATTACCCACCTTTGACCAGAAATATTTCGAAAAATACGGCCCAGGGAATTTTTTTCATATTTTTCCAGGGTTCATTAGGCATCCCCAAGTAACGCACCGTAGAGTTAATCCGCCATTTTTTGGACACCCTGTATAATTATGTATGCACTAAAACGCTTTGTTTATCTACAATTGAATATTCGAGGAATAAAGATTCTTTCTGGTGCATGGTGAAAATAGTTACCTTTCTTGTGATGATGTCGAACACTTTTCATTCCCAACTGTCAACAACTTAAAAGAAAATTCTCTCTTTTTCTTTTAATAGACGACATAACCTAATTCCATTGGCAGTATTCCGATAAAGCAAATCATCCTTCAAAGCAATAGCTAGGCAAGTAATGTTTACTATTCAATAATGCTTTCGCTTCCTTACAAACCGTCTATGTATATTTTTTTTACTTCGCCGCTATAAGTTAAACATATATTTAAATCGTCCTGAACTCGTTTTCGAAATAAGATTAATTAATATATTTTAAATGTCTTCCAATTTTCATTAACTGTTTACAGAAAATTATCTAAAATATAATATTACAATGCTGATGTGAAAAATAACATTAGTTTTTTTATAATTCACAAAAAATGACATTAACGTGGCTCAAATTTTGATAAATGTGGAGTTATTGAACGTGCAATAAGCCTTAACGACGTTCCTGTTTCGGGAATTTTGAGAAGCCGTAAATCCCAGGAGTGTAGGCGTAATTGTTTTTTTATTAACGAGCAAATTTCGGCTTCCCAATTTTCAGTTAATTCAGGATGTCAATCACAGACAGTCGCCTTTTCCACTGGTTTTTATCCCTCATTTAAAGCCCGAAATTGAAGCTCCGCCAAACAAATTGGTAATACAATAAATAGCAATATCCGTCGGTCTTGCCATGTTTCCTGAAAACGCAGGGACACCAAACTGGATCAAGCCGACTGAGTCGAATGCATTTACATAAAAATCTATTTTTCCGATCTCAGAACTTGATTGTTAGTCGCAAGTTTCGCAAGAGTTTCGGACCAACAATACTTCCTGCGAATGGAAGACTGTCAGAGCACAATTTAAATAAAAACTGAATTGTCACATTTTGTTATGCAAATAGCGTGAAGTGGCGTTTGGCCTTAAGCTCCGACTACAAACAACTTTAACTTTCAGTATTCAGCTGAACCCTGAGCAAATAAAATTAACCGAGAAACTTTTTGGACCTAATAACGCGTTTTGAGGCGCTCGATCTAAAATTGGCGTCGTCGTTTCTTAATGACTTAACTAAAAATACTAACGCCTAAATATCTACCGCAAAATCAGAGGGTGAGGAGGTGGTCTAACCTAACATCAACGGGTTCGTGTATTATAATTTTATTCTGAAAAATGGCCCGACTGTAATATTACTAATGTAACAAATTCTAAAGTTTTAATCTCAGTTACGTTCTTTTAAGTCTGCCATGCATTAAAAATTTAACTTTTTCTTTCCCGTGTAGTGCACTCTCTTTAAGTATACTTTTAAGGGGTCAAACGTAACGCAATTTCCAAAGCTTTTACGTAAATCGATAGCAGTACAAGACATTCTGTAAAATTGTTTGATAATGTTTCTTGTAAAAGAATTTTTATATTTTAGAACACAAGAATTATTGTGTACACTGCAACTGATATATTTTGTTACTTCATGAGTTGAAATTTTGCGTGTATGGCCTACTTTACAGGCATTAATGATTCTAAAGCTAATTTAGAAAATGAGCTGTAAAACGAAAACCTCTGCAAGCTGTTGTAAATTTAATACCCATTACAGAGATCTCAGGAAAAGTACGTGAAAGAATCCTCAGTGTTCGCCCCTGAGCTAAAAGGAATGTTCCTGCCAATAACGCAATATATTTATTTTTAAAAGGAAACCATTTGCATTAATGTTTCATCAATATTCCAGCTTTGCAATTCCGTTAAAGTTGGATTATTTTTTAAATGTAAAGCACATATTAGTAGCATGCATATAATTTTAAAAAAAATTTGCGAATAATTTCGAAATTTCAATTTGACGTTTTGGAGGATATTTTATGTATGAATTATCGGTCTCCTGGGTTATTTTACATCGTTCAGAATTGAATCATACACCTAAAATGACAGACAAGTCTGATATACAAACCACATGCAACATGCATTACGAAACGTTTTGCTACATTTAAATTTACAGCAATATTTGTTAGTAATACCGCACAAACCAAGATTTGCATTTAATACGAAAAACTCTAAAAATGCAAGTGATATATCACATCAATTTTAACTAGATTATATTAATCTACATGAAAAGGTACCTTAAAAGTATCTACTTTGTTTTTGATATTATGAAAAACAAAGAAGGGGTGACGTCAACTTGAAATCCCTAATTTTTTTCTCATTGTAGCTCGGCCACCAAATTTGATTTCGAAATAACAACGACTTCCGGGATTGGACCGTGTCATTATTGAAGTCGAATAACTCAACGTTTCTCGCATTTTCGTAAAGGGCTTCATCAGGAGGAAAAGCAAGAGAGCACGGTAACTCAAAGTGTAAACCACGCCAGAGGCGAAACTCTTCTAACGATGTTATCTCTGTTATATTGCCCTCAAACAGTTGTCCCCATAATGTGTGAACTATTTTCTTCTAACCCTAATAACAATAGATATTATGAATACAAATATTAGAAAGTTGACCTAACACTATTTTCTTCTAACTCTAACAACAACACAGATTCACATTTAATCTCATCGAAAATTGAACAACCTGTACATAGAAATAATTAAAGAAACAAGAAAATGCAATGTGACAATGTATGCTTTTCAATGTATGAACTGTCATCATTCTGTTAAATTGTACTATAAAATTTTGTATTTGATCGCCCAGTAGTAACTGAAATATCAAATCAGATTGCTATTGAAATAAATATTATATATTATATCAACCAAACTTACAAAGTAAGCGGTTACTATGATCGCTCTTTCTGTGTGTCTGTCGCACGGTTCCCGTTAAGGCAGAATACAACTGATGGTGGATTCCTATGTATTTTTATCCCCTGAATCCGAATCCACCACTGGCTTTTCGATATCTCAACCCGTTTTCGAAATATTCGACTTTAATGTTCGAATTTTCACATTTTATGCTTTAATATCACTTTTATGTAGTTTTCTCTCCTGATTCCAAATATGTCACTCATTTCACGATATCTTGAATAGTTTTCGAGATATTTGATTTTTTAAAAATCCGAATTTTCTTTTGTAAGTTTGGTTTTCAGCCGTACATGCGCGGCTAAGCTTTTTTTTTTCTTTCTTAGCCTTAGCGATTATGTCGAATACACTAGGACTATTATTCTTTAGGCAATAAATGTACATGTTGTAAGTTCTTGGTGTTTCATCATGTAACCGATATATGTAAGTAAATTGTCTTATTCACTATTTCTATTTCTTTGCCAATTTGTTTAGGTTCCTCATTGTTATTAATTCCATCCATACAATATACTTTTGTGTATTCAAGGTTCCAAATCTTACAGCATCTTAACATACCGTTATCAGTGGTACATAATTCAACTTCATGTTTTCTGTTTTCACTTCGGCACAACCTGCTGAAGTTTTGCTTTTGACCTCGACTATTTTTACAAATTTACAATTTTTGTCGCGACTTCAAGCGATCGCAATCAATCCAAATTTACATGAAAGGTCTTCTGAAGCTGCATAACTTTGGTGAAGGCAACAGCCGCTTTTGTTTTAAAGAAAATGGGAAACCCAACAGTCGAATATGTCACACTAGATAAATCTAAACATCGTAATTTAGAAATGGCATAACCTACACAGGATGATGTATGCGTCAGTTGTTGTGGATCATTAATGCAAAGAACTGAAAAGCTTCTGGGCGAGATCGGTCGCATTGCTTTGTATGTGTTTGTCGACTGGTCTTCGGGGTACTAATAATAAATGTTAGGAGGTCGCGTAACTACTGTATCAGTGTGGCTTAGCGGCAGACTGCCAAGGTCGCGAGTTCAAATCTCGAATCTGACAAGACTTTTTAAAAAAGTTTTGAAAGATACGGACAAATTTTGATCCTGCGTCATCTTTAAATCTCAATACTGTGTAATAATTATTAGTTCCTGTCTCCTTTGCGAATTCTCTTTAGCCGCACATATGGCGGAAGCATGTGTATAATATAATATAACAACGGCAATCCCATTTTGAAAATACCGGTTCAACATATTACAAAGATTGAATGTGTCTCAAGGAGCGAGCGTTCTAAAAAGCCCATGGCAATAAGGGGTTCGCACAGTCTTATCTTGTTTTGTATATTTTTAAACCCCATAAAAGTTTTTAAAATGAATACAAATTTCAGTTACTATGATTGCTATCGATAGTAAGTCCAAATATGTTGGTTCTTCTACACGTTGAATTGATATTATAAATTATTTTTCTTTATTAATCACGTATATTTTGCAATTTGCAATTTTAATGTTTAGTATGAGACCTATTTATTGGATGCAGTAATTTCTTCCTTTGCTAAGATTTCAATATTTTGAAAATTGCAAGAAATAGTTTCCAGTTAATACATGATTAATTTTTTTAGGTTTTTACAGATTTATTTTGGGTAGAGGATAGATGCTAAACAACATTGATGATAAAATTTTGAAGACGAGACTCAATAAGTTTTTACATCTGTATATTTCAAATGATCATACCACTAATGCTGATATCATCCTTTGTCTCCAATTCTGCCTCTTTATACTATAATTTTAAAAAAAAATTACACCCATCTTAAGGGTAGGAATTGCTTTGAATTTTTATATATTGTTTAGGAAGTAAAACAAGATAATTGATTTAATTGTTGGTTAAAAAACTCACAAATAAGAGTTATAAACGTCAACTTTCTCCCGTAGCCTGCTACATGTCGAGATATGTTGCCCATCGAAAATGAACATGGATGGAAGGTGTCTGCTGTACCAGAACCTCCAGGTACAGTTTCAGAGCTACGCCGTCATCTCCAAGTTTCCTGGAATGAATTATCCCAAAAAACACTTGATGACATTATTCATAGCATACATCGATGGGTGAGATAACGGGGTGGCGCAACAGGTTATTCAAGTTTATAACTCTTACTTGTTTGTTCAACAACCAAAATTTGATCAATTACCTTGTTTGACTTTCTGAAATATTAAAAAATCAAAGTAACGTTCTTTTTTGATACTCTGTATATATCTCTTCTGAGTAGATCTTAAATAACATTGATGCCACTATAATGCAACTCTATTTCTTTCAGTTAGTTTAGTATGCATCATAGTTGCTTGTTACTGTCAGTCTTTCAAAGATATGAACTGAATAAGACTTTAGAGTTTCTAGTTTGTTCTAAATTTTCTTTAGATAATTCTACGTTAACTTTGTTAATTTTCGATTACCTGTTTCTTTAAATGTATTTTCTACTGCTTATTTTCTCTCACTGAGCTTCCTGATTCTTCCTTATGTCTGCATTTATTATACATCATCTCTAACTAGATTTCATAACTATTTTGAACTTTGTTATTACCACAATGACTTTTTATTATAGAGGGTGTATAAAAAAACCAAGCAAGAAACTTTAGTACTACTTTGCTGTTAACCCGTTGGTTATGTTCTCAAATGCTTATGGTTAAGAATTACAGTGAAATAGTATCAGTAACTTACAGTTCAACACGTAAAATAAATATCCAAGTATAACTTTCGCTCGTTCGGTAATTCATTGCTGCTTAACAGTTTTCAAGATATTGCAACACTGAACGGAATGGAGTTATTTTTACATTCTGGCTCCTGATCTAAGGGCCAAAGTTCGATTCCCGGTCCCGGTGAGGTTTTTAAAAATGCGGAAGAAAACCACTAGAAAATGCCATCATTCGGAAGTGGTGTAACGCAGTGTGTCTTATGTTACTACATGCTACTACAAAGTTATCTGGTTAGGGTTGGAACTTCTTAGTGTCGGCGAAATTCTAAGTAGGGCTTTGACCATATGACCAATCAATTAATGTCTAAGATACCTGGTACTTCGCATGCCTATACGTTGTCCATTACAAACAAAGATTGTAATAATAAAGATTAGAGAGCTACCTAAGACTGACATAGTCATTAATGTCATTATGAAATATTTTCGTAAAACTTCTTGAATTGTTTCGTATTAGTTATTCGGTGTTATTATTGTTCTAGGTTACTTTTTCCTTGTGCGCTTCTTCAATTTTATTAGTTATTCGCCGTTATCATTGTTCTAAGTTATTTTCTTCCTTGCGTGTTTCTTCAGTTTTGTGTTTTGGTTTTAATAAAAGTCATTCATACAGTTTTCCAAAGTACGCAGATATGTATCTGATTCTAGGCGAATGTGGCGATAACTTTTTTCAAGTTGCAAAACTATATACTGAACGTTATCTAAAGGGAAGGCATCCCAATGCTAACGTCATTCAAAGATTAGGCCAGCGTTTAAGAGAAACAGAAAGATGTGAACCTGAGCAGGGAGTAGGTGGAGGCCATTCACGACGTGTACCCGAAATGGAAGAGAATATCTTAAATGAGTTTGAAGAAGACCCTCGTCAAATTACTTGCTCTGTTCAAAAAATAAATAATCGATCTAATAGCAAACATTATTACCCGATATTCCAAATGTTTAAAAGTTGCAGGTCTCCACTTTGAACCGCTTTGGTAAAAGAAATAATTAACAAAATTGATCTTCAGTTGTAAAATTCTTTGATGATTATTATAGGTTGTACATTGCATACTGATTGAATTTCAAAATTAGAGAATAGGACCAAAGGTAACGGGTTCATATTCCGCTGGGGTTCCAGATGCACGTTGTCTAATTTAAACATTTTTAGTCTCTAATATTTAGTAAACTATTCGTCTGAGCAAATTAGGATTAGAATCTTTTGTTTAGTTTTTGACATAGAATTGCGTGCTGTAAATATTTTCCGCACTTTTCAATTCACCCTGTATAATATAATATGTTGTTCATATCTCCAGAGAGGGTATTTTAAAGAAAGCATTCATTGAAGAAAGTTCACCTCAGTTCAGAATTAAATTAACCTATTCCATCTACTGTTTGACCTGTTTGTCCACTGTCGTGCCTTGACTTCGTGGTTCAATTTTAAGATTATGGTTCTGACGCCATAAGTTTTTGTAGTTCATCCAACTATTTCTAAAAGTTTTGGACCAAATCATTCTCTGATGGGTTTCTTAAACAACACGTTTGGCTGATTTTGATATTATTTGTTCATTATTCTTGCAATTGCACCAAGGTAACAATTTCTAAAAATGGGAATAACAATTGTTTCACTGTTTTCAATTTCATTATCACCTATAAAATGACTTCATCTCTACGAAAAGTGCATTCCTTCGCGGCATGGTAAAATCATTTAGAGTTCACTTTGTATTTACCATATTGTGGTCATCTCATTATATCTATCTCAACTAAGTATCGAGATTATTAACCTTCTCGTTTCTTCAATGGTCTTCTCTGTTAGGTACATTGCAGAAATTAAATTATACTAGTAGTCATACAAAGACATCGAAAAAGACTTAAGGCCACATGACCACGTAATATAGGCAACCTATTTAACACTGCTGGCGAAGATCTTTACAAATTTAAATCTGACAGTAGTAGTGGCGTGCCACGTATTGGAGAAATAAATTATTATAGGAAGCTACTTACCTGAAACAATTTAAAAGTAAGTAACTTAATTCTAAAAATAGTTATTTGTTTCATTAGTACAAAAAATGCATGATTTCGGAACAAGTAAGACAGATCACCGGACGACGCGCAGCGGAGTCCGGCGATTCTTACGCGTCCCGAAAACGCATTTTTTGTGCGAATGAAACATACTATTTTTTCTCCAACTATTCATAAATTCGGTAATATGACTTATTATTTAGAATCAAACATTGTAGGTTATATTGTAGAACTGTCATGGTGCAAATAAACAATCACTATACGGGAAATTAAACAACAACGACGGCGATTGCCAAATATTGACGGAGCGTTTGTGTTTTATTTAAAATTTACCATGCAAAACCCTATCTTGCGTTCATTTTTGTACTAGTGCAAATATGAATCGAAAAGTGTACAGTTGCCAAGGTAATTGGTGAACATCCCGAAATGACTTACTTTTATACAAAATTATTCGACAATATGGCGTCTTATTCATTTGGTTGGAGAAAAATACTGTTGTTCGTGTAAAGAAAATAAGGCGTCGTAAATTAAAAAAATTGGCAATATGACAATTCATAATTACAGCACGAACGTTAGTGCTCGAAAATGTAAAAACGGTGCTTGCATTCAACATTGGAACAGTAAATTCACTATATCATCAAATGTCATTGGCCACGAATTCTTTAGCCATTTATGATGTCTCTGTATAATTACTCTTGTGTTCTTCGACACCTATACTCGTATTACATGTACCATTGCATTTATGATACGCAATTCAAGTCGTTTTCAATATCAGCCAGATGGTTCACTAATGTGTCTTTTTTATACCTTTCAAATGTTTATTGGCATTTTGATTGGCATTTATAATTACTCCAATGCAGACATAACGTTACTAATTTGCTTTTAATACGTAACTTTAGCAAACTAAACTTCAACGTAAGAGATAAAGCACGTTGTAAGACGACCCATGTGGATTTAAAAATGTTAACTCATATAGTTTTTACTGTATAGAGAGTGCTCCTGCTAACAAAAAATGCCAAACTTACTCAAGTTTAACTACGTTTGGACGTTAGTGCATTCGAGCATTAATGTTTCACTTCCATTCTGACTCCACTGCAGTGCTTCGGCGTTAAATATTACAAATGAAGATTATTACGAGGGTCGAGATGGATTATGAGTTCATTGGCGCTTCAGCCAAGATTTAGTCGGGATGATTTCGAAAATCTCACCCGAGCGTGCGCTTCCGTGCCTCCCTTGATTAAAAATGAATTTTAAACGGGTTGCTTATTTGTAAGGCTCCCAAATTTAATTACGACGATAAGTTCTAGGGAACGAACCGTGGAGAGACCGCGCTATTAATTTATCCAGTTTCGTGTGTTGGCCTATATACAGCGTAATTTAGAACTAGAGACAAGCATAACTGCCTTCAGTTAATATTAACTAATATTAATATTGAAAATTATCCCTATTTTCTACTCCGCAAAGCACTGTTAGGTTAAAATGTTGAAGATGGAAGCTCAACTACATTCAATAAAATTCAAATTTTCATTATTTATACAGGGTGTAAACGGAAATCTCCTACACAAGGAAAGGCAATGTTAAAGCTTAAATCTTGGACTCGAAAAAAAGATTATTATGCGTTTTGTTAACATAAATACAAATATTCTGTCTTAACGTTTAGCCGAATTTATTTTTAAAATATTAATAGCTCTAAGGAAATCTGTTTCCTAAAATAAATAACTACTTTTTTCTGATGATAACTTTTTGTACTGTTTCTAGTGTCAAAACTGACGTTTACAGCACTCTTAATTTTAGCCAGGGAATTACGTCTTTTTCGCACGTTGCCATTGGTGACGTGCTTTAATACGCGTTGCCATAAATGTTACTGTCAACCTAACCTAGAGTATCTAACACAATGTGACGGCAAAAGTAAAACCAAACTAAGTTTTTTTTACT
Source organism: Agriotes lineatus (assembly GCA_940337035.1). Taxonomy (NCBI): domain Eukaryota; kingdom Metazoa; phylum Arthropoda; class Insecta; order Coleoptera; family Elateridae; genus Agriotes; species Agriotes lineatus. The sequence goes on from OW679194.1 coordinate 157,484,020, forward strand.
TTCCTTAACCCTTGAGCGGGCGCGTTGGCGCACAGAGTGCGCCAGCCCCACCTATCAGCCAATGGTATTGTAAATATGCATAATTGCACACTGCCCCTCTAGGTATTCCTCCGGTATGCTTTTGTGCTTCGAACTATTCGTTCGTCCGACTTTTAATCCTCAACGTTTCTGGAAAATTTTGCGGCCTTTGTCAAATTGCACAGTTGGCGCACATTGTGCACCGCGCGCCTGGTCATGTAAGTAATTATTTTCAGAGATTTAAAAAATTCGCTACTAAATATTTTTACAGTCTTTGTGTGAAATCATATTTTTAGGTTAAGTTTACATATATTTTGCCTTACAGGGCTAGAAAATATCTCACCGATGACTAATTATACAAAATTTTAAATGAAGATGAGTCAGACGTTGAACAACCTTTTGACGATGAAGAGGAAGTCTCTGAAAATGAGGAAGTTGTAACTAAACGTGATCATGAAACTGATTCCGAAATGGAAATCGACAGCGAAAAAGTTTATCGGAAAAGACCGAAGAACGACATGGATAAATCAAATACCACCAAAAAATCGAAAGTGAAATGTAAAAATATACTAAACATCGTTCCCGGTCCTACAAACAGAGCTAGAGGACTTATAAGTGAAATTTCTGCATGGGATGCATTTATTGATTCCAGCATGATAGAAGAAATTGTAGAATGCACTAATAAGTAAATTACGTTGAAAATCGTACGACACTCATTAATGACCAATAGAAAAATTAGTTCACGAGCCGTAACCAAGACAACTAAAAAATTTCTTGGAAATTTTTTGTAGGTAGACATTACTTCTTTTTAGGGTTTGTGTCGTTACGATTTTCTTACCGAATCTGCATTCGAGCATTAATTCATATCCGGAAATTATTTATGGTGCATTCCAACAACGTCCTAATTTGCCCTCGCGTCCCGCTCGGGCAAATTAATACGACGTTGTTGCAACGCACTCAAAAAATTTCCGGAAAGAATTAATGCTCTTATGAGATTATATGTGAAAAGAAATTCTGTGAACTATTTGAGAGAAAGAGACACACCAAGAAGAGCGAAATTTTGGCAGTTTTTGGCCTATCATATTTTATTGGTGTGAAGAAAGGCAATCATTCAAGTGTTGAGGAACTCTGGGAAACAGATGGTGGATTTGCAATAAAAAGACAAGTGATGAGTTATAAACGCTTTTTCTTCTGCTGCGATGCCATCGATTTGATGACCATGACACAAAGGATGATAGAAAGCAAACTGACAAACCTGTTATACTTTAGCACAAACGTTATTGAGGGACTACAAAATTACATTACTTGGAACGCTCA